>JAEIFT010000012.1:0-1200000 GCA_018904225.1 Lordiphosa mommai | reverse complement strand
TTTGATGGTGATAGTAGAAATGGCTCCTTGTCTGCCAAGTAAAGTATTTCCCTCACAAATGTCGGGTGCTATGCACATTTGACCAGCTTCACATTCGGGCGTACACATGGGTTCACATTCGACGGTGCTGTTTGAGATGAGGCGATATCCATCCAGGCAGACACATGTCTCAGGACTCAGACATTCGGCATTAATGCACTGCCTCTTACAGTGAGGTTGACACAAATGCGGTAAACTGGAGTTATTAACCACATAACCGTTATTGCATTCGCATTGTCCGGGTGCAGTGCAGCGACCATTCTCGCAGCGAGGACGACAACTGGGTAAACAAGCATAATGCTTTTTGGTATCCTCATAGCCATCGAAACAGGAGCATTGATTGGGTTCCACGCAACTGCTATTGATGCACTCGGGAGAGCAAACGGGATCACATATAGACTTGGAACCAGGTCTCAAACGATATCCCTCATAGCAACGACATTCACCCGAGCCCACGCAGTGACTGTTAATGCACTTGAAGGGGCAGAAGGGTTGACAGGAGCCGGAGGGCCAACGCTTGATATAGCCCTCATCACAGTGACAAATCTCTGGAGCAATACAACGACCATGTCCACAACTTTGACTACAAATGGGTTCACAGATGCTCGAATCATCCGATGTGGGACGATAGCCCGAGAAGCAGCGGCATTGATTGGGACCCACGCAACTGCCATGCATACAGGATCTGGAGCATATGGGTATACAGTAGAAGGAGAGCAGCGCCTGATATCCAGCTAGACAGGTACAGGTGCCAGGACTGCTGCATATTCCATTTTTACAGCTGCGCGGACAATGCGGTTCACACTCGGTAGTGGAGCCATTCACAAAAACATAGCCCGCATCACATGAGCAAGTATCCGGGGCCGTACATACGGAATTCTGACCACATGCTGGCTGACAAATTGGTGAGCAACGATGTGGCGTCATCTGTACATATCCCTCATGACACTCACAACGTCCGGGTGAGCTACAGAAGCCATGATCACAGCCAGAACGGCAACTGGGCACACACACATGATTATGCGTTCCATTGACAAACTCCGGTACATATCCCTCCTGGCACACACAGTGTCCGGGTGAGAGACAAGTGCCATTCACACAGGCCGGTTGGCACACCGGCTGACAACCTTCCGAGATGCGTTGCTCCACATGGGCATAGCCCAAATTGCAAGCACAATGCTCGGGCTCCAGGCACAGGCCATTGGGACAGCCACTCATACACACCGGATCACATTTCCAGGGTCGGGCCAGACTCGTTTCATAACCCGTATGACATTTGCATGATCCGGGTGCAACACAATCACCATTTTCACATTGATCCTGACAAATGGGCATGCATTTGCCCAACTTTTCATCTCTTTGATAGCCAAAATTGCAGACACATTTCGTGGGCTCCGAACAATGCCCGTGCTCACAGTCAATACCGCAAATGGGCTCACAGGCTGTCTGGGAATCCTTGACAAAGCTAAAACCCTCTAGACACTGACAGACATCCGGAGCGGTGCAGTTGCCATTAACACAGGTCTCACTGCATTCGGGTTCGCAGACATTGCGATTCTTCTGGTTGGTGTAACCTTTGCCGCAGAGACACACTTGAGGAGCAATACATTTGCCCGTTTCGCCACAATCATCGCATTGGGGCACACAATCGCTGTAGAGATAAAGAGTGAGAGATAGAGAGAGAGAGAGTGTGGGTAAGAAGTTAGAAGACAGCCAATATTGCCAACTTTGTATATAAGCCGGTTCAGTTGGGCATTTCCAATCGGAGATCACACTGGTTTACAGCGAAAAGTACCCATTGAAGGCATTATTTTTGAATAATGTATTTTGGAATGCATTGTATGGAATTGTATGGATACGTTTTTGAGTTCGAATTTTTATACACTTGAAAAGTGTATATTAATTTTTTTTTTTAGTTTTTCGGTATGTACAATTACATTTTAAGCCATATCACGAGTTAAAAAATTTAGATGGAGTCAAGCAAGGGATTAATCAAAAGGGTATACAATTCCTAATAATCTAGTTGAGGAACATTTTCCTATTGGATCCAATCGCCTTACTCTTTGTGACTAAGTCTGGTTTAAAGCTATAGCTACAAGACCTCTAGCTTTTTTTTTAGAATAAACTAGCCTAGAATGGTTATTATAAAAACTACCCCCTGTATGCGATCGAAATCTTGAGATCAATTAAAAATTTTATTTATTCCAATCGAGAATTTATATCGAATGAAGAGAATTCAGAAGATGAAAAGTTAACATATTCTAATGTATATATGTAGCCGGCTAATTAAAGTGTAGATCACATAATCACCATAACGTTATTTCTAAAATACAAAGTCATTCTTTGAAAACCTTTTGTACCGAAAATTGTTTATCAGAGGTGTCACGAAAATCTTTCCCAAAACCAATTCTCGGTGTCCTGGAAATCTCTTTTGGTTGGTTTTAAATCTCTCGTGTTTTGTGAAGTGATTTAGCTAAATACAGCACCCAAACAATTTTTATAAGCAAAAGAAATTTTGGATATGTAAACAAGACGATGTTTGTAATGCATAGAAGGAAGCATCTTTGACCACATAAAGTATATATATTCTTGATCAGCATGACGAGCTGAGTTCATTTCCGTCTGTTTCTATGCTATCTCCGCCCTCAGTTTTGAAGCTAGCTTGACCAAACTTTGCAAAAAGTCTTTAAATACACATAGGCTGCACATTTGTCGGAATCGACTGGATCGGATGACTATATCATATAGATGCTATAGGAACGATCGGTCCAAAAACTTATTCTAGTGGGAAAACCTTTTTTGTTTTCCATCGAAGCGTCACCAATCGTGGTATATATTAGTTTTGTATGCCACATAATTCTGGAAAAATTTATCAAAATCGGTTGACTAAAGCATATAGCTGCCATAGGAACGATCGGTTTAAAAAAAAATTCTAGTGAGAAAATCTTTTTTGTCATCAGTGGTAGCGTCTTTAAGAACTGCGAGGTAGTTTAAAACATCGGTGAAAATTGTTTTTTTTGTTTTGCCTTATTATTATAGCTTGGACATTCCCCTTTCATCCCCTTTAAACCATTTTCAAATATTCGAAATAGTTTAGCAGATATATTCATTTTAGTAGAGCAATGCTCTTGCTAAAGTGAGCATTTTATACTTTGCTTGAAACTTTAAACGCGTTTTTCTCGAAACCACGTTTTTTGACCTGGTAGCAATGATTGCTCCAGTTCTACAAACCCGATTTTGATCAGCCATGTTGCAATCGACGCATAATTGATATAATTCTGATCCGTTTTTACACTAAACTACACAAAAAAACCTGAACAATCTAAACTTTTTTATAAAACGGCCGCCAATTTTTAAAAAAAATATTTAAAAATTTGATTGAGGTACGGGCCAGAATTACATCAATTCTGACCATAACCTCATTTTCCGTTTTCAATTCCGATAACCTGGAGTCCAGGAATCATGGCCACCACATCTACACCTTTTTTTATACACTTGAAAAGTGTATATTAATTTTGCCCAGAAGTTTGTAACGCATAGAAATATTCATTTCCGACCCCATAAACTATATATATTCTTGATCAGGACGACCTGCTGAGTTCATTTCCGCTTGTCCGTCCGTCCGTCTGTCTGTCTGTCCGTCTGTCTGTCTGTCCGTCTGTCTGTCCGTCTGTCTGTTTCTACGCGAACTAGTCTCTCAGTTTTAAAGCTATCGAGCTGAAATTTTCTTTTTACTGCACGCAACTAATATGTCGGAACCGGCCGGATCGGGCGACTATATCTTATAGCTGCCATAGGAACGATCGGTCGAAAAATAAGTCTTAGTGAGGAAAACTTTTTTATTTTCCATTGTAGCGTCACCAATATTGGTATATATTAGTTTTAGATGATTTTACATATTTGTGGAAAAATTAATCAAAATCGGATGAATATAGCATATAGCTGCCATATAAACGGTTGGTCGAAAAACTAGTTATAGTGGGAAAAACTTTTTTATTTTCCATCGTAGCGTCACTAACCTTGGTATATATTAGTTTTATATGTGTCAACACAATTCTGGAAGATTTTATCAAAATCGGATGACTATAGCATATAGCTGCCATAGGACGACGTCGAAAAATGTGTTTTACTAAGAAAAGTTTTTTTTTATGGTATAAAATTTTTATTATCAATGTTTTAGAAATTTTAAATATCTGATATCTATATTATATATATATATATTTTACCGGTTAAATCAGTTGGAGTAAAGTTTTTCAAGTGTATTAAAATTTCGGCACAGTCGAAGTTAGCTTTGCCTTCTCGTTATACACTTGAAAAGTGTATATTAATTTTGCTCAAAAGTTTGTAACGCATAGAAATATTCATTTCCGACCACATAAACTATATATATTCTTGATCGGGACGACGAGCCGAATTCATTTCCGTCTGTCCGTCCGTCCGTCTGTCCGTCTGTCTGTCTGTCTGTCTGTTTCTACGCGAACTAGTCCCTCAGTTTTAAAGCTATCGAGCTGAAATTTTGCACAGAGTCTTTTTTTTACTGCACGCAACTAATATGTCGGAACCGGCCGGATCGGATGACTATATCATATAGCTGCCATAGGAACGATCGGTCTAAGAACTAGTTCTAGTGAGAAAAACTTTTTTGTTTTCTATCGTAGCGTCCCCAATCTTGGTATATATTAGTTTTATATGCTTTCACATAATTTTGAAAAAAAATTATCAAAATCGGAGGACTATATTATATAGCTCCCTTAGAAACGGTCGGTCAAAAAACTACTTCTAGTGAGAAAAACTTTTTTGTTTTCTATCGTAGCGTCCCCAATCTTGGTATATATTAGTTTTATATGCTTTCACATAATTTTGAAAAAAAATTATCAAAATCGGATGACTATAGCATATAGCTGCCATAGGACCGATCGGTCGGAAAATGTGTTTTACTAAGAAAAGTTTTTTTATGGTATCAAATTTTTATTATCAATGATTTAAAAATTTTAAATATCTGATGTCTATATTCTATATATATTTTACCGGTTAAATCAGTTGGAGAAAAGTTTTTCAAGTGTATTAAAACTTCGGCACAGTCGAAGTTAGCTTTGCCTTCTCGTTTTAGACCTTAATTGGCCGATATCTTTTTGAACAGCCCTCGAAGTCCAAACATTTTTTGTTTATTTTATTAAATAGTTAATTAATAACTCAAATCCAAAAACCAAACTGAAAAAGCTCTTATGATTTTCTCTCCAGAATTTAAAAAAAAAAAACAGTCATAAAACACTGTTTAAAGGTAGAAGACCCCTTTTTGAATTAAAATTGAAATATGAATATAAAAACATAAATAACATTAAGGGGGTCGCGCTTAAAGTTTTGAGTAATGTGTAAAATACTCACTATAGCAAGAACATTGCTCCACTAAAATGGCTATATCTGCTAAGCTATTTTGATTTTTTTTAAATGGTTTGAAGGAGATGAAGGGGGAATGTTCGAGCAATAAAAATAATGGAAAAGAAAAAAGTCGAAAACAATTTTTTATCAAAGGTAGAAAACCTCCTTTAAATAAACGTGTTCAAAGCTTAGATCGGCTATATGAAAACTATATAAAATAATGCTCTAAGCCTAGCGAATATTAGTCCCCTGGGGAAATTTAAGCAAATGTTTTAATAATTAGAGTTATCTATTCCATTCAAAATTATAATTAAGCTTTTATACTTTATCCGGTTCTTCGAGAGACTGTTGAGATTACATGGCAATTATGTAATCAGCGATGAAATCAGCGATTAGATCAGTGCTGCGTGCGCCATAAAATATCGATGATCACTTATTTATCGCCACTAGAAATATCATATCGGAATCGCCACCCAAAAAAAAAAAAGGGGGGGGTTGGGGGGGGCGGGGGGTGGTTTCGAAAAAACCGTTACTAAAGGTAAGGTTTATTTAAGAATATTTTATTAGATCATAAAGCAAATTTTGGAAGATATGGTTTTTTCCAAATTGCGGGGGTGGAACTCTACTATTGCTCATCTGATCGGGAAATGATAGCGGATCGATTAAGATGATTAAAATATAGTTAGAGGGTCGAATATTACTAAATTTGGAGATAGGTATTTCAAATTGCGGGTGAACTCAGTTCAGACGAAATGATTATGGCAGATCGATAGGTAAAGATGATTGAAATATATTTATAGAAGGTTCGAACAATCTATTTTCAAATTGTGGGAGATTGAGGTATCCAAATTGTGTGGGTGGCAACTCTTCATCGTTCATCTGATCAGGAAATGATGTACGGCGGTTCGATAGGTAATGATGATTAAAATATATGTCTAGAAGGTTTTAACAATATCTTTTCAAAATTCTGGGAGATATGAGGTATTTTCCAAATTTCGTGGGTGGCAACTCTTTAATCGTTCATTTGATCAAAAAACGAGAAGGCAAAGCTAACTTCGACTGTGCCGAAGTTTTAATACATTGAAAACGTACTAAGTTTAACCGTAAAAAATATAGGATATAGATATCAGATATTAAAAAATTTTAAACAGAAAAAAAATTTGATACCATAAAAAAAAAGTAAATACACGACGATCGGTCCTATGGCAGCTATAAAGTCACGACTTTGAAAATTTTTAAAAAATTTTAAACAAAACAAAACAGATTGGGACGATACGATGGAAAACAAACAAATTAAGAACTTTTTTTGAACCGACCGTTGTATGGAGCTATATAGTGTTTTGAAAATTTTTCTGAAATGTATGACAACATATAAAACAAATAACCACTATTGGTGACGCTACGATGAAAAACAAAAAAATTAGAGTAGTTTTTTAACCAATGTTCATGGAGCATAGAATAGTCCGATTAAATTTGTCAGTATTATGTAGAAGCAGTAAAACAAATACAAGATTGGTACGCTACGATGGAAAACAAAAATTTTTCACAAGACTTTTTTCCGACCGATCGTCATGGAAACGATAGTCACGATCCGGCGGTTCCGAAGTTCGGCAGCAAAGAGACGTGAATTAGCTGAAGCTTAAAACGAGGGACTAGTTCGCGTAGAAACAGAAGGACGGAATTGAACCACGGTCGACAGAATATGTTTAGGGAATATCATGCGTTAAAACTTGATAAATACACTTTTCAAGTGTAAGATTATGGCGGATCGATAGGTAAGATGATTTAAATAGTCTAGAAGGTTCGACAATCTATTTTAAAATGTGGAGAGAGGTTTTTTCATATGGCGGGCGGGAGGCGTGGCAAAAATTTGAAACAAACTTGCGGTGCAGAAAATACAAGTCTAAACTGAAAAGGTAGCTCTAGCTCTTATAGTTCCTGAGATCTAGGTGTTTATACAGACAGACGGACAGGCGGACAGACAGACAGCAAGTTATATCGACCGTATATTGATCAAGAGTATATACTTTATGGGGTCGGAAATGCCCTTCTGCCTGTTACATACATTTGCACGAACTTAGTATACCCTTTTTACTCTACGAGTAACGGGTATAAATATAGATTTCCCAATTTATAGATAAGATGTTGAAACCCTTATTTTGTAATTTCCTATGTTTTCATTGGGTGAGGATTGGATAAAAATTACCTACGTTTATCTAAACACACGATTGGACTAAAAAATATTAGTTGGTACTTTTTAATTCGTTCAAAATAAATTATAAGGTGGTAATCTCAACGAAAGTAACGTATGATATTTATTATAGTTTATATATCAGAATTATCGATCTATGTAGAGGTAAAAGATAATGATTGCCAATATTGAATCCTTGGATCTGGTTGATGAAATAGTAACTCAGTGCAAATCGAAAGAAATGAATGAACAACTTAAACAGTTTTCCCTTAATTCGGGCCATAGGAATCAAAATGCATCAATACATTTAGGAGTTATCACGATGTCTTTATACGAAAATTTGTTTTATTCAAGTTTTTCATCAATTTAAATGTTTTTGGTAAATTGTAAAAAAATTATATCTGATTCTCGTTAAATCTAAATAATTGGATTTATATGTCCGCTTATTTTCTACATTTACAGATTTTCAATATTATTGAATTATTATTGATTACGACTATTTTTACATAAAATTTATTACAGAATTTCATTACAATTTTTATTTATATTAATTTTGCCCAGAAGTTTGTAACGCATAGAAATATTCATTTCCGACCCTATAAACTATATATATTCTTGATCAGGACGACGAGCCGAGTTCATTTCCGCTTGTCCGTCCGTCCGTCTGTCTGTCCGTCTGTCTGTCCGTCTGTCTGTCCGTCTGTCTGTCCGTCTGTCCGTCTGTCTGTTTCTACGCAAACTAGTCTCTCAGTTTTAAAGCTATCGAGCTGAAATTTTGTACAGAGTCTTCTTTTTACTGCACGCAACTAATATGTCGGAACCGGCCGGATCGGATGACTATATCATATAGCTGTCATTGGAACGATCGGTCGGAAAATAAGTCTTTGTGAGAAAAACTTTTTTGATTTCCATCGTAGCGTCACCAATCGTAGTAAACATTAGTTTTATATGTTTCCACACAATTCGGAAAAAATTTATCAAAATCAGATGACTATAGCATATTGCTGCCATATAAACGGTCGGTCAAAAAACTACTTCTAGTGAGAAAAACTTTTTTGTTTTCCATCGTAGCGTCTCCAATCTTGGTATATATTAGTTTTATATGCTTTCACATAATTTCAAAAAATTTATCAAAATCGGATGACTATAGCATATTGCTGCCATATAAACGGTCGGTCAAAAAACTACTCTTAGTGGGAAAAACTTTTTTATTTTTCATCGTAGCGTCACCAATCTTGGTATATATTAGTTTTATATGCGTTAACACAATTCTGGAAGATTTTATCAAAATCGGAGGACTATAGCATATAGCTGCTATAGGACCGATCGGTCGAAAAAATGTGCTTTACTAAGAAAAGTTTTGTTTTATGGTATCAAATTTTTGTTATCAATGATTTAAAAGTTTAAAATATCTGATAACTGTATCCTCTATATATTTTACCGGTTAAATCAGATGGAGTAAAGTTTTTCAAGTGTATTAAAACTTCGGCACAGTCGAAGTTAGCTTTGCCTTCTCGTTTTTTTTTAATTTTTTCATCAAGTTTAAATTTTTTTAAATTGTAAAAAAATTATATCTGATTCTCGTGAAATCTTAATTAATGAATTTAAATGTCCCCTAATTTACTACATTTACAGTTTTTCGATAGTATTGCGCATTGAAAAGTTATGGTCCAAAAACTAAAAAAGATGACGACAATTTTTACATAAAATTTTATACAAAATATTATTTTATATTTCCAAATATTAAAATCAATGAAAAATAATTTTTTATTGCCTTCCGTTTTCTTATCCCACATTAACTTTGTTTCTTAATAAATATTTCTTAATAAAATGTTATTTAAAATATTATTAAAAAGAATTTTGTATTATTTCTAACTTTTGAATGCGCAATGATATTGAAAAATTGTAAATGTATTAAATTAGAGAACATTTCAATCTATTTATTTAGATTTTACGAAAATTAGATATTACTTTAATTGAATTTGCAAAAAAGGGAATTAGTAAAACATTTAAAAAAATGTATGATACTATCGTGATAACTCAAAATAGTGATGAAGCAGTTTGATTCCTAAGGTCCGAATTAGGGAAAAACCCATAAAGTTGGTTATGTATTTTTATTTTTTTTCAAAAAAACTATCATAGTGTAAATGCTAATGTATTGCCATTAAATATTTTGTCTGTATCTCTTTTTCAAAACCAAAAAGAGCATCGATTACGTTGTGTCCAATATTTTCTAAGATAAATTCAAGACTGAAGGTAATAATTTTTCGATGCAGGCTTGTTCTAATATTCCAAAACAAAAATCAAAATGAATCATCGAACTTATAACCTCACGTGTTAAATCCATTTGCACACAGTATAAATTGACATAAAAGTTTTAATTAAGTTTATATGAAAAATTTAGAGATTTCCAAAGGAATTAATTCTAAAAACCTCCTAAAGTCTGCTGTTTATACTTACTCGTCTTCATTGCGTTCATAGCCTTCACAGCATACCTCATCAATGGTCATGTAGGTCTAAAAAAGAGATTAAAGATTGCTGGAGACACTTTTAGAATTTTATTGATTTTTATTTTATTCACCTCCTTGCGCGGCCTCACCACCAGCGGTCCACAATCGATGGTACAATTTGTTAAGCCCTGATATTTACGCATTGTAACCAGGCTCACTCGCATTTTCATTACCCTAAAATACTTGATCAATCAATTGATAATTTCCCTTTGACTAATACTCACGGCACCCGATCAACGCAGGCCTGAACCTGAAAGACAACACCACCTGCCAGGCATATTAGCAAAAGATGCCACATTCTAATTTCGTACAACCGTTCACTTTAATGTGCACTTCACAAATGATCGGATCTAGGAGGCAGCAATTGTATTTTCGTTGGAAGAGCAAATGACCCAGACATGAACGCTTATCAATTTATTTCCTCTGCTCTAGTGTACGTATATGTGATAGAGATGCACCATGTGTTTGTTGAACTCAAACTCAAATGCAAAGAAAGAAAGCTGAAATTGATACGAGTCCAAGTGAATGGTAGGCATCAAGTCGAGGTCCTTAACATTGAATTGTTGCGATCTGTTGTTATCAGACTAAGTACTTACAAATGGACAAGTCAAATATATTTATAAAAATAGCCATCAATCTGTCTTAAGACAAATTAGATATTTATAAATAAATAAATATATATTTATTCACATTGGAACTTGGACCTTCTCGAGGATCCTAAAAAGTGCTGCCTGAAAGCTTTGAGTCCAATCCAATTTTCCCGTAGTGAAAACTCAAATTCAAGTGGACTGTAAATATTAGCAACTTTAATTTTTATGGCTTGGTTTGTCGCTTTGTCTACTGCTAAATATACATACAATACAATACATACATCATATATACCGATTAATGCTTGGCATTATCGAACATAATACACATCCATAAATATATCTCTATGGATTTTAAATGCTAAACTATTTCCTAGATACAGTTACGGCAGTAATCGAATGAAATAAATTATGTAATAGATAATACTCTTGTCGCAAAGCATTTGTTCAAGTTTTGGGATAATCTTTAACAAATTGACTACTTAAGACTATGAATAATATTTATTTAATTATTTACCACCCCCTCCCTCCCACATACAATCTATGAACACAGTTAGCTTTCTGTTCCCTTTACTGTTTGACACTCTACAAGAAGGTTTCCTGGTTCCAACATCATCAAGGTGGAGCATCCTGGGGATCGGGTGGAGATATAGCTGGTTGTTGTAGGGCGTCTGCTACAAGAAAACCACTGGAAGCACCTGGCTGAGGCATGCCCAGAAAGCCGGCCGTATTCGCCGAATCGCCATCCTCCATAATGACCGAACTGTCTGCAGCCGAGGGTATGGTGGGCAAGAAACGTACACCCAGTCGAGGAGGTGAAGAATCCTCTTCTTCTTGGACAGCCTCTTGTCGTACTAGACGCGGTTTCGTTAGCTCATGCGGTGGGTTTTTGCCATTGTGAGCTGGTTCAAAAAGCAAGGATATAGATAAGAAAGGAATTGATAAGAAATAGGAAGAAATAGAGAAGCTACACTGAGAAAAAAAACTAACTTTTAAAGATAGTTTTTATGCGCCTTTAATTCGTGAAAAAAAAAACAAACTGCAACAAGTAACGGTTAATTTTTATGATTGCTTTGAATAAATTCTTCTGGAAATGCATTGCCTTTTTTTAGTCACTTGAATAGGTTTATGCGAAACAGCTATATACTACTTTTATGCTATTAAAAAAAATCATGCATTTGCCCCTAAAAGTATGCATATTTTATTTGTTTTAAGTATTATTCATTTGAACGAGATAATTTATAGTTATTTATGGCAGCATCATACATAATCAACTTTGTGCATTCACTCAGATTGTCGCACCAGTTAAAAGTATACAAAAATATTTAGTGTGAAGGCTACTAAAAAACAGATATTTTCCTTAATTATAAAACATAGCATACTTGAAAGAGCAAAAATCATGATTTTTGGCCTTCAAAGTATGCCACGTTAATAAATATAAATAATTAAAGAAAATATTTATTATTTAGTAGTCTCAACAATTATTATTTTTGTATACCTTTGATTGGTCCGACAATCTGAGTGAGTGCACAAGGTGGATTATAAAAGATACTGCCATAACTGACTATAAATTATTTCGTTCATAAAATAATAATTGAAGAAAATAAAGTTTGCCTACTTTAAGGCAAAAGCATAAACGTAGTAGTAGTATTAGTCCGTGTTTACACGATGAAGTTTGCTTCATAAAGCTCACTTCGATTTCGTTTGAAGCATCTTCAAAACATCATGCGGATTTACATGAAGAAGTTTGCTTCATGAAGCTCGATTTCAATTCGACTGAGAACACGAGATATCGATAAGCAAATAACCCACAAATCAACCCTGCATCAGTTCAATCGGAACAAAGCAAAGGAGAAATATTGAAAAGCTTTACGCCACGGTAGGCCATGAAACTTTGCCAGTTTCGGCTGCTCCTCTTCACCTCTTTCCTACAAACAAAAACTACATGAGGAACTTCATGAAGGAAACTTCATCGTGTAAATGCGGACTAAGTTGTCTTCAGATTTTCAGTCGGAATCGATCGCTTTCGTTTAGTTCACAAATAATTTGATTAATTTAAACAAAAATTTTCGAAATCGGAAGGGGCAAGTGCTTGACAGAGATGGAACAGGGCCAGATAAGTGCGCTCAATGCATGCAATTGGAGTCAAAGAGAAATTCCGACCAGAATTGGGAGAAGTCAAAATGTTGTTTGCCATTTCTAACATAATTTATCCCAGTATGGCCATAACCAGAAAGTACACACTGCTAAGACGGGATTTACACGATGAAGCAAACTTTATGATGTTTTTTATAAAGCTCGTGCTTGCAGGAAAGAGGCGTAGAGGGGCAAGCCACCCCACCACACCTCTTTCCCACAAACAAAAGCTTTTGCCAAA
Source organism: Lordiphosa mommai (assembly GCA_018904225.1). NCBI lineage: Eukaryota > Metazoa > Arthropoda > Insecta > Diptera > Drosophilidae > Lordiphosa > Lordiphosa mommai. The sequence continues at coordinate 1,186,917 of JAEIFT010000012.1, read as the reverse complement.
ACTTCATGCAGTTTGCTTCATCGTGTAAATCCAGTCTAAAGCCACAACCCCAGCAGACAGACAAGCCATTCTTAGGGCTGCGTCTAATTCTCATAACTCAAGTGCGAAAATCAAAGAAAAATGTTCTGTTAATGCCAGTTAATTCACTGTTCATAAATTCATTCGAAATGCTGAGCACATAATTGGAAGATGGAGTGGAAATGTGTTGCTTTTTCGGACCACAAAAAATTGAACCTAGATGGCTTTAACTATTATTATTATAAATCAGAGCATCACTTAAGCCGTGAGTGGGGTGCAGTGTTCTATTACGGAACATGTTAATTACATTTTCTTATATCAAAAATGAGCTGATCCTATTCTATTGAAATTGAACCTAATAACGAAAAAATTGTGTTCAATTACTATGAGTTAAAGATAAAATTATTTGTTTTGTATATTGACAATCACATAATAACCTCTTCTTCTTCTTCTATCATACACATGCAGATGCAGGGATATTGTCACTTTTGTTTGGGAGAGATGATGAACCTATTCAAGTGACGTGCACTATTTAGTCGCGGGACCACAGAAGCAACAACAATTTTTAGCGATAGAGTTTAGATTCGCGCACATGCTTTCAAGCGAAATGCTAGTGCACAAAGATTTCACCCTTTGAAATATATTCAAGATTTCATTGGAAAAATTGTTATCTGGTGTAAGTGTCGTATGAGTAATGTTCTTACGAAACTTGAGGGCTACAGCGGTTTTAATCTATGAGTCGGTTTTGCATTATTCTAAATTAAGTTCATAGCACTCTTAGAAAAAAAAACCCTTTTAAATTTATGTATGCCCGTAATTGAATTTAGTCCGTTTTGTTATTAACATTTTTTATATCATTTTGTTCGCTTTTCCGGAATGATGCATTAAGAAATCTTTAGTTTTAAAACCTTTTACATTTTATTTAAAGTTGAAGCGACTTTTTAATCAAAAATCGAATTAGAAATGAGAACTTTGTTCTCACACTTAAAAAGTCTGAACTTTTGAGATTGTTTGTACTTGAATTTCCATTGATTTTCTTGATTATCTATCTTATATTACGTTTATACACACAAAATGTATCATGATAAATGCCCTTTAAAGTATGCAAACTTTATTTTCTTTAACAATTATCTATTTGAAAGAGTCGGTCGAAACAGACATAGTTATACAATATAGATTAGTGTTAAGGCAAATATAACAGAAAATTTGTCCTTAATATTTCCTAAACATTTTACTATAGCATACTATGAAGGGCATTTATCATGATACATTTTGTATGTATTAGGCTGCGTTCACACTATTCGACGCATGAGACATGATAATCGAGTAGGCCTTCATGTTGCCTTGTTTTCAATGTCAAATGACAAGCTTTTCAGAATGAAAGCAAGAAAACACAAGGGCCTACTAGATTATCATGTCTCATGAGCAGGCCCGGCCAGCTCATAGCCACTGGGGGCCGAGCGCATTCGTCTTTTTCACACAGACGCGAGCCGAAGTCATGTCTGTGTGAATCGGTGAGCACAGAAAAACTTGATTTTGCAAGTGAGTTGGCTCTCTACTGTGGCAGTCACCAACACATGTTCATATTTCAGTCCTCTCCATTTGGCCGGCCCTGCTCATGAGTCGAACAGTGTGAACCAGACGTTGTCGTCCAAGACGCAGGCGGCCGAGCACATTCGGCAAATTCACACAATTCGGCAATAACACTTGCCGAGCCCTTCGCAAAGAGAGTAAAAATCAAGCAAAGCCAATCAGTGCTCGCCTAGCCTTCAACAAGGTAGGTTTGAGCCGCTTTGCGTCGCATTATATTCGCACACCAATACACTCTCACTTTTTAGCCTTGCTCTTTGTGACTAAGGCTGGTGTGAACCCAGCCTAAGCGAGGTATGAGTGGGATTAAAAATAACATTTTTTAAAATCAACTTACCTATTATAGAGGGTAGGGGAGTGCTACTACCCGCACTGGAACGTGACAGCCGAAATGTGGAAGTACTCGCTGTGGTGGCAGAGGCTGAAGAATCATTTCTCGAACTCGATAAATTCGAATCCTGTGAGGTTTTGCGCGTTATTAACCAAGCCGAATGACGCCTTCTGCCATGAGTATGCAAATGACCATGCGGTTCCATTAGCTTAAGAGGCATGCTGCAATTACTTGGGGCAGCTGGTGTGGAAGAATTTGGTCCATGCCGCCAACTGGAGGAACGTGAGCTACAGAAATTCTCACTGGAAATGGAACTGGCACGATTTTGTCGCTGCTGTTGACGTAATTCGGCGAATTGATACTGATAAGGATTAGCTGCCGCCGCTGTATAGGCTCTGGGTCGTCTCTGTTGGGCCTGGCGACGAGTCTTACGCCGGCGACGAGGATCACCGCAGCAAAAGTTACGCAAACGTTGCCAAAAACTGGGAGCCTGTTCCATTTTGTGCCAATTAGGCATCTCACTGGGCAGCATTCGGAGGCATCGGCAGCCAGGCGGATGTGCCACAGCTGCTGGCAGCAGAGGAGGCGGCAGTTCACTTCGCTTGGCACGAGCACCCAAGGCACGGCCGGGTGCATTGGCCGTGTTAGCGGCGCCACCCACCACACGTGATTCTTCGAAATGCTTGCACAACGTAACACAATCCTTTTTAAACTGTTTGGTCATAATGGCATACAGAAAGGGATTACAACAACTATTCAGGGGCAAAACAAATACGGTAAAAATCTTGGCCTGTTCCAGCGAAATCAACTGTAAACCAAAGATGGCGGTTATGGAAAAGAAGGCAATGGGCGACCAGCAAAGGAAATCGGTGAAAACCAATAGGGCCATTCGTTTGGCTATACGTGAATCATTTGTATTCCAGGCCTGACTACCACGTATGGCCCAATACATTTTCAAATAGCAACCCATGAGAGTCAAAAAAGCACAACCATTGATGAACATCAACGAGATCACATAGGTCAAACTGGCCACGCCGGTGGTCGTCTCAAATGGTAGACATACGGCAAATTTACGATAATCCGATACACCCAGCAGGGGTAACAGAGCCATCATCAAGGCAAATACCCAACCCAGACTCATGATATAACCCGCCTGACGCAAGGACAAACGCTTATTCAAATGTATGGCATGGGTGATGGCATAATTCCGCTCCAGCGTTATGACCGCCAAAGTATAAACTGACAGTTCAGAACTCAAAACAGCCAAAAATCCGGCAAACTGACACAATAACGACATCTGCCAGGGTATGGCAAACATACGAAATTCACCCAAAGTGGCTGCATCCACTATGGCCAAAATGCCCAAATAAATGCCCATAAAGAAATCCGCTGCAGCCAAATTGCAAACCAAAAACCGGGGTACATCCATTTTGGAACGTGAACAGAGTAACACAAATACCACCGTGCCATTGCCCAATAGAGCCATCAGAAATACCACCCAAACACCACAACGCAAAGTCCACCAGTCAAAGAGATCGGCACAGGGCAGAAAAGGACCCGGCATGGGTAAACATTGCACAGACCCGGGTTGAAAATCATCGGCCGAAATGCCGCTAAACAGGCCAGTGCCAAAGCCATAACCAGTTGCCGGTCCACTAACATCATGTTCCTCAAAATACTCCTCCATAAAGCTACCGGGCGATTGACCACCCGTGGGCAAATTCTGTGTATCCTCATTGAATATGCCGCCGCTTTCCCAAAGATCATGCATAGTGGCGCCCAATTGCTGGCTGAGATTGTCTGCAAGGTGTTACAAATTAGTCTGAATTATATATATTTTTTTGTTTGTAAGAACTCACGCATTTGTGGCCAAATGTTCATCATGCTATTGTTCCACAAGGTCATATCGAATTCTGCATCGGAGGGAAATAGCACCGCTTCCTGCACCTGTGACGTTTTTCTCTGCGATGACATGGCCACCAATGGCAGAAAGGCACAACAATGATAGGCATACGACAGAATCAGGGTCTGTATACGTGGAAAGGTATCCGGTGACGGAAAATCCCTCAGCTTGGGATTATTAAAGGTTTTCAAATGCAACAAGGCACGCAAACCCGCTTCGGGTAACTCTGGAAATATGTTGTTACCCAAATTGAGATCCTCCAAGGCGGTGAAACTGGCAAAGGCCTCTTTGTGTATAAATGAAATTTCATTGCCCTCCAGATCGCTATTTTAAAAGGAATTAAGTTTAGAAGAGTATTCGAAAATTTTGCGAAAAACTTACAGCAACTGCAGCTTGGGTATGCCCAGGAAGGCATCTTGGGGTAATGATCGTATGCGATTGTAGGACAGCAACAGATCATGCATTTGTTTAAGACCCTGAAAGGGTTTGCCTTGAAGGCTGTCAATTTGATTGCTGGATAGATCTCTGACAGAAGAAAAGAAATGTGGTATCAATTATTGTAGATGAAATAAAATACCAATCAAAAGACATGTACACGAAAAATCTTGGTCCAAGAAAATAGCCTTCCAAAATTATTTTAATTTTTAATTTTATAAAGACTAATGATTTATTTATAATTTAAGCTTCTAGTCTGTTTAAAGTGCTTAATCGGCTTGATGTCTCCTGACGCTTAGAAATCCGCAGCAGCGACTTCGCAGTTGCGATGATGGCCCTCCAGCACCTGCCTGTTGGATGGCTGAAAAGCCTTTTAATTCCAAAACTCCCTTGTTTTTTAATCGATCTGATTGTGCGATTCGGAATATATAGATATTAGTCCTAAGTAATTATGTTTTAAGTTCTAACTTCAAAATTGTGGGTGTGTTCGTTTTTTGCGGTTTGTGGAAGAGGGTGGGAAATTTTGTCAAAACTGTAACAAACTTGATCTGGTATACACCAAAGCACTGGGATCTATATCTCACAGTTTCTGAGATCGACGCGTTCATACAGACAGACAGACAAACGGACATGGCTACATAGAAATCTTGATGCTAATCAAGAATATATATACTTTTGTCTGTCTGTTACATACATTTGCACAACTTCATGATACCCATTTTACCCCTGACCCTTTGCTGGGTACAGGGTATAAAAAGATGATTCAATTGTAATTTGATCGTCGTTTAGTCGTTAAGACCGACAGTGTTTGCCATATCCTAAATGTCGATTTGAATTTTTATTTAAGTTCTCAGTCTCTGCCGTTATTTTGACGCAGTCAGGACCAACATTTCTCCACATTTTAATTAAGACATTGCTTTAATATCGCCCCAAAACTCAACAATGGTCTGTACAGCTTTTCGGAATTTCGTTAACGAACATTGGTCAACAGTTGAGTCGGTTAGCTACCACCAAATAAAGAAAGAAAATAAGCAGAATAAACTTTAATATACATTTACACCGCATGGAGCCTACAGATAAACTTGGCGGAGTTAAAAATAATGATAAACTCAGGTGCATATTTATAGCCGCGTCCAATTTTTTCATAATCATAATACGAAAATTAAATCTTAACGGAAAGTTTTGCATAGATAGTGTTGTGGTTTTGTTTCTTGCTTATCATATTTTTGCTTCTCTTTTTATCTGCATTCACCAATTGTTGGTCTTCACTCTCAGAGTACTCGTACACTGAAAGAATTTGGTGCGGCTATAAATATGCACCAGACACTTTAAGTATGATCATGCCGAGAAACTCACACCACCCTTTCTAAACAGAATCAAGTTGCCTACTTTTCCTAGAGAGCGGACTATTATCCCCGTATGTAAGCACTTTTAAGATGCATTTCGACTACACGATAAAAATAATGAGTCTAAGTCAAGATAGACTCCCAAGAAGGGAGTCTTCTTCTGTTGCACAGGGTAATTCTGGCCCGTACCTCAATTATATTTTCCAATATTTTTTTTTAAATTGGCGGCCATTTAAAAAAAAATATTTACATTTATCAAGTTTTTTATACCCGTTACTCGTAGAGTAAAAAGGGTATACTAAGTTCGTGCTAATGTATGTAACAGGCAGAAGGAAGCATCTCCGACCCTATAAAGTATATATATTCTTGATCAGCATCAATAGCCGAGTCGATATAGACATGTCCGTCTGTCCGTCCGTCCGTCTGTCCGTCCGTCCGTCTGTCCGTATGAACACCTAGATCTCAGAGACTATAAGAGGTAGAGCTACCATTTTTTCAGTATAGACTTGTATTGTCTGCAGGCAGATCAAGTTTGTTTCAAATTTTTGCCACGCCCCCTCCCGCCCCTGCAATATGAAAAAAACCTCATATCTCCCACAATTTTGAAAATAGATTGTTCGGACCTTCTAGACATATATTTTAATCATCATTACCTATCGATCCGTCGTAAATCATTTTCCGATCAGATGAGCTATAGTAGAGTTGCCTCCCCCTCAATTTGTAAAAAAACTTATATCTACCACAATTTGTGATCTTATATGATATTCTTAAAAAAAACCTTACCCTGAGTAACGGGTATATCGAAGTCGAGCAGGGCCGACTTCAACTTACGCTCTCGTTTTTTGTAGTTTTGTGTAAAAAAAAATAGTGAAAAAATGTTTTTCCTCTTGATTGAGGTACGGGCCAGAACTTGCAACATGGCTGATCAAAATTGGTTCAGTAGAACTGCCGCAATCATGGCTACCAGGTCAAAAAACGTGGTTTCGAGAAAAACGCGTTTAAATTTTTGAGCAGCGTAAGATATGCGCACTTTAGCAAGAACATTGGTCCACTTAAAAGGCTATATCCGCTAAACTATTTCGATTTTTGGAAAATGATTTGAAGAGGATGAAAGGGGAATGTTCAAGCTATAATAATAATGTAAAACAAAGAAATCGAAAATAAATTGTTTCAAAGGTAGAAGACCCCCTTAAATAAAAATTTTTTTAAAAATAATATAAGAAAAATATTTCTTCTCTGGCATTAATTGATTGTCCCATCCCATATCATATATCTACAACCGTTATGTGCTGCGGTGCCCAAGAATGGGGACACTTCAAGTATGAAGGCGGTGGCCAGAACTGCACGAACTCGATTTACAGAAGAGGCTAGAAACAGCGAATCTCAAGGGTCTTATAAAGAATTGAATTATGATCTAAAGAGCCAAAACTATTTCTAAACGAGAGCGTAAGTTGAAGTCGGCCCTGCTCGACTTCGATATACCCGTTACTCAGGGTAAGGTTTTTTTTAAGAATATTTTATAAGATAACAAATTGTGTAAGATATGATTTTTTTTACAAATTGCGGGGGAGGCAACTCTACTATAACTCATCTGATCGGAAAATGATGTATGGCGGATCGATAGGTAATCATGATTAAAATATATGTCTGGAAGGTTCGAACAGTCCATTTTCAAAATTGTGGGAGATTTGAGGTATTTTTCAAATTGCGGGGGCGGGAACTTTTCTATCGTTCATCTGATCAAGAAATGATGTATGGCGGATCGGTAGGTATTGATGATTAAAATATATGTCTAGAAGGTTTTAACAATGTATTTTCAAAATTGTAAGAGATATGATGTATTTTTCAAATTGCGGGGGCGGCAACTCTACTAACGTTCGTCTGATCGGAAAATGATGTATGGCGGATCAATAGGTAATTATGATTAGAATATATGTCTAGAAGGTCCGAACAATCTATTTTCAAAATTGTGGGAGATATGAGGTTTTTTCATATTGCGGGGGCGGGAGGGGGCGTGGCAAAAATTTGAAACAAACTTGATCTGCGTGCAGACAATACAAGTATACACTGAAAAAATGGTAGCTCTAGCTCTTATAGTTCCTGAGATCTAGGTGTTCATACAGACAGACGGACAGACGGACGGACGGACAGACGGAGAGGTCTATATCGACTCGGCTATTGATGCTGATCAAGAATATATATATATTATGGGGTCGGAAATGCTTCCTTCTGCCTGTTACATACATTTGCACGAACTTAGTATACCCTTTTTACTCTACGAGTAACGGGTATAAATATGTACTTTACACACGCAAATTCGTCAATATTTGGAGTAAGGGTTGAAGCTTTAAGGCTTAACTACATGCCGCAAAGAAACGTGGGCAATGAGTGTAGTTTATGGAATTTCATTTCATTGCGGAATGTCCAATGCTCAATGAACTAAGATACGTATACTGGAGGAAGCCCAAGAATATAGGCAAAAAATTGTGATAGAAGATTTTTAATGCTTGAGCAACTATGTTAAAATTAAAACATATTATTATTGTGAAACGATCCTTATTTATATTTGGATGGCTGCCGGCATTTAATGCCAATTGCTTTAAGAAATAAACTACTACTATTCTTTTATTATTGTTCTGCCATACTTCAAGTTATAATATGTATTAATTTTCTAGCTTAAGTTGTCTAACAACATTCGAAATGTATAGTGTATGTACAATGTACATTGTACATATGAAGTTATAGGAGTGAGGAACTACTGCTCTCATTCAATCAGATTGAAAAGAAATAGTTGCCAGCAATAGTGACTTACAATTTGTTAGAAATTATATCGAATGGTCCATAACCACAAAGCCTGATTTAAAAAAAAAAAAAATATATTTGAGACCAGGTTGTCAAACCGGAACCCGAACGGGAACCGTATACCAAAAAGCACCGATTGAAACTCAGAACCAGAACCGGAACCGTTATTATTTTTTTTTTTAGTACCGGTGTTTCGGAACCTTTATTTTTGGAACCGAAATCACCGAAATAAACCGAAACATTGTACCGGTACAGTTTCGGTTCTGGGTTTTTTTTTGTTATTTCATTTTTATTGCTTCAATCAGGGACTTCTTCAGGGTAAAGCGCAGGGTAAACGTTAGCGAAAACTTACAAATGTGAAGTTAAGGAACCATCTGGTATATACTGAAATTTTCAATAAAAATAACAATTTCATCTTATTTCTTTGCATCTATTTTAGTTCAATAAATTCCAAATATTATTAATTTATTCTTAATTTTGGCATTTACAAAGGAAATGAATTAATAATTGGCCCAAATGGACTTCACCTAACAGCAGGGTTAAACTGTGATCGGTAACGTTATCTGAAAAGAGTGTATTTAACATTTCACCAGATATCAAAAGTTTTTCTTGCTCTTTTATTATTATAACATTTTTTTCTGAGGTAAAGTTTATTATGTTTAATTTTCCTTCTTTATAACTACTTTCTGTTGTGTAGGTTGCTACCATTTCTATTATATCTTCGGATTAACGGATTTTTAAATTATACCGGTACATACCGGTACGTACCGGTATACCGAAATAAACTAGAACCTAAACAGAACCTTTTACCGAAACATTAGTTTCGGTACGTACCAGAACCGGAACCGGAACCGAAATTCGATTCGGTTTGATTCCCTGTTTAAAACCCATCAAATAGTTTCAAGTTTCTTTAACAAGAAACTTGAGGTTCGTTAATTTAAAAATTAATAATTTTTTGTTTTTTTTTTTTAAATGCAATGGATTGCTAATAATAATAATAATAATTCAAAATTATGCTAGAAAAATTAAAGACTAAGTTATCTACAGCACCGACCAAGTAAGGAGAACTTCATATCGACTGGCAGGCACCGTAGATTTACAAATTCGATTTATTGGTGTAATGAGAGCAATGAAATGACAATATGTGGTATAGATCGTTAAAGTAATCACACGGGTGTAGTTGGATGACGATAGCGGCGAATTGCTCTGAAGGGTAAGTTCCTGTTTATAAGACTTGGGAGAAGAGACGAATCCACATCACTAACAACGAGCTTGAGCAGAAAATTAACACCAGTTTAGAAGACGGAGCCTGCCTTTATAAGGAGGCAATCGGCGAGCAGCATCCCAGTTTAAGCCCCTTTGAGTAAAGAGCAGGAATTGCTTTAGAACAGATTCCTATACATCTTCATAGTAACAATACTGAGGTGACCAAATGCACGAGCAATACTCTAGTGATGGGCGAACTAGGGACACATATAGGAGCTGGGTGGTATAAGATTCATCAGACTCCTTAGACCAGCGCTTAATGAATCCCAGCAAACTTTTCGTTTTCTGGGATATGACACAAATGTGGTCATTAAAGCAAAGTTGTGATCAAATAAAACTCCCTGATCCTGTGCTGAGATAATGCGAAATGTGTTCAGATAAGGCTTAGTGCGGTAAAACAACCTAATCTTGCATTTGTCGTGGTTCAGATAGAGCATATTAATCAAGATTGAAAATCGAGAAGGTAGCTCCATATACAGTTTAACATCAACAGCAAATATTAGGACTTTAGCTGACTTAACTACCTGAGGAAGATCATTAATAAACAACCCAAATAATAAAGGTCCAAGATGACTACCTAGCGGTACACCCAAGCTAACAAATACTGTCTCGGAAGAGAAATCATTGAACACGAAAATTGTCTTATGTTTCGAGTACTGCTTAAATTTTTTGAGGTATTTGATGGACTTGGCGGATCTTTGTTTAATACTTTAATATAGTGGAGAGCTTAAATTGTCTTTATTTAAATAAGGTCTGCCAAATATACACAATTTTCAAAATTCGTGTGGGTAGTTACCTATCTGCAAATTTTGAGGAGGGTACCGTCTGCAACCGCCAACAACTTCGTCTTCATCAGTAGAATATTTATTCAAACATTTAGGGCTTGGATCTTATCTCTTTAGGGTTTTGCGCGCAGTTTTTAGGTCCAAAAGAATGGCAACTTGAGAAAAGCTTTAGTTGGACCTATGGAGCTATAAAGCCAGATATTTTACACTTTTAACTTTAGCACTTTTTCAGCATGTATATAATTGGCGACATACTTTATCTTATTTTCCATCTATATTTCAAAATCATGATGATGAGAAAACTGCCTCAGTCTATGCCTTTGTCGGCATAATTTTATATATGGATAATTCATTTCAAAAGACTGTAACCTGACCAAGACAATTCATGCAGAGTTTTTATTTACTTACAACAGCCTTAATTCTCTGCAACCACTTAAATTGGGGATGCGTTTCAGGGAATTGGTTTTAAGTTCTCTGAAAATTGATTTCAACAAATTTAAATAAAATCTCATTAAAATAAATGTGATTCCCAATCACTTACAAACTCTTCAGTCTTGGCGTTTGACGACATAGATTTAATGGCACCTCCTGTATGCCCGCACGATCTAGTTTCAGTATCTCCAGAGCATGACAGGCTTCCAGTTCAGGGAATGCACGTAAAGTTCGCACATCTGAAAGAATTCTGAAAAATCCAATGGAGCAAAGTATATTTATGAGTTGGTCAGGCTACTTACAGCTTCCTCAGCTTGGTCATGCTACGAAAGGCTCCCGATGTAATTACGGATAAAGGATTCGCTCTCATATCCAACATTTGCATACTTCGCGGCAATTCTGTATCGTTAATCCAGCGCAAGCGATTGCTGGTCATGGAACTGTAAATGCAAGAGAAGTTAAATTTAATAACCAGGTTTGCCAAGAAAAATATCTCAACCAGAAGGCAAGTGCCACTCGGTTGCAGCTGCATTTAAAAGTCAAGTTTGCCAAAAAAAAAGAAGGGAGAAACGAAATTGTGACAACTGCAGCGCATAAAATAAGTACACATATTGTTGGGGTCTTGACGTTTTTCTTGGCCCCAATATACAGGCGAAAGGGTAGGGTTTGAGCATCTAAAAGATATTCAAGACAAATGGCCAGAAAATAAACTGGTGGTTGGGGTATATAAAAAGTGACGAATGTGTGCAATAGAACGTAGCTTTCTGGTATGAAAGTTTTAATGAATTATGCTCAGCCACCTGTTTCTTGCTTGTTTGGTGTAAACAAAGTTTAAAAGAATCAGCAGTAAATACAAATATAATATAACATAAGTTCTGCTCTAATGTTTTTCTGTATTACTCATACGCAGTGTTGCCTTTTTAATACATTATTTATTTCCATATCAAAATATTCAAAATCGGAAATGTTATACTAGGTTAAGATTTAAAATTATAATGCATATTCAGAAAACATGTATCTAGGGCGTGTTTGAATTCGAAAAAGAAAATTGTTGAAAAATTAATATGATGTCTTCCTAATGCAGTATTTTAAATGTTAAATTTTTGTATATTTCTTATGCAATATCCTATAAAAATCTTAGACATTTTTTCATTGACCTTTTAAAACAAAATTTAAAAATAACTCATAACGGCCACACGGATACAGCATTCACATTCAAAGCATATCTCCTGTCCAATTAAACTTTCTTGAGACCAACTGTGAGCGAGCAACAAAAACGAAACCGAGATGCTTGAAATCAATTACATCAACAAGGTTGTTGATGAAGTCTATTATGGCAGAACATTGTTAGAACTGTTGACAGAAAGAAAAAGAAACACACAACAAAAAACCTTATGGCAAAAAGAGACGAGGTTAACCAGCATTATTTTTTGTGAGCAAATTACCGCACGTTTTGGTTGTTGTTGGTGCCACTCCAAGTTTGATATTTTCTTTTTTAATATTCATTACATTTTCGAAGGATCTGCTAAAAAGATTTAATAATTCTGAGAGTCGATAACAGATAATTGATTTGAATTCAGCATTCGAAAGTACATAAGAAAGCAGGTTTCAGAAAAGGCTATTCTACAGTGGACAACATTTACAACCTGTCGGCGATTATCAGTCTGAAGCTGCAAGAGACAAAAAAGGTATATTGGCTTCTTCGTAGATTTTAGAGCAGCTTTTGATAAAGTGCCAAGAAATCTTCTATGGTATAAACTGCATAAAATGGGAGTCTCTTCCAAATTTGTAAATTTCTTGGAAAGAGTATACAGCCAAACGGAAGCGGCGGTTTGGACAGGGGATCTACTGTCGAGCCATTTTGAGACTGTAGTCGGTGTTAGACAAGAATGTATACTATCCCCCCTGTTATTTGCGCTATATTTGGAGGATTTGCATGATAGCCTGCAGCGTGGCCTTTGTGTGGGAGGAGTAAATATTCGACTGCTTTTGTATGCCGATGACATCGTTATTTTGGCCGATAAGGTGGAAGATCTACAAGAAATTATAGGCAATTTGGAAAAATACTGCGACAAATGGGGAATGGAAGTCAACCTAGAAAAATCTGAGATAATGGTATTTAGAAAGGGCGGAAGACTAGCAGCAGCAGAAAACTGGACATATAAAGGAAATGCTATAAAAATTGCAACCGAGTACAAATATCTTGGAGTCTCTTTTACGTCAACCCTCACATTTAAGGAGCACGTACTGAGAAGAAATGTTGAATGAATATGGAACTCCTTTTTGACTCCCTAACGGAGGGATAGCATCAAAGCTAAGTGGAAAATTTTTAACGCTGTATGCAGGGCAGTCCAGAGCTATTCCGCGCATGTATGGGGCTATAGCTACTTTGATGTGGTAGACAGTTTGCAGACGTACTTTTTAAAGAAAATCCTTAGGTTACCCACAAATACCCCAGGATACGCCCTATCCTTGGAGACTTGCGTGGATGATGCGCACTACTACACTTTGGACTTACACCTGGGGTACATTGGAAAAACTCTATTTTTTTATGAAAATAGTCGACTGCCTCATTTCCTCACTGCGGAAATAGTCAGAAAAATTGTTTTTTGGGCACAAGAGCTAGATAAGGTGTGCGCGCCTCTAACACTTAACTGGAAAGATGGTCTAAGCTCCGTTGAAGAATGGAACACTATGCGAACTAGTATAATAGGAGCTCTAAAACAGAATGCTCAGGCGGAACGGATAACCCGAAAAGTAACCAGCCAAACGAGAATCTACAGATCCCTCGACCATACAGCAGCGCTTAAACTGCAACACCTCCCAATAAGCAAAGTCACATGGGTAATGAAAGCACGGCTGGACCTTATTAGCCTGTCATCAAACACGTTTAACAGATCAGAACACAAGCCTTGTCCACTATGTAATACCGGAATGAATAAAAAATGAAGATTTAACACACTTTTTAGGAAGATGCCCTTGCCTAAAAGACCACAGATGGGCGTTCCTGGGAAAAACATATCTTGCAAATGAGGAGCTGCATGATATCCAAGACGACAGAGGGGACGAGAATTGGGAAGGACTGGTAACATTCATGGAAAAGGCGCTATTCTTTAGGAAGGAGACCCTGGAGACTGTTTAGAGTACAATAAAAATTAAATTTGAATATAAATAATATTTGCAGGCGCACTCGCTAAATCTCCGTACTGCCGAACGGTCTGATTTCTTGGGAAGACCAGGGAAGTCAGGCGTATTAAGCGGGTACGGGGTGAGGCAAAATGTGCTTGGCCGACGGACGGTTCGTGCAACCAAGTCGGATACAAAATATATGTTAGTATTAAACACAATATTGTTATATGTTAGTATTTTTTGTAAATTATGGTTTATATTTTTATGTTCATTGTAATACGCTATTTTCAATAAATTATTATTATTATTACATAAGAAACGATTATTATCTTCTCCAAAAGTTGGATTTTATTTGTAAGCCTGTGTTATTGAATTACAATCAACCTTGACCTGGAGCCTGCCAACAATCAGTTGATAAATATAAAAAAAAGTAACTAAAAAGTATGTATTATAGAAATTTGAAAATTGAATCTTAGACAAATTTAATTATTACTGTAATTTTTGTGTCTAAAGGTATGCTTAAATTTGTACAGTACAATTTGTATGCGCAGCAATTGCCAAATAAATAAATATGTATAAATAAAAAAAATTAAATGTTTTTTTCCATTTGGGAAATGATGATTCATGTTATTTATATTTATAGAAAATGAAAACCCTTTTCAATAATACGTGCTAAAAAGTTTGAATATCTTTTCTAAGCGCATATGTTTTCCAAAAGTTTTGTTTTGTAGAACCCATCCTAATCCTCTTTTTCCCCAGTCAATTTAGGACATAATACTTAACGACGATTAGAAAAACAAACAAATGAACTTTCATTTATATTTCTTTTAATTCCGGACTTTTTTTGTTTTGCTTGCTACATTTATCTGCTTTAATTTGTTGCATTCCACTTTACCCCAAGTGCAGCTAACTTGAGGTTTCTAATCCTTTTAAATTTGGCCAAGAAGAAGTTGAATTTCTTTTTCCCACTCAACCAGCAATTTATTTGCCAGTTTAATTCCCCAATCATCTGGATGTGGATGTGAATGTGGTGAGTGCAGCACAGCGTGGCTTTTATCGCCACATTTAACATGCTCATAATTATCCTGTTTACCAGAAATTGAATTTCTCCCCAAGGAAGCAACAGCAGTAGAAAAAAAATAGAAAAGTCAACTTGCAATGACACTGAACAGCAGAGAGAGAAAGAGAGAGAGAGTGCAACTTGCAGTTGTAGTCAGGAAGAAGGAATCCTCCACTTGCTGGTCGTAAATTCACTAAGTAATGATGCGTTATGATTTTTGGTTTCCGCTTGTTTGCCGCCTGACAAAGTTGGCAAGTCAACAACAGGCATCACAATCTCTGGCAAGGGGTGGGGCGGCAACCCAACTGTGTTGGCTAATCTGGGGGCAGGCACCTGCTTAAGAGAAAGGGACAGAGAGAGACAAAATACTTACAGCTCCTGCAGCTGAGACAATTTGTTGAGTCCTTCGGGCAAACTGCTTATTAAATTATCATCCAGTTCTCTATAAAAAAGAAAAACAGAAAATAGAAACGAATTTTTGAAGTGTGCTTTATATATATATATTTGATTTGCATAAATTGGTTGAGCAGGGTCAGTTTTGTATAAGTTGCCCCAGTAAATTTATGCATGAAATTAAACCAAAAGAATAGATAAATAATAATAAATAAATTTATAAACTGTCTTTATTTTGCTTTGACTAAGGGTGTCATCAATAGCTTTAGTTACATTCTTTGGCGCCCAACGTGGGGCAACTGTCAGCGCCCTATGCAGCTGAAACTCACATAACTGCATGCGCAGCACAACAGACTGCACTGAACAGCTGCTTTAGCCACCCAACCCCTCTATTTTACATATGAAAGTCACGCTTACTTCCCATTTCGGAGTGTGATGAAGTAGCTGGAACAGCTTGTCATAAATCTTCAGCAAATTGTGAATGCACACGAAACATTTTCTACGTTGAAAGTTTTTCACTTTCACTAGAGGCATTCCTAAGTCTGTCACCCACGACATACATTTGCATATTTGTCTGCTGTCTCTGAACCGTTTGGATAAGGTTTTTACCCACCACGAGGAGTCGTTTTAAAGGGCGCGCTCAAAAATATGCAATGCAAAAGCCAAAAATTTGCGGTAAACAGAGACGACGACGACGACGGCGTCGACGACAACGATGACAATTTAAGCTGTCGGAGCGAAACGAAAGTTTTACCAAAACTCTTGGAAGCAAAATTGAAATTTATTGAAGCCATGACCAAAAACGGATAAACACCATTTCCACTTGCCTCATGTACTTGCATCAAGTTGTTTGGTCATACCCTGCTATTGGGAATGGGGTCATTTATTTTAGCAGCTTATTAAGTTTATAAACGGAAATTAAAATATAGGGACCTCAATTCAAGCTGATATAATTTGACACGAGTCGATCTATATACTACTTAAAAGAATTACAAAAAGCTTGGAACAACCATAGAATTCTTGTTTTTAATTCGATAAGGCTCATTTCAAGAACAGGATCTACTTTAAAATATAAAAATCCTGCCTCAAAAATAATGTCAGAATTTCAATGTCAATTAAATGACTTTATGCTTATTCATATTACTTTTTTGAGTATATTATTGGGAAAAACATTACACTCAAAGACAGAGGTCGCAAAAAAAAAGGTTAAATCAATCCTATGTGTATTTGAAATCAACCTGATTCGAGCAAAAATTAAGCTCAACCGAGCTAAAAACGGGATATAGACAACAATTTCGGAATTGAAAATCCTTTCTTAAGTCAATTCTTTTTGTACTTGATTTAAGAAAATCCGAAATCGACATACTTCTGACATTGCTTAGGTTGATTTTTGTCCGGATATCTCCGTTTTATTTTTCTGTGTGGAAATTCGAGCCCAGATTTAGAAAATTCAATGCTCGGTTTTAGTACTGAATATTTACTTAATACAAAATTTAGCTAAGGTAAATACCATGACGAGCTGAGTTCATTTCCGCTTGTCCGTCCGTCCGTCTGTCCGTCTGTCTGTCTGTCTGTCTGTCCGTCTGTCCGTCTGTTTCTACGCGAACTAGTTCCTCAGTTTTAAAGCTATCGAGCTGAAATTTTGCACAGAGTCTTCTTTTTACTGCACGCAACTAATATGTCGAAACCGGCCGGATCGGATGACTATATCTTATAGCTGCCATAGGAACGATCGGTCGAAAAATAAGTCTTAGTGAGAAAAACTTTTTTGTTTTCCATTGTATATATTAGTTTTAGATGATTTTACATATTTGTGAAAAAATTTATCAAAATCGAATGAATATAGCATATAGCTGCCGTAAAAACGGAAAAACTTTTTTATTTTCCATCGTAGCGTCCCCAATCTTGGTATATATTAGTTTTATATGCTTTCACATAATTTCGAAAAAATTTATCAAAATCGGATTACTATAGCATATAGCTGCCATAGGACCGATCGGTCGGAAAATGTGTTTTACTAAGAAATTTTTATTTTTATGGTATCAAACTTTTATTATCAATGTTTTAAAAATTGTATTTTATATCCTATATATATTTTACCGGTTAAATCAGTTGAAGTAAAGTTTTTCAAGTGTATTAAAACTTCGGCACTGTCGAAGTTAGCTTTGCCTTCTCGTTTTATTCAACATGGTCTACAAGAAAATGTTTCTCCGACATGGAAAAGTTAGGTTTGACTGTCTCTGGCCACACCATTGCCGCGATAGCAATTTATTGCTATTGGTTGAATATATCATTGAGATAGCCAAAGTTATTTAACTCTAGTTAACTTTAACAACAAATGTCCGGAGTTCAATTAACCTGAAGTTAGAACTTTGGAGTAGAGTTGCTGCATTTGGTAATTGATATTTTGTTGACAAAATAATCGATTTATCAATATTATCGGTATTTGAAAAAAAAATCAGCTTTTCTAAGTACGAATAAACAGGTCTATTAAGTTGATTGAGGTGTGATTCGACGCGTACAGCTCTGAGCTCCCAAACACTAAAAAAAATATATGTATTTCAATCCATTTTTAACACATTATGTTGTGAAAACTTATTCACGCCTAGTAAACCCGGCTATAACCTTTGTAGTAAAAGAAAACGCTGAAAGTGAGAAGTACACATATCAACAACATACGAAACAAGAATCGTAAAAAAGGATTTTTTTTACTAGTATTCGTTAGACAGAGAATTTAGGACGACGCGTTGAATTATGGCCTAAGTGGGAGATTGACTTGTCGCTCGCAGCCATCGCAGCTTAACCTATCCTAACATGTGCTCAGGTGTAACAAGATATGCCAATGCCAAGTGGGAAAGCGCTTTCAATTTGTCTTTCTCTTCCATCCACAACTTAAATAAAACGCCAAAAAATATTTGATATTGCCACAACGTTTTTTCAATGAAAATATCGATATTCGATATATCGATACTATTTTCGGCATCCCTACTATGGAGATATCGGGCCTAAGTCGGGCTTTAGACGATATAAGATACTTTCTTAAGTTTTTATGAAAGTGGTGTAGAGATATTACTAGCCCCTCTACAACTCTTTCCTTTAAACAATATGCAATTTTTGAATTTTAAATAATAAATAATTAAATAATTTCGATTTGAAATTAAGCAGTAATTGCCGATTTCGATTGATAAATACGTCAAAGATGATTACGGATAATGAATCGAACCAAGAGAAAATATTGACTCAACGTTTCCTCAAACGAAAGCATTTCACTCAGAAATTAGTCAGCTGTTTTTTCTGAGTTCTTTGTTGACTATGTTCGTCTCGCTTATCCACCGTATATTCCACTGCTTACCATAATTTTAAGTAAAGTACCTATATGAGTACTATCGCTTAAGATAACTAGAAATAGAAAGGCGGCGATAATTTTATCACTAATTCTCATTGCGGTCAATGAGCCCACCTCTGACTCAAGCATTTATATTCAAATTTTAGGTGTGACCGGCTTTTTTAAATGCCTAAGCATGCATTTGTAAGTGTATTTTTTTAATAAACTGTAAAGTAAAGCTAAAGTAAAATTTGAACTGAGTCCTACATTAGTGATGCGCCTTCTACCAGTAGCTTGAGAGTCGAAAAGATACAACTGCGATGCTAATGAAAAACTGAGCCTTTCTGATTCTGTTTTACTCTGCCAAGTGGCTTTTCGTACCGCTGACTCATGTGCATTCATGTTACATTCTCATTCTGCCCCATCACTGACCTACAACAACAAATAACGGCCAAGAACAAAAAGAGTTTGAGTCCTTAGTTCATAAAGTTGGTTATTGAACATTTAAGCCTAGTAAAGCTGTAAGTATGTGTGTGTGTGTGTGTTTCGTTTAATATTTAAAAAATGAATTTAATGAATGAAAAAAGAGTATTCCACTTGGCTGCACTTTATTCCAACATGTTCCTTCCTATTTGATATCAATTGCAGTTTTCTGGGTCGCTTGGTGTCAGTGTGGGTTGTCATGTCTGTCCTCGTGTCTTCGTGTGGAGTGCTTAAAGTATTTGTATTTGTGTAGGATTTTGTTTTCTCTTTTTCGGTTACTCACAAAACTTTTAAAGCCGTTAAATTCCTGAGGGCTCCCGCCGAGATTTTCATGATTTGATTTCGCTTCAGTAAGCTGCAAACAATTTCAACAAATAAAACATATATATATCTTTCGTATGTAACATATACTTACAGCACGATCAAGTTTGGCATTCGTGGAAAGTCCTCGTCATTTATTATTGTCAACAAATTGCTGCCCAAATTGCTGTTGATAGTTGAAAGCAAACACAAAAAAATTATGAGTAATCGCCATGGTTTTTTTATGAGACTTCATTTTCATTTCATTCATGAATTCATATTTTACTAGATGAATAGTTTGAGGTTGTAAATTTGTTAGAGGAAGAGTTCATAGAATAAAACATGCGCATAAAATTAGTATTTATTTGGCAATTTAGTTAGTGTTGAGTAGCATTAAATTAAAGAGCGGAATTATTGCAGAAAAGCATTCATTGAATTTAATTTATAGATCCAACTTCAGAGCAGGCTACAAAAGGACATGATAAAATGGTAAAGTAGTTATACAAATAAAAGTGAAATTTTTATAAATCTAATTTCGATAATATTGTGATATCAAAAGAATACTAGATGATGCAAAACAAGCTTGGAATAATTTTCGCGACTTTTTATAGTTAAAAAAAAAGTAAAATTCTTTCTAACCAAATGGTATATCATCGTTAAAAAATTCGAAAAATTGTTTGGGATAATTTATTTTAAAACTTAGGCTGAGTTCACACTGTTCGACGCATGAGACATGATAGTCTAGTAGGCCCTTGTGTTTTCATTGTGAATAGCTTGTCATTTGACATTGAAAACAAGACAACACGAATGCATAATCGATTATCATGGAAGCAGCCTTTGGAATAGTAATTTACGATATTCTGAAGGAAATTTAAAACAAACGTATAGGTTTCCTACAAAACATGGATAAAAATGCTCCAAAAAGTCCCTTAAACCAACTTTAATATTAAATTATCAATAATCAATAATCATGACGTAATGAAGCATTTTGCCAAAACAGTTAAAAATCATCTATAATCACCTTTTATAAACGGAAATAAATTCGAATTTAGGTGCCTTGAGTAATTTAGAATTACTTAATAATTTAATGATATTTTATTCTGAGTTGGATTTTATTATTTATGCATAATCATTATTCTCGAAATTTTTCGTAGCATATTATAGAAAATTTGTTTGGTTCGTGGTTCAGTTCCTTAAATTATCAAATCTATGGTAAAGAAGAATTTTCCGAAACTCGACCCTTAAAAAATTTATTTTCAGTAGTTCGTGCAAATGTATGTAACAGGCAGAAGGAAGCATCTCCGACCCCATAAAGTATATATATTCTTGATCAGCATCAACAGCCGAGTTGATATAGACATGTCCGTCTGTCCGTACACAGAAAAAAAAATGCCGGGATATTTTTAAGCCGAAAAAGCTTGATTTAATCCCGACGGAAGGATTGAATTTTTAAGCCCGTTTAGGATTGATTATCCGTAATTGATCCCGTTTGGGATTGTTTTTAATCCGATTCGAGGTTAAATGTCGAGTGAGAGAGCGAACAAGCTGAGAGCAACAGCAAATTCGCTCTCTTGGCTTCTCTCTTTTGTCGTCTGGAGCAAACGCTCTTGTATGTCATTGGGTGCCTAGTCTGGCAAGCGCGGCGCGGTCGAGTGCGCTGAGACGCAGACGTTCTTCAGTCCCGAGGTCCCGAGTTCGATTCCCAGACAAGGCAAGTTAAAGTAAGTTCTTATTAATTTATTTATATATGTTTCTTCAAATTAAAGAAGTCTTAAGTGAATCCAAATATACAATTATATTAATATATAATATGCAAATTTATAAGAAAAAAAAGAAAATCTCTCTCGGGCGTTCTAAATTTTTTGAACTTTTATTGGGCGACTATCCCGACTAGGGCTCAGTTTAAGCCATTCCGGGATCAACCCATTATTGAGCCCGTTTGGTGTTGAGTTGAGCCCGAATGGCACAGTTTTTTTTTTCTGTGTATGAACACCAAGATCTCAGAGACTATAAGAGCTCGAGCTACCATATTTGCAGTGTGGACTTGTTTTGTCTGCACGCAGAACAAGTTTGTTTCAAATTTTTGCCACGCCCCCTCCCGCCCACGCAATATGAAAAACACCTCATATCTTCTACAATTTTGAAAATAGATTGTTCGAACCTTCTAGACATATATTATGATCATCATTACCTATCGATCCGCCATACATCATTTTCCGAGCAGATCAACGATAACAGAGTTGCCACCCCCGCAATTTGAAAAATACCTCAATACCTCCCACAATTTTGAAAATTCATTGTTTAAACCTTCTAGACATATATTTTAATCATCATTACCTATTGTTCCGGCATACATCTTTTCCTGATCAGATGAGCTATAGTAGATTTGCCTCCCCCGCAATTTGGGAAAAACTCATCTCTCCCACAATTTGGGCATGTTGTGATCTAATAAAATATTCTTAAATAAACCTTACCCTGAGTATCGGGTATATCGAAGTCGAGCAGGGCCGACTTCAACTTACGCTCTCGTTTAATTTAGTATTTATAAACTGGACTTATGTGGCTCTACTGTGCGGGATGTTGTGGGCTCGATGCCGTTTTGGAACATCTAAATAAAAAGGTTTTTCTTTAAAAATGTTACACTTAAGGTCACCTTAACTCCCGTTTTGAAGTATGTAGCCAAAAAAAAGCTTCTCAAAAATTTTGCCGTTCGGATTCGGTGTTAAACTATAGGTCGTTTTCTACTTAATAGAAATCAAAAGAATCACGAGCCAAGAGACTGAAGGAAGCTTGGATTTAAATTTACAAATATAAATTCACCTTTTGACTTCCCAAAGATTTTAAAATATTTCAGACCTGCCTGAGGAAGCACTTCAATTCGGATTCCCGCTGAAATCCCGTGACGGGATTCCCGTTCCCATAAAGTATATATATTCTTGATCAGCATGACGAGCTGAGTCGATATAGCCATATCCGTCCGTCTGTCCGTCCGTCGTTAGCGGCACCAATCGTGGTATTTATTATTTTTATATACTTCCACATAGTTCTGGACAAATTGATCAAAATCGGATCACTATAGCATATAGCTGACATAGGAAAGGTCGGTCTAAAAACTAGTAATTGTGCGTAAACCTTTTTGGTTATCAAAGGTAGCGTCTTTAATAAACTGCAAGGGTATTTAAAGCATGTGATGTTAGCCTTCTATTTTTTATAAATTTTAGAAACCCTAATATGAATACTTAGGCCATTTTCTAATGTTCTCTTTTTGTAAATCCAGGTGCTTATTGAAAAATATATTTTGCCTATTTTTAGGCCGCGGTTAAAATCATACGTGGGTCGTCGAAGACACAATCAAAGATATTTCAAAAGCTTCCTAAAAGTAGGCAACCTATATTTTCTCAATAAGCACGTGGATTTACAAAAAGGGATCATTAGAAAATGACCCTAAATGTTTAACATTTTTCTGTTACTCTATCAATAACTTAAAGTGTATGTATGTATGTTTATTTAATTTAATTGACAAGTATTATGAATCTAGTTGTAGAGATATTAACTTTTAGATTTGTATATTAATTTCTGTTAAGAGCGTGCAGTATAAATATGAAATTAGAATTGAGTGCTGCATATTTCTAAATCCTGCGGTTAGCTAGCTTTTTGGAATGGATCTTTTTGAGTCGCTTTCTAGTTTTGGTTCCATTTATTTTCCGTCTTCTGAGAATTCTTCTCACAAGGTTCTTTGGGTGGGTAGCCACTTTATCATGATAGCGCGCAGCCTGTCTATTATTAATTTCCCCAATCATACACCCAAAAAAATTCGTATCAATATTAGTTTGATAAGCGTTGACTCAAATTGAAACTACAACCAGTATCTTTATTTTTGTATCAATATAATTCAAGAAAGTATCAAATTGACTTAACTTGAACCTATGCCTATTAAATTGTTACTTAAAAGTATCAATTCGAAACTCACACATTTTCGATGTTATCGAGTACTAGTTCGAAAAATTGAACTGTCATACTCGATTCTCTCTACCAAGCAAATTGCATAAATGCTGACACTTGTAATTCTCAAGTTGTTATTCAGCTGATTGTTGATATAAATAGGACACTTGATAGTGACCGACAAACGCGCAGCAGCAAGAAGGAGTCTAATGAGGGATACGGCAAACTTGATACAGTGTGTATAACTCTCACCAATTTGCCGTCTTGCGATTGATTGTTTGTGTATGCCGGCTAAATTATCGCAACAAAATTTCTGAAAAAAGGACGATATTTTGGATTTCTTATTGCCAAAATGTTAAAGGCTAGTTTCAAAATGATACAAAAATGTTTCGAATTGATACTTTAAAATTAATATAAAGATATGTCATTTTGATACAAATTACTATCATTTTAATAACATCGAAAATATTAATTTGATATTATCGAATTATCAACTTGATACTTTGAGTATTGAGCATAATTCGATACTCAATAGTTTCAAATTTATGACTAAATTGTGTCATTTTGATGATTACTTTTTTTTGGGTGTAGGGATTCCACATTCTTTTTTTAAGTTCCTCGTGCGAATGAACCACTCAGCTCCATTGATTCGACTGTAAAGTGCTTATTTTGTTTAAATGGGTTTTGGCGGCAATCCCATAAATTTGGATTCCGTATCTCAAGATGGGTGCAAGATCAACTTTGTATTTTAGGGACAGTTTGTTGTTGGCATTTAGAAGCCAACCCAACCTAAACGCCAGCTACTTCCCTATCCGTGTCATTGACTCACTTCTCAGTACTATAGCATAATTTTTTACCGACAGAAATGTAAAGAAATTTATATAAATATCTTAAGAAAGTTAAGTTAAAATTGGCTGTTACACCCCCATCGGGGCCAAGCCGCGCTTCTCTCTTAAGAATAAGACATTATTAATTTTTTGAACAGAACGAATCCGAGTGCGTTCAGTTCGAGATTAGGTGCTGATAGTCATAAGTTCGGTTCGGTCTTAGTCCGGTTCGAGGGACCAGGTTATAATTTAGAAGTAATTTAGAAGTACTTAGCTGCATCACAGCTGCAAACCGGCTTTGAACCATCATTTTTTTTTTGGGTTTGCAGCCCTGATCAAGGGCGTAGTCAGGGGGGGGGCAGCTGCCCCCCTACATCTTGTCGTTGGGCCTTTACTCAGATGAGATAAATATTTAATTCGGCACAATACTTCATATGAATAGAAACACTTATAAAAAGACTTGAAAGTTGATTGCTTTTGTAAAGCTTCCTTATTTATATAAAGTATAGTGCCGAACTAAATTTTTATTTCATTTGAGTTCAAGACTTAAATTTTAAATAAATTACGTTTGAACGAAAACTATCAAATTAATACTTGATTCTTTATACTAAAGATAAGGCATATTTAACTGAGTGTGCGTAGACGCGTTGACTTTGAAAACAAGCTGAACTGGAAAAACGCATTCCATTGTATACAATCCGGGTGGTTTCGGCATATAAAACATATTTCAAGCGAGTTTCTCAACCGCTAAAGGACACAAAACGCAAAAATTTAACAATCAACATTTGTCATTGCAAAGGGGGTGACGTGACAAACTTAGATTTTCATTTTCTTCAGCTTAAAATTTTTTCACGCATTAAATAAACACATTCACATTTAAATTTTCAATCTCTTACATTCGATTACGCAAAAGTTGTAATAACAAATGCTGATTTTAAGTAAAATAAATTGAAAAACGAGAAGGCAAAGCTAACTTCGACTGTGCCGAAGTTTTAATACACTTGAAAAACTTCACTCCAACTGATTTAACTGGAAAAATATATATAGGATATAGATATCAGATATTTAAAAATTTTAAATCATTGATAATAAAAATTTTGATATCATAAAAAAAAATTTTCTTAGTAAAGCACATTTTTCGACCGATCGGTCCTATAGCAGCTATATGCTATAGTCATCCGATTTTGATCATTTTTTTCGAAATTATGTGAAAGCATATAAAACATATATATACTACGATTGGAGACGCTACGATGGAAATCAAAAAAGTTTTTCTCACTAGAAGTAGTTTTTTGACCGTCCGTTTATATGGCAGCTATATGCTATAGTCATCCGATTTTGATAAATTTTTTCAAAATTATGTGGAATCATATAAAACATATATATACTACGATTGGAGACGCTACGATGGAAATAAAAAAAGTTTTTCTCACAAAGACTTATTTTTTGACCGATCGTTCCTATGGCAGCTATATGCTATAGTGATCCGATTTCGATACATTTTTCCAGAATTATGTGAAAGCATATAAAACTAACATATACCAAGATTAGTGACGCTACGATGGAAAACAAAAAAGTTTTTCTAACTAGAACTTGTTCTTAGACCGATCGTTCCTATGGCAGCTATATGATATAGTTATCCGATCCGGCCGGTTCCGACATATTAGTTGCGTGCAGTAAAAGAAGACTCTGTGCAAAATTTCAGCTCGATAGCTTTAAAACTGAGAGACTAGTTCGCGTAGAAACAGACAGACAGACGGACGAGACAGACGGACGGACGGACAAGCGGAAATGAACTCAGCTCGTCGTCCTGATCAAGAATATATATAGTTTATGGGGTCGGAAATGAATATTTCTATGCGTTACAAACTTCTAGGCAAAATTAATATACACTTTTCAAGTGTATAATAAACGTTAACTGATCCTTGGTTGCTCTTCTTAACATTTTTAGTTAATTGTTCCTGTAAGAAACGTAATGAATAAGGGAAAATTTTAAATTTATCAAAACAAGAAAGACATTAATTAGATTTCTCAGTCGAGTTTTCTTTTAATGGCAACCGAGTAAAGGTGTAAATTCTTTAAAAACATAAAGTTTTAATATATTTCATATATATTTATATTCGGTCTCGGTAGACCTTTCTGTGGAAATGCCCATATGTACCATCTTCGACCATCCTCAGTACCAAAATGAGCTATAATGTTCATATAATTAATAAAAATTTGTTGATAATAAAAACGATTTCAGAAGGCCATAAACAGCTTTACACTAAGTTAAGGTGCACCAACTTTTATACTAACAAATTTTATGGTTTTTAAAGAGTTACATTTGTTTTCAGGGTCTGAAAAAGCCTATTTTCTTTCATTTTCTTTTTAATTTTAACTAACGAATTAATTTATTCACTCCTTTTAGCAAAAGAAAGAGCAACATTCAAAATATATTTGGACATATGTTTCATTTAAGAATATTGAAAACTCAACCACTGAGAGCTGGTTTCCGAAGACACCTAAAAAGTCTCCACGCGGTGGGCACGATAACTGTTAGTAGATTAAACTGAAATCAATAACACAATTTATTTCTGTTAGTACACAGAAAAAAAAAGAATATTTTTTGATGATCCATTGGATATTTTTCATATCCATTTGGACTGGATATGTCCATATCCATTTTTATCATCCATTTGAGATTAAATAATGTTAAATTGATCTTAGTTTTTCATCCAATGGAGCTGAAAAATATCCAAAGGATGTGAAAATGGAGCTGAAAAATATCAAAAAGGATGTGTAAGTTTGAAAAGGATATGCATTTCAATATCCAAAAAAGGATATGTCCATATCCATTCCAAATGGATCTTTTTTTTTTCTGTGTAGGTGAGTATAGCTCGTGATAAAACGAAGAGATTAAAAATAAAAGAAATTTAAATTTTTTTAAGAAAAATAATACCCATGTTCTATGTACAAATCGCTTTCGACCTAATTTTCATACTATTTGGGTCGTTTTTGGATTGAAACCGATTTGCAGAACACATGGGATAAATGTGAATATAAATAGGAATACAAATTGCCAGAAGTTACCTTGTGAAAAAGAATGCTTCGTTTAATCATTAGCATATTCTATATTGAAGGAGGGATCAAATTTTAAGAAAAATCGGTTGACTTGTTTTTTACGAAAACGTGTCCAAAGTCCTCAAAAAGCATTTTTTGAGAAAAGCCCGACCTGTCCTATATGGGCCTCTTTAAAAAAACCGCTATCTTTCAGAGTTTTATTCCAATTGACTTAGGGAAAATATTTTAAACATATGTATTTTTGTATTATATCTCAAAACCCATGTAACCCTATAAGCCTAGTGCTCAGATCAATAACAATATTTATTTTGTCACAATACATCATTTGTATGAAACACTTTGACATTGCTTTGATACTCAAGAGCTGTTCAAAAATGATTCTATTCATATAACAAAATGTAAAAATGTACCATGAGTAAGGCAAGTAAGAAAAATATTATCAAACGATAGAATGGTTAGAATAATCTCCCTCTTCTATTCTTTTTTCATTATCAATTTTGTAGGTTACTGAAAAATAGGTTAAAATAATGAAAATGTTTGTTGATTTCGAGAAAGACTTTCCTTTAGTGAAACAAAGGAACGACACCTTAAACAACCATTATTTCTTTGCTAAACCATGCTGGCCAAAACGATTTTCACTGATTTGAAAGAAATCACCAAGCGCTAAACATAAATTAAGTTATATAAGTAAAAGAATGTAATATTGCGTATACGGCAGAATATTCCCAAAAAAATTGTTTTTGGAATTTTTGTTCCCCCCTTGATGGAAAGCTGGCTACGCCCTTGGCCCTGATTATACATATTTCATACATTTCCATTATGGTTTTTAGTGACCGGATTTCGATTTTTCATTTTTGGTGGTTAATAATTCAATAGTAAACGAAAAGTAAAAAAAAAACATTTTAATCGCTTCACAGAAAGCAGGGTTTGTCTGTAAAGCAGAGTTCTCCAACCATACGCCTTGTGGTGGCCTAACACATTCGGAAACCTGCATGCATACGCGCTCATGGATTCGCAGTCGCAGTCAGCACTTAATGGCGAACAGTTTAATATTACATTTGCTACCATGCCAAAAAAAATAATAACAATTATTTTTTGGTGTCAAAAGCGTATTTGCTTTTAACATATTAATTTCTTTCACGTTTTATTATTTCATCCGTTTAATATGTAAAAATATTTGGTTAATATTGGCTCCGCAATTGCTCAATCTTCTATTTTCGAAGTGTAAATTATGCAACACATTTATGGCCGTCTTCTCATCTTCATGGTTTTGAAATCTAAGGGCTTTTTGAGAAAAATGTATGTTGCCTACTTCTAGGCCGCGTACAAAATTGTTATGCTTTTGTCTTCAATGATCCGAATATTTCTTCAAATATATATTTCTTCTTGGCGAAACCTGATATAAGTACTGTTTTAAATGTCTCACGGTCCATTCTTCAGCAGACTTTTTGTCATCACTTTTCAAGACTTTTTGCAATTTCCATGTATTCTGTCCTCCCGTGGCAAAAGAAACTTTAAGCACAAATTACCTGAAAGTCTGACATGATGAGACTTCATGATTACCACCCGATAATCATTTAGCAGCACTTCCACCTCTTTAATAAGCTGAACCTAGTTTTAAATCGTTTTACAAAAATTGGTCCTGCAGCTCAAAAGTTAGACTGACAAAAAAAAAAAATTCAAATTCCATAAATTATAAAATTACAATTTTCATTCCAGCAACCACAAATTAAGTTCAAATCCTCACCCACAAATTTGTCTAATTAAACATGCAGAAAAAAAGTACTAGTTTGGTTAGAGCGAAAAAAATAACACAAAATATTATCCATTGCAATAAATATTCATTAGCAAAATCCAACCAATTTGGGGTTAATTTAAACAAAAATTTTGTCATGCCAAATTCAAAAGAATTTAAAATAGCAAACGAAAAAATAAAACCACATCTCACAGTGCTTCGAGTGTTTTAAGTCCGGCCAATGCATTGGTGGGTATGCGATAGAAGAGATTGCCCTCAAGACGTAAAGTGCGAAGTTTCTGCAAATGGCCCAGACAGTCACCGTCCAGGCTGACCAGGGCGTTGCCATTCAATTGACTTTGGCAGGGCGAAGCAAAAGTATCGAAATTAAAAAATATATATATGTATGTATGTGTGTGTGCGTGTGTGTGTGTGTTGAATTGAGGCTTCGCTTGATTGGCTTTGTTGATTCTTGTTGCATACTTACAGGCTGGCCAGTTGGCCCAATCCTTGAAACGATTGCGGGGCCAACGATTTAAGGCCACAGTTTTGCAAACTTAGACGTTTCAATTTACTCAAACCATAAAATGCATACGGATCCATATTAATGATGCTATTGTCCGACAAAGTTCTGCAAATAGAAAAGAAAGTGAAGAAATCCCACCCTTGGTCAACAAAAGGCCACTAAAAGTGCAGGAAATTGCAAGGATAAGCACAAGCAGTAATTAATCGTGTTCAAGTAATTTATATGAGAAGGGGAAGGATCTTCTTGGGTCAAGTGTTGACCGATGTGATTTTTTGTTGGTTTTTGTTTCGGGGGTGGGGTTCGGTTTTTTGGTTTGCTGTGAAATTGAATAATGAGCGAAACACACGCCCTTGTCCCCGTCCCCATAGACGGGAAAAATCTCATGCCAGTAGTGGAAATTACGAAACTTTTCATATTTTAAACCGAACGAATTTGTGCAACCCCGGGGAGTTGAAAGTTGGTGATTTATAAAGCAGAACTTAATTTAAATATCAATTTTTCTTTTACTTACAACTCCTCCAGATTTGGCACCATAAAAAATGAGTTGGCCTCCAATTTGGTTAGGTTATTGTTGCCCAAATCTCTGTGGAACAGACAAATAAACAAATTAATAACTCGCCAAAAATGAGAAATGCATATTTCATTCATCTATCAATTTCAAATAAGTCACTTGGCATTCATTGCACAGTGGGCCAGAAATTTAATAACTCTGACATTTGTATGAAAAAAAAAAGATTGCAATGAATGTACCTTATAATTGAGTTGGATAATTTTATATATTGTAGATAATCCAAACCAAAGTTGAAAAATTTCCAAATTATTTTCGCTTTTAAGTTACTCAAATAAATCCTGGTCTGTTCTCATTTGCGAAATCTATCGATGAGAATTTAAGAGAAGTTCTGAATATCAGAAATCGCATATAGAAATCTTTGGAGCATTTTGACAACAAGACAGACGAATAAAAATAAATAAATAATTAAAAACAGAAAGGTCGATAAACACTTTTAAAAAATAAATGGAAATTTGAAAAAAAGCCAAATCTCACATTAAGTTTTTGGAATCGAGCACATATAACACATTTGATCGAATTTTAAAACGGTAACAGGCCTGAATAGTATATTTAAAGTAGTAATTCCAGAAGCAGTTTTCGTCAATTGATCGATGGTGCTGCCTGCTCGATTTGAGTGGTATTTAATGAAAACGGATAAGTGTTATCAGCTTCGTTCATTACTTATATCACTATATAGCTTGATAACATATCTGGATCTACCTCACTCGATGTTGTACTTTGGAAAATTTGTACATTGTTTAGACTTCACAATTATTAAAAGTCTTTAAAGTGTCACAACGGCAGGCGGGCTTAAAACCACTTTTTGTGATTTTATACCATTAGGAGAAATCAACGCCCGAAATAAAAATATTCTGATTCATTTCATATTCATACAAAGTTCACACCTTTAATCTTTTTTAAACTTTCAGAATATATTTTATTTTATGCTGCCGATTAAGCTGCCTTTGCACCTATCAAATATCTCTAAGTAGTTGCTTGTCAAACTAATCTAAAGATAAACTTTTTAGAGAAATTATGATGAGCTATTACACTAGTAATTTCTAAGAATCATGAAGATGTTCAGCGCTAGTTCAACGGACTCAGTACTGGTTCAACAATTTTAAACAAATCCACCAATGGAAAAAATTCTTGTTTGTGATAAATGAATAAATGCATTAAAATGGTTTTGGTTTCTTCAACACCAAATAGAATGATTTTTGTGTCGTGATCTGGGCCATGATCCTATGTGAGCGGCAGTAGGAAGATCTAAAATCTTTTAGGAATTTTAATTTCTTTCATTCAGAAGTCTAGAAATAACAAGATAGCCATGTGCATATTCTGCGAATGTTTTATACTTAAACGTTTGGCCGTCATCTAATATAAAATAGGACACCCCTTATGTCTGTTTTTTATTGACCACTGCTTTCAAACCAAGCATGCTAAAGACTAAATTCTTTTTTTAAATTAAAGCTTATTTAATTCTTGCAATATATCCAGAAGAAAGACTCAGCGACAAAGTTTTAAGTATTAACACAAAATTATTAACCTAAAACCGACAAATTTGGGATCCTAATTTTGAGCCACTTGAATTAGAACATTGATCGTTATCTTTGGCACTGGTAATCATATTATTCTTTGATCGATCCTTTCAGTCTTTTAGATTATTTAATTTAAAAAAAAATAAAGTGGGTCGAGAAGGGAAAAGTCAATAAATTAAAATAGCTTATAAAAATCAAGAGAAGCTGAATTTGAAAACCTACTAAAAATAATATAAGCTTCATCTGTCAATTACGCTGACGAAAATTCTTTAAGTAAAATAAGCTTAAAAACTCAAGAGAATGGCTGACATTTTATGTAATTCAATCGTTAAAAGGTTATTAAAGAACAAAAAAAAAGTTTAATTATAGGACCTTACCGTAATTGATATTTGTTGATTCCAGTCTCACCCTTAACCTAACATTGTCACAAGGAATACAGCTTAGTGTGCTTATCGTCAAAACTACAGTTGCCAAAGGTACACACTGTTTGAAGTGTTTACCAATCGCGCTTACTACTGGTAGTATGTTGTTGTTGGAGATTTCTTTTTATTTATAGGTTGTCGTGGACTTTATATTATATTTTGAAAAACGTTGGAATATCGAAAAAAATGGCTCACAACCCTTCAGTCAGAAACGTTAAATTCTCTCAAAATCTGTTAAAAATTTGGTGTTAGAGGGCAGATTCAATACTATGCGTCGAGTTATTTCGATTGCTATGCAAATAAAAAAATTAAAAATCAAGAAGAGGCCACCTTTCAATTTGGTTCAAAAGGCACAACGCCTCAGTTTTTGTCTCGCACATATGACCTGCACTTCGACGAATAAATTCGGACGAAAAATATTTATTCGGCTATAGCTATTATGTCCTTTTTGTCTTTAAGTGCTATATTGAATGAAACATTTCCATACTTTCAAAACCTTTTCAGATCTCTGCTGTGAATTTACAAACTTGATAATACGCAATTAAACACAGCCCGGGTGGTTAAAACGTATATAAACAGCCAAAATGTGAAACTATTAAGCTGTCCGCCACATTTAAACATTATCGATAATGTCTGGAGACGGTTGACACGCCAAGTATATGAATCAGAACAACTATATACAACTAAACCTGCATTTATTCCAGCCATCGAATCAGCTTAGAACTTGTTTGCTTTATTCTATTTAAGCGATTTGCAATTTGTGAAGTTTTGGAGCAGAAAAATGGCTCAACAGATTTTAACCCATTTTCCAAACCTATAAATACTTTGATGTTTACATATGTGGGTAGGCAGTGTAGTTCATGTGAAATAAAAATTGTTTTATTTCCTGTTTTCTCCTACGCGTTTCGACGTTTTTAACGTCTTCTTCAGACAACCGTTTATTGAAAAAAAGAAAAGGGAAGTTTCCTTAGACTTAGGCACTATTTGAGCTCGGAATTCTCTAAAATGACTTTTTTGTTATAGTGTTCTATTCACGCAAAGTTGGGAATTTTTCAGTAGTTGGTTAATAATTTTTTTTGATTCTTAAAGCTTTTGGTCTTTCTTCTGGATATATAGCAACAGTTAAGTGAAACTTTAATTTAAAAAAAAAAACGAGGAAAAAGCTAGCTCGACTGTGCCGAAGTTTTAATACACTTGAAAAACTTTAGATATTTACCTGGAAAAGTATATATATGGATATAGATATCAGATATTTAAAATTATTAAATCATTGATAATAACTAATTTAATACCATAAAAAAACTTTTTCTTAGTAAAACACATTTTCCGACCGATCGGTCCTATGGCAGCTATATGCTATAGTCATCCGATTTTGATCATTTTTTTTTCAAAATTATGTGAAAGCATCTCAAACTAATATATACCAGATTGGGGACGCTAGGATAAAAAGCAAAAAGTTTTTCTCGCAAGACTTTTTTGACTATACCGTTTCAATGGCAGCTATATGCTATAGTCATCCGATTTTGATAAAATTTTTCAGGATTGTGTGGAAACATATAAAACAAATATTTACTACGATTGGAGACCTTCGTTGGAAATCAAAAGTTTTCCCCACAAAAACTTATTTTCGACCGATCGTTCCTATGGCGCTATATGCTATAGTGATCCCGATTTTTGATACATTTTTCAAGAATTATGTGGAAGCATATAAAACTAACATGTACCAAGATAAGGGGACGTACGATGGAAAACAAAAAGTTTTTCTAACTAGAACGTTCCTATGGCAGCTATATGCTATAGTCGTCCGATTTTGATAAGTTTTTTTCAGAGTTGTGTGGAAACATATAAAAACTATATATACTACGATTGGAGACGCTACGATGGAAATCCAAAAGTTTTTCTCACAAAGAATCTTTTCGTCCGATCGTTCCTATGGCAGCTATAAGATATAGTCATCCGGCCGGTTCCGACATATTAGTTGCGTGCAGTAAAAAAGACTCTGTGCAAAATTTCAGCTCGATAGCTTTAAAACTGAGAGACTAGTTCGCGTAGAAACAGACAGACAGACAGACGGACAGACAGACGGACAGACAGACGGACGGACGGACAAGCGGAAATGAACTCAGATCGTCGTCCTGATCAAGAATATATATAGTTTATGAGGTCGGAAATTAATATTTCTATGCGTTACAAACTTCTGGGCAAAATTAATATGCACTTTTCAAGTGTATAAATGACCAGTTGTGTGGTTTGGTGTTTTGGTGCTTTGTAATTGGGGATCAGACCCGATTGATTGCATTTTGCTCTAAAAATTCAAATAATTAAAAACATTTTATCTGCATAGCCGGGTCATTGCTAGTCAACTACAAGAGGGTCACTCCCACCTAATTTATAGCTAAGTGCAGTGAAGGAGGAGGGGAGAAAGGAAAAAAAAAGCAAAGAAAAGAATTTTTTATACACTTGAAAAGTGTATATTAATTTTACAAGAAGTTTGTAACGCATAGAAATATTAATTTCCGACCCCATAAACTATATCTATTCTTGATCAGGACGACAAGCCGAGTTCATTTCCGTCTGTCCGTCCGTCCGTCTGTCCGTCTGTCTGTTTCTACGCGAACTAGTCTCTCAGTTTTAAAGCTATCGAGCTGAAATTTTGCACATAGTCTTCTTTTTACTGCACGCAACTAATATGTCGGAACCGGCCGGATCGGATGACTATATCATATAGCTGCCATAGGAACGATCGGTCGGAAAATATGTTTTAGTGAGAAAAACTTTTTTTGTTTTCCATCGTAGCGTCACTTATCTTGGTAAATGTTACTTTTATATGTATCCACATAATTCTGGAAAAATTTATCAAAATCGGATGACTATATCATATAGCTGCCATAGGAATGATCGGTATAAGAACTAGTTCTAGTTAGAAAAACTTTTTTGTTTTCCATCGTAGCATCACTAATCTTGGTATATGTTAGTTTTATATGCTTCCACATAATTCTGGAAAAATTTATCAAAATCGGATGACTATATCATATAGCTGTCATATAAAGGGTCGGTCGAAAAACTAGTTCTAGTGAGAAAAACTTTTTAGTTTTCCATCGTAGCTTCACCAATCATGGTTTGTATTAGTTTTATATGCTTCCGCGTAATTCTGGAAAAATTTATCAAAATCGGAAGACTATAGCATATAGCTGCCATATAAACGGTCGGTCTAAAAACTAGTTCTAGTGTTTTTGTTTTTTATCGTAACGTCCTTAATCTTGGTATGTATTAGTTTTATATGCTTTTACACAATTTGGAAAAAATTTATCAAAATCGGATGACTATAGCATATAGCTGCCATAGGACCGATCGCTCGGAAAATGTGGTTTACTAAGAAAAGTTTTTTTATGGTATCAAATCTTTCTTATTTTCAATGATTTAAAATTTTTTTATTTTTTTTCAAATTTGTGATATAACTTTGTAGCTTTCTAGCAGCCTCAACTTAAATTTTGTAAAAATGTTGGTAGTGTAAGATAAAGATTGCCAAATGAGTTTAAAACAAAAAAAGATAGACTTTTTATCTCGTTAGACATTTGCCCAAAATATGATGTCTTCCGGCCCAATGTTTATTGTTCGGAAGAGAAAAAAAGGCGGCTAAAAAGTGCTCTCTGTGCCCCATCAATCAATTTGGCAAGCATATTGAACCAACCTTTCCCCTCCGTCGGGCAAAATGGCATATAAATGAAGATGAACTGCCGCAAACTCGCCAAATGCTCTCCCGGTACATGTATCAAGTCAAGTTGCTGAATCATAATTAAAGTAGTGGACCGCGTTAATTAATAAATTATTTATTTATCTATCTATCTATATCTATATTATTTATTTATGGCTCGTTGAAATCGTTGGCCATTAATCAGTTGAAACTTTTGGCTAGCCCAAAACTCCTTTGGGAGATCTGGTGACGGCGGCAAGAAAACGTGACTCACATACGTGATGTCGTCTGCTGTCTGTCTTGGATGTCGATGTCGATTGCGAAATGCCGCACAACGTGGCGTATGTGTAATTAGATTAAACCGCATGCCAAAACAGACACAAAACCGAATCGAAGTCTGCGAAATTGACTTGTAATTAGACGACGATGAAATGAGGAATGCCTGCGTCAAAATGTCTATAATCGCTTAATAACGCTCCAACATGTTTTGAGCGATAGAAATACTGTTAATGCGTGGATTATTAGGGATAAGGTGATAAATATCGAGAGAGATTAGGGTAAGTTATGGAAGTTTATTCGAAAAAAGTTGAAAAGTGCGGCTGTACTTAAGGCTTTTGAGAGTCCACAGACTCTGAACTCTTTCAGGTCGTTTGTGCTCAATAAAAAAGATCATACATTTATTATATGTGCTGGTAAATTTTAAATTTTTTAAAATATCATTTTGAAAAGGTATCATTGAATTTTTACTCAAATAACTATTATTTTGTCATTAAAATTTCATATTGATATGAAAAAATTTCTTACCAACTGTCGTCAATATAAAATTGATATGAAAAACAATCATAATTTGAAAAGCTTCGTTAGTTATATGAAGTATTGTGCCTTACAACATTTTTATCTAAACTGAGTACAGGCCATTATGGAAAAATTTCACATTGATTGTTATTTGGATCGTAAATCATATTATATTAAAATTTTCACTGATATGAGAATAAAAAATCTTGAGCTTTAGCTTTTTCTGTGTCGATAAGTATAGATAATAGCATATGGCATTATGTTCGGTCCGAAGTCTAATTTTTAGGTTCGAACTTTGGCTCATAACTTTTTAGATCGTTGAAACATTTTTACTTTTTTTTTTTGGGTTTTCAGAAAACTGTTAAAATTAATATTTTAAATTTAGTTCTTAATAGCGTGATAAGTTATCATTTGAATAGAACATTTTTCAAAACGGACGGTAATCGGATCGGGTTCAGTTTAGTTTAAAGGATTCGGTTCCTGCATTTGAAGAACCTTAAAAATACGAACCGGCTTAAGTGTTTCGGATCTTGACCGATTTGCAGCCTGTATTTGATTAAATGTTCTTTACATATGTTAAGTTTGTTTTTCATGCAATTTGGTTTTCCAGTCTACATTTTTGACTCATCACACGTGATTCGAAACGTCTGGCACCGCCAACGCTTACTAAGGTTTGACATTTTCCCATGAATAAACTAACAAACGAAAAGCGCTTGCATATCATTGAACTTTATTATCTTAATTCGTGCTCTGTGTGGAATGTGTTTTGCAAATAACGGTAATTTCATGATAGTCATAATTGACCCATCAATAGGCTATTCAATAGGCTACCAAATTTCACATTTGTTTCACTTTATTTCTGCTGTATCGGCCAGTGTCAAAGAAAATCGCAGTATGTCAAATCGTTGCCGTTCTCAACAATTGGTATTGAGTTATTCGATGACCTAGAAGATTTTACGTAAGGACCGCGGTATAAAACTAAACAAAATACTGCTACTGCAAGAACTAAAGCCGGGTGGGCTTCCACAATTTTGTTTGCTGAATGTGCCTTAGAAACGATGTAAGAGGATCCAACATTTTCTTGAACAATTTTTTTCAGCGACGAAGCTCATTTTTTGCTCAATGGGTACATCAATTAACAGAAATGCCATGAAACAGCTCAAGAGCTGCTATGCACCCTAAAAAATGCACTGTTTAGTGCGGCTTGTGCGCCGGCGGTATCATTGGACCGTACTTTTTCAAAATAATGAAAGTCGCAACATTACAGTCAAAGGAGCAAGATACCGTGCGATGATGACCAACTTTTTGTTTGGAATTGGACTTACTTGACATGTGGTTTCAACAAGACCACCACATGCCACACGACACACGAAACCATGGACCAATTTAGAGGTGAGCAATTAGTCTGACGCTTTGGACCAGTCGATTGGCAGTCAAGATCATGTGCTTCGACTCCACTAGACTATTTTTTGTCTCTTGAGACCCATACCTAAAAATTCAAGCGCTAATACACTGAAAATTTATTTACTAAAAAGAAACTCAAAAGTTAATTACCTATCGATCTACTTTTTAATTTACTGCATTTAAACTATTTTATTTGGGAATAAGAAAAACTTATTCTGCATTCAGCAAATGAACATTCATTTGTGCATGAAAATGTGTTGCGCTTCTAATACTATTTAAATTATGACGAATTGCATTGACGAAGAATTGTCATTCTGAGATTAACAATCGCATTCTCAAACAACAAAAAAGTTGTTAGTTCTTTGTAAGAAAACAGGTATTAATTTTTGAAATAGAAGGGTTCCTGAGTAAATAGTATTTTGTGTAGTAAAAGTAAAGTCCGTAGATTAATCCAGGACTTAAGGCTAATGTTGAAAATCTTGTGGGTGAGAAACTGAATTAAAAACCACCTCTTCCTTACGCATATCTCGAGAATCGCAAGGTCCAAAGACTTCCACACCATAAAATTGTGATGGTATTAGGCAGGCTTATGCAATAAGCTTTTTTAATATTAATAGGTAAAAACATTTGTGTAAACAAGCTGCCGGCAGCCCATAGGTCCGTTCAGTGAGTCTCGAAATATGCCTAGTTCATTACAAAATGTTGCTAAAAGTAAATCCAGAATTAATTGGCTGTCTTACGTATTATATCGGCGTATCGTTCATGAAGAGTTCTGGCAATTGTCTTGTATTCAAAGTAAAAGGCAGGGTAAGTTTTAGACTTGTCCGGTGAAGTCCGACAAAAAAAAAAGTTCGTGCGTGTGTGTCTGTAACGTCGTGTTAACATGATATAATCAACAAATTGTTTTCTATTATATGTAATTAATAATAATATTCCTAACTTCGCTCGCAACTGCTCCATCACCAAAACAAGTAAGAAAGTCCCTTTCTTAAGCTAATAACTTTAAAGTGTGAGGTTTTTCAAAATCTGAGGGTGGCAACTCTTTCAACCATCGTTCATCTGGTTGAAAAACGATGTATGGGGGGCTAGTACCTAGTACAAACCCGTAAAATTATAAAATTTGAATATAATTTCCTATTAACAAAAACGTATCTATATTAGTCACGCGGGAATCCGCGTGATTTCTGTCCTGAGCCATCTCAATTATATCGCTCCAATCATAGCAAGGTCCAATTGGGAAGGTACCGTTAGCTCTTGCCTTCTCGCTCTCTCTTTCTCGTAAGTTCTACCAATGGCAACGAGTGTTGTTGTTGGCGTTGGTTTTTTTTTCTTTTACATATAGCTCTAATATCGTTCATCTGATCGAAAAATGATGTATGGCGGGTCGATTCAAAATAAGTAGTAGAATATATGTCTAGAATGTTCGAACTATCTATCTTGAAAATTGTGGGGAGTTATTTCGTTTTTTAAATTTGCGGGGAGGCAGGGGGCGTGGCAAAAATCAAAAACTAAACTTGATCTGCCTGCAAGTATAAGAATATATGTTCCATACATTTCAAACCTCTATCTCTTACCATCTCTGAGATCTCTTCGTTCATACGGACAGACGGACAACGGACAGACGGACCACAGACGGACAGGCTATATCGACTCGGCTGTTGATGCTAGATCAAGAATATATCTATGGGGTCGGAGATGCTTCCTTCTGGCTGTTACATACATTTGCACAAACCCAATATACTCTGTGTACCTTCGGTACAGAGTATAAAAAGCAATGTTGGCCATGAAACCCAAGACAGAATTCAGGTCCTCCACGAGAAAAGTTCGGAGGTGGTTGATCGTGCGTGATCATTCGTGACCTATCCTTTAATCGTGCATGAATCGTGCGTTACGCAAAACGCTCAATAATTGTGTGCGTGTGATTTTATTTCGTGAATCGTGCGTTACGTTAAGGAAAAATCGCTCACTCGCCCACCTCTAAGTCATAGTTTTTTTTTATGGATAACTAAACATTTGGATTTTGAGGGGTTAAGACCTTAACCATTTTGCTTTGCCCATGTATCAATCCTAGAAATAACCGTATTACAAATACAATCAACTTCATGGAAATAAGGGGACGATTCCCTCCTTTTTCGTTGGATTGGAAATAAATTTATCAACTTTTGCGTAAACTGGTCTGTAAATCAAACTCGAGACTTCAATGTAGTGTACCATCGCACACGCTTGTTGCCATATGTTTAATATAATTCTTATATTTACTGCACGATGGTTGAGTAGAGTTAAATAATGCTTATTTCAAGCACTTTTAAAACATTTGTACCCAACATATTCATGGAATTTTTTAGATGGGCACTCTAGTGCGAAAATCTGTGTGGACTTAGTTTTTGTATTTCCATTTGCAGCCTTACGCACACTATTAAATAAAATAGAACGCAAAAATATTGAAAAAATACCCACAATCCCCAATTCTCCCCATTTTGAATACTCACGTATAATAATTTCGCTGGGCAAATTGACAGGCACCGCCAATATGCCAATGCTCCGGCAACTCAATTTGAGATTCTCCAAATTTCCACTGCAATGGCAGTGCTTCTGTTGCCACATCTCACGACCGAGTGCAGTGTGCGCTGGTGTTGTTGTTAGTTGCCAGACGATGTGGATGTGGATGTCACACTGCCATGATATTCCTTTAAAGATTTCTCATATAAAATTTGAGCCTCACGTTCGGGATCGGCCGAGGGTAACATAACATTCTCTCTTATGCCAGGCTGAGTGGGCGTGGCAGTGGGCGTTGTTAACATTCTAGTTACAGTAATTTGGCTAAATTGTTCACTAAGTTGTTGTGGCTGTTGCTCATGTAGTTCGATACGGTTTCTCTTTGGTTTCATCATAGACATCGTTTACCCTAAGGCTAGTTGATGTCGTCGAGTGACTTGTTGGATTAGCAACAAGAGGTAAGGTTGGAAAGGAGTCCAATTCTCTGCCTTGCTCTGCTGACGCCGGCAATGCGCTGCCATCGTCGCAGTTGTTGATTGATGCTTCGAGCATTTGTCATTTGATGACAGTTTTGTGTGCAATTCGTTTCTCGCTCATGATTTTCTGTTGCTTTTGCTGGCGTCGTTTTCTTTAGTGCTTTTGTGCTCACTCCTCACTCACTTTGCGTATGTATTTAATTTGATTCGATTTATTTTATATATTTATTTTGTTTGCCTCGAATGCATTTCACTGTTTAGTTACCGCCAAATCAAATGCTTAAGCCAAGTTCTCGCTTTGGTCAAGTATGATTGATGTTTGTCTATTGTAATGAAATTTATAATAATTATAATCAGCCATTCAAATCAACTTTTTACACATACACACATTGTCAAAAACAAAGCTTCATAAAGAATGACAAATTTGATGGCTTCAACACTATCCTCGTTCGTCATAATTAATGGGCTCTGTTGACAGTTTTAGATTCGCAATGGACTAAAGTGTCACCGAAATAGACATTTTTCTCCCATCATCTTGGCCGCAGCAGCACGAGGCCTTCTTTTACCTCACACATTTTTGCTCGAAATGATTTATGGCATGTTTGGGTTCCACTGACCTCGCCAATAAGCAACCAAATAGCAAAAGAAGAAAAACAACAAAAAAAAACGAAAACGATGACGATGACGACGATGATTTTCAATTGCTTCTAATCGAATCTGTGAAGCATTTTTTGTTCATTTTCCATTCATGAATAATAATCCCGCTAGTTTTTGTTTAATTATAAACACAAAAGCAACAAACAAAAAATTCAATTGTATTGTGTTAATTTGTCTATGATTATGGTTTATCGACACTTAAATATTTTGTGCGGTTTTTATATTTAAACGATTTTAAATAGAACTCTGAAAATCGGAATAGCACTATAGAATATTTCAACAGAATATATTTACTTTATAAACTTTTTAATAAATTTGAAATATTTTTCTTCAGGCAGATTAAAATATGGGTGGAAATAAAAACCACTGAATAAAGGACGAAAATTTTTTTTTAATGTTTTAACATTATAAGAATACTTTGGTTATAGTTTTAAAAAGCGCTACGTTTAAAAAATAACCCACCAAAATCCACTAGATAAGATAACTTAAAACCATTGCACGGAGATGCATTCATATGGAAATAGGAGCGGTCAAAAATTCTTCCGGTAGAGATATCTATTTAAAATTTAAGTCACTTTATTATAACAACATAACAATATTATTTTTTAAGAAATGGGCCTGGTTTGACATATTCATCAGTGATGAATTGGTTAAATATGTAGGAAATATGTATATTTTTAAGTTATATTTATTACAACTTTGATCAAACTCGGCAAAGTTGTGGTTAAGTGATAATAATCACGATTAAGAGTATAAATACGCTACCTTGAAATCAAAAATGTTTTTCTCGCTATGACCTATTTTTAGACCAATCGATTGTACGGCAGCTATACGATAAAGTCCTGCGATTTTGATCAAATTTTTCAGAATTATAAAGAGGCAAATTAAATTATTATTTAATATTTCCAAGTTTGAGGACGTTACCATAGAAAACTTAGTAGAACTAGTTTTCCAACCGATCGTTACTGTGCTAAAGCCATCCGATTTTAATGAAAATTTCTAGAATTATGTAGATGCATATAATATCAATTAAAAAGATGTTTCAGACGCTACCATTAAAAATAAACAAGTTTCTCACTAAGGCCTATTCTTAGATCGATCGATTGTACGGCAGCTGTACGATATAGTCGTGCGTTGTTTATTAAATTTGAAAAAATTATGAAGACGCATATTTAATTTACATATTTCCAAGTTTGAGGAGGTTACCATAAAAAACAAAAAGTTTTAATCACTAGAACTTATTTTTGGGCCGATGGTTCCTATGGTAGCTATATGATACAGCCGTCCGATTTCAGTCAAACTATCATGGACGCTATCATGGAAAACAAAATGTTTTTTCACTAAGACTAATCGGAAGTATGGCTAGGTAGCGGAACTTGAAAATTATTTGTAACTTATCAATCCAAAATCCTGCTTGCGGTGAAGAAATCATCTTTGACATTGAACCTTCCGTTTTCCGAACATAGCTGGTTTTTACGATATTTCAATCTTTTATTTGGCCCGTAGAGCTAACAAAACGAATTTCATTCATTTTGTTGTGAATTTTCTATTTTCAGTTCGGTTCAAAATAACAATTGGCTTTGAAACCTCCCCGACACCCATTACCCGACTTTGAGGGTGCATTTGCTCAAAGCTTAAAACTATTTTCCTATTTAATTGGCCCATAGAGCTTTCAAACCAAATTTATAAATTTATAATATTTGCGATGAACCCGCACTCATATTCCGACCTTTGCAATAAATTTTCCCGAATAAAAAAAAGCTTCCATTAATTCGGCCAATAAAGCTAGCAAAACGTATACCATTTCCATCGGCTCCCAAATAACCATTGTCAATGAATCCATTTTCCGAACCGGGAAGCGGAAATTCCACCACCGAATAATCACATGTCTAATTATTTTCCATAATGTTTTACCAAACCGAAAAATACTTTTTCCCATATATAATTTCCAGGCTATTTTCCGGATTTTCCACACTGTGAAATCGCTTAAATAATATTTTTGCAATATAGAGCTTTGCCAATAAGTTTGGAGCTAATCGAATGATAAACATGTGAGTTTTCAGCCATTTTGCGGTAGGTTTTCCAAAAGTTAAAGTCACATTCGTGAATGTGCAGTTTGAAAATGAATTTGGAGCTAATCGTTTGGAAAGTATACTTTCGGCCATTTAACTGATTTTTAGCCCATGGGGTGTAGTGGGTTAATTTTCCGCAATTAAATTCATATTAAAAATTAATTAATGCAAATTAAATTCATAAATGCCAACTTGAATAACGATACCATTGAAAACAAAACCGATTTCCTCACTCTTTTTTCTGTAAATATTAGCTGCGAAAAAACGGAGACGTCGTTAGTGTATTCAAGATTTTACACACACCTGCAACTTTCTGCAGCTACCTCAAACACTTTTATTATCTTTAAACGTTTACAAATACACTGATAAACGACCAAATGGGGGAATATGGGGATATGGAACTAAAACATTAAATAAGAAAAAAAAAACGATCAGAAAATACACGAAAAGTTATATACTATTACATTGATTTTACAAGAATTACATCACAAGATGACTTATCCAAAATTCACGACATAAAATAAGTACCTTTTACCTCAAAATCCATAAAAAGGTATTTTTAAAATGGAGACTTACAAGTCGTCCGGTATATTTTTAGGTATCGTATGAAATTGAAATTTTTATGTTGA
Source organism: Lordiphosa mommai (assembly GCA_018904225.1). Classification (NCBI taxonomy): domain Eukaryota; kingdom Metazoa; phylum Arthropoda; class Insecta; order Diptera; family Drosophilidae; genus Lordiphosa; species Lordiphosa mommai. The sequence continues at coordinate 1,142,493 of JAEIFT010000012.1, read as the reverse complement.
AAAACCTTGTTTCTAATTTAATACGAAACCTAAAAATATACTATGTAAAATCAGCAATCATAAAACACAAATCGCTAATCGAAATTATCTGCTGAATGGCCTCTATATGGCTACTTTTTAATTCAATATTTTTATTTGAATTTAGTGCTTAATTTTGCCCAGCAACCGTGCGCTTTAACAAAAGTAAACTCTCCATTCTCTTTACCCTTCCCAGCAAAATCATCTTCAAACGCACACAGAATTCAAATATTTACGTTTATATTTAGTTTGCGAGATGGAAAAGGTAAAGTGAAGTAAAAACAAAACCAAAACCAAAAAAAAATAACTCAATGGCAAACCAAATGCACATACACGCAGGGATTGTGATTGTTTGTTCGAAAATTGGCAGATTGCTAGAAGAAAATGTTCGAAATAGGGGACTCATAACTTTTCGTGGTGGTGGCGCATGGCGGCTGCTGTAAAGTGTTCGTGTGTGTGTGTGATGGAGTGCCAATAAGCAGCGAACAGGATTTTGTTTGCTCATGATTAAATATGCATAAATTTTGGGCTGCTGATAAGGAAAAGTTGAGAAGGGTTTCTGTGAACAATTCAGGCCATCGATATGGGAGCAATACTTCTGCTTAAAAATGACTCCAGGGCAAGGATTACTTGAAAGTTTGGTTTATTGATCTACCTACGCTTTGGTAGTACTCGAGCTAATGCTCTTATGAGTAAGTGAAAACATACTCAAATATTTAAAAATATTTATAAAAAATCAGCTCTGTTCATTTCATTTATAAAACCTTTGATTATATAAATTAAAGGTACTGCATAGGTATAAGGTGTGCGAAATAAGTCACCTTATGAAGCTTATGAAGTGTGGCCAAAATCGTTTTTTTAATTAATTTGTTTTGCTCATTTTCGTCTACAACTCTTCCCATTCTCCCTATGACAATATTATGTACAAGTCTTAGCTAGGTGGTTAATTTAGAAATAATTTAGCTTACATTTTCTGTTTCTAGCAACGAACACCTGCATGCGCGAGATAATTTAAAGGAGATTTTTATTGTAGCCTATAAAAGAAGTGAGTTTTGACTTAAAATCAGTAGATATATGTTTAAATAAACATTAATTCAATAGGAATGTCCCAAAACCGTTATCCCTAGAATAAAGAGCTATCGAAAATATCACCATATCGCGAAATGGGGATGCTTATACAAAACGAGAAGGCACAGCTAAATTCGACTGTGCCGAAGTTTTAATACACTTGAAAAACTTTACTCCAACTGATTTAACCGGTAAACTATATATGGGCATTTCCATGATGTCGAACGCGGACGTTCGTATGACATAAAGTAAAAAAATAAAGGCTAACATCGGCTACGCCGATTTTTTAATGGATTTAAAGGCACTACACATTGATAAAGGAGTTTTTCTCATTTAAACTAGGTTTTTTAGACCGCTCGTTCCTATGGCAGCTATATGCTATAGTCATCCGATTTTGATCAATTTTTTACGAATTGGGAGAAAGCATATGAAACTAATATATACCATGATTGGTGGTGCTACGATGGATAACAAAAAGGATTTTCTCACTAGAACTAGTTTTTTGGACCGACCATTTATATGGCAGCTATATATGCTATAGTAATCTGATTTTTATAAATTTGTTCAGAATTGTGTGAAAGCATATGAAACTAATATATACCACGATTGGTGACGCTACGATGGAAAGCAAAAGTTTTCTCACTAAAACTTGTTTTTGTACCGACCGTTTATATGGCAGCTATATGCCATGAGTCATCCGATTTTGATAAATTTTTCAGAATTGTGTGGAAGCATATAAAACTATTACATACCACGACTGGTGACGGTACGATGGAAAACAAAAAAGTTTTCTCACTAGAACTTGATTTTGACCGACCACGTTTATATGGCGGCTATATGCTATAGTCATCCCGATTTTGATAAATTTTTGCAGAATTGTGTCCAAGCATATAGGACTAAAAGAGGGTCGGGGCGGATGGATAGAAAACAAATAGTTTTCTCACTAGTGAACTATTCAAACAAATGTGCAGCGTATTTGCATTCAAAGACATTATGCAAAGGATTTGGTCAATATAGCTTCGAAATTGAGGGATTGGAGCCTAGATAATAAATAGTGCTAAAGCGAATGAACAGGTGAAATACTGATTCCCAAAATAATGTAAAATGAACAATTTGAACAGGACAAAAAAGCAGAAGTTGCTTTCGGGGCCACCTATATAGTTAGAACTTAGCGAAACCTGACATTTCTAAAACCCAAAATGTTTTAGAATCTTATGATTATAATTATTTTGAAATGGTTTTTAGTTGGTTCAAAAATCTTCAGTACTTTTTTTTTAAAATAAATAACGGGACATTGCGAACGGGACATTTTTCCAATATGATTCAGAAGGTATGATTATGTATATATTTATGAATTTTTAAATTTAATCAATTACTAGCACTATTTCCGACTTCGCTCAGGTCTCTTAAATTGTATTGATATGTTTTTTGCACAAAACTCGAAAAATTTTAGTATAAATTAATTTTGAACCACTAAACTTTACACTTACGGACGCGAACAGGACCAACTTTGAACGACATTAAAATATTAAAAAAATTGTTTTTGCAATTCGTTTTTTAAATTAAGTTACTTATAAAAAAATCTGTTTATGCTAAACTTTCCATGCATTCACTTCTCCAAATTGGTGACACACAGATAAATAATGATCTTTATCAGTATCGAAAGGGACATTGAAAAATGGACAGAAGCAATCCAAAAATTTACAGTCAATCGGGATTACATTCTTCTCTTTGTTTTTTTTTATACACTTGAAAAGTGTATATTAATTTTGCTCAGAAGTTTGTAACGCATAGAAATATTCATTTCCGACCCCATAAACTATATATATTCTTGATCAGGACGACGAGCTAAGTTCATTTCCGCTTGTCCGTCCGTCTGTCTGTCTGTCCGTCTGTCCGTCTGTCCGTCTGTCTGTTTCTACGCGAACTAGTCTCTCAGTTTTAAAGCTATCGAGCTGAAATTTCGCACAGAGTCTTCTTTTTACTGCACGCAACTAATATGTCGGAACCGGCCGGATCGGATAACTATATCATATAGCTGCCATAGGAACGATCGGTCTAAGAACAAGTTCTAGTTTGAAAAACTTTTTTGTTTTCCATCGTAGCGTCACTAATCTTGGTATATGTTAGTTTTATATGCTTTCACATAATTCTGGAAAAATGTATCAAAATCGGATCACTATAGCATATAGCTGCCATAGGAACGATCGGTCGAAAAATAAGTCTTTGTGAGAAAAACTTTTTTGATTTCCATCGTAGCGTCTCCAATCGTAGTATATATTTGTTTTATATGTTTCCACACAATTCTGAAAAAATTGATCAAAATCGGATGACTATTGCATATAGCTGCCATATAAACAGTCGGTCAAAAAACAACTTCTAGTGAGAAAAACTTTTTTGTTTTCTATCGTAGCGTCCCCAATCTTGGTATATATTAGTTGTATATATGCTTTTACATAATTTTGAAAAAAATGATCAAAATCGGATGACTATAGGATATAGCTGCCATAGGAACAATCGGTCGGAAAATGTGTTTTACTAAGAAAAGTTTTTTTATGGTATCAAATTTTTATTATCAATGATTTAAAAATTTTAAATCTATGATTTCTATATCCTATATATATTTTTCCAGTTAAATCAGTTGTAGTAAAGTTTTTCAAGTGTATTTAAACTTCGGCACAGGCGAAGTTAGCTTTGCCTTCTCGTTTTTAGATAACTTATAATGTAAGAGCCGTTTTGTAGAATACTCTTTATCATGTATGATCTATCTTAAGAAGATAATAACAATTAATGCATGCAATTAAATATGGCAAAAAAAGAGAAAATGTACTTGTGCAACTTTGCAGTCGCTATACTCATTAAGGCTAATGAATATATGTTTGAATTGATTAAATTAGTTAAATATGAATGTTTCTATACCATAATATGAATAAACAGAGAGATTTCAGCAACTTTAAATTTTTTATCCTCGGTGGACATTTTGGCGGAAATGCCCATATATGATATAGATATCAGATATTTAAAATTTTAAAATTATTAATAATAAAAATTTGATACCATAAAAAAACTTTTCTTAGTAAAACACATTTTCCGACCGATCGATCCTATGGCAGCTATATGCTATAGTCATCCGATTTTGATAAATTTTTTCAAAAGTATGTAAAAGCATATAAAACTAATATATACCAAGATTGGAAACGCTACGATAGAAAACAAAAAAGTTTTTCTCACTAGAAGTAGTTTTTTGACCGACCGTTTATATGGCAGCTATACGCTTTAGTCATCCGATTTTGATAATTTTTTTCAGAACTGTGTGGAAACCAATAAAACTAATATATACTACGATTGGAGACGCTACGATGGAAATCAAAAAAGTTTTTCTCACAAAGACTTATTTTTCGACCTATCGTTCTTGTGGCAGTTATAAGATATAGACACCCGATCCGGCCGGTTCCGACATATTAATTGCGTGCAGTAAAAGGAAGACTGTGTGCAAAATTTCAGCTCGATAGCTTTAAAACTGAGGGACTAGTTCGCGTAGAAACAGACAGACAGACAGACAGACGAACAGACGAACAGACAGACGGACAGACGGACGGACGGACAGACGGAATTGAACTCAGCTCGTCGTCCTGATCAAGAATATATATAGTTTATGGGGTCGGAAATGAATATTTCTATGCGTTACAAACTTCTGGGCAAAATTAATTTACACTTTGCAAGTGCATAAAAATATTTAGCTGCAAATAAATTAAAAGTGTTAAAATTTTCAACATTCTTGTTGAATTAACGATAAAGCTTTCGAGTTTTTTGGCATTTACCTTGTACCTTACCTAGGTAAAACTAATGACTTCTTTTCTAATCAATGCTAAAATACCGGAATATAAAACAAGGCTGCAAACTGGTCCGAAACCGTAACCCCGAGAACCGGTTCGATTCGGGGTTTTTGAATTGCCCAAACCGAACCATGAACCGACACTTGTACATTTCTGATCCCTCGAACCTGAACCCAAACCGATCCACTAATTCAAAAAAAAAGGTTTGATTCACAATATTAAGTAATTTTTCGGACGAAAGAAATCCCTGATATGATTATTTAAAATTTAACTTTAAATGACTCTACGACTGACGGGAAGTTAATAAGAATAATAGGAAGCAATGAACCAATGTCAAATACAAAATCTATCAATGATGTTATAGATTCCTTCGAAAATTGTCCAACAGAATATACATTGAAAATGTTTTAGAAAAATGTTCCACTGACTTAGTAGTACGAGCAATTTCAACAGTAAAGTTTGTTCCTTCTTATTTCAAAGCTAGTAGAAACAATCAGTTCCAGAAAGATGTTGTGCCTACACTAGACTAGTCCAAATTTAAACAATTCTTGAAAAGTAAAAATGTCCGGACGGATTCTTAAAGGTTGACACACAAAAACATTTTCCAAATTTTTTTCGGAATTTTTGTTGTGGAAAAACCCATGGCAAGAGGCTAGTGAAGTTCGTAAAAATGACTTAATTCTTTTGGCCAAGGCTTAATTGATAAAAGATTGAAACTTTGCATAGCCGTCTTTTTTCTGATCCTCCATAACAAATATTTTTATTTTCCGCGTATTACGCATTTATCAAGTACCTCCCATAGAGACGATTGCCCCTAAAAAAAAGGATTTTGCTAAAACTTTGTTGTTTGTTAAGATATCTGAATGAAATTTTTACCATATGTCGTTTTAATTTTTTCCTCCAAAACATATGTAAATTTCAGAAGAAACACATTACTATTTGACATCAGCAACCAGTTGGATGCAAATTTCTTTTAAGAATATCCCTTCCGTTTATCAAGATAACACCACCAAAATTCATATTTATCAGTTCCCACAATATATTTCAATCTTAGTTAATATGCAACATTTTAACGGGTAGCTGCCCTAGAGACTGTTGCTCTAGAAATAGAATCTAGTGAGAAAAACTTTTTTATTTTAAATGGTAACTTAACGAAATTTCACATTTATTGAATTTATGTACTTCCCCATAATATATAAGAATTTGAGTAAAATCGCAGCACTGTATCATTGTTTTTTCTTTTAATTTCTTGCTTTTAACAAAAAAGCAAGCTTTTAACAAAAAAAAAAAACACAATTTTTTTAATTTAGACATGATTTGTTGATACTTGTGTTATTTTTCCTGTACTTCGCAACAACTTGAATAAGGTACTGCTTACTTTCTTCATCACGCGTTATTGATTTATTATAATCTGTAAATAGTTTAACAGCTCTCTCAGCGTGATCATTGACTACTTGCAGGCTGCGTAGCATATTTTGAGTATTTTTATATTCCTCATCGTCACACCATTTGGTTGGGTCATCTTCGATGAACTTCAGATTTTTATCAAATCGTTTAAAAAAAATTGATGTGTTTTCTGTGATAAAGTCATGTAAATTCCATTCCCTTATATTTGTCATTCTTGAAGGTGGTATAAGTCTGAATAATCTGGTGTTCTCGTCCGGATTGGATTGTTCCTTCAGTGCTTGACACATTAATCGTTTTTCAGCGACAGAAACTTTATCATCAAACAGGGCCAATGCAACAGTTTCTTCTGACAAGTACCATAAATGAGTGCTCATTTTCTTAATGACAATTCTAGACACTGCTGAATCTACGTTTGCGTATTCATAAATTGATTTTTAAAATAGTAAGTCTTGGTTCGGCGCCTCCACGGACTTCACGCAGCCAATCGACGCTTTTACATTAAATTTAATTATGAAAAGACTTACATCGCGCAATGAGTAAATATTATTAAAATATTTTAGAAATAAGAATATTTTCAGCACTTATAGCGCTTTAGACATCCAGCGCGCGTGGTGCATTGCTCCAGGTGATCGAAAGCGTATTTTTTCCAAAGAGTCACCAAGAAAAATTAATGTGAGTCGGCACGTAAAAATGACTCGTTTAATTGTTGTCGACAATATGTCTAAATTAAAAAAATTTTGTTTATTTTTGTTAAAAGCAAGAAATTAAAAGAAAAAACAATGATACAGTGCTGCGATTTTACTCAAATTCTTATATATTATGGGGAAGTACATAAATTCAATAAATGTGAAATTTCGTTAAGGTACCATTTAAAATAAAAAAGTTTTTCTCACTAGATTCTATTTCTAGAGCAACAGTCTCTAGAGCAGCTACCCGTTAAAATGTTGCATATTAACTAAGATTGAAATATATTGTGGGGGACTGTATAGAACTGATAAATATGAATTTTGGTGGTGTTATCTTGATAAACGGAAGGGATATTCTTAAAAGAAATTTGCATCCAACTGGTTGCTGATGTCAAATAGTAATGTGTTTCTTCTGAAATTTACATATGTTTTGGAGGAAAATTAAAACGACATATGGTAAAAATTTCATTCAGATATCTTCACAAACAACAAAGTTTTAGCAAAATCCTTTTTTTTTAGGGGGAATCGTCTCTATGGGAGGTACTTGATAAATGCGTAATACGCGGAAAAATAAAAAATATTTGTTATGGAGGGATCAGGAAAAAGACGGCTATGCAAAGTTTCAATCTTTCATCAATTAAGCCTTGGCCAAAAGAATTAAGTCATTTTTACGAACTTCACTAGCCTCTTGCCATGGGTTTTTCCACAACAAAAATTCCGAAAAAAATTTGGAAAATGTTTTTGTGAGTCAACCTTTAAGAATCCGTCCGGACATTTTTACTTTTCAAGAATTGTTTAAATTTGGACTAGTCTAGCCTACACAGACGAAAAAAGATATCAGATGATGGTGAATCCCAGATTAAAAAAAAAAAAACAGAGTTGAAATGAAACTTTTCAGACTGATACAATTGAATTTTAGGATTGTTTCAATCCTTCGAAGTTATTTTAAGTACAATCAGGTTCGACATGTACTTGAAATTTTAATTATCTTAAACAAGGCACTTCTTAAAAATGTCTTATGTCGCCTAAATTATATGATCAAATCGTATTAATTAATCGAAAAACAAGCTTCATATTATTTTTTGTCAAAGTGAACCGAGGTCCGAACCAAAACCTGGGGTTCAGAGGATACAGGAACCGGTCCGCAAACCGAACCCAAAGATTCCTCACTGGTTCGAACCACCGAACCGAACCTCTTGCAAAAATTGTGAGGTTTGCAACCTTGATATAAAATGACTTTTTTTATAACAAAAACCAAAGAATTTACAATACCTAGAAGCGATATCTCATACAAAAAAATTTTTATCACGGATCCAGCTGGTTTTTATTTTTGTTTTTAAGTTCACGAGCTGACACAAAAAGATTACGGCAAAGTTAACTCTCACGTTAGCGTAACCCGGCGTTATGAAAAACTTAGATAAGATTAAAAAAATTTTTAATGAGATTTTGGTACTAGGTATTGTCAAATCTTTGCCAAAACATAACACAGGGCAACAGCCATTTCGGTCTGGCCTTCTGGATGCAAAATTCTGTTCCTGTTCTGTGCCCTGATTTCAAAACTGGTCTCGGTTTTTTTCCATCAGCTCTTGTTTGCGAGAAATCGCGGAAAAACCATTTTGCTGTTTTTTTAGCTTATGGAAAATTATGGGGGTCACACCAAGCACAAATTTGTAGGTTTATAAGTTTTATGCGGTACTACATACATCAATGCAGCCATAAAAAATCAAGCGAGCCGCATCAGCAAACCCGATAGTGACTAAATTGGACTTTGAAGATAATTTTTCCAATTTATAGAACTTTTCAAAAAAACCGTCATCTACAACCTAGGCATAAATCGTAAATTAAAACAACTATTTAGCATATTAATATCCGCTATTTTTACGAATTTTGTTGCACTTTTATCAGCTTGTTGGACTTAGCTACAGCCGTTTTTTCACGAAAAAGTGAATTGAATTTTATGGCAGGACTACTTGATTAATTCACAAAATGTGTATAGGAAATATAAAAAGGCTACTCGATTTAACATAGCTCTTACATTAATAGCCAAAACAAATGTACAATTACATTCCGGCAGTACTAGATTAAAAAAAATTTCCCCAAAGTTGAAATTTTTTTTGGTTGAATTTGATTCAATAATCGTTTTTTTGTGGTCCACCTAACAGTATGTCACCACTTTTTTTTAAATCTAGTACTGCCGGAATGTAATTGTACATTTGTTTGGCTATTAATGTAAGAGCTATGTTAAATCGAGTAGCCTTTTTATATTTCCTGTACTGCCGGAATGTTATTGTACATTTGTTTGACTATTAATGTAAGAACTATGCTAAATCGAGTAGCCTTTTCATATTTCCTATACACATTTTGTGAATTAATCAAGTAGTCCTGCTAAATTTAATCTAATTCACTTTTTCGTAAAAAAACGGCTGTAGCGTAGTCCAACAAGCTGATAAAAGTGCAACAAAATTCGTAAAAATAGCGGATATGTTAGGCTATATGCTAAAATAGTTGTTTTAATTTTACGATTTATGCACTAGGTTGTAGATGACGGTATATTTTGAAAAATTTGCTATAAATTGAGAAAAAACGAGAAGGCAAAGCTAACTTCGACTGTGCCGAAGTTTTAATACACTTGAAAAACTTTACTCCAACTGATTTAACTGGACAAAAATATATAGGATATAGATTTCAGATATTTAAAATTATTAAATCATTGATAATAAAAATTTGATACCATAAAAAAACTTTTCTGAGAAAAAACACATTTTCCGACCGATCGGTCCTATGGCAGCTATATGCTATAGTCATCCGATTTTGATAATTTTTTCAAAATTATGTGAAAGCATATAAAACTAATATATACTAAGATTGGGGACGCTACGATAAAAAACAAAAAAATTTTTCTCACTAGAAGTAGTTTTTTGACCGACCGTTTATATGGCAGCTATATGCTATAGTCATCCGATTTTGATAAATTTTTTCAGAATTGTGTGGAAACATATAAAACAAATATATACTACGATTGGAGACGCTACGATGGAAATCAAAAAAGATTTTCTCACAACGACTTATTTTTCGACCGATCGTTCCTATGGCAGCTATATGATATAGTCATCCGATTTTTATAAATTTTTCCACAATTATGTGGAAGCTTATAAAACTAACATATACCAAGATTAGTGCCGCTGCGATGGAAAACAAAAAAGTTTTTCAAACTAGAGCTAGTTCTTACACCGATCGTTCCTATGGCAGCTATATGATATAGTCATCCGATCCGGCCGGTTCAGACATATTAGTTGCGTGCAGTAAAAAGAAGAGTCTGTGCAAAATTTCAGCTCGATAGCTTTAAAACTGAGGGACTAGTTCGCGTAGAAACAGACAGACAGACGGACAGACGGACAGACAGACAGACGGACGGACGGACAAACGGAAATGAACTCAGCTCGTCGTCCTGATCAAGAATATATATAGTTTATGGGGTCGGAAATGAATATTTCTATGCGTTACAAACTTCTGGGCAAAATTAATATACACTTTTCAAGTGTATAATTATCTTCAAAGTCCAATTTAGTCTTTATCGGGTTTGCTGATGCGGCTCGCTTGATTTTTTATGGCTGCATTGATGTATGTAGTACCGCATACAACTTATAAACCTACAAATTTGTGCTTGGTGTGACCCCCATAATTTTCCATAAGCTAAAAAAACAGCAAAATGGTTTTTCCGCGATTTCTGGCAAACAAGAGCTGATGGAAAAAAACCGAGACCACTTTTGGAATCAGGGCGCAGAACAGGAACAGAATTTTGCATCGAGAAGGCCAGACCTCACAAAAGTGGTCATTTTGTTGCCCTGTGTAATCAATCCGACAAAAAACCAAATATTCGTAAGCCAAACTTTAACCGATATTTCTTTCTGTTTTAATCAAGGCTGAAAATCCAAACCGCTTATGCTGGATTTTTTTTTAACTGTGAACAGATCCCTAAACCAAACCGCGTGTGAATAACAGCTAATCCTGAATTAATATTTTTGGTTCCGCGTAACCAAAAATTAGACATTAATAATTCTGTTCTACTAGCGATATTTTTGTTATCTTGTCTCGATATTGTGCGACAGACTTTTAAATTTAAGGCCATTTTATAGAAAATTTTAGAAAGACTTTTAGAATAAATAATAAAATCCCCTTTAAGCCATTTTTTAGATTTCTGATTACAAATGTTTATTGAATGATTCACACATGCAAGAAGCTAAAAATTTTCATAGTCATTCGAATTCTTTGGATTGTATACCTGGTTATAATCCCTTGTGCCTGCACAGCAAGAACTAATTGTATGATCAACGTATTTTGACATCTGAAGTAGCAGTTGCACGTATTAAAGGTAACTCAATCGATGAGGCAAAAGTGTATCTAAATAATCAGTGAAACCGTTTCAGATGAAATATGTTTGTATTTGTTCTCTATTCGCAGAAAAGACAGCCCACATATAGATGGAAGTTCAATCTTCTGGCCAACAAATCTGCATATATGCAGTTTTTCTTTGACTTTTCCGTTTTATTTTTTATTTAATTTTTTTGATTCGATTCTTTCCTAATAACTTAATTGATAAGTTGACATTGACTCATTATTGTGACAGATCAATCTGAAACGTTTATCACATAAATGCTAAGCATTTTTATCTAAAGCCTCTCAGTGTCTCTGCGTAGCCCCAATGCAAATTGTTTACAGTTGAACGATTGCAAATTATTTTTTAAAAAAATTGTCACACGATTTGTTATGACTGTGACTTTAATTGATATATGGTCAATTTTTGTTGATGTGTATGTGAGTGTTAGTGTGTGTGTGACACACGTGTTTCCATAACGCGCCACGCACAACTACTCAATGCCAACCCACATAACTCATAAGAACGCTTCAAAATTTCATGAAAATCTCATAAATTTGTGCATTCATGGCGATTAATTACACACACAAGGCAGACAAACGGACACGCCCCTGACAACAACAAAAACAAAAAATAACCCGCAAAAAATATGAAAAACTTCATCTAAAGTTGAGTTTTTCGATTGAAAATTAATTTTGACATAAAATGGATTTATTTGTTGAAAAAGGAAAATCGCCCAAAGGTTTCAATTAGTTGCAATTCGCCAATACATAAAGTCAATGCGTAAGTTAACGTTTTCATTTTGGTCAAGTGCAGCTCACCAAATATAAAACTGGATTTCCAACACAAAATGCAACTTGAATTTTGTTGTTGCAGCCGCATAAATGCTGCTTTTTGTATGGCTGACCTTGATTCATTGTGGGATTTTTTTATACAATTTTTTTTTTGGAATTTTTGCGCTCGACTTTATTAATGACAGTTGGTGCATAATTTATTTAATTTTTGTTTTTCTCAGATTTTTGCATCCACATTTTTTATTAAAGAAATGTTTTTGTTGAATTGGTTTTAAATTGGACTCTAGGGAATATTACAAAGTATTAAATAGAATCCATATTTGATTTTGCATTGAATCCCAAAATATCCAAAGGCCAGTATGCCACATCAAAGCTCACACCTTTCAACCTATTTATATCAATTTTGATTTCTATATTCAGTTGATGTGGCTGAACACGCTTAATCGCTTTGATCTCTGGTTGAACATTCTCACTTTATTTTGTTATGAATCGATTTCGTGTACCATGGCCCGAGGGGCCAGGCCACACTCACATCTCTCATTATGGGCGATTATTCAACTGTTTATTTTATGGCTTTCTCATTACGTTTTTCTCACAAATTGGCAACGTCATCGCCCATCATAATCGAGCTATTAACGGCCAACAAAAGAAGGCTTCTTCTTATTTACATTTCATGCTACTCAAATTTTATTGGCAGTTTGGGTCAATTGTCTGACGATTGAAATGTGTCTGAGCACACACACGCACACACACCTTTTGTGGTCTTTGTGTTCAGTTTTTCAGTTTTTTTTTACAAAATGTAATTAATACTTGAACATGTTGAAACTCTTGACTTTTCCATAAATTCGTGCAATTTACAATCCATATAAACAAGCAAATGCATTGGCCAAAAACTGGTGTTTATTTGTTTGCAAAAAAATTCTTTCTCTGGCAATCAATAGAAGAACCTAGAGCTGCCAACTGGCAACTGACCTGAAAATGTTCGCAACAAACAAAAAAAAACACAAAAAAAAAGAAGAAGAACTCGATTAAGTAAATTGTAACCCGAAAAAATGGTAAAAAAAAACACACACAAACAAAAAAATGCTGGCCAAATGAAAGCAACGCTAATAGGCAATAAGTGCGGGAGGGATTCCCGGGTTATCTAAAGAACGTGCCACAGCTGCAACAATTGATTACGCATACGACCCGTTGAACTTGGTTAACATTGACCATTGTTGTTGCATTAGAGAAGCCAAAGCAAGACAGTGGAATCCCGTCTTAAGTAAAATTGGATTTATTTAGGTGGAAAAATAAGTATTAAACAAAATATTAAAATAGTTTTTCCTCTTTTTTTTTGATGAAAATCATGGTTTTTTTCCGAACCAAACCATACCGAACAGCAAATTCGAACCGAACCAATGTTCTTTCGAAAGTACTGAACCGAACCAAAAATCGTAAAAGCAAATGATTCGGTTTGGTTCATATGGTTAGAAAAAATACCAAGAACTTTGTACCTCATTTAAGTACAAAGTTCCTAAATCAAGTACGATTATTTAAATCCGACATATATTAAGTACATTGCGATCTGTATTAAAAACTTTTTGATCCCGATTAACTCTAAAAACAAAAATTTTCGTACACAAAACAATAACAAAATATTTTTCCTTGAAGTTTAATAAATTCTAAATTATTCCCCCAAAACCTTTTTGAAAGCAAAGTACATAAAATAAGAACAAAATGTTCTTGGTTTAGGCCCATTTAATTCCATATCTGTTTCCAATTTGTGCTTCAAAATATGTCTCTGTATCGAATCAAATATGGCTGCAAAGATCTTATTGCCTTTAGCTAATCAAAATTAATTTTTAATTTAACTGTAGGCCAGAATTCTTTCATCCCTCCATAAGTAAAGTGATAGAACCAGTTGGGAATTTTAAGGACAGATTCGAGTTGAAATATTTCGCACTTTTTATTTTTTTTGGCTTGGCATTTAAGATAATTTTGTACTTAATCTTAGAAATGTTGTACTTGAATTAAGCATGCGGATAACTGTAGTACGAAAAATTCTTGATTTAAGAATGTTTGTTCTCATTTAAATTAAATAACTGTCGTTTTTGGACTTAAGAATTCGGAATTTCGGATAAGGGTTCTATTTCGTTAAGGGTTCTCTAAAACAGATGGAAACCTAAAATCTGCCAGTGCTTTCCTTACATTACATTTTTTTATACACTTGAAAAGTGTATATTAATTTTGCCCAGAAGTTTGTAACGCATAGAAATATTCATTTCCGACCACATAAACTATATATATTCTTAATCAGGACGACGAGCCGAGTTCATTTCCGTCTGTCCGTCCGTCCGTCTGTCCGTCTGTCCGTCTGTTTCTACGCAAACTAGTCCCTCAGTTTTAAAGCTATCGAGCTGAAATTTTGCACAGAGTCTTCTTTTTACTGCACGCAACTAATATGTCGGAACCGGCCGGATCGGATGACTATATCATATAGCTGCCATAGGAACGATCGGTCTAAGAACTAGTTCTAGTTAGAAAAACTTTTTTGTTTTCCATCGTAGCGTCACTAATCTCGGTATATGTTAGTTTTATATGCTTCCACATAATTCTGGAAAAATGTATCAAAATCGGATCACTATAGCATATAGCTGCCATAGGAACGATCGGTCGAAAAATAAGTCTTTGTGAGAAAAACTTTTTTGATTTTGATCGTAGCGTCTCGAATCGTAGTATATATTTGTTTTATATGTTTCCACATAAGTCTGGAAAAATTGATCAAAATCGGATGACTATAGCATATAGCTGCCATAGGACCGATCGGTCGGAAAATGTGTTTTACTAAGAAAATTTTTTTTTGTTATCAAATTTTTATTATCAATGATTTAAAAATTGTAAATATTTGATATCTATATCCTATATATATTTTTCCAGTTAAATCAGTTGGAGTAAAGTTTTTCAAGTGTATTAAAACTTCGGCACAGTCGAAGTTAGCTTTGCCTTCTCGTTAAATATTAAAACAAATCTTTCATAAAACAGGAAATAATAATAAGAAACCCCCTAACTCACATACAACTGGCCTGAACTAAGGCACCCTTTAGTGGAGAAAGCTATTGGGAAAAAGGACCCATGTGCAGTGTAAAAGACTGAAAAATTCAGTTCAGCATACGGAGTAACTCATAAAACTCCAATACAAATTTGCAAATAAACCACGTCGGGAGGAGTTAGGTTTGCAATTCAATTCAAAATACCTCTGTGGTTGCGTTTGAACACTTTGGAGTTACCAAGTGCTTATTCGGCCAACTACGAGGCATAAATAGCACATTTGATTTAAATAATGCATCCACACAGACAAGAAGGAGTTTGATGAGAGATATGGTTATCTCGAAACAGTCTGTAACTCCAACCAATTGTCGCCTTGCTTTCGAGCAATCTTCCGTGTGTGTTTATTTGCAATCTTCTAATTTGAGGCCTTAACCTAACAACGCTTATAGCGCTTCATATGTTACACAAGAAACTTTATTTCTAAAACAATTTTTCTAACCTTTTTATACACTTGAAAAGTGTATATTAATTTTGCCCAGAAGTTTGTAACGCATAGAAATATTCATTTCCGACCCCATAAACTATATATATTCTTGATCAGGACGACGAGCTGAGTTCATTTCCGTTTGTCCGTCCGTCCGTCTGTCTGTCCGTCTGTCCGTCTGTCTGTTTCTACGCGAACTAGTCTCTCAGTTTTAAAGCTATCGAGCTGAAATTTTGCACAGAGTCTTCTTTTTACTGCACGCAACTAATATGTCGGAACCGGCCGGATCGGATGACTATATCATATAGCTGCCATAGGAACGATCGGTCTAAGAACCAGTTCTAGTTAGAAAAACTTTTTTGTTTTCCATCGTAGCGTCACCAAACTTGGTATATGTTAGTTTTATATGCTTTCACATAATACAGGAAAAATTTATCAAAATCGGATGACTATATCATATAGCTGTCATATAAAGGGTAAGTCTAAAAACTAGTTCTAGTTAGAAAAACTTTTTTGTTTTCCATCGTTGCGTCACCAATCTTGGTATATGTTAGTTTTATACGCTTCCACATAATTCTGGAAAAATTTATCAAAATCGGATGACTATAGCATATAGCTGCCATATAAACGGTCGTTCAAAAACTACTTCTAGTGAGAAAAACTTTTTTGTTTTCCATCGTAGCGTCACTAATCTTGGTATATATTAGTTTTATATGCTTTCACATCAATTTGAAAAAATTTATCAAAATCGGATGACTATAGCATATAGCTGCCATAGGACCGATCGGTCGGAAAATGTGTTTTACTAAGAAAAGTTTTTTTTATGGTATCAAATTTTTATTATCAATGATTTTAAAATTTTAAATATCTGATATCTATATCCTATATATATTTTACCGGTTAAATCAGTTGGAGTAAAGTTTTTCAAGTGTATTAAAACTTCGGCACAGTCGAAGTTAGCTTTGCCTTCTCGTTATATTTATGGGAGAATTTCCCGAAGACTTCGAAATTCTTTATATTTAATTAAGAGGAATTATATTTCAAAAGAAATGTGTTTCCTCTTTTTAGAAATTGTTTACATCTTAAAAATATTTTGATCATGGTTTTTCCTTAAGGCCAAATATAAAAAATATACAACTATATTTGTTGGTGTATATATTGATATTTTACCGAATTATATCTATTTTTTAAATAATCATAAATCAATAAAATAAATAATAAGAATCCGAAACAAGCAATTCGGTATGGTTCCGTTTTTTTGGTTCCCTATTATAACGGTTAACGGATTTCGGTTCTCGATCAATTTTCAATATCGGTTCTGATACCAGTGCGTGGCTTGAATCAGTATATTTCAGTTAACGGTTACGGTATTATTCCTTCGAATTAACCAATTCCGGTATAATTGTCTAGATCCCTATGGTCTTTAGCTTCAGAGACCTTGGTTTTCGCTCGAAATAGTCTTTTTTTAAATACACATAATTAATTTTGTTGTTTTGCGACCTCGTGTTTTGATTGTGATGGTTGTCACCCTTGGAAAAAAAGAAAGGCGTCCTAATCTGAATGAGAATTTCGTAATTTTTAAGCACCCGAATAATACAATTTCGTAGTCAAACGGCAAAGCGCAATGTAATGGAAAGTAGTTGGAAAAGCAGTAGCACCCAAAAGCCACTTCTTCTTATTCTTCGTATACGAAAAATGATTAGCAGAGTTGCCAATGCCTCCTCAAAAATAAAGGACAGATGACCCTTGAAAAAAAGATAGAAAACGGACAGATTTTTTTTAAATGGACAAAAAACAGGACAAAGGGCATAGCCGAGCTTACTGGGCGTATCGATCCACAATCCTATCAATATTTTAAGTATGCTGTTTCAAAGTACATCAACAGAAAGTAATTTATCGATTTGTTTTATACATCTAGTACCAACCCTGAATTTTAAATAAAGATTTTTATCATTTCGAACACAAGCGTTTTTCGGGCCAACTATCCATTCTAAAAACTCCCAAGTTATTATGGCAATAGCTGCCATTTCAGCACTCCCCCAGAACAATTTATCTGATTTTTAAAATGCAATCCGAGACTTATAAAATTCTGCGAAATTTTTAACTTCAATTATTTTAATCTTTTAGTTGGGGAACCACTTTATTATTTAACATGATTGATTGTCATTGCAAGATACGATTTGTATAGTTTTTGCAGGATTTTTAAAGGTGTGTAAGGTGGTAAAATTAAATTAATTAATAAATTAATTAAAACAAAAATGTAAAAGAACTTCTTGAAGATCTTATTGGACTAAGATCGGTTTCAAAATCTGGCGATATATGCATTGTTGACCGTAGCTTCCACCATGTAATGGAAGATTTAATTAGATATTGTTCGATAAATAAACATTATCGTAAAAAGATACATTTCTTTTACACAATCATATACAATTTTTATCTAGTATTGGCAATTTATAGCCTTTTGGAAGAAAAGTATCATTTTCTTCATCAGCAGATGGATAACAAAATCTTAGCAAATTAAAAGTCCATTTGCAGGAAAGCAGTTTTATAAAACAATAAGTTCGGCAAACATCTAAGTGTGGCAAGGAAATCTCTTATCTCCTTATAAATTTAATGATCCAAAAAAGAGCTCTCAAAAGCTTAATGCAGGATGTAGTGATATGCGGCTGAAGAAGACGCAACGTTTTTTTTTCAAACAGTTTATATTCTATATTTAGTAGGTTCTACAGTCTGTGGATATTCGGAAAAATGGCGCTATTGGTGCGAATTTAAAAAGCTAATTTATAAAACTAAAAAAGGATGAAAAAAGGATAGAACAAAATAAATATGGCATTTTTTCCGGATAGGGGACAAATGAAAATTTGTCATGAAATGCCAGTTTTAAAGGGACAGATCTATCGGGAAAAAGGACAAATTGGCAACACTGCAGATTAGAAAGATTTTATTAATGTTAAGAAAAACAAATAGAACGAGCTTGTCTGGGGAAGTGAAAGTTAAGTGAATTTCCTGTTCTCGAGCCGAATTCTGGGATTTTTGGCCAGCCGATTCTATTTTAATGATGAACCGTACCTTTAGAAAATATCGATGAGACTCTCTGGACATTAGTCTGATATGACGAGATGACGTGAGTGAATCGACCTACCTAAAAATGGCGTCAGCAGCCCATACAAATGGCGACCGTAAGATAAATCACTTGGACAGCAACCTATGGATAATGCAAATTAAAAAACTGTTCATTTTATTTATAACTTATCAGTCGCCTCTCGCACATTACAAATTTATATACAAAGGTTCATCATACCGAAGTCTCACTATATTGTCAAGAGTTCAGCGGGCTAAACACTTTTGCTGGCAAACTTTTTTAAGCAAAAAGCTAACCAAAAACTGTTGTTTTTGTTGCAGACATTTTTATGAGTTCGAATTTTGGACAGAAAGATAGAGGGAGCAATAGAGGGGAGCAAAAAAAAAAGACAGAGAGGGAAAATAAAGTCAGTGACAGGCCACAGAAAGTGTTTGCTATTTTATTAAAGTGCTCGAGGGGAGCAAAGTAGATTATTTGGGTAATTGCCGGCTGTGTCTGGTGAAGTGTCTATGGCTATTGTGGGGAGTCCCTGAGCATTGTATATTAAATCCTTAACCCTTCCTCTAAATAAATCTCTTTCTCACCCAACGTATACACCATAGAAAAATGGACCAAATAACTCAGTAAAATTGAACCAACCTCATTTACAGTCAATGAAAAGTACATTTACGTTTCTCACACCTTTTTGTGGAAGCCAAGCAGAAAATTTTCCATTTGTGGCAAATGCGCAAATTGCATTAAGGCAAAAGTTTTGCTTTCAACTTGAACGATTTTGTCACCAGGCTCCTCTCTTCCCTCAATGTCTTCTGTGCCATTTGCCTAATTACACCAAAGTGGCAACATCATTAAAAACTTGCACAGTGCTGTCTTTTGATTAAAGCCAAGCAGGCAACACACACACAAAAGATATATGAAGATATATATTCGTATTTTTTGTTGTTTTGTTATATATCTGTGTATACTCTGTGTGTATTGGGGCGGTTGCATATTTGTGAAATCATGTCAATTGCGTTGGCAATTTTCCTCACCGACTATATGGAATTTCCGCAGACCGTTCACACCCACGCATCCCCCCAGATATCAGAAACGATGTCGCCATTCAATAAATATACAAATTTAATGAAAATGTTGATTTTTACGCTACCAGAATTGGCGAGCTGAGAGCGAGACTTGTCGAGTTTAGGAAATACGCTTTCAAGTTATTTTTTGTTACAAGTGTTGAAATTCTGATATATTTTTTTTGCATAAGTTGGCGTTTTAATGCTATGTCGTTTAAGTATTTTATTTAATTTAGGTAACAACTTTTAAATTGTTTTGCATTTGTTTTATTTATATTTATGTACATTGTGTGATATTTCAGAGTTTTTTAAGTATTTGTTTTAAGTAGCTGATTGTACTTGTGGCAAAAGTACAATTTGAAGAAAGGTACTTAAAAAATGTAAAAACTTCTTATATTAAGTACTATTGTTTCAATGTGCAAATACAATTCGGTGCGCATAAATAATACCAAGTCGGTGCAACGGATCATCTCTTGAATTTAGAACTCTTACTTACTCTACATCACTTTACTTTAGATAAGTACACAATATTCTTTATTCAAGGGTAGAACCCCTTTCTATGTATTGGCCCTAAAATCTAACCTGGACGATATATTCTCTATATTATCTAGATCTGATCTTGCTTATGTAGGAATGGTTTAGCATAAGTACGAAGACAATCGCCAGCCCTTTACTTTCTTTTACTAAATAAAGCGAATATATTCGAAAAGCTCATAGAAAAAAACGGTAATTTGCTTAAAGGCGTTATTAAAAGCACACATTTTATTTCTGATGTCGGTTTTTACCATCCCTCAGAATAAATCTGCTACCATTAGAATATGACCATCCCATCTTCCGCGATACCGGTTATCCATAGTTTGCAAATACAGGTAAATAAAATCGAAAATACCTAAATCGAAAATTCATTTTAATGATCATATGGCTGTCTAAATTTTGAAATTACTATTGCCTTTAGGTCTTATCTGTGTTAGTCCAAAGGGTATACTTTTGAGTGACATTCTTGCGAGGTTGTTAAATAAATATAAAAAATCTAGTACAGCCTGAATGTTATAATTGTAATTGATAAAAAAGCAACTAAAATTGGGAAAATATCGAATGTGTTGGACTATATGCTGAAAAAGTTTGTTTGATGTCCGTTTTACGCGCTGGCTTGTAGACGACGCTTTATTTTGAAAAATTTGCAATAAATTCGAAAAAAGTCTCTTCAGGGAACAATTAAGTCACTTTCGGGGTTAGCTGATTTAGCTCGTTTGATATTGATGTGAAACATCTTTAATTTCGGTACAGAAGATATCTTGGCAAGGGTAAAATTCATTCTCAAAATATCGCGTAACGTATAACGCTCACAGGGACACAGCATAAATTCGAAGCAATCGCCTGGTCAACCTTGGAGTTTCAATTAAAGTTGGTACACCCAGAGAAATCTAGCACGATTTGGCAAGACTGAAATCGGCTTCAATTTAATTTTTTTCGTTTTGAATTTTCAAGAAGAAATCTGCTTGAAATCGAGAAGACTTGTGCGCTCGATTTTGAGTTTGGTGGTAAGAGAGGAGAGGCGTTAGCATTGTGGAGAGCGAACGAAAAAATCGAGCTTGAAAATTCATGCTTGATTTCAGTATTTTCTTCTTGAATCCAAGAAAATTCTGTCTTGCCGAACTTCTGACACGAAATTTTTTTTTTTCTCTGAGTGTAGTAGTATGTTCTAGACGACTTGACCTTTGGCCTTTCGGTGTTTTCCAACACTGCATTCCAACACTATTTGCTAAAACTGATTCCCAACAAATTTTCCCTACATTGTTTTCTAGCACTATTTTCAAACACTGTTTTCCAACACTGTTTTTCAACATTGTTTCCGACTCAGGGTTTCAACATTGTTTTTCAACATTTTTTCCAACACTGTTTTCCAACACTATTTTTGACCTTTTTTTCTAATACTGAATTTTAACTCTATTTTTCAACCCTATTTTCAACATTGTTTTCTAACACTGTTTTCCAACACTCTTTTCCAAGCAATCGCTAGTCCAACCGTGACTCTTCTCACGGTATGTAAACTCTTTTTATTTAACATGTTTCACATCAAAGACTCGTGAGTGATTTCCACACTCACACTTTTTTTTTAAGCCTGCGCATAAAACTTATAATCCAAGAAATTAGAGTTCGCTGTGACCATCATTATTTTCATTACATACATACTCACATAGAAACTTCGGCCAAATCTTAAATGCAAGAGCTAATACCGCAAAAACGAGACCAGATTTGGAATCAGCGCACAAAACAGGACCAGAATTTAATAGCAAGATGGTCATTTTGTATCAAGTCCCACATGTAATACGCAAGAAAACGATGGCATCTCCAGGACAGATGCCCAATCCTTGAAGAACTAAAAATGTTGCACTTTCTCCTGATAGAATCGTCAACTTGTAGGAGAAGCTGGCCAATTACACAGGGCGACAAATTTTAATGAAGTGTGTGATTGCTTTTTCTGATCAGTATTTGTACACTCAGTTCAAAAATGTAAAATAATAATTTTTCTATTGTGTTGTTCTGCAGTTATCGAATATACGAATTTTGGCGTTCTTAAAAAAAAGGTTCACATAAGCGGTAACATCTAAGATCTGAACTATTAATCCGATTTACGTTTGCTTGCCTTTAAATGAAAAATATAAAATGTCCCGAAATTTAGTTCATACAGTATAAGTTGATTGAACATTTAGTTAAAACAGTTAAAATATCGCAAAATTAATTTTAGTTTTTTAAATCGAAATTCATTTAAAATTTTTTTTTTTTAAGAAAATTTTTTTTTTTTTTTGCAGTATATCAACTGTAAGACGTAACTGTACGTCCAATCTTATTATAATGTATGAAGAAAGTGTGGGGACATCTTATATCCTTCGCTTGAATTATTGAAAACGTAAATCGAAATATTGGTTTAGATGTTACGACAACTTATGTGAACCTTTATAAAAATACCAAAAAAACATATTCTCGCCAATATCTGAAAAACGGCTTTATAGAAAATTTAGTGTACATTTTTAAACTCAGTGGTCCAAAATACACTTAAAAAGATGGGTTATTGAAAAGTGGCATTTTTTAGCGACCTGTGTTATTTGAGAAGCTTTCCAACTTATCGGTCAGCAGTTCTGAGGACACTCAGTGGTACTCCTGACAGCATGGGCAGAAGTCTGAGCTTGGCAATCCAAAAAATGTTATTCTAAAATTAAAAACGCAATTTAAAGAATTCTCTAACTTCGTTTAAGTTTGCCGTAAACAAAATTATTTTTCTGGATAGGTTACATCAAGTCAATGAAATAATTAATTTGATGATATATTTGGTCTAATATAACGCTTTGCCAAGCATCACAAATATAAAGGATCTAACGTATATATATTCGTTGAAAAATTCGAATTCTCATTATTTAAAGTTTTCAAAGTTACCACTTTCCAGATTTGTCAATATTACGAATTCTGTAAAGCTAATTGGTATTTAAATCATCTAAAAAATAAAATCAGAATTGTTGTTAAGAGATGCAACAATGCTTAATAAATACAAATCAAACCAATTGATATATTTTTATCTTCTACTCCGCTTCTTCTCTTCTGGTTATTTTTCTTTTTTCCTTGGTTGACATTTCTGATTTCAATTAGCACACAATAATTAAAACATTTAACAGCTGAGCATAATTTAAGTAGTTCTTCCGTTAAAGTAAATACAAATTTCTGCCTTTTAAATTCGTAGCGTATCACCAAGTCAATAATTCTCTGCTTTCTGGCCTACCCATGTGTCTATTCTCTTAATCAATTTTGGTGGCGTTTTTATAATGAAAATTAGTTTGTTCATGCGTAATTTTTATAAACTGTCGTCATCAATAGACAATCCTCCCGTTAACCCCCTGCCCACCCCACCTCTCTCTCCTGACTCTCAACCAACTCGTTAACAATTCACATAAGCGACTCGGGTCGGGTCTGGCTTGCCTTGGAAATGCACTTAGGCTTCAGTTTCAATTCGTTTGTTTTTGCTTTTGTTTTTTGTTTGCTATATACAATTTTCAATTAGTTGCAATTTTTGGTTGTTTTTTTTTTGTGCCGAAATTGATGACGCCTCGAGCACAAAAAAATACAACAAAAAAAACTTTTCTTCTTGCGAAACTTGAAACTCGTAAATTACAATCGCAACTGAAAAAGGTTTCATTCCAGAGGCTGTTGATGGATTACAAATTAAGTTGAAATTGATGCAGTCGAAAGAGTCAAGACCGAGTCACTGTGATTAAATATGCAAACCAAGTGGGAAACGGAATCGTGGGGAATTTTTGGTGTATTTTGTTTTAAGCCTAAATGGAAATCCAAACACGCGCCACTTAGTCAGTGGTCAGTGGGTGGTGCCGGTTGCCTCCAACTTGGCCATTCGTAAATGAAATGCATGAGATTTTGGTTGTGTCGTTTTTTGTGCGCTAAAGTGTTATGAACATTTCATGCTACCAGATTGGCATACATAATTACCAAATTGCACCCAGGGCGAGAGCACACTTAAGGTTGGTGTGATGATGGCCCTTGGTCGTGGTAAGTAGAGTTTTTTGGAGTGCATTGACTTTGATTGGGCCAACTGTCTGACTGACAAACAGATAAAAAACAAAATGTAATGATATAATGCGATATGTTAGCCTTGGGAAATCTTGTTTTTGGTTCTTGTTTACATTCAGCTTGATATGCATCTTTCAATGTTTGCAATGGATATGAAGGGGAGTTCATTTGGGGAATGAAAATATTTGGCCAGGATAATTTACATTGAATTTTTAAAAAACATTTAGAATAACTTTTAAAGGGCGCTTTACTTAAATAAAAATATCAGGCAGCAACTGATTTTAGGAAAGTAAATCAAATTTAAAAAAAATTTAAAATTTTCAGATTTCAAGAATGGAAATTAAAGTTATAATGGAAATTCTGACAATCTATTTAAATACTTAAATCTAAAAACAAAATGTTTAATATGAATTGAACTTTTGTATGTCTTAATCAAGTTGTGCCATTGATCTAATAATTTTAAGCAATAAGATCAATATCAAGAATTAGATTTTAAACAGAAGGGAAAATCCGGGTCCTAAATAAAAATAAAATACAATTTTCACCGTTGGGAAGATATAGCCAAACTAAAGGCTGTAATATGAGTGACAAAATGTTTAAAAAAAATTTGTGATGGCAATGACAGTACGGTTATCTGGGCAAAAAATACTGGAGGCTCTCGAAATACTAAATAATTAAAATATACACAAGTTGCAAGACCTTAAAAAAAGGTGTACGGAAAGGATATAAGGTAAAAAAACATCAATTGCTTTATCTTTGAAATTAAAAGGGAGCTTACAAATTGATTGATAAAATCGAATTACTTAAGGGGATTCCCCAAAATATTGAGTTGGCAAGAAAAACATGTCTGATTTTTTGTTTAAACTCAACAGTTATTTTATTATGAATAAAATAAAACTTAATCGATTATATATTGTTCGTTTTGTGTGTACACCTTTGACTATCTTTCTCTTCCTTATGGACCTAAAATATTTTTTTAACAACCTAATCAGAAATGAATGTTTTACCATTAACATAAATTTTAAAGAGCACAAATCAAATTAAAATCTAAAAGTACAAGGTTGGGTATATATAGTGGAGGTGCCATCACTTTTCAACTTGGCTCCGATCATTTTTGTCGAGTGACCAAAGATGTAAGCGGTCGAGAGTTTTAATGATGGAAAAACTCACCCTTGCAATTGCCTAGTCCGGTATGCTTCTTTTTTTATTTTTAGTACAACTCGGATAGCTGACAATAGTACTCAACCGAATTAATGGCTTCATTCCATGGCAGCAGCTCCTTTCAACTCCACCAAACAGGCAGCGTTACTTTTCTCAGGTCTTAAGTCTCTTGCTTTATGATTGCTTTCGCTCGACGTCATTGTAAGCAAACCAATTTTCATGCCCAGTTTTAATTCGATTTAAAAATGATCGGTTTCGTTAGCCTGTGTTCACACTGTTCGACGCATGAGACATGAAAATCTAGAGGCCCTCATGGAGTCATGTTTTCATTGTGAATAGCTTGTCATTTGGGATTAAAAACAAGGCAACATGAAGGCCTACTAGATTATCATGTCTCATGAGTCGAACAATTCGAACTCAGCCTTACGTATGAAATCCATATCTTTATATTAGTGAATTTCCTTTAAAATCTGAAGTACCTAAATATCGAGCTTGTTTACGTATCCTTATTGTTTAAGGTGGTTTGCTAGTGTTGCCTTTCGGCAATCTCCCGTGATGAGTAATGGCGGTTTTCAATGAAAACTTTTCTTTAATCAATGCCTTGATTTGATTGTCATCAGCCTCCAAAGGCCGACCAATGCGTGGCGCATCCTCAAAATCTCCGAAAGGGAATTTGGAAAACCAACGCTGACAATGTCGTTTACGTATTGCATTGGTACCGTATACGTTACATAATTTTATTTGAGCTTGGTTTGCGTTCTTTCCTTTTCGGAAGTAAAATTGCCATTTTTAATTTTCTGTGGCTTGCACCAATGTTATCGATTGACGATCAGCTGGTCATCGATATGAAGGTTAAATATTAAGCTTTCAATCGATACGCAGATGTTTAAACCTAGTTTACAAGCTCAAGTTTTTAAATTAAGCCATCAATTGAAACAAGCTGTAGTTGAGTGCGCCGACTACGAAATACTACGTACCCTAGCTTTATGTGTTTTTATACGCATGTACACTAAGAAAAAATCTACCATTTTGCACCATTTCGTTCATGAAATTTGATTCAGAAAACAAGCCCGACGTTCACAGAAAAACGCCACTTGTTCCCTATAAATGACCCTTGTTACTGAATCTAGCACAACCTTTCACAAAAGACGGACGTGGCGCTCATTAAGTAAGACCAACAGCTCAAGATAAACAAACAATGGGAGTGTTCAGCAGAAGAACTTGCTCCCCGATCATTGATATATTTCTTGTTAATTTTCGCCGCCTTCCTTTTCCCTTTGTGTTTAATATGATATTTACATGAAGCTTTTCCAAATGTCAATTTAAGAAGATCAGGGATCAAGTGTTTCTGCTTAACGCGCCCAATGTTTACAATAAATGAACAGTGTGCATATAAGCGAACGCTCCCTTCAAAAAACACCAGAGCCGTGCTCCCAAAAACGAACACTTTTTCGAAAAACATGAACGACGGGCTCAGCTCGAATGCATTCGGTTTTGCACTTTTGCTGACTTGGAATCCCCAAACTATTATAGCAATACTGACATGAAAAGCCAGTTTTTGGCATGCAATACTTGGGCAAAGACTTCCCTACCCTTTGGTGATGGGCGTGCCTCCGGTTCAACATGACCAAAAATAACATAAAAACAAATCAAAATGTTCCTAAAATGAGCCCAAAATGTTCCACAAATATAACCAAAATGTTATCAAAATTGTCCCGAAATGTGCAAAAATTAATATCAAATTTTTGGTAAAAAATTCCCAAAGTGGTCATAAACCACCCCAACCAACCCAATACTTTAATGCCTTATAACTTTGGATTTTAGAAAATTCTAGAATATGTTTTTTTTAAATTACACACTTATATAAGGTATTGCACAAGAGTAGAGAGCAATCGTTCCTTATATATTTTTGAGTGCTGTATTCAAATCACATTTACGCTTTTATACAGTTTTTTCTTGTTTAGAAGACAATTTATTAGCCCTTTCATATAATACTGTAAGTGTATTAAATTAGAGGACACAAAGCTCTATTTAAAAAGTTATATTGGACTTTTTTTTTTGAATTTCTTGAACTTCTTTTTAGAATTATTTGAACTTGGATAAAGGCAGTTTCACAGAATATTATTTTTTTTCATTTAAAAATCAAAAGATTAGTATCTTAAGAACAAAAATCTCCGTGTACTTCTTGGCATAATGGCTGAGAATGTGGTTAACTCAAATAATTGAGTTAAACATATTTCGAATAAGCTGTTGCCAGATGGAAGCCGAAATTTACTCACAGTAGTTCACAGACTTTATTCAAATCATAAAAAAATTAAAAGAAGCGCTCCAAATGAAGTTAAAAACCATTAAATTAAAAAAAACGTTGAGAAATAAATGAAATTTTGACTAAAAATATTTTAGATTTGTTACCAAAAATATTTAAATTTAAAAAAATTATGCAAATCGAATTTTTAAATATTTCCTTTATTTTTATAGCCCTTAACCTGATCCTGACCCGATCAATTAATACAAAGTTAGAGAGTTAATATAAGAAAATTCTATGTCAACCATTTTAGACAGTTTTGTAAACTAAACACACAATTTTAATTTGAAAGTTATAATAAAAATCAAAAACAATTCATTTTATTAAAAATAAAATTGTTTCATGCTGACCTAGGTTGCTTTTCTTTACTTTTGCCTAAGTTTGGTCATTTAAACATTTGGTTAAGTTTATATTTTAAATTTTTAGCTTGTGCTCATTTTTCAACAATTCTGCTGAACAATTATTTAATTTGTTCACTCACAAGTTGTTATTAACACATATAATAGTTTTTTATTTTTTTTGTCAAACACATCATTATCAGTTCAATTTCACAGACGAGAAGCTCATAATTGTGTGCCATATACGAATTCTCCTATATATACACACGTATGCCACAAATTAAATATATTTTTTTTTAAATGATCACGAATTCTAGGCATTTAATCGTCACGAGCAGCAATAAGAACAAATCGACGTCATCGATCAGTGTGTGACTTTTGTTTTTATTGAAAATTGAAAGTGTGTTATAAACACTCACACACACACAAACACACTCACACATCACGCACACACGGGAGATGAAAATCAAAACAACAACAAAAGTTGTTGATGCCGCCAAAAAGTAAACGACCTTTAACGCCAATAAAACACAACAGCAAGGGGAAAGCTGCAACAATACTGTCGGCGGCGGCGATTCCTTGCAACAATTTGGCATCAGTTGCTGTTGTTGTTGTTGTTGCTGTTAATTTTGCTGCTGAAGTCGTTAAAATCGCGGTCAGCACACAGCCAAGTAATTTATGCGTAACGAGTTCACGCGCCTACAAAACTTGTGTGTGGCACCTCCAAACTGAGTCAAGTTATCCGTTTTAGTATGATTTTTGTGTCTTGATATAAATTTTAATCAACTATCCGTCAAAACGAACCGCACGCGTCGAACGCACAAAGCGTACTGAACCGAAAACTGTGTTTTGAGGAGCCTCTCCAGACAGCCACAATGCCAGCCACAGCAAAACAGTCACCGTAAAAGTGGCAGTGGCATCGGCGCAGTTTCGTTAGCAACATACAACAAATGTTGCCAGCAACATATCCAAAATGTTGCCAAAAATTGTATTGCAAATTTTTGTTAATCTTCTTTAAGTTGTTAATGGAACATGGAACGTTAACAAACCTTTTACACATATGTTTATAGTATTCAGCATTAACTTAAATTTTCCTATTTTTGCTTCGCCCACTGCCACCCCCGCCATTTTAATAAAATCCTCATATCTCCCACACTTTTGTAGAAAGATTGTTCGGACCTTCTAGACGTTTATAGTAACACTGCTCTACAAAATGGAAGTAAATTTTTCCCCAATGGACCAAGCCAACTTTTTCTTTATATTGTTTGTCCGATTTCTGCGTGATAAGTGAAGGCACCTTTAGAAAAATCGCAAAGCACGATTATCGATCAAATCCAAATAACTTACCAATATAATTTTTTTCATGGTGATTTTCGGGTTTAGCGGCCTAAAATACTCTAGAAACACGAGAGCGTAAGTTGAAGTCGGCCCTGCACGACTTCGATATACCCGTTACTCAGGGTTTATTTAAGAATATTTAATTAGATGACAACATGCCCAAATTGTGGGCGATATGAGGATTTTTCCAAATTGCGGGCAACCTTACTATGGCTCATCTGATCGGAAAAAGTAAGTATGGCGGATCGATAGGTAATGATGATTAAAATATATGTCTAGAAGGTTCAAATAATCCATCTTCAAAACTGTGGGAGATATCAGGTATTTTTCAAATTGCGGGGGTGGCAACTCTGCTATCGTTCATCTGATCAGGAAATGATGCATGGCGGATCGATAGGTAATGATGATCATAATATATGTCTAGAAGGTTCGATCAATCTATTTTCAAAATTGTAGAAGATATGAGGTTTTTTTCATATTGCGGTGGCGGGAGGGGGCGTGTCGAAAATTTGAAACAAACTTGATCTGCGTGCAGAAGATACAAGTCTACACTGAAAAAATGGTAGCTCTAGCTCTTATAGTCTCTGAGATCTAGGTGTTCATACGGACGGACGGACGGACGGACAGACGGACAGACAGATCAAGAATATATATACTTTATGGGATCGGAGATGCTTCCTTCTGCCTGTTACATACATTTGCACGAACTTAGTATACCCTTTTTACTCTACGAGTAACGGTTATAAATATAGCTTATTCATTGGGAAATAATGCTGTGGAGAAGTGTACTGCTGCTGCACTGACACAGTTCGTGTGGTTTTTAAAGTTGAAGTTGTATACAAACTTTGGCAGGTACAGAGTATAACATTCGGGCTTGAGCGACCTTTTATACACTTGCAAAGTGTATATTAATTTTGCCCAGAAGTTTGTAACGCATAGATTCATTTCCGACCACATAAACTATATATATTCTTGATCAGGACGACGAGCTGAGCTCAGTTCCGGCTGCTCGTCTGTCCGTCTGTCCCTCCGTCCGTCCGTCTGTCCGTCTGTCTGTTTCTACGCGAACTAGTTCCTCAGTTTTAAAGCTATCGAGCTGAAATTTTGCACAGAGTCTTCTTTTTACTGCTCGCAACTAATATGTCGGAACCGGCCGGATCGAATGACTATATTATATAGCTCCCATAAAAAACGGTCGGTCAAAAAACTACTTCTAGTGAGAAAAACTTTTTTGTTTTCTATCGTAGCATACCCAATCTTGGTATATATTAGTTTTATATTCTTTCACATAATTTTAAAAAAAATTTATCAAAATCAGATAACTATATAGCTGCCATAGAACCGATCGGTCGGAAAATGTGTTTTCCTAAGAAAAGTTTTTTTATGGTATCAAATATCAATGATTTAAAAATTTTACATATCTAATATCTATATCTTATATATATTTTACCGGATAAATCAGTTGGAGTAAGATTATTCAATTGTATTAAAACTTCGGCACAGTCGAAGTTAGTCGAGATTTACACGATGAAGCAAACTTCATGATGTTTTTGAAAAAGCTCTTGCTTGTAGGAAAGAGGCGTAGAGGGGCAAGCAACCCCACCACACCTCTTTCCCACAAACAAAAGCTTTTTGAGAAACTTCATGAAGTTTGCTTCATCGTGTAAATGCGGTCTTAGCTTTGCCTTCTCGTTTAATGTTTATTTGCAATCTGTCCTGCTTGAGACAATAAGCGAATTTCATGAGCTAGCATTGACGTTAGAGTATTTGTGTAATATTAATGACTTAGTCCGTGTTTACACGATGAAGTTTGCTTCATGAAGCTCTCTTTGATTTCGTTTTGAAGCATCTTCAAAACTTCATGCGCATTCACATGACGAAGTTTGCTTCATGAAGTTCGATTTTAATTCGCCTCAGAACACGAGCAATCGATAAGCAAATAGCCCACAAATCAACCCCGCATCAGTTCAATCGGAACAAAGCAAAGGAGAATTATCGAAAAGCTTCTCGCCACGGTAGATCATGAAGCTTTTCCAGCTTCGGCGCCCCCTCTTCACCTCTTCCCCACAAACAGAAACTTCATGAAGAACTTTATGAAGGAAACTTCATCGTGTAAATGCGGACTTAAATAAATATGAGTTTAATATTTATATGAATTAGACTGGAAACACTTGAAGAAAATTTGGTTGATGTGTTGGATATCGAGGGAATATCTTAACGACAGCCTTAACTCCAGTCCAGGGGCCTTTTCATACCGGCTTGAGAATCGGTTTATAGAGCAGCAACTTTTTTTTTGAATTATAGACTCGAAGTCTGCCTTAAAAGTCAGCTCATCTTGTTTGTATTGATTTTCAACTGATTCTTTTACTTTAGTATGCGCGTTCCACGTCAAGCGGCGATCGAGCGTCAATCCTAGGTATTTTACCGAGGGCTTAGAGAGAAATGCGTTTTCATTTAGGTGTACGGGTGGGCACATTTTGTGCCTCAGTGAAAAGAGATGTGGGTAGATTTTTCAGCATTGACTCCAATATTCCAACCTTGGAACCAGGGCTCTAAGAGATGTAGCTGATCTAAAAGAGTTTAAGATTCAGACACAGGATCGTTTTCGGATGCTTTAAGAGTAGTATCGTCTGCTTATATGGCCAAAATCAATTTCTCGCAGTCCAAAATCGGAAGATCAGAAGTGTAGAGCGTGTAAAGGACAGGACCCAGAACACTGCCCTGTGAAACTCCAGATTTTATTAATTACCTACAGCCACAGTTTCTTAGCTAACAAATAATTTCTAAACACTTTAAACCAGGGCTGCAAACCGGTCCGGAACCGAACCCATCAGAACCGGTTCGGTTCAGGTTCTGGTGATCCCTGAACCGAACCGGGAACCGAACCCCATTAAAAATAATCACAAGAACCCGAACCCGAACCTAACCCTGTTTTCTTATTGATGGGGTTCGGTTCTAAAAATAAATTGGCAAGCATAGAATTTATTTTTGCACTTTAATGGTTTAAAATATTTCATTATTATGAAGAAAAATGTATCCATATATATGCCCATGTATGGACGGCGACACTTTTTCCCATCCGCAACAAAAGACTGGACTGTGTTATTTTACACAACCTCAAGCAAGGGAATTCAATTTGCATCTGAAACCGTATTTCTGTGTATTATTTTGTTCGTATGGAGATACAATAGCACTGTGAATACAAGGGAAAGTTGCACTTTATTTAAATTTCTTCATTTTTTTTATCCAAATCACAAATAAAGTTCTTTTAACATTTCACTCTCACAATATGCCAGTCAAAGCCGTGCTGTGGCGGTCGCATTTGTAGAAACAATAATTCTGACTGAATTCTCGGAAATTTATGTACGTGTTCAGCCGCACTATAAGTTAGGGATGAGACAGCCCGGCGTGTCTGTGATTAAGTCACTGTCACGGGCAATCATCAAATTACACAGTGACTGCATATTTGAAGTAACAGTGTGATTTGATGACTGCCAGTCACTGTGACTTAATCACAGTTACGCCGATATGGTAAATCACAGTTACTAAATCACGGGTCCGCAGATAAAGCTCATCTCTTATTTTTTGGCCAAAAGTGGCCGTGTTTTTTGCAGGTTTCATAGCCACAAAAATCACGTCAGATTCAGCAATCCCACTACTGAGAAGGAGAAATGACTTTCGCTGTGAGTGCAAGTTGGCAGAATCGCTTAACTCTTCTAAACATACATACAATCAATCAATGAAGACAGATCACTTATGTGCTTGACTTCCAAGCCAACAGGCAGCAGATTATAAGGCATCTCGTCTTCAAATTCTATTAAATTATTTATTATGTACATAAATATATAAAATGCTATTTGGAACCCGAACCCGAACCGGAACCCCGGTTCTCAATTTGAAGGGAACCGGTTGTGGAACCGAACCCCCAGAGTAGGGTAAGGGTTCGAACCCCGAACCGAACCCCTGTCAAAATTAGAGGGGTTTGCAGCCCTGCTTTAAACCCAAATTGATAACATATATTTTTTTTTAAATTTTTGATTTTCAAAATTTGGAAAACTCAACTAACCTTGTTCTAAGCGAAATTAAAATATGTGCAATAAAATCAGGAAAATCTTTGCTTATAAATATAAAATGAAAAGGGGCTCCGCCGATCTTAGCTTGCCTCTATTTTTTTTAACATACTAAAAGAGCTTTTGTTCAAAATTAAAACTTAGAGATAAATCTCTCTTAATTATAAATCTCGTTTTAGATTGATTTTAAAATAGAGATTTTCATCATGGGCTAAGAATGATTTTAGTTCTCTGTGTAGCGATTCCTTAATTGGAAACCCAAATATTAAAAAAAGAGAAGTTAAAGCGGCCGTGCAGGAATAAAAGCTAATGTGGGAGATATGTTAACGGGAGGCAACACAAGAGATAGTGAGGACGAGGTAATATAAAAATGTAGGTATATCAAGGGTGAATTTAAAGGCGGGGGGACCACGTAGAAACGTGACGACATGAGAAATGAAGGGTCGAAACATTCAAAATGAGGAGATATGAGTATTTTCAAATTGGGGGGGGAACTACTATCGTTCAGATCGAAAAATGATGTAGGCGGATCGATGGTAATAGATTAAATATTAGAAGTGAACGTCTATTTTCAATGGAGTTGAGTTTTTCAAAGGGGGATCAAGGACTGTTTAGTGGGTTAAAATCTGGGATATGGGTTTTCAACGGGGGAATTGTAAATTAGTTTCCTTCTTAAGATTTTTGCCTGTTGACTAGTATTTTAAAGAATTGCATTTAAGTAACAAATAAATTTTTAGAAGTTTGGTCTATTTTCAATTTTCATTGTTTTAAGTTTGATGTTAGTTTTCCCTTTAATTCTCTAGATGTTTCCGCCCTACCTTAGTCACATGTTGCTGAGTCTGCGCCTTTTGTGTTGCCTATCAAAAACTTTACTTGTATTTGTGTCTCTTGCCGTTTAGCCTCGTTACCAATGTTACTCTGCTTAATGCAAGATTTACGCCCGGCATAGCATTGAGTGGCCATAAGCACCTGTTGCTTCCCTAGGTCCCCAGTTCCTGGTAGCAGCAACAAACAAAAGTTTTTTATAGAATAAAGCACAAAAAGTTTGTTGTTTAAAGCGGCTTACATAAAAACTAGAAATTATATTATTGTTGGAAAATTTAAAAGTTTTTTTTGGAGAATTTACTTTTATCAGTGGGGGGCTGCGTCCATCCCCCCAAAACAAAACATGAGGGAAATGTCGAACAAATGTGACAGCTGTTAATTGAAAGCATATTTGTTTTTGTGTGTTTGGCAACCTGAACTAAAATCTGGCAACATGTACTATACATATCAATTAGTCTCATAATTGTGTTGATTTATTTCACTCATAAATTTTCGCTTTTAAATTTAATGAGAAAAAAAAATGCAATTCCAATCCTTTGTAAACTTTTTTTTGAGCTCATAAACTAGAGAGAGGCGAGCGCTTACAGCATTATGCATAAATTTTGCTTTAATTAAAAGCCTCACAAAGTGCATAGAAAAAGCGTTTTATATATATGTATGTATGTAAGTGTATGTGTGTGCGTGTCCGTAATTTGAGGAATGCAACAAAGCACAGCGGACCAGCGGAGTCTCGTAAATTTTCAAGAGCATGTTGAGTGGGTTAGAAGTCGAAGCGGATGCGGAAGTTGCAGCAAATGGTGCATGAGAATGGGCAAAGTTCTTTGCTGGACATTCTAACCCAGCCGGATAACAACCACAACAACAACAACAACAAACAAGACCCTTTCGTGTTGCTTTCGAGTGCACCATATTTACACATACTAAATCAATGGAGAGAGGACAGATGTGGGTTATGACCATGTTAGAATATATTTGCCTTGTGCACTTGCCCCAGTCTGAAGTATTTGTATGTTTGTACGTATGTGTGTATTCTCATTCAAGTGCTGTCCTGCTGCTTGTCAGAAGTTTTCTTCTCAATAATGCAATTAGTTAAAAATAAATACAAACAAACTTTTTGACTAAAACTTGAGATTTTAGCTAGAAAATTGTTTAGACTAATGGAAGGGTAATTCAGTTATAAAAGTAGTTTAAAGATTTGTGGTTCTTGAGTATGTAATCAAGATTATTTTTAGTTTTTTATTTTAAAACTTAATCATTTTGAATATTCTCAATTAGATGCATTTGTTGAAGCAGTGCACAACATTTTTTTTTTGTACTTAAATTTCTGTGGTACAACTTCAAAAGTAGGAAAAACGAGAGCGTAAGTAAATCTCTGCCCT
The DNA here is from genome assembly GCA_018904225.1 of Lordiphosa mommai. Classification (NCBI taxonomy): domain Eukaryota; kingdom Metazoa; phylum Arthropoda; class Insecta; order Diptera; family Drosophilidae; genus Lordiphosa; species Lordiphosa mommai. Next base: position 1,106,661 of record JAEIFT010000012.1, on the reverse strand, counting down.
AACTGATTTCGATATACCCGTTAGGCAGGAAAAGGATCAATTAAAAATCATTTATTAAATCACAAAATGATAAAAATTGAAAACCGTGGATAGGGTTTGAGTTTCAGATTTCATTTTATATATTTATGTACATTTGATGGTATATGTTGATTATGTATAATTTAAAAGAATTCGAAGACTAAATGCCTTATAAACTGCTGCAATTTTTGGAAGACAAGCTCATAAATGATCTGTCTAGATTGAAAAGACGATCAAATATTGTACGTATGTTTAGAAAAGTTGAGCGATACTGTTATTACCACTCACAGCGAAAGTTATTTATTTTTGACAATACTGGGATTCGTGAAACTGAAGTGATTTTTGTGGCCATGAAACCTGCAGAAAATACGTCCGCTTGTGGCATATAAATAAGAGATGAGATTAATCGTCGTACCTATGATTAAGTCGATGTGACTGGAAATCAACAAATCACGCAGTTTCTTTAAATATTCAGTCACTTTGTGATTTGATGATTGCCAGTCACAGTGACTTAATCATAGTTACGCCAATATGGCTCACCTCTAAATTATAGTGTGGCCGAACATGCAACATTTCTGAGAATTGCAGAACAGAATTATTTATTCTAAGAATGGAACCGCCACAGCACGGCTTTGGCTGGCATATTGGGAGAGTTACATTCTAAAAGATTTTTAATTGTGCCTGGGTTATAAAAATTACGAAATTTAAATGACGAGCGACTTTTCTCTTTATTCTCGTGTCATTGCTTATTCATAAGAAATAAATTAAACTCCGAAAAACGGTTTCAGATGCAATTTGAGTTTAATTGCTTGAGGTTGCGCAAATGTATGTGGGCTAGGGAATGCGATTGGGATGTTGTTCCATTAAAACACTCTCCAGTTTTCACAAATAATATTATAATTGTTTATTTTGATGCATATTTTAAACTTAAATGAAAATTACATTAGGGCGAACTTAACTGACGTGCGACTTCTTCGGCTTGCTGCAATCGACTCTCGAACTTAAGCATACATACAAATGAAGATGAAATGGAAATGGAACACAGGGATGCTAACTTAACATAAATGGCCATAGCCCTTAGCACCAATAATCTTATTCCTACATGTATGGATCAATTTTTGTACATAATTATCAAGTATTTTTTAACATCAAAGTGCAAAAATAAATTCTGTGCTTGCAATTTTATTATTAGAACCGAAACCCATCAATAAAAAAAACAGAGTTAGGTTCCTGGTCTCGTGATTATTTCCAATGGGGTTCGGATCCCTATTCGGTTCAGGCATCATAAGAACCTGAACCAGTTCTGAAGCGATGATGAGTTTTCAAAAAGAGATGCGAGTTTGGTCCGCCATTGATATCACATTTTGGACGACTATTGGCAGCCAAGATAATGTGATTTAACCCTACTAGACTTTTTTGGGGGCTACGTGAAGACTGTCGTGTACAGGGACAAGCCAGCCACAATTGCAGGCCTGTAAGACAACGTTACAGATGCCATTGGAAAGAAAGCTTACGGATGGACTACCACAGTCGTAGCCGTGAGCAACATTTAATGGAATGGCATGGCATTAATGAAAAATTTTTAGCTCTAGCTTTAATAGTCACTGAGATCTAGGTGTTTATACAGACAGACGGACAAGGCGATCAAGAATAAAGTCCACCATGATTGAAAAATGTAAAGTTCAACAGTTGTTTCTTACTTGCCTTTTACCTTTGAAAATATCTTTTTTCGATTTTTTTGTTTTGCACTATTTTTATACCCTTACATTTATACCATATAGCTGCCATAGGAACGATCGCTCCAAAAACTAGTTCTAATGAGAAAAACTTTTTTGTTTTCCATCGTAGCGTCACCAATCGTGGTATATATTAATTTTATATGATTCAACACAATTCTGGAAAAATTGATCGAAATCGGATGACTATAGCATATAGCTGTAATAGGAACGGTCAGTCTTTCTAGTGAGAAAAACTTTTTTTGATCAATGGTAGAGCCTTTCAAAAACTGCAAGGGAATTTAAAACATCGGCGTAGCCGATGTTAGCCTTTTATTTTTATAGCTTGAACACTCCCCTTTCATCACTTTCAAACCATTTTGAAAAATTCGAAATAGCTTAGCAGATATTGCCATGTTGGTAGAGCAATGTTTTTTCTAAAGTGCGTATATTTTACGTTGCTCAAAACTTTAAGTGCTTTTCCTCGAAACCACGTTTTTTGACCTGGTAGCCATGATTGCGCCACTTCTACTAATCCGATATTGATCAGCCATGTTGCACTCGACGCAAAATTTATGAAATTCTGGCAAGTACCACAATCAAGTGAAAAAACATTATTTTACTATTTTTTTACACTAAACTTCACAAATAAAAACCTAAAAAAACCGAATTTTTTTTAAATGGCCGCCAATTTTTCCAAAAAATATTGAAAAATATGATTGAGGTACGGGCCAGAATTACATCAATTCTGGTCATAACCTTATTTACCGTTTTCAATTTCGATAATCTGGAGTCCCGGAATCATGGCTACCACCTCTACACATTTTTTTTGAGACCTTAATTGGCAGGTTGATAACTTGTTGAACACCCCTCGAATTCCAACATTTTTCAATTTAATTAATAAATAATGCAAATTACATCAATTCTGCGTCAATTGCAACACGGCTGACTAAAATCGGTTCAGTAGAACTGGCGCAATCATGTCTACCTTGTCAAAAAATATGGTTTCGAGAAAAACGCTATTTAAGTTAAGAGTAAAGTAGAAAATGCTCACTTTAGCAAGAACATCGCTCCACTAAAATAGCTATACGCTCTAATTTGGAAGGTTGAGGGGATATAAAAATAAGCATAAAACTAAAAAGTTTACAAGTGTATTATTTTTATTTTTAGAATGAACAACTTTTACTGTAACTTTTTTAAAACTAAAATTATAATTTAACAATTTAATTGCCTAATTAATGCCTAAAAGATGATGCCTAATTAATAATGCCTAAAATGATTTAAATAAAAAAGATTAAAGCTTCATTGTAGCGAAGGTGATATAACAGGGTTGAAAGTTTAAATACGCGCTTTTGTTAGTTTTTCAGAGCATTTACACTTTTCGATTAACAGTTCTAAGAGTTATTTAGCAATTCCAAAGAACTTTAGCTACAATATATATTTAAATATAAATAATTCTTTAAAAATAATCTGATCTACTAATATGCCAATTGAAAATTTATAAATTGGAAAATAAATTTATATTATTTCAATAGTACTAGAATAAATTTCACAAAAAAAGTTTTGCCCAATTCGCAAAGTTTTGTAATTTTGTAATACAAGTCAAAACTCTCTTTTGTTTTTGGGAAAGTCACCACAGTGCATAGTTTTGCTTATATCTTTGTATTCGTAGGATTGGTTGTTATCAGTTTAATAGTGTTTTTACACTGAAGCCGTAAGGCACTGCACCAAGCTAAGGCTAAAAAAGTGTTTACATTAAGCACAACAAACAAAAGTGCCGTAACTCAGTTTTGACAGTTACAATTGTGTGTTTTCACATTTTTATAAAATGTGTGTAAATGAAAATAATATTGCTCAAGCCCAGAACCTAATCGAACTCATTCAGTATGTGTCCAACGACGAGGATAAACGTGCAATAGTTGTATACAAGCAGAGTCGACGGCACGCATGCTATTCGAAGAAGAATGTACGGTAATTGTCTAGTATAGCGGCCTACTCTCAGAAAATTCCAAAAAAAATTCCCTTCGATAGATCGCGAATTATAAAGAATTTTCATGCAGAAAAAACGCGGGGGTCATCCATGGTTTCTTTTTAAACGAATTTTGAAAATTTGATTTTTTACCTAATAAAACATATTGTGTTTTGAGCAATGTGTCAAATTTAATTCAAATTTAATTGGATTTTTATTGTTCATTCAATAATTCTAATCAAAATGGAGTGCACGAATTGCAATTTTACGGTGTCGAAATTTTTGTCTTTGACGAATATAGAGGTTATTGAGTATTTAAATAAAGTAAAAATTTTTTTCAAAAAATCGCGCGCTCATTTTACATTACTCACCTCAGCAAAATGAATATCATTAACGATGTTTTCTTTTTCGGGATTATATAACTGACCAATAGCCAGGAAGATGTTATGGATCCTATCCTTGTGACTTGGGAATCGTTTATTAAACATAAACTTGGCCAAATATCCTGGATAGTGCATTTTTTTTCGGCCAAAATGAGGCAACTCGGCCATCACGTCCCGCCACAGCCTTTCTATGTTTTGTGTGTGTGCTTGTGTAGAGGGATCCACAAAATTTGGAGAATGGTTCACCGTTTGGTGTAGAAAAAAAGGTATTTTTGCGGATACTTTCATTGAAATTGCACTGTTTCTTGACTTTTTGTTTATTGCCCATGGTCGTAGCAGTCAACTGTTTACGGCACCGAAAGAATAGTTTGCCGTCATCTTTTACTGCTATCTTACAGTCAGCAGAACAGTTTCCACATTTTTTTTCTTGTAGTAAACATTTGTGACGCTTTAAATACTCAATAACCTCTATATTCGTCAAAGACAAAAATTTCGACACCGTAAAATTGCAATTCGTGCACTCCATTTTGATTAGAATTATTGAATGAACAATAAAAATCCAATTAAATTTGAATTAAATTTGACACATTGCTCAAAACACAATAAGTTTTATTAGGTAAAAAATCAAATTTTCAAAATTCGTTTAAAAAGAAACCATGGATGACCCCCGCGTTTTTTCTGCATGAAAATTCTTTATAATTCGCGGTCCATCGAGGAAATTTTTTTGGAATTTTCTGAGAGTAGGCCGCTATACTAGACATTTACCGAATGTACCCAAAATAAAGCACAAATCTTCTTTTATTTTGTTGAGAAGCTACCCCAAATGTCCAGAAAAGACGCAAACTGACGACTGGCAGTCCCCTGGAAAAGGCATTGCGGCCTTTCGCGGAGTACCGAACTATTGGCTGCATATTTTGTGTGTCAAAAGCAAGTGTGCAACATTTTAAAGGAGTCCTGCTCAACTGTGTGGAGAAATATTTAAGTCCAATCTTTCTAACACAATCCAAAGTCGTTCAGTGGAAGAAGAAAAGCATTAGCTGAGTCAATTTATAATAAGAATGGAAAAATGTCAGTTTTATTGTTTATTATATTAAAAAAATAATAAAATTATTTGAAAAATTTCTGCAGTAAAAAACTTAGAAGATTTAAATGTGCTGCAGTTGGTTTTAGGTATTTCTTTCCACATATGCTTTGCATATTACACGCCATCATCATACGATTTTAATCTATTTTTACTTTGTTCTTGGGCTATTTGGTACCCATGGATGGCAATGTCAGTCATAAGTAATTCCTTATCCACATCTTGAGACTTTGATTTCAATTCTAGAATTGGTAGCTGAGCATAAATATGTATAATTTTCAATGGCATCTGACTTCTTCTTTTCGATCCGCTTAATATTCATTCATATCTTTCTTCGGGTCTATCGCTTTCGTTCTCTCAATATCCACTAATTCAAATTTACAAAAAAAGTTATATATTTAAAATATTCTGTTGATTCTTTACGAGTTGTTGCTTTGATAAGGAAAAAATTGCCCTACGACTGCCTGTTGGCATTTTTGCTTACGGCCTCGTTACGGCTCCAATGTAAAAACACTATAATACAAATACAAAAATACCATTTTAAAAATTTTACTTTTTCATTGTTTTTAAACAATTTTTTCGTACAAATGTCTCGTCACTCCCGCTTGGAAATGCCCATATACTTTACGGGGTGGGAGATGCTTACATTTACACGAACTAAGTATACCCTCTACGAGATAAAAAAACATATTTTTTTTAGGAGAAGAGGCAGAATCCGCAGGGTCTTGCAAAGAGAGTCCTTCCCAGGGACTTCATCACACGGAACACTAGCGTATCTCCTTACTAAAACTATTGTAATTGTATCTCATATTGGTCAGCCCTACTGGACGCTACAAGTTTTGAAATATCTTCATCATTTCAAATAAGTAAAAGCGGCCAATTTTATAGTAGCAGCCGACTAAAGCCTATAAGAAATAATTTTTTATATAAACGACTAGAATAATTATCCATAAAAAAATAAAGGCAATATTCTAAAATACTTCTAAGAGCAAGCCCAACATCTGCTTTAAGCATTTGAGGTCAAATCAACGGAGGATGTGGGCTTGTTAGAGAAAAATCATCGACGACAAAAATATATGCTAGTGGACATTCCATCTGTAATTGTTGACAACACTTACACATGCAGCTACTTATTTCATTGAATTATTTCTCTTGCTTTCCATTTCAGAAAATTAAGAAACATTGCTGGCAAAACATCAAAAGATGTGACAGCTGATTGGACACAGATACTAATTCTGCAAACTTGCACAAATGCTTCGCTAAACAACTAAGTTTACACCCCAATTGTTGTTTTCTTGTTGACAGTTTTTAAGGTGGAAAAAACAATTGAAGAAAAAATTAATTATCTAAGCATTGAGCTTGGATTTGTTATGTTATATAGGTAGTAAGACAACTACACGTATGCTGCCCAGCATAAGCCCATGCGTCACCCTTTTGTCGTTCATAAACAAAAATTTTAATTATTAACTGAGTTATCTTCAGTCATCTTCAGGATTGTATATAACTACCCCAGATAACCTATCTCCCATGGCTTGATAAATGATCCACAAAAGAGTCGCCTACCGCACTTTTTGTATTTTTTGTTTTTCCACCATTCATAAACTATAATAACCTATTCATTAGCCATGAAAGCGCTGTCAAATGCAGCAACGCATACTTTACGCATAATTTATCAAACATTTTTATTGAGCCAAAGAAATATTCATTGAATAATGACAAATTCAATTTTTATGCTTTAAATTGTCATAAATTTGTCAAAGATATAAAAAACTAATATTATAAGTTTAAGTGTTTTATTTATGGTTAATAAGCAACTTCATTAAAAAATTATTTAAGGACTGCCAATAAAAGTAATTGTCTGCAATTCGAAAAAAAAAAATTGGAATTTTATTTATTTTCAACTAGAACGAAAATGGTTGAATTGGTATATTGATATTGAATGAGCAAAACATTATTCACTGCTTATAAACGCTAAAATAAAAGGCCACCCTAGCAGGCTGTAACTAAAATTCCTAATCAGCGGGTTCGATTTTATACACTTGAAAAGTGTATATTCATTTTGCCCAGAAGTTTGTAACGCATAGAAATATTCATTTCCGACCCCATAAACTATATATATTCTTGATCAGGACGACGAGCTGAGTTCAATTCCGCCTGTCCGTCTGTCTGTCCGTCCGTCCGTCCGTCCGTCTGTCTGTTTCTACTTAAACTAGTCCCTCAGTTTTGAAGCTATCGAGCTGAAATTTTGTACAGAGTCTTCTTTTTACTGCACGCAACTAATATGTCGGAACCGGCCGGATCGGATGACTATATCATATAGCTGCCATAGGAACGATCGGTCTAAGAACTAGTTCTAGTTAGAAAAACGTTTTTTTTTCATCGTAGCGTCAATAATCTTAATATATGTTAGTTTTATATGCTTCCACATAATTCTGGAAAAATTTATCAAAATCCGATGACTATATTATATAGCTGCCATAGGACCGATCGGTCGGAAAATGCGTTTTACTAAGAAAAGTTTCTTTTTATGGTATCAAATTTTTATTATCAGTGATTTAAAAATTTTAAATATCTGATATTTATATCCTATATATATTTTACCGGTTAAATCAGTTGGAGCAAAGTTTTTCAAGTGTATTAAAACTTCGGCACAGTCGAAGTTAGCTTTGCCTTCTCGTTAATTCACTTTATTTTCATTTCATTTTTTTCAGCTCTAAGCATGTTTATTGTTTAGCACAGAGTCCAACAATTTATTTATTTACCGTCGAGGTTTTTGGCGCAATTTTATAATAAATATAAATTTTGAATTTATCAAATTATTTTTTTTCTCTGTTTTTATATAGTTAAAAGAGAGATTGACCATTACCCTACCTTTTGCTGGATTTATTCAAATAAAAGTATACAAAATATTTATCGCTTAGGTGTAAGTGTTCATTATGTTTTCCCACTCCTAGTTGCGCTTTAAAAAAATCGGAAAAGAAGTCACCATTACTGTCAACACATATTTAGCTCAGGCACTAACCTCGGAAATATGGGCATTAATGTCGAAACAATAAACATGCAAGGGGGGGAGGGGTGGAGTGTGCCAACATTTTTCCTCCTCCCACCCGACCTACTTTGGCATATTGATGGCCAGGAAAAATATCCAACAGAAAACATAGACAGAGTGAGACCAGCTAGCATTTAGCTCCCATTCGTTATGTGTGTGTGACAGTTCATTGCAAGCAAAGGCGAGAGAGGCGGCATGGGTGGGGGATGTTGGATGGCTCAACGGAAACGGGAAACTGTAACCAAAGACCACAGAAAATTGCATGTCGAGGGCTGCATAAAACTCGAATTACAGCACAAATTTGTGGATATGCCGGGACAGCGGGGTGGACGCGTTCAAGTGCATTTCGTTTTTCTTTGACAAATACTTTATGATCCTGACAGGCAAACAAAATTGAGGAAATCAAGTTGAACAAGTTGTGGTAAATATTTTTTATCTTTCCCTTACAAATTTAAGTCTAAAGACAATATTTAATCCAGTTTCCGCTTACCTCACCAAATAATAAATAAAGAAATTGTTGTAGCCACACAAGCAATTTATATGTAAAATGTTGTAATATATCTAAAACTTGAATTATGACACTCCACCCCGAGAAACTAAATTAAAAAAATAAATAAACCAACCACAAACAACACACACAAACACAATCAGAGCAAACAAAAAACTGATAGAGAGACATTTAAGGGGGGCTGGGCCCGGCCCAAAACTTGACATGCGATGGGTCCGATAAAAATTTGTTTGTTGCCTACTTTTTTGGGTATATGAAAAGCCAAATCAAACCATAGTACAAAAAAAAAAGGGTAAGCAGAAAGTTTTGCGGTCAATGAACTTTGAGGGTTCACCTAATGAGCTCTCTTGATTTATGTTTGTTGCGTGTTTATTTCACACATCTTTAATCAACCAAACTACAATCAAATTTATTGAAATCTCAATTTTAAGCTCAATTTATGTGTGAATAGCATGTCGTATACTTAACTCAACTGCAGTTTATTTGCATATTTATCTAATCCCGTTAACTGGTAGCAGCAACTGGTGACAACATCCCCAGTCGGATTTACTCAGGGTAAAGTAATGGCAGTTTGATGAGTTGGGTTGGGGGATAATGGTGGGGCTTGGTCAAAGGTGCATTGCCAGTGTGAAAATGCCCGAAGGATTATGTGAAGCCAGTTTCAATGCTAAAACGTTTAAGCAAAGTACACTGTACAAAACTCACAAAGTAACAAAAGAATAATAATTTTAATAGGGTACGAAAATAAAGAAGATAGATACAAAAGACTTCTAATAGAACAAAAGAAAAAAAAAAGCTCAGAAGAAAGTCGGACATGATTTAGTAGCATTAGTGAAGAAGCGCTTTAAAAGTATAAAGTTGACCGGAAAGCTTAAATAGTAACCGAATTGATATAAATTATAGATATTTTTTTATTTGACTGAAACAGTTTAAGACCGAAAACGAACTGCAAAATTCGAAAAAACAAGAGCTTAAGTCAAAGTAGGCACTGCTCGACTTCGATACATTCGTTTCTTACGTTATTAAACATAAAGATTCGCACAGCGAGAGGAGAGCTTGAACCGTAACCCGAACCGGAACCGGTGGTATCCGGTCTTATTTGGTAATAGAACCGATTAAAACTTATAACCAGTATTTCGGAACCTTCATTTTTGGAACAGAAATGACCGAAATGAGCCGAAACATTGTACCGGTACAGCTTCGGTTCTGAGTTTTTGTTTTGTTATTTCAGTTTTATTGCTTCAATCAGGGATTTCCTCAGGATAAAACGGTTAAAAAATTTCAAAAATGTACTTAACCCCTCTGATAGGTTAGCAAAAACTTACAAATCTTAGGTTAAGGGACCATCTGGTAAATACTGAAATTTTCAATCAAAATAACAATTTTATCTTATTCTTTGCATCTATTTTGGTTTAATAATATACAAATATTATTAATTTCTCCTTTATTCAACACAGTTAATGTAAAAATAAGTAATGGGATTTTTCTTTTTTTTGCATTTACAAAAGAAATATATTAATAATTGGACCAAATGGTCTAAACCTAACAGCCGAGTTAAATTGTGATATTTAAAGTTATCTGAAAACAGTGCATTTAACATTCCATCAGATATCAAAAGTTCTTCTTGCTCTTCCAGTTACACAAGTATTATTTAAAACTACATTCTGTTGTGAAGTTTGCTACCCGTTCTATTATATCTTCGGTGTAAAGGGTTTTTGAATTATACCGGTACGTACCGGTTCGTACAGGTATACAGAAATAAAACCCAATACGGAACCGAATACCTAAATAACCTAGAACCTAAACAGATTATTTTAACTTTTAATTTTTAGCTTACGTACCAGAACCAGAACCGGTACCGAAATTCGGTTTAATTCCCTGATCAAAGCAATTTTTTCTGAAATTTCTTTTCTTTTCTTAGGAAACAATATTTCAAAATATTTAAGGTGAAATTTAAAAAAAAAATACCATTACTTAATTTCTCAAATTTTTATTTATATTTTTATAACATTTCTATATTTAAGTGAGAATTTTTCGAAGACAAAGAAATATTTTAGATTTAATTAGAGCAACCACAAAATTAGATTAATTTCGCTTTGAGGGGCGGTCTACGAGGGCCCAACGGGTCGCTATGTGTTCATCACCGAATAAGAAGATTTATATTTACCAACGAATGGTTTTCCGCTTTTTAGAACAATTTTTTTTATATCTTGAAAGAGGATTCTGGTTTTTCTTTAAGGGCGAATTTATTTTTCAAGCGTAAATAAGAGTTCGCCAGCCATTGCCCCTGGGGGCCGAATACATTCGGCAGTTTACAAGCATAGGAGCCGATTGCTTGCCGAAGCTATGTCTGAGACTTACCAGAGAGTCAAACTTAAACTACGCTTTATGATATGCACATCGACGTCAGTTTGCTTCCAGGCAACACTTTCTCACTTTTTCTCTCCTCTCTTCTTGGCGATCCATGGTGTAAATATATGTTTTAAATAATCATAAAAAAGTAAGATAAATAATAACAAACCGAAACAGTACCGGTTTTACCGTTCGGTATGGTATCGGTTCTTTCGGTACCGGTACCGGTTTCGTGGCTTAAAACAGAATATTTCGGTTAACGGCTCCTGTATTATTCCCTGTTTAAAAGAAGAAAAATTATACCCGTTACTCGTAAAATGAATAGCCGATTCGATATAGAAATGTCCGTCCGTCCGTCCATCTGTATGAACACCTAAATCTCAGAGATTAGAAGGACTAGAGCTACCATTTTTTTGTTGTCTTGAATCGTCTGCACGCAGATCAAGATTGTTTCAAATGTTTGCCACGCTGCCTCCTGCCCCCACAATATGAAAAAACTCATATCTCCCACAATTTTGGAGTTGGCTTGTTCGAACCGTTTTCCGATCAGATAAACGATAGTAGAGTTGCCACCCCCGCAATTTGGAAAAATCCTCAAAGTATCTCCCACAATTTTAAATCTTTCTGGACTAATTGTTTAATACTCATTACTTATCGATCCACCATACATCGTTTCTCGATCAGATGAGCTATAGTCTAATTCTAAGCAAAACATATAATAATGGGGATTTTGTGACTTAATAATATATTTTTAAATAAACCATTCTCTGACTAACGGGTATATCGAAGTCGAGCAGGGCCGACTTTAACTTACGCTCTCGTTTATTTAAAATATCTTGTTTCAAGAGTTTTAAGCACTTTACTTTCCAAATTGACGAGCTCTCTCCGTTCTGTTTCTTTTTCTAACTTTTCTCGGCTTTACAAACGAAAATTGAGAAAAATCAAACTTTCCTATAACTTTTTTCTGAGTGAATGATGAGAAATAAGATATGTTTTATTTAAAAAACTTTCCAACTTTTCAAACTGTCCACGTATTTGTCTCGGTGTATAAACAGTTGAGCACAAATATAAAAAACAAACAAAACACACTAAATGCAAATCAAATATTTGTACGATGGCTCAGTGGGCCGCCAGTTCACTTTGCTCCGTTTACTGCAGGGAAAAGTCCGCTGACAATATCCTTAGATTGGTTTGTGCTAAAACGCGCGCTCGGAACATTGCTCGCTGGCTGAAGAAATTGGCACAAAACAGACATGACAAGCAGTCAACTAACCCGTAACCCGTAACCGGCACATGCACTGGCATTGGCAAACAGGATCAACAGGAATTTGCATTTTATGGCGTCTGTAAATGCAGTTCGCTGACACTCATCCGACTCCAACCACCCGCCCTGTAATTGTTTAAATTAAGTTGGGTGCGAAAAAAAAAATAAAGGAATAAAATATAAGCTCAACCAAATGCAATTAAAGTCAAGCGAGAAGCCGCAAATTATGTGGACATCGTCGTCATTTGATGCGCTGACAGAACGCGAACTGTGTCCTTGCATCCTGGCTGCAAAGCAAGGCGAATGCGAGTTTCGAAAGGGGGCAATTAAAATGTCAAAAATGTGTTGTGACAGCGACACGAGTATCACAATACACTTTATCAAATTTTAATTGTTACGGACAATGCAGCTGGTTTATTTCTATACCAGTGGTCGGCAAGAAGAAGGAGGTACAATTGTAGTACATTTTTGTTCTATTTCTAATATTTTGCCAACTCATCATTCAGTTAACCAAAAACTTTTTTATCTACTTTAAAAGTATTCATTAAAACCAGAAAAACGGACTTGCCTTGCCTCTAACCTGTTCGCGTGTCCTTGACCAGAAAACTTTAAGCGAATCAGGCGGAAAAGCCAAAGAAATTCTGTCAAATCATGGGCCATTTCAATTTAAATGTCCCCCAATGTCCTACAAAAGTCACACGCCTTCCCACTCCCTCAATCCATTTGGCCGCCTTTCGGGAATCTAATGCTTAATGTGTTTCCTGTTGACGCAGCCGTTTCATGGACTTTCGTTTGTCCTGGAGGCTTCGTATGACATGTCAAACACGCCACTGAAGCGATTTGTGTTGACTGTTCGCTATCTTTTGCTTGGCCTCCCAAATGAAACAAATATTGATTATTATGCTGGGCTGTTTTGGTGAATAATTGGAGACAGAGAGAGAGCATTGACCTGCTTGATGACCAACAAAAGTAAAAGTTATGAAGGTAATTTTTTCGTTCAAATGTTAATTTATGGATGCCAAAGAATTCCACTGAACTGGAAAGCAGGCGGTTTTTAGGTTCACATTAAATTTGTCAAACTGATAATCTTAGAGAAGTTAATTAATTTCCTTTGCGGACCAAGTGGCGTCAGATGTGGAAGGCCATAATTGAAAGAGAATTTAGACTGACATGTTTAGTATTTGATTTGCAGATATTGAGCAGGATGAATGGTCATACCGAGGGAGATTGTCGTTAAGATCACAATCGCAAGCAAAAAAATTCGCTGAATTCTATCTAAGGCTTTGTGACTTTTCCTGCAGTTACAGTTTTAGAGTGAATAGAGACAGCAAATATTGATTATTCATATGAAAGTTGTTCTCTAAACGTTATGAAAAAAGAAAAGAGCTGAGCTGACAAAACGCATCGAAAGAAATCTCGAAAATTGTAAATAAGTTCGCACGAATTGCTCACATTCCAGGACCTGTTTAGTAAAAACCAAAAAAATTAAAACATTATTTGAAATGTGGAATGAATTTGCATTTGTGAGAAAAGGAGCAGCTGTATAAATAAAATATTAAAAGGGGGTGATTTAATAGAGCATCTGTAATGTGTCGTGACAAATTGTCATCATACCCATCCGAAGCAAGGTACCTATGCAAAATTTGTATACTCTGTACTACAAAAGTACAAAGAGTACAGACAAATAATTTGCCCAATTGTTCATAAAAACTGTTCTGCTTAAGTTTTATTTTTAATTGCTTATTAATTTTTTCACAAGAGGTTCGGTTCAAGGTTCGGCTCACAGCAAAATCAAATCAGTCCGAATTCCGGGTTCGAACCGGTATCCTCCCATAAATTTAAATATGTGTTTTTCTCTTAAGCAGACTGTAGCATCGCCAAATGAACTTGTAAAAATGCGAATTAATTCACATAATTAGAATAGATGTTGGGCTATATGCCGAAATGGATAAAATAGAAATCCAACAACCGTTCCAGCTTAAGAGACACGATTTATTTTGTAAAAATAGCCATTAATCGAGAAACGTCTGACATCAGAGACCAATTTGGACCCTTTTGCACGATCGAATTTTGGGCGTTTGATTTTTTACAGGCGCATTGATATGTGCTCTGTCAAATAGGCCAGATAAGTTAGGAAATTTATGTCTATTGTGACCACAAGAAATTCGAGAGGGCAAAATTTACTAGAAATCCGTTTTTCCGTCATATCGTGGAAACAAGAGCTGATGGAACAAAACCGATGATGCAGTATTGTTCAGTGCACTCCATATTTATATAATCAGTTATTGATCGGGCTGCACCAAAAACACTGTTGCCCTGTGTAATCTTTGCAAATCCGCAATGTTTTTAAAATTTTTTTAAACATATTCCTTAATGATGATTATATTTTGATTTTTCTTTTCAGACCATAATGATTATTTTCTGAGTGAAAAGGAAATTCAAAAATAATTAGGGTATTCACTAGCTCTGTCTTAAGTCTTAAATTTTATATTTAAGACATAATTGCTTGTGAACGACCCTGTCTGATTTGACGTCTTAATTGTTTTGACGAAACAAATGTTTTTGACACTTTTATAAAATTTTCGATTATTTTACACCTTTTTAACATTTAAGATTTTAAGACACATACCCCAGGGCATATCAAAATCTTAAATTTTTTTCAAGTATTTTGTTGTTGTGTCTTAAACTTTTGAAGTTTAAAAATTAAGATTTAAGACTTAAGACAGAGCTAGTAAATACCCTAAATGATTATTCTGTAATCTTAATTTTTTTGCTCAAAAACAACTCTTAAGGTCCGATTACGACTCTCTCGAGAGAGATGTGGCAGAATTTATGCATTTCCTAGTACAAATACAAACAATACATGGTTGCCCATATTCGACGGACCCATGTTTTTTTTTAAAAATCAAAGAAAAAAATAAAAATTTGGCGGATGGCAATCTTAATCATTTAATTTGTTCCAAGTAGATTTGTTTACATCAATTTTTGAATATGATATCTCTCAAATGGCCGCCTCTGGCGTTGATGGCGTATTTTGCCCTTTTTGCAGCATTTTCCATCGTTTTCGCCAACATTTCGGCCGGAATAGCGGCTATTTCTTCACGAATGTTGTCCTTGAGCTCTTCTACGGTCCTTGGCTTGTTAACGTAAACCTTTGACTTCAAATATCCCCACAAGAAGAAGTCAGGCGGCGTCAAATCGGGCGAACGCGGTGGCCAGTCCAAATCACCACTTTTCGACATCAAACGGCCCGGAAACAATTTCTTCAGAAAATCGATTGTTATGCGACTTGTGTGCGGTGGAGCGCCGTCTTGTTGAAACCAGAACTGCCTCATACGCTTTCGACGAATAATTGGCATCACAAAATTGGTCATCATGTCGCGATAACGCTCCTGGTTGATGGTAACAGCATGGCCATTTTCAATGACCGTTTTCGCACTAACGCCGCACCAAACTGTGACTTTTTCGTCATTTAGAGGCACTTCTTGAATCTCCTGAGGATTTTTAGTGGCGTAAATACGGCAATTTTGCTTATTTACGGTCCCATTCAATGTGAAATGGGCTTCATCGGACATGATTATTTTTGTTTTCACAATTGACTTGTTCTGTTGAATGTAAATTTCAACTATTTCAGAGCGCTGCGTGCGTGTATTGTTCCATGGTAAAAATCTGCTTGGACTGACGCTTCAAACGCGGTATGTCATTAAGCGATCTGACATCTCTGTCAAAAGTTATGGCGTTGCCAGATGAGTCCGTCGAATATGGGCAACCCTGTACAAAGCTTTAAAAACCATTTTTACACTTGAAAAACTTTACTCCAACTGATTTAACCGGTAAAATATATATAGGATATAGATATCAGATATTTAAAATTTTAAAATCATGGATAATAAAAATTTGATACCATAAAAAAAAACTTTTCTTAGTAAAACACATTTTCCGACCTATGTCCTATGGCAGCTATATGCTATAGTGATCTGATTTTGATAAAATTTTCCAGAATTATGTGGAAGCATATAAAACTAACATATACCAAGATTAGTGACGCTTCAATGGAAAACAAAAAAGTTTTTCTCATTAGAACAAGTTTTTTAACCGACCGTTTATATGGCAGCTATATGCTATAGTGATCCGATTTTGATCAATTTTTCCAGAATTATGTGAAAGCATATAAAAATAACATTTACCAAGTTTAGTGACGCTACGATGGAAAAAAAAAGTTTTTCCCACTAGAACTAGTTCTTAGACCGATCGGTCCTATGGCAGCTATATGCTATAGTTATCCGATTTTGATACATTTTTTCCAAATTATGTGAAAGCATATAAAACTAATATATACCAAGATTGGGGACGCTACGATAGAAAACCAAAAAGGTTTTTTTCACTAGAACTAGTTTTTTGACCGACCGTTTCTATGGGAGCTGTATAATATAGTCATCCGATTTTTCCAGAATTAAGTAGAAGCATATAAAACTAACATATATTAAGATTATTGACGCTACGATGGAAAAAAAACGTTTTCTAACTAGAACTAGTTCTTAGACCGATCGTTCATATGGCAGCTATATGATATAGTCATCCGATCCGGCCGGTTCCGACATATTAGTTGAGTGCAGTAAAAAGAAGACTGTGCAAAATTTCAGCTCGATAGCTTCAAAACTGAGAGACTAGTTCGCGTAGAAACAGACAGACGGACGGACAGACAGACAGACGGAATTGAACTCAGCTGGTCGTCCTGATCAGAAATATATATTATGGAGAGAGAAAGGGTTGGTTTTAAAATAGAGGGGGGGGGTGAAAGATAGGATGGGAATAATGAAAGGAGAGGATATGAGAGGAATAATAAAGAAAGAGAGAAACGGGGGAAGTAACTAAATAACGAGGTGATGGAAAAACGAATGAATAGAAGAAGTGTTTTAACAGAAAAGGTAGTAAAGCAGGTGGTAGAGTCTCAAATAGGAAAGCTAGAAATAAGTTAAAGGTATGTATAAAAGGAGATTGGTAGAGGTACCAAGGTCGAGAATGGAGAAGAGGAGGGTAGAAAAGAAGCGGGGGATGGAGAAATCAAAAAACGAGGGTGAAGTATGGAGAGACGGTGCTAAAAGATAAATAGAAGTGCTGGAGAAGATTAAGGTGCGCAAAAAGCGAGGGTTAGCCTTATGAAGATGTGTGAGATGAATCTCAGAAAAGGTAGTGAGCGTAACGAGAGTGTAGAAAGAGATGAAAAGAAAACTTGAAAAAGAATAAATAAAAAGAAAGGAGAATTCAAGATTCAGATAGTAAAAATGAAGGCTAGAAGGTGTTTTTGTTTCCAGCAGTGTAAGTAGCTAAAATAATAAAAATTCTACATCATAGATTAGTTAGTCAGCTTATAAGTGCAAGGATATACGAAGACAGAATATAAAATAAAAATAACAAAATCATCACTAAGACTAAAAAAATAATTAAAGCAGGACTAAAAGTCGATCTAAACAAAAGTTGTGCTGGGTAAAGGAGGTGAAAGTAGGTTGCGGGAAGAGTAAAGGAGTAGTTTTCGGATGGTCCAAAAAAGAGTGATGAAAATTTTGTCTTAGTGTTGAAATTGGTGTAAAGAAGTCTACATAGAGTGATAAAGATCTTAAGGTTGAAAACTGGAAAGGGGTTGGGGCAAAAAATGAAATAAATAACTAAAAAAAAAAGAAAATAAGATTATGTAGTGTAAATTGAAAGTTGGGTATTAGGTCTTTAAAACAGAAAGGAATATAAAAACAAAAAAAAGAAAATAAAGAAAACAAGTAAAAGGAAAAGCGAAGAGTTAACCTCCATAACACAAAAAAAAAAAAAAAGATTTGGAAAAAGGAATAAAGAATAAAGTTTAATTTGTGTTTGTGGTTTTTTATGGGGTCGGAAATTAATATATCTATGCGTTACAAACCTCTGGGCAAAATTAATATACACTTTTCAAGTGTACAAAACAGGACCGTAACGTTATAATTTTTGATAAAAATTGAAATAACAATCTAAAAATAAAAATAAAAACGAAGATTTTAAAAAAAGATAAGAAGGTAATTTTATATAAAAAGAATAACAGTAAAAATAATTATATAAAAAAAAAAAGTAATATAAAAAAAAAATATGAATTAAAAAATAATGTTAAAAAATAAAAAAAAAAATAGAGCTTAACAAACAGGAGGGCAAAATATGAGTACAAACGGGGTTCAGCTTGTATACGAATGATTAAAGGGATCATACGTCAGTGAACGCGAGAAAAGTCCAAAGAGAAATGAAATGCTACAACCACAAAAAGAAAAAAGTTGTGGTAACCAGAGAGGGTCAGTGTGAAGCGCGATTATCTCCCTCTATATAAAAGGGGTGAGATATGATCGATACGTGAGTGACGGTAAGAGATAGAAGGTGAAACTTTAAGAAGTGTTAGAGGTGAAAGTGGTAACTAAGGTGGCGTTTGGAAAATTCACACAAGGGAAGCTGAAAAAGTTAAGGGAAAAATTGCAGATTGACTTATTTGGTTTGTAAGTAAGAACCGAAATAAGGCACGTGTCCGATTTCAGAAAATCCGACCATAAAGGGGTTAGGAAAAACATCACGATTATACTCGGTGTAGATTGTTGAGAAGTAATTAGGAAGGCTGATTGTAAACCAAAGTCGGAAAAAAACATAGGAAAATAAGGCAAAATTGGAAACATAGAAGATGTGGTTGCGGTGGGAGTAGAGTGGTAAAGTGAGGAAGAAGACTGTATAGTGTCACATGGCGACGGATAATAAAGTAAAAGAGGAGTTAGAGGTAGAAAAAGAGTGAAAGAAAATGTTTTAAAGCAGGAGTCAGATAAAAGAGAAAAGTTTAACAATGGATAACAAAAGTAAAAAAAAAGAAAAAAGGATAGATAACTTAGAAAGTAGTAAAAAGGAAAGTAGTAGAAGAAATGTGTAGATAGAACGAAGTAGTGAGATCGAACGTAGAAAGATATGTTAAAAAAAAAGTACTAAGAGTAAAGACGTTAAGAGGTAAAAGAGGGGCGAGAAAAAGTTAATTATTCAAAAAGGAAGACTGTAGATGTGTGACGGTAACAAACTCAAGTGTAAAACGATGAAAAGGGATGAATTTTCCAAGGAAGGGAAGATCGGCGGTTACAAAATCAGAAAACTGAATTATATAAGAGTGGTCGATGAAAAGTTCATAAAAACGATTATGATTCTAAGGGAAAAACGTTAATACGAGTTCTTACTACAAACAAAAAGAATCAACGGATGAAAAACAAAATTTTCCATAAAATCGGGAGCTAGGTGGTGGAATTCAAACGATATAATATAGAAACTTGAAGTTTTCTAGTTTAGTGATGAGTAAATGATCTTATAAGAGAGAAGAGATCGTGTATAAAAATAAAAATTGTGGTTGAGGTTGATGTTTATAAAAAATTAGTGTTAAGAGTGAAAAAAGTTTTTTTTTATTTTCTTAATTTTTTTTATAAATTCAAATAAAAATTTTTATTTTTAAACCAAGATCAACGACAATTTTAACCTTCTCAAAAAAACTTTCAGGGTTTTAAGCTGAGAGTGAACCCCCCTTATGAGTTTTATAAGGTTTAGAGCCGTGGCATTAATATTTCCAAGTCGCTTGTCTTGTAATGTACAAAAGTTTTATAATCAAAAAATTTCAGCTAAGGTCTAAAAATTTGTACATATGATACTTTTGATATTATCAAGCCTTTAAAAATTTCATTTTAAAAATTATTCCGTTTAATATTTCTTGACTAGATTGTTTACATCACATCCACTCCGGCCGGTCTTCATTTAGGATTTGAAGCCTCCAACAATGGCGTTTGATTAAGGGTTTGTTTCTTGGCTATATTATGCCTCGATGTGGCCGGCATCAACAACGGCGGCGTCTCCAAAGCAGCCTCTATTCCTGTCGGTCTTCATTTAGGATTTGAAGCCTCGATGTGGCCGGCATCAACAACGGCGACGTCTCCAAAGCAGCCTATATTCCTATCGGTCTTTATTTAGGATTTGAAGCCTCCAACAATGGCGTTTGATTACGGGTTCGTTTCTTCGCTCTATTATCCCTCGGTGTGGCCGGCAGCAACAACGGCGGCGTCTCCAAAGCAGCCTCTATTCCAGCCAATTCAGTTGGATTTATGACCAATTGTACCGACGAGCTGCTCCTCCATAAACTACTAAAACGTATGTTACGAATCGCTACTGCTACATGATCTATAGCCGCCATTATTGGTTCTTCTATAGACGGTCCAAGCAGAGGATTTCCACCAACTCTGGGACGGCAATTCTCAGACACAGGCGGTAGTTGAACATTTACCAACAATATAGTTTTCAATATATTGAAGACTAAACAAATGCCACGTGTTATTTGCTCTAGTGGGCCAATTTTCAGGACAGTGGAAAAGAAACGCTTTATGGAGTAACCGATTGAATTATTGTCAACCGGGGTGTAATTGCCTCGCATATACGGCTGGAAAGCGTTACGCAAATTGCGTTGCAGTGGAGTTTCTTCCCAGGGAAATTTAACTGGGGTGTCAGGTGTTTGAGTGCCTGCCATCGGTACCAGCTCGCCACCTTTTTTAGGTGTGGGCGCGACGTCCTCCCTAGAATTACTTTCTTGCTCATCCTCGCCACCCGAAAAGCGTTCATTGCGTGAAGACAATGGCGGACGATAAGTTGATGTGGTCATGCCCAGAGAAGATTCAGTATAACCCGAACATTTGCGACTACTATTACTCGTAGGCCTGCCATATGAATTGGATGAAGATGTAGAAGATTCAGATCCTGTATCCTCAGTATTTCTTTTTAAAGTTTGCATCATTGCTCTTATAGTTTCCGCATCGAACAACCTAGGGTCCTCTAGTTCTTCTTCACTTGTATCACTTTCCCAGTCCGAAAAGGTATTATTTGCACCGTAAATAGCTTTGGGATGTTTACAAAACCTAGAACTCATGGTTAAGAAAAATTCTTGAAAATTTTTGGAATGCTTAAAAAATTATGAAAAGTTCACTTTCAGACGAAAACATAAAAATTTGGATACAAAAAAAACTGAAACCAAAAACAGAGACAAAAATTTGTGTGTCTAACACGTTAGAAGTGTGTATTAAAACTGATGTTTTTGGTTAGCCGTTCAGGCACAATCCCTTTGACAATTGAGGGAAGTTCAAGTCAAGGCCTGCTGCTGCTTTTTTTTATTTGATTTGAGATAAACTTTGACCAAACAAAAATCATTTGGCATTGTTCTGTCATGAGGCAGCATTTTGCATAAAGAAAACATTTAACTGCACCAATTGCCCGAGGAATCTCGTTTTCTGTCAACATTCCAGTTCTGTTTTTTGTTTTTCCTTTTTTATATTGAATTGATAAATCGTTGCGATTTTCTTTATGAAGCGCATCCAAAACCAGCATACGAAATGGACAAGCAAAAAGTTTTCACTACAAAGAAACAAAAAAAAAAAAAAAAATTACAAAATGACTGCCATAAAAAATGAATGTCCGAAGTGCATGTAAGTGAATGCATATGAATAAATATTCGTGGCAATTTTATCCGTTTTTTTTGTATTGTGGTCATTTTTTGTGATTGGAAACATTTGGCAGAATTCTGGTTGAAGATTGTTGTTGTTGATATTGGAGCTGCAAATGAGAATGGTTACTTCGTGTGGCTTCTTCCATACGACAGAGCGAAATAGAATTAGACAAACATACTAAAGCTGCATTAACAAATTGTGCAAGGGAGTGTGCAATAATTAATCTAAGAGTTTAACAAAAACAACTTCTTAGGGAAGCAGTTTTTACCTCAAGCAACATTTCATTTCATGAACCTAAAAGTCGCCGCAAATATCAGAGCAATAACTTTTGCGATTTAGAGAAAAATAAAAAACCTTTTTATTTTTTTTTAGTTTTAATGGTCATAATAAAGGAACTCAACCTGCTTTAACATTTTTATAAAGTAACAAGGACAGGAAAAAACAGATCGCCATTTTAGACCCAAAGAGACGACCTGTTGGCCGCCTGCCATGAATCCAGAGGCCCTATGAATGACGCTTTTTGAGCTGTCTCCGTATCCTAATAAACACCACCTAATTGGCGAGACCATTTGTGTGGGCCAGCAGTCGGTCTCTGTATCTGCTGGTGTGACGGTAGATTTGGGAACAAACTGGCAGGATGCCGATGTCTCTATAGATGGTTGAATTACGCACATACCAGGGAGCACCTAGCCTCCTGCTGGATTTTGTTTTGCATTGTCTCTTCTGTTCGATACCCAGAGGCAGATGCCCCAGGTCCAGGTGAGAATGATAATTAATTTATAATTGATTTTATAATAATGCCACTCTTAGAAGCCAGTTCAATTCGTCAGCTTTGGCACAGGTGACAGCTACTGTTCGCTTTAGTAGTAGTAGTAGTAGGGGGTTCTTTATTCAGAACTTTCTGGCTTGGCAAGGAGCTATTTAGAGTACATATTTCATATTACAATTACATTTGACTAAATATTTTAAAGAACAACCTAACATGAGTGAATACAAAGAACAATTAAAATTACAAATACATAGCTTTTTCAATATTACATTGGTACAAATAAAATAATAAAAAATATAAATTTATATATAACACTAGTTTACTGCGAAAAAGACCCATTGAAGCCATTATTTTTTAATAAGGTATTTTGGAATGCTGAACTCAAAAATGAATTTCAAAAAATATTCTATGGAGTTTGAGTTAGAATTTTTTTTTTAGTTTCTTGGTAGGTACCCGTACCTTTTAAGCCATATCTTGAATTACAAACTTTAGATGAATTCAAGCAGAGGATTAATCAAAAGGTTATGCAA
Organism: Lordiphosa mommai; assembly: GCA_018904225.1. NCBI lineage: Eukaryota > Metazoa > Arthropoda > Insecta > Diptera > Drosophilidae > Lordiphosa > Lordiphosa mommai. The sequence goes on along the minus strand of JAEIFT010000012.1, from coordinate 1,083,502 downwards.
TTCTCAATAATCTAGTCGAGGAACATTTTCCAATCGGTTTAGTAGTTTAAAAGTAAGAAGAAAAAATATTTCGAAAAAAATGATTTTTTTCTCAAAAACGTGAAAAATTTGATTTTCTAAAATCTGTAAATGGTTGAAAATAAAAATCAAAAAATTGTTTTTTTTTTTTTTTATTCTTACAAATTGCCATTTTACGAAGAAAATAAGGCGTTGATGACGAAAATCTGTGGATAAATAGCGAAGTTGTAAGCAATTGTGTGAAACAACTAGGGGTCAAATTTGACTATTTTACGTGTTTATTAAAAAAAATTTTTTTTAACTTTGCTTTTTGCTCAATGTACGAGTTCCAATAGAAGCCAAATCACAGAAAAAAATTAAGAGCAAGGCCAAAAACGAAGAAAAAATAAAAATATTTTCTAATAAATACATAATACATTGAAATTTAACTGTTAGTACTTGTACTCAATTGCTCACAGCTCCTTTATTTATCCATAGATATTCTTTACCAATACCTTATTTTCTTCGTAGAAGTGCTATTCGTAAGAACAAAAGAAAAAAAAAATTATTTTTATCAGTTTCAATCAAAGTTCAAATCAAAATTTGCACGTTATATTTTTATTAAATTAAGTTAATTGTAGTTGGTTTTAAAACACCATTTTTAATAAATCGTTAAAAAATTAATATGTTTTGCCTATTTCATGAAATCTTTTCAGTGTATTAAAATATGAGTTTTAGCAGTCGATCCTGAGTTACCCTATTGACCTAAAAAGACATGCTCTAACTTATTATAAAGCTACATAAATTCTCTTTCATTTTTCCCTTACAATTTTTAATGTATCTCTTTCCGTTCGTAAGTTATGATTTTTGCAACGCTTATTCGGTCAAATTAGCCACTGTGAGGCGGTTCAGGTTACATGCCCAAAATCTCGTACGGAACTTACATAGTTTACTCATTTATATTATTTTTCTATTGACATTAAAACGAGAAGGCAAAGCTAACTTCGACTGTGCCGAAGTTTTAATACACTTGCAAAAGTTAACTCCAACTAATTTATCCTGAAGAATATATATAAATATCAGATATTTAAGATTCAAAATGATTGAGAATCAAAATTTAATCTTAGCAAAAAACATTTTCCGACCGATCGTTCTTATGTCAGCTATATGCTATAGTCATCCGATTTTGATAAAACCTTCCAAAATTGGGTGGAGGAATATAAATCTAATATATACCAAGATTGGTGACGGTTCGATAAAAAACAAAAAAGGTTTTCTGACTAGAACTAGTTTTTTGACCAACCCTTAATATGGCAGCTATATGCTATAGTCATCCGATAATGATAAATTTTTTCAGAATTGTGTGGAATTGTATAAAACTTATATAAACTACGATTAATGACGCTACGATGAATATCAAAAAAGTTTTTCTTACTAAGACTTATTTTTCGACCGATCCACAGTGGTCGATTTCATAGGTCAAAAATAAAAAAGTCAAAGTAAAAATTTGTCTCAAATGTGTCATCACTATTTCTTAAAACAACATGAAATTTAATGGGAAAGTTGATTTTGTTCTATTTCAATCGTATCCTTTACGAATACATACATAAGAGAGAGAATAAAAACACGTCGACTTTGCTGTTTGAGACGCATGAAAGTGAGCTCTTTCTGGAAAAATTAAATTAAAATATTAAATCATTTGGTATCGCCAAGCATTAAAATTAATATTGAAAAAAGAGGTATTAACTATATATTTGAGTTGTTTTCATGTTATAATATGTTGTAGTTTTGTTATAAAATTTGTTTTTTCTCAGTGCCATTGTAAGTGTTGCACCTAGCTTAATAGTTAAATTTCACCTAAAGAAAAATTTGTGTTGCCTATCATTCCCCGGAATGAAACTTTTTTTATAATATTAGTTAATATTATAAGATGCTAAAACTGTTTATTTCAGCTGCGCGCCTTTGCGCCCCTTTGAGTTATCTTCAATAACAGAAAGCGGTCTTGTGAGTTTTTGCAACTTTGTTGTGGAAATTTATGTGCTATGTATTTGTTTGCTTTATTTGTGCTTTGTATTGCTGTTCTGTTGTAATTTATGTACCAAAATGTAGCTGATTTAAAAAATTATTTTAAATTAAAATGAAAATTAAATTATTCTAATTTAATTTTATTAAACTTTTAACCTATATATTGGCACATCCTTTCAATGCAACATATCTCGCCTACATAATTTACTGATTTTTTTTCTTTTATTATAAACTTGTTCTTAATTAAAAAAAAAAATTTATTTTTATATAATTTTTCTTTGGCCAGGGTAAAGGTGGGTGGTGGGAGGAGGGGTTTTCAGCTGTTTAACCATGACCATGATTTCCTAATTATTACACTTATATTATGTTGTAAATAAAATTTCAGTTTTATATCTCTACTGAAAGTATATTTGGCCGCTGACTCCATACAAGACCGACCACTGTGCGATCGTTCCTATGGCAGCTATAAGATATAGTCATCCGATCCGGCCGGTTTCGACATATTAGTTGCGTGCAGTAAAAAGAAGACTCTGTGCAAAATTTCATTTCAATAGCTTTAAAACTGAGGGACTAGTTCGCGTAGAAAAAGACGGACAGACGGACGGACGAACAGACGGAATTGAACTCAGCCCGTCGTCCTGATCAAGAATGTATATAGTTTATGGGTTTGGAAATGAAAATTTCTCTGCTTTACAAAGGTATGGGCAAAATTAATATACACTTTGTAAGTGTATAAAAAGTTTATAATTAGTGAGTTCAGGAATTTGGGCAAAGGGTTGAAGCAATTGTTTAATTGGAAATAATTAAACTTTAATTTCCGCCTAAACTGGGTTTTTAAAAAATACCTTAGGTATTTTAAATACAAAGATTTCGGCTGTACCATGAACTTAATTTTTTTCTAAATGCATTTAAAGGCATTTTTCGTTCGCAAAATTTTTTAAATTATGGTATTATAGAATTAAAACCATTTCCCTAGCAGAAAATTCGAATAGAAATACCTAAATACGAAATATTGGACCAATAGTATTCGTAAATTTTTTTAGAACTTACAAATCGGAGCAAAAACAAATAAGTTATGAGAATTTAAGTGAAGCCTTCTTTTCAAAAAATGGAAAGAACGATAACACAGTTCTACAAAATGAGACCTTTTGTGAGTATCCCGAACATTTTAAACTAATTACTGTTCCTCTACCCATGCTGAATACGAGTTGATAGGCCAAAGTCATATCTTAGTTTCCATTTCCAAGAAATTGCGGAAAAAGCATATTTTCGATTTTTTGACCTATTCGAATTTTTGGAGGCCACACTAACCATAAGTTGATGGGTTTATGAAGCCTATTTGATAGTAAACATGTCAATGCAACTGGAAAAATCAAACACGATGTAAAAGTAAAGCCAAAGGAGTGGAAAATTGCCTCTGAAGTCAAGTTTTTCTATTTTTATAGCGTTTTTGTCAAACTAAATCATCTGCTACAAGCCAGTGGATTGGTCTGATATTTTTTGCAACCACATTATCATATAGTTTAACAAATGCACTAATTATGGCAATTTTGTTAAATTTATGACAGGTAAATTGGCAACGTAAGAGCCTTTTTTAACCGAGAATTAACATTTAATTTTATGGGAGGACAACTAGATTCCAACCCCAAATTTTTATAGGAATAAAAAGGGTACTTGATATAACATTGGCTTAAGTAAATTTTTATCCAAATGTAGACTAATAACATTCATGGAATGCTACGTTAAGATAGTGAAAGTAAGTAAATTTGTTTAATGACGCCAAAAAAAAGATTGTTCAATTTTAAATAAGCTTACAGTGATTTGAACAGTTTAAATGCTTTGTTACGCTGTACTGCAAACTTGGACTGCCACTGCTGTTTTGTTCTAAAATCCTCTTTTGACTTTTGGGGTTCTGCATATATAATTCAAAGTTTGTTTCAAAGTAAATGAAAAGCTTTAGGCCCAATAACATCCATATAGAAATGCAAAAAGAGAATTTTTAAGGACATATTGCAACCCAGACTTTGTTGTGATGATAACATATTTTAATTAAGCTGAGAATAATTTTTTACTCCTCTTATTTTCGATGCTCGTTTTTCTTCTCTTTTTATACGCTTGAAAAGTGTATATTAATTTTGCCCAGAAGTTTGTAACGCATAGAAATATTCATTTCCGACCATATAAACTATATATATTCTTGATCAGTACGACGAGCTGAGTTCAATTCCGTTTGTCCGTCCGTCCGTCTGTCCGTCTGTCTGTCTGTCTGTCCGTCTGTCTGTCTGTCTGTTTCTACGCGAACTAGTCCCTCAGTTTTAAAGCTATCGAGCTGAAATTTTGCACAGAGTCTTCTTTTTACTGCACGCAACTAATATGTCGGAAACGGCCGGATCGGATGACTATATCATATAGCTGTCATAGGACCGATCGGTCGGAAAATAAGTTTTAGTAAGAAAAACTTTTTTGTTTTCCATCGTAGCGTTCCTTATCTTGGTATATATTAGTTTTATATGTTTCCACATAATTCTGGAAAAATGTATCAAAATCGGATCACTATAGCATATAGCTGCAATAGAAACGGTCGGTCAAAAAACTACTTCTAGTGAGAAAAACTTTTTTGTTTTCTATCGTAGCGTCCCCAATCTTGGTATATGTTAGTTTTATATGCTTCCACATAATTCTGGAAAAGTGTATCAAAATCGGATGACTATAGCATATAGCTGCCATAGGACCGATCGGTCGGAAAATGTGTTTTACTAAGAAAAGATTTTTTTATGGTGTCAAATTTTGATTATCAATGATTTAAAAAATTTAAATATCTGATATCTATATCCTATATATATTTTACCGGTTTAATCAGTTGGAGTAAACTTTTTCAAGTGTATTACAACTTCGGCGCAGACGAAGTTAGCTTTGCCTTCTCGTTTTAAAATAGATTTTTATTTTAAAATAAAGGGCATAGCAGAATAAGCATAGGAAAACTGCCCCCGCAGTTATCAGCACCAAATTTAAAAGTTTGATTAACATCTATAAGAAACTCACTCTCCCAAAATTGTAGTCTCCTAATCGCAATTGGACGGGAGTTATGAGGCTGGAAAGTTAAACAGAAAAACTGTTTTTTCTTAAGAACCGCTTGACCGATTTTGATGGGTTAAATATATGTTGTAAGTGTTCAAAATACAATTCTAAATATATTTTTTGCAGATTTTTATTACCAAAACTTTGGTCCAAAAATGATGATTGAATTTTTCAAATAATTTTTTCGCGGTGATAATCTTTTTCTACACCTCCAATTTATTTCCTGTATTTTACATTAGGATATCCCTAATAACATATAATTTTTGCAATCAGATCGCAATTGGGCTTCATGGTGAAAAACAATTAAACATGTAAAATAGAATTTTACATATGGGATATTCCACATCAACTTAGTCAATTTTTTGTATGCCTCCAAAAAAATTTTAATCGCTGTTTTTTCAATTAAGTTTACATGCAAACAAATATGCCTTTATGTTTATATTTCCTTGGGTAATTAAAATTTAATAATGCAGTGCTTAAATATATTTTAATTGTGAATTTTCTAGGTTAACTCTAATACATTATATTCGGAAAAAAGAGCGAAAACGCAAAATTTGAAAGAAAACAAAATTATTCCCTTGGACTCGCACTGTCTTCCATCTTGAAACAACTTTTTTAAGTTACATACATATATTCTGAATTTGAAAAAAATATTCGGATCAAATATTGGCCCTTTCCAAGAAAAAGAATAAAAACGTTTTTTTCCTTTAAAAACCGTCTTAAGATAGCTCTTAGAGTTGTCCCATATTTTTTTCCGAAAAGTTTACGTGAAAATGACTAGAATTTGTCTTTGGATCGTTAAAATCCGATGTTCCGTTCAAAAGTTATGATTTTTTTAAAATTTCAAGTCTTTTTCGCATTATCTTGAGAACTATCCACGGTGGGGGAAAACCATTTAAAGGTATTCTCATCTATATATAGTCATTCTATTTGATAACGATTAAAATTTGTTTGGAGGCATACAAAAAAATTGACTGAGTTGATATGGAATATCCCATATGTAAAATTCTATTTTACATGTTTAATTGTTTTTCACCATGAAGCCCAATTGCGATCTGATTGCAAAAATTATATATTATTAGGGATATTCTGATGTAAAATACAGGAAATAAATTGGAGGTGTAGAAAAAGATTATCACCGCGAAAAAATTATTTGAAAAATTCAATCATCATTTTTGGACCAAAGTTTTGGTAATAAAAATCTGCAAAAAAATATATTTAGAATTGTATTTTGAACACTTACAACATATATTTAACCCATCAAAATCGGTCAAGCGGTTCTTAAGAAAAAACAGTTTTTCTGATTAACTTTCCAGCCTCATAACTCCCGTCCAATTGCGATTAGGAGACTACAATTTTGGGAGAGTGAGTTTCTTATAGATGTTAATCAAACATTTAAATTTGGTGCTGATAACTGCGGGGGCAGTTTTCCTATGCTTATTCTGCTATGCCCTTTATAATTTTTGTTTTCCTTCTAAGAGTCTATAACATCATTGAATAAATTTCTTATTTGAGGACTGTCGAAAATACCTTCATTTATTTTAGCTTCATATAATTTAACTTAACTTTTTTATAATTCCGTCATGCTTCCACAACCAGCAAAACTTAACCAAGCATTCCATGAATGTTATAAGTCTACATTTGGATAATTATTTACTTAAGCCAATGTTATATCAAGTAGCCTTTTGATAATTCCTATAAAAATTTTGGGTTGGAATCTAGTTGTCCTCCCATAAAATGGAACGTTGATTTTCGGTTAAAAAAGGCTCTTACGTTGCCAATGTACCTGTCATAAATTCAGCAAAATTGCCATAATTAGTGCATACGTTAAACTATATGATAATGTGGTTGCAAAAAATATCAGACCAATCCACTGGCTTGTAGCAGATGATTTACTTTGACAAAAACGCTATAAAACTAGAAAAACTTGACTTCAGAGGCAATTTTCCACTCCTTTGGCTTTACTTTTACCGCGTGTTTGATTTTTCTCAGTTGCATTGACATGTTTACTATCAAATAGGCTTCATAAACCCATCAACTTATGGTTAGTGTGGCCTCCAAAAAATTCGAATAGGTCAAAAATCGAAAATATGTTTTTTCCGCAATTTCTTGGAAATGGAAACTAAGATATGACTTTGGCCTATCAACTCGCATTCAGCATGGGTAGAGGAACAGTAATTAGTTAAAACTGTTCGGGATACTTTTGGCTGTTGAACAGTGTAATCGATAACGTTTCAATTACTAGCCGATAAAATTTTCTCAGGGTGATTTTCGTGTTTAACGGCTCAAAATGCTTTAGAAAAAGTTGGAGTTATTCATTGGGGAAAAAGGCTGTGAAGCAGTTTTATCGGTCTTATGATAGACAACAAGCTTATACGCCTATTTCTCTCGCTGTAGTCTTTGGACTTCGTGAAGCGAACTTCCCATCAATTTTTGCATCGAATCGTCAGCATTCATAAATCCATGGATTTATTATTACACTAAAAAAACTAAGTAAAGGTTAGAGCGATGGACTTCTCCGGTGACAATTTATTCTAAAGAAGCTTAACTAAAAAATTGAAAACACGAAATTTTAAAAATTTTAGAACATTTTTGAGAATTATTAAAGCTTGGGGAAAAAAAAATAGTTTCTTAAAAAAAAAAATTTTAATTAAAAAAAAATATAGGTATCTTAAGATTAAAATCCAAACATCGTATTTAGTTTTTCTGTTTGGTTATTTAACTTAGTTTACATAAAAAACCGCTGTGTTTAAAAAAGGTTACTTGATGTGGCCATAAGTTTTGAAAATGTAAACTTACCTCGCATAATACACGTTTATTTAAATATCCAGGGAAAAACGGATAATTGATTTGAATTCAGAGTTCGAAAATACATAAAAAACGATTGCTTTCTGCTCTAGTATACGTGTGTAATTGTTTTAAAAGGGTTACGACCACTTAAAAATCCACCCTCGTACTTATAGCCTTCTCAGCCTTTTACCCCTTAACCCGGCTCCCTGAATAGAACTAAAAATAGCACCCTTAGATGGAATCAAACCAGCACCCCTTCTTCTCAATGTTTAATAATAGAACCATGCGTCTACGCACCCAAAATGGGATCAATAATCAATAATAGCAGATGGGAGACAAATTAATTAACAATTACAAAACGCCTCTTGACTTTAATTTCATGCCTCGAGTGTCGGTCATGTCAAAGCTAATTAATTGAATTTGTTCGTCAACTTGAGATGCTTTGGATACTTCACCGACCGGCAGTCGTGTCGCTTGTCAAATTTCAATAATTTGGCACCCGTCCAGACAAGAAGTTGTCAGCAGATAAGCCAGACAAACTGGCTAACAAAGACAAAAAAAAGATACCAACAACAATCAGTACGGTCCGTGGTTGAGGATGCGAGTCGGAGGTGAACGTAAAATTAAATGAGATTCGTCTCGTGGCGCTACATTTAATGCGCTTCGTTGGTTTTTGGCCACATTAAATTTCTCTTACTTTATTTTTGGTTGTATTCATTGTGACCTGTCCCTTTTTTGTTTCTAATGTTATGCAATAAGAACGCCAAAGTGTGCATCCTAAAATGGAATGGGTCAATAATAGAAAATAATTATATTTCAAAGCGGAAAAGTACAGTAAAATTATGACTATTGCTGGGCGAAAGTTATGCGGACTAATGTCTGCCGCTGGGTCCTGTGCCGTGTGGCATGTTGTCGTCTAGTTGAAATCACATGTCAAACAAGTCCAATTTTTTCATTTTGGGCAAAAAATCATCTCACGGTACCTTGCTCTATTAACTGTCACGTTGTGATGTTTATTATATTTGAAAAAGTTCGATACCATGATGCCGCCGGTTCACAAACCGTACCAAACAGAGCATTTTTGAGGGTGCATTGGCACCTCTAGAACTGCCTCTGGCTGCTCTTCAGACCAAATTCAGCAAATAAGTTTGCTTTGGAACCAAATTTTTAAATGACATTGCCAGAGCACACATATGTATCCGGGACAACACTCAGTGTGCCTTAGACATGCCTGCTTTTCACGGTAGCAAATCCTTGAGGCATAATTGAATGTACCCATGATTATCAGCAACCAGATCAAAGCAATGCCTTTCATAATGATGCTTTCAAACTGAGCAGTGGATGGGACAATTACGGAATTTTTTACTTTCAGCAACTGCAAAACAATTGGTATTAATCAATATCGAATATTGAAACAAGCAAATTTTATTTACAAGCAAGCAAAGTTCTCTTACTTCTTGTTGCAAACAAATGAATATGAATTAGAAATTATTCCGTATATATAGTAAGCCGAGTAATATTGATATTAACAAATAGCTGATTGGCAAATAGTTATTTTAATTAACTTCAATGTTTATTGTTTTAGTTTATTTAAAGCTTAGCGCATGCCAAATTAAATAGCTAAACTGTTGTTTTTCAGTTAATCATAGAGTGATAAAGTATACTATTTTGGATGGCAACAAACTCATTTCGTTCTTTTTATACTGACGGGTATATATGGGTTTGTCAAAGTATTAACAAGAAGGAAGCACGACCATAAAGAATATCTTGACATCAACAGCGATATAGCACCGTCGTGCGTTGTGTCTGTCTGTGTCTGTCCATATGAGAAGAGATCTTATTTTAGTTATAATTAAACGAATTAATTTAAAAAAAAACTGAATATCTTCACAATTCAGTTAGTTTTCGAGCCTTTTAGGGATTCTACCATCTTTTCGATCAGTGAACAAGCCTATATTAAAAGAAAATAAAAGAATAACAAATAAGAGAAAGAGACGAGAAAATAATTCATATAATGAGGTAGTTTTAAAAAGGTAGTAGCAAAGACGAAGTAGAGAGGAGAGATAAGAGAGGTGGTAAAAAGAATTATTTAATAGGAAAGATATACAAAATATTATTTCAAGTTAGTACAGGGAAACCCAGATAACTCGACAAAAACGAAAGCGAAGAGTCAACAATTTGAAAAAACTCACACAAAGTTAAGCAAAAGCGATCAGACCCTGCCCATTAAAATGTTTAAAAAGGGTATTATAAAATTGTGCAAGAAGAAGAACATATTTGCGACCTCATAAATTAGATATATTCTTGATCAGCATCAATAGCCGAGTCGATATAGCTTATTGGTTTTAATCGACCCAAGCTAAATGTGTCCGTGCTTTATCATGCCAAAAAAAAAAACATTTTCCTCGTACTATGTTGGTTTTTCGCTAAATGTATGTCTCAAAGGCATTATTAATGCAGATAGTACTTCTTTATAATGATTCGTTGGGTGGGAACAACATAATATTAGACACAGTTGGTTGTCTTAGATTTTCCTTGTTTTGCTCGTCAAAATATAATTATAACTAAAGCATTATAATACTAATTATTCTCACTCTGATTTTTTACTCACAAGTACAGAGTATATTGGGTTTGTGCAAATGTATGTAACAGCAGAGGAAGCATTCCGACCCCATAAAGTATATATTCTTTGATCAGATCAACACCGAGTCGATATAGCCTGTCCGTCTGCCCGTATGAACGAAGAGATCGAGAGGTAAGAGATAGAGGTTGAAGTGTAGGGAACATATACTTCTACTGCAGGGATCTAGTTTAGTTTTGGTTTTGCCACGCCCCTGCCCCGAAATTAAAAAACCGAATATCTTCCACAATTTTGGAGTTGGTTGTTCGAACCTTTGAGACATATCACTCATCTTTTACAGCCCCCAGTGACAGAGAACAGTGGGATGTGAAAGAAAATTAAGCAACGAAACAACAAACGAGCCATACGAGAAAGAGAGAGCGAGAGGGCAATAGTTACTGGATGCGCGCTTCGCCCCCTCCTCTCCAGATATTGGGAAGAAAGAGAGTATGATAAGCTTTATGATGCGATTGCAGTACGATAGTCGTAAGTAGTTGCCACCCCCAATTTACAAAAAACCTACATATCTATGTTGGCTATCATATTACATTGTTAAATTAAAAAAATAAGAATCAATGAAATTAATTATTATAATCTTTAAGAGTGCGAATGCAGTACATATCGTAAGCACCTCGATAACGCCACATATCTATGTCGGATGTCATATTAAAGTTGGTTCCTCAACCGGGATAAACACGAACAATTTCTTTACAAACGCTAAAAAGTGCAGTAGAAAATAAATTCCTTGCTTGAGTAAGACCAATGTAATGATATACTGCCAACTAAAGAATATTCTAAATAATGTGCCACACACTCAGCTAAATACTCGCACTATTTGAGTGGAAACTTTCAAGGAAAGTATCTTTAATTTTGACAGACATATTTAGAAAAGATCCGACAATTGCGAAATATGTTTTTTTTTTTTATCAGATCTTGTGGAAACACTGGAACCCGAGCTGTTGTTCTTAAAGAGGTAGTCTACATTATGAGAGAAGCGTGAGCTATCTCAATGGATGCCTACGAATGTCTCAAAAGACTTATTTAAAGAAACGAGAAAATTTAAAGCGATGCAAGGTATGATATGGTTAATTTCCTAAAATTACAAGCATATTTGTTTTAAGGTAGGCACTTAACGTCAAAAAATTTGTCGATGAAAAGAATGTGGTTTTTAGGTTCGGTTCAGCATTTTCCAGCAAACGCTTTTTCAGTTCACGGTACGGTTTCCGAGCACGAATTAGCGGTTTTTGTTTCGGTTCAGAACCGGTTTTTATCCCTGCTTAGATGGGGCGGAGTTGCCACTTTAAGTCTCTTACAAACTTATTATATCCCTTGTACCTTTGGGCCGGGACTAATAGGACCGGGAAAATTTTGGCCCGTGCCCAACTCTAGTACAGGGTATAAAATATCATAATTATACAAAACGAGCGTTTGAGTATAAGACGAACGAATTTGGTATACCGATTTTACTCTACGAGATATGGGTTAAAAAAAATGCGATTATGGTTAACACTCAGGAAGCTTTGATGTGAAACATGATAATTAAAAAGAGTTTACAAGAAGTGCCACGGTTGGCCTGGCGATTGCTTGAAAAACAGTGTTAAAAAACAATGTATAACTAGAATAGTGTTAGAAAACCATTTTATAAAGTAGTGTTAGAAATCAATGTTATAAAACAGTGTTAGAAAACAATGTTATAAAACAGTGTTGAAAACCATGTTAAAAAAACGAACAGAAAACATTGTTGAAACAGTGTTGGAAAACAATGTTGAAAATAGTCTTGGAAAACTGTGTTGGAAATCAGGGAAAACAGTGTTGAAAAATAGTGTTCGAAAACAGTGTTGGAAACAGTGTTGGACAACTATTTTGAAAACAGAGTTGGAATACAGTGTAAGAAAATTGTTTAAAAAAAGTGCTAAAATTTTTAACTTAAAAACAATGTTGAAAAATAGTTTTCGAAAACAATTTTGGAGTGTCGAAACAGAGTCGGGAGACCATGTTGAATACAGTGTTTAAAAATATAAATGTTAAAAACAGTGGTGGAAAATAGTGTTAAAATAATGATGAATACAAGGTTAAAAAATAGCGTTGAAGCACTGTTGTTTTAAAACACTGTTATTACATTATTTTTTAACACTATTTTTTTACCACTTATTTTCCAAAGAACGAAGGTCTAAAACATACTACTAATAAGTTTAATTGAAATGCTCCGGTTGGCCAGGTGATTTCTTTGAGTGTATGCTGTGCCTGTGAGCGTTATGTGTTACGCGTTACTCGTTACTCGTTATTTTGAAATTGAATTTTTTCCCTACCAAAAAATATTTAGTATCGAAATTAAAGATGATTCACATCAAAATACCAAAAATGAGTGATAATTAAAAAAAAGACATGGCTTAATCGCCTTAGCTCAGTTGAACAAAAAACAAATTATTGTCGTGGTACCAAGTTATTGTGTTTGATCTAGTGACTTGACTTTTAACGGTGGCTTAGTGCAAATTAAGTTCATAATTTCCCAATTGACTTAAGTCTATCGCAGACTCTGGCAAGTTTCGTTTATTTCGCAGCAGGCATTTCATTCGACTGAGCTCATCCAAATGCTTATGTCAACTTAAACCCACTTGCAAGTCAGATTATAGTCAGATATGTGTACGCTTAGCAACTGCAGTTCGTGCATCTTTTCTCTCTGACAAATTAATCAAAACAATGTTGTGGTAAATGCCATTTCAAGTGGCTAATGAAACTGCTGGGCTACACAGAGATTTCAGTTTTGAAATGAGTTGCCCCTTTTTTTTATGGCCAATGCCATTTTATTAGAGCCACCGAATGAAAACAATTTGCTGCAGTTAAAGTTAAAGGAAACCGAAACTGCAAACTGAAACTGAAACACAGACGCGCACTCATACATATGCAAAATGTTGGAGAGATGCCATGACTGTAAAATAGAAATAGAAAATTCAACGAACTAAAAAACAACAACAACAAGCAAAGCAAAGGGTTTGTCTGATTGCAATGGATAACAACAAAATAGGACTTAAAATTTATGAGGCAAACTAATTGCTAAAGTTTTTAAAAATAAAAAAAAAATAAATAAAAAAACACATTCTCAGGTTCTACCGAGATTTGAACTCGGATCGCTGGATTCAGAGTCCAAAGTGCTAACCATTACACCATAGAACCGGTTGTCAGCACGCCAGACACTTAAGCAATAAAGAGATTTGGTAGAAGAGCAGCATAAGAGAGTGGGTAGTTGATTAAGAGCTTAATTAAAAGTTCAAGTATTTTTTTTTTAATTGAAATTTGTGGTTATCCCATAAACTGTAGCCAATTATAAACACTAGAACATTTTGTCCACTCTCATTTCTCGATTTTTCTTTTGTTTCTGTGAGGTGGGGGCGTGGCAAGTCAATTATATGCAGTTCACTTTCATTGTGTTTGACTTCTGTGTGTTTTGTGTCTCCGCACAATCCAACTGAACTAATTAGCCAAACACTTGTTATGCCAGGCATCATTTCCCCCCTCCCTCCCCACGAATCAACTTTCTCCCTCAAAGAGTACTATGAACTTGTTGTAATGCCAGGACACGTTTACCTGTGCTTAAAATGGGGTTAACACATTTACATTAACCCCCCTTAGCCACCCACCCATTCTATTATTATCACATCATTTTAAATGCGTTGAAAACAAGGACAAGTTGCACCGAGAGTGCAGTTCAGGCAACTGTAATGTGATGCCAACTTTAAATGACAATCTCATTAACATGACATCAGTGAATCAGTGTCGCATATCGTCAGGGTTATGTTGTCCTATAAACAAGAGTCGCAATAAAATGCCAGAGCCGTGTTCAATGATAGATGTTCGATTTCGATGCGTAATCAAGTGCAATTGTTTGTCTGCAGATAATAAAAAATTGACTACAAAATTGCATGGACATGAAAAGTTGATATCTGTGGTAGTTAAAGTTCAGATTCATTTTGGCTGCAAATGTATATAAATATCTTTAAGGTGCCGTTTCAACGCAAAATAAACTTCAACTTGTTATCAATGTATTTAAAAATAAAAAGCTTTTGTTTGAGAAAGCTTTTGGTAGGTTCGAAACTGTGCTAAGAGTAAGAAAGCTTGCCTAAAGCTTTTACAGTCTATTCAATATATATTCGAACGCGCAGCGAAAGTCGCAAGATATTTATAGTCGAAGTATTAATTGAGTCTTATGTTAATCAGTTAACATAGTATTAAGCAGTATGTTATGTTTTCTGAGCTGGCAGCAATAATGCTGTTCAGCCGGTATCTCTGCTATATATTATTCGATCTTAATGAAAATCGGTTAGATAAAATAAATTTGCACAAACTTATGAGTACGAAAACTTCGATAAGGGACAACAGTTTATTCATTATATACTTGCAGAAATGCTTGCAAGTTATGTCTAATCGAGCCCGACTTCGATTACCAGTTACTCAGGGAGATAATTATTTATTAAGTTTAACATTAATCAGTTAACAGAGTATTAACAGTATGATAAGTTAGTCGAGTGGTAGCATAAATACGGATAAGCAAGTATTTCCTTATATTACATGATGTTAATGAAAATCGAACAATTACATAAATTTGCACGACTTTATGAGTACGAAAGCTTCATTAAGGGATTTTCACTCTACTAGGTGGAGTGAAAAGAAGCCTCCATGACCGCCAGAGTGCGCTGCTATTGCAAAAATAGATTATGGTGCCCATGTAGTCCATTTATATTTAGGCAAAGAAGTTAAATTTCAGCGCGATGCAGCCCTTAGTTTTGTTTTGACAGCTGATTGTTGTTGACGTGTTGGGCATTACGTTGAGTACGGAAAAAACGAATTTATCGATGTTTTAGAATTTTGCAAACCTTTCGGTTAATTACTTTTCGGACGGGATCAAAAACTCGATGGAATTACTTTATTGATCTTAAAGAGACCTGACCATATTGAATAATAAATACAAATTTTTGTTCCAGGGGTTTTTGTAAATAATTTTTTTTTGTTTTTGTAATTTTTTTGTTTTATTTTATGTTCAATTTAACGGACGGATTTTTAAAATCATGTTGAAAAAAATTAAGAAAGAATAATAGATTTTGTTTAAATTTGTTAATCTTTACCATTGTAATTAGGTTAACCAGCTATAATTTGAGATGTCCATGTAAAATAGAATAAATAAAGTACAACTATAAAAAAAAAATTATAAACTTTTTTCCTTTCCCAAGGAGGTTACTTTCCACCCCACCAGTATTCAAATATATTCAGACGGGCAGGGACATTTGCAAGTAATGTTTAATCGTGCCCGACTTCGATTACCAGTTTCTCAGGGAGATAAGTATTTATTAAGTTTAACATTAATCAGTTAACAGAGCATTAATAGTATGTTAAGTTAATCAAACTAGCAGCAAAAATGCTTATAAGCCGATAAATACGTATTGTATTAGTGATAATTAGACAGATTACATAAATTTGTACAAACTTATGAGTAAGAAATGTTTTTAAAGGTTTTTGCAGTCTACTTAAATATTTTCAGAAGGTCAGGAAAGTTGCACGATATGTATAATAGTCCACGATTTCGATATAACTTTTACGCTGGAAATATAATGTTAATCAGATAACAGAGCATTATTCGTATGTAAAGATAACCGATTTGGTAACAAAAATGTTTCTTATCCAATATTTTCGATGTATGAAAATCGAACAGATTACATAATTATACATTTTTTTACTCTGCGAGTAACAGGTAAAAAAAATATTGCTTAAATTCCAGAAATCCGCAAACCTTTACAACTTTGTAGATGGTTCAGACCGGAAGTTAAAACCCGTCGTTAAATCTAAGGTATTAAAAACAGGGTTTTGGTTCGCAAATTGATTTTTAGCTTCGTTAATTCGGGGAAATCGGTTACCACGCTATTTAATATATCAATCAAAAGTCGATAGGACCACATTTTATATTTTTATCACCAGGGAATAATACAGAAACCATGAACTGAAATTAATAGTTTCAAGGCTTGTACAGGCTTATACACTCAGAAAAAAACGTCTGCCAGCGTTTTAAAACGATCAGGAATAGAATTTATACCGTTATGTGTTAACAATTTTAAGTATAATTCGTACTTGGTTTTACTTAAACTAATTACGAATTAGTTTGAAGATTAAAATTTACCAAAAATGTTCCTAATATAAGAATAAAATTCTTAAATCAAGTATAATATATTTAAAACAAGAATATTTTGTACTCAAACGTTCTAGAACGAACGGGATAGAATTTATACCGTTTAGTACTTAAAATATTAAGTATGATTCGTTCTTACACTAAGTACGCATTAATCTAATAAGAACGAATCGGAATGTGTTCAAGTTCGGATTTTTTTCTGAGTATATAAAATATTTTTTCATAACCGACAACCACCGTTATATTTGGAAAACGGAACCATACCGTAAAGGTTATACCGGTACTGTTTCGGTTTGTTTACACTTAAAAAAATGCGTTTTTAATGTACTGAAACCGTGTTTTTCTCAATAGTAGGCTAAGTTAGATATCTCTTATACCTAGAAAGGCGTTAAGTTAAGAACGGATTTTTATTGAGACCGCACGTTTCGTGTTTAACAACATTTTATTCGAAAGTTTTTGAATCAGCTGTTTGCCTAGTGATGATTTTATCGATAGTTCTTTTGGGACGTAACTGGAGTATATATACCGCAATATAAGTACTTATATTTGGCTCAACTCAGGTTAGTTTAACTAATTGGACATTCAGAGATTGGACATTGTTAAGGCAGAAAAATGCAATCGTTTTGACCAGCGTGAAAGCTGCGCAAAAAATACAATCGAGTTAATGATCTACTAGTTCTTGCCCTTTGGTATTCATTTACAAAGTCATTAAAAGAAAGAGCGGAGCTTAAACTCCGTAGAACAAACAAAGAGTTCAAAATCGTCCATAAAAAATTTGTTAATGGTTGAAAGAATGTGCATATTTTTCACTTCTCAACAAAAAAAAAACAAACAACAATTAAAATATAGTTAATTTATTATCAGTTTTCACTTTTTATCCTTACCTACGAGTTTGGCATTTTTTCTTCACCTGAAAAAAAAACAACAAAATTGTCAACACACATAATTGATAAGGCAAAAAAAGAAACACAAAAATAATTTAAATTATTACACTTTTTTCTTTCTTTTTTTCGTATAATTCTAAAAATTGTTCAACAATACAATGGCACATTATGTCATCTTTAAGAGAGATTAGAATGCACCTAACAACTAAAATGTGTGTGTTTGTGTGTGTTTTCTATATAATCTTAGGAACTAAATGTATTTATAAAGCAGTATATAATGCATGTGTGTACGATTAGCTTCAAGTGATTTGTGTAGAGATAATCATAGAAAAACCTCAGCCATAAAGACCCTACGAATGGTGATTTGTTGATTTATATAAACTAGGGAGTATCTAATCTACATTTTGGTCAATTGCCATAGCTGTTCAAGATGATAACTCGGCCTTTTGTTTGTGTTTCTTTTTTTTTTAAATTGAAATCGAACCTTTGGTCAAGCGATTTGCTGTCGGAACTATGGCCATAGATGTGGCATAAATTTTAAAAAGAATTGCCGCCTGTACGAAAGTTAATGGGTTTCATACTACCGTTAACTTTTCATGTTTATCAATGCTGTTTTTAGTATAGAAAATACTTTTCATGTTTATTATTTGATACCATACAATTTTATTGGCAATTGGCAACAGAGCAGAATGACCATATACCTACCTAAGTTGCCTAAACTTAACTGACGTAGGCCAATTTAATCAAGAATTTTAGATAACTTTTTTTTAAAATAAATCCACGTGAATCATTTTATTTATATCTTATATTTAATTAAATTGGTTCTATTTTTATACTCTGCTGGGATAATAATTTGCTTTTATCAGCTTCAGAAAGTCTATAAAAGGCTCGAGATATTGTTTGCTTAAAGCAAACTGTTTTGAAGTATTCCTAGAATAAGTAGTGAATTAGTGCCTAGATTTAAATTGAATTTAAGTTTACTAATGGTAAGATATTCATCAACATTTTACCTGCTATAATCATAAGTATATGCCAAAGATTAGTTAATTTCAAATATTTTAATTTGAAACGCAATTCAATAGAAATACTGTACACATACTATTAGAAATCACAGATAAGAAATTTAAGGCCTATCTATCTACAAAATCATACGATGCGACTGGGCGATTGTAAGAATTCATTTCTCTCTACTATTTCCCCACCTAGGCTTATATTTAGGTGATAAAACTGAAACTAATTGCACAACGATAATTCTACAAAATGTTTTAAACGAGGACACAATTCTTGAAGTGAATCAGGTTCATTAATTAAAATAGAAACTAACTTTTTCTTAACCAAAACTCCAGAGAATATTTGTCTTATTTCAGAACAATTCATGTTCTCGAGTATTTGAATTGACATGCGCTATAATTTTCGAGGCCGAAAGATCTAAAATAAATCCCATGCATTTACATATTTTTGGTGCCTGTTAAGGAACCTTATATCCATATTTCATCCACGTTTACAATTAGTGATGGGCACGTGCCGAAATATTTTGGCACGGCACAACTCGTACAATCACTCACTTTCATGAACAGTACAAAAAATTAATTCATGACGCTTGCGAACTCTATTAAGTAACTTTGCTTGGAGAAAAACGACTTATCTATCTAACAGTACCCACTTAACAGGACACTTTTCGTGAAGCACACAAAAAATGATTGAAGTGGAGGGCGTAAGTGTTTTTTGTATATTGTTGTCAAGAGTCAAGAAAAAAGAAAGATATGGCGCGTGTCATTTGTAAGTAACTGAACGGAAAACTTAAATTGTTCATTGTTCTCTCTATTCATGACGTCCAACAAAAACTGTTTTTATGATAGAAAATATCAGAAATATGTAAATAAATATAATTTTTAAGTTCTTTTATGGGGAAATAAAAAAAATAGACAGCCTTAAAGTGTTAACCGATTTTTGCGACCACTGCTTTAAATGTAGCAGAGATGGTACATATACCGCCATTTAACAGCACTTTTGCTGACTGCTCTAACCTACTGTCAATGTTATGTTATAGCACAATTCTATTGACACATACACTCATAAAAAATGGCGTTATAAAAAGCTTCACAAATTTCTGACTAGTATTCCGATCCTTTCTGATTTTTCCGTTCTTAAAATAACTATTATAACAAACTCTACCGAATGATTAGTTTGAAATTGGCCTTATCTGCTTTTAATGCTCAAATTGAAGCAAATTTAGCACATAGTTAACCGAACCTAATAAATTAATGACCTCCCGTACCTAATCCGAAAAGCATTCGGTATACAAAATATCCCTATATTGACTTCTTTATGAACAAAAATAAATTTATCGACGAATTTTACGATGAAAATAATTAATGCAATGTTATTTTAATATACATAAATTTGTTTTATGATTTCGGACCACATGTCAAATTGCAAAATGCCAATATATGCACTTAAGCTTTCTATTCTGGTCGCCATTACTATATCGATTTGAATTTGGTGCGTGTCGTATATTTTCAATACGACACGACTCATACACGAATGAGATATTTAAACACACGCGTTTAAACACTTTCTAAATACGACACGACCTGACGGGCACGACTTTATTTCATTAAAATAAAAAAAAAATATATATATATATATAACTGTTGTTCCTTATAAGCGTCTAAATCACTCAACCGATCTTCATGAAATTTTCACAGTATGTTCTTGTCGATCAAAAAAGAGTCACAGGCTATGTCGCAAGTCTGTGAACCGGTTCGATAGCGATTCAGAGCTATATCTCTAAAACCACTCAACCGATCTTCATGGAATTTGTTCAGTATGTTCATATCGACCTATGTCGCAAGTCTGTGAACCAGTTCATAAGCAGCTTAAGCCGATAATGATTTAGAGCCATATATTTGAAACCACTAAACCGATTTTTACGAAATTTTCACACAATGTTCATGTCGATCAGAAAAGGATCAAAGGCTATGTGCTTAGTCGGTGAACCGGTTCGAAAACAGTTAACACCGGTTCAATAGTGGCTTCTTCTGAACGAGCTACAGAGCCATATATCTGAAATTTTTCAAGCTATGAACTTACATTTTAATGTGTATGTATGTTATATAGAGATACACATTCTACTGGTTCAAGAATTGTTCCGAATTCGCTGAACCGGTTCACAAATAGTTTAGAGCCTTTTATCAGAAATAATTACAGGTATGAACTTGGAGATTGGTGTGTGGGTTAATAAAATTGTGCGAGATATTTTACCGTTTTAAGACCGGTTCCAAAACCGAATAAACCAGTTTAATACTAGTTCTGAGCCACATTATTTGAGTTATGATTTCAAAGTTTGGTGTGAGAGGTTTGAGACCGGCTTCAAAACAATATAAATTAATTGGTCAAAAGTTCTGGTTTCGAATCATTTTAATTCTAACCGTTTGTAATCGTTTTAATATTGGTAAGGTGCCATTTCATAAGAGAAATTACTTAAGTTATAACTTTATAGACTTTCTCATTACAGTATCAAAATTTTCTTTATTTTGTGAAAGAAAGATATCAACACAATTTTTAAGGACACGAGCGGCGCCGGGTATATAGCTAGTATAACTCTAGTTTTGACCTTAGTTAACCTTAGTTGATCTTGTTTCATATTACCCAATTTCAAAGTCAATCATTTATAACAGCGACGGGCACATAGTAGCCCATTACGCCCTTGTAGCCCGGAGAATTTATCCGCTCAAACCAAAAATTAATTAAATTGTTGATGCGCCCTTCAGTTGTATTTTGGTGCCCAACGCTGATATGGACATATATAAGACACACTAAAAATAGCGTCGAACATTTTTCAACAATTCCATAAATAAAAAAAAAATTTCTTGGGTTCAGTGCTTTTAAAACCCCGATTGCGAACCAAATCTAAAGCTTACTTTCCTTCCTTAGAAATTGAAAGGATTGCTTTAAGTTTCAATCCGCATTTACTTAATTCTCAGTGCATTAGACCTTTACTTCGTGTCAAAAAAAATATTGCATGTACAATTTGTATACAAAATATTGATAAAATTTATTGTACAATTCCTCTATTCCTATCCATTCCAATGGACCTTCCATTATGGGGAATATCTTCCTTATTCTTATCCATCGCCTGAAAACCCATAATCAACCAGCAGTATTTACACTTGACTGATAAGAACACCAGCAGTTTTTACCAAAGTCAAAGCAAAGAGCAAAGATTGGGTGTTAGGGCATTTTATTTTCTAATCCTCATGCGGCCGTCAAATTGGTGCGAGCGAGCAAACATAGCAGCTGATAAGAAACCGAAAAAATACAAAAACAAAAAATACGAGCAAGCAGCAGGTAGCCAGCGCCTCGCGATCGACAACAGCAAACGTTTTTTCTATAGCATCCGATCCTGAAGAGTGTTCAGTTCACGCTTTGCCCTCGCTGCTTTCGGTCGTTATTAACGGTTCGGTCGTGTCTCCTCCTCCCGCCAGTCGCAAAATTATTAAACTTACACTTCTAACGCTTTCCGAATAAATTATGTAAGTTTGCTAAAAAAAAAAATATATTTTTGATGACAAATATGTGGGAAATCGAATGCGTGACTTCCCCCGAACACGTGCAACTAAAATATTTAGTGTTTAGTGGGTCAGTGCACTTGCTGACTGAGTTCATTGTCACCATGACGTCTCTCATTAAAATTTGCCGCTAGTTTTCGACGATCGAGCGAGCCTCTTTTACATCCCGCTCTTTGGCCCGACATCATCTCATTCCACTTTCGAAAACATGTTGGGCTTTTGTGACAGGCGACCGCCACCTTTTCGCCTTCGCTTTTGTCTCGATTGTTGGTATATTTATCTATGTTTGTATGTTTTTTGCGTTGGCGACGAGAGAACCTCGTCGAATAGATGCCAAATATTTTTAGATATGCCGTGCCGCGTTGTTATTGGTTTTGTTTTTATACGCAGTTTCTGCTGTTACAATTTTAGGGAATTTGGTTCTTTTTTTTGTTTTTGCAAACATTCATAAAAAGTTGATTTACTTCGGCGACTTCTTATCGGCATAGCCAGTTTTCTATGTACGTATTTATGTACTTATGACGAAGCTTATGTACCCGGCAATAGTCAAGTTCAAGGGCGGATTTATTTTGATATAATGTAATAACCAATGATTCTTTACAAATCCGGTTAAATTTCAGGTAGAAACTGAAATTTGGAATATTCATTCCAAAAGCTGCATTTTCATATGAAATGGCTGAAAAATAAAAAAACTTATGACAGTTTTGATAGGATTTTACACTTAAATTTGACATATTTGAACTTCTCTGATTGACTATTTACACCATCTGATCATCTCACCTGAGAAACTTATTTATGTTTCGGTTCATAATTAATTTCAGTTTCGGTACGATAAGTATCAGTACAAATATATTATCTTAAAATATAAAAAAATTAATTTTAAAAGATATCCAACAATTTAATTAATTAAATCGTTTTGCATATCATTATCACATTCTTATCATTTGATCACAAAAAAATCATAGGTCAGTGAGTGTGATTAATTTGGCAATTCTGGCACTTGAATTCAAAATGGTTTATCTTTGTTAGAAAAAATCACACAATTGTTTAGGAAAATTTATTTTAAACAGGGCTGCAACCCGATTTTGTACCGAACTTTTATTTTACTGTGAACCGAACCTTGAACCGAACCTCTTGTCGAAATAAAGTTGAACCTGATCCAGTTTCGAACTTAAAATTTTGGGTTCTCGTTTTCGATCCAATTAGAAATCGGAGTTAAATCTTCCCTATTCCAATTACCGATTGAATGATTTGGCTTTTAACTTCCAATTTCAATTTATTTTTATTCAACTGTCTAGATGGCAGATAGTTTCAGTATCAGATCACTCACCAATTCCGTTCGATCTAATTGGAAAACGAGAACAGATATCAGAAAAATAGTAAAATATTTAAGAGTTGTTAACGCTTATCTCAGAGAACCGCCCAAATCTATTTAAAGACTTGGCTCTTCAATAAGGCGAGAAAAGATACTCATATACAAGCCAGTGCTGGTGTTTATTTACGGACAGATTTTGATATCCAAATAATGTTTATACAATTCTGTTTAAAATGGTTGCTGTTGAGTTTGTCTAAATTTAAAGAAAAGAAAACTTTCATTAAACTCGTTTTCACATAAAGTGATAACCTGAACAGACCTGATAACCTAAATTACACCTAAAATATTGATTATGAGACCCCTTACATTTACCTTTTACCAAAGTACCAGATTATATAGCTGTTATGTGTAAGATAAACATACAATTTACTCCATGTCAGATAGCACTATCTAGACGATGAGAAATCGGCCAAGTACAGAGTATTTTATAGTCAAACAATCTCAAAATTTGATTTCTAATTATCATGAGCTCGTCGTGTGCCTTGTTTTTATTTAGAATCTTTAATCGTCATCAGGGGAGATTTATGTTGTTCCTTTGAACTTTGCGAAAGATAGTGAAACAAATATAAATGCATTAATTATTTGCGAAGCGCACATACTTTTAATATCAAGGTTAACATGTTATCCCCGCTAAGTGACTGTCAATTAGTCACTTTTGTCTATTTTCTAAACACGATAGGCGTCTGCCAATCAATCATGAATAATCACAGCGCGGAACTCAACCATTAAAAAATTTCTGTCTCAGTACTTTGACCCTTTGCACTCAGTGGAAAATTCTTACCATTCTTAATTTCATTTGTTTATTCTAGGAATTTTGTTTTTTCTTGTGTTAATTCTTATCGGCTTGGCGACTGTCGACTATTTATTGATTAATAAAAATGAGGAAAAAAAATTATGAAATAACATTTTGTACAAATTATACAAGTAGATATCGAAAAATTACCACTGAACTGGACTTTGTTAGGTGCATATAAAAGCAACTGAGTCTTCTGAAGACCATTATTTATGGGCCACCATAAGTAGGAAGTATTATTTTAGGAAGTATATATGACCCCGGTGCTAAATCATAATCTTTAAGTGATAAGATTAACGTGTAAGCGTTAAATTTTCCCAAAACTAATTTACTCAATTTTTGCAGACGATTGAAATGTCTACAAACGAAGCGCTTTTTAATCGTCCTGGCCCCAATCGCCTAAGGACATCGGAGGTCTATCGCACCACCAATCCCACAGAGGCTGTCAAGATACGCATGCAAAAGGAGGGACTCGGCGCCGAAGAGCCCATCTCCATACCCGGCCTATTGAAGCGCACTGTCAACAATTATCCCGAGTATCCGGCCTTGCGTTCCAAGAACGGCAAAAATGGCTACAACACGGTGACCTACAAGTAAGTGGAAAGGGGGAGGAAGCGCTATGAAATTCGTTTAACGCTTATTGAATTTCGCAGGCAATATGAGCAGAAGGTGCATCAAGTGGCCAAAGCCTTTATCAAATTGGGCTTGGAGGAGCATCATTCGGTGGGTGTGCTGGCTTTTAATTGTGCCGAATGGTTTTACTCGGCCATGGGTGCAATACATGCACGTGGCATTATTGCTGGCGTTTATACCACAAATTCAGCGGACGCAGTGCTGCATGTGTTGGAAAACTCCAAGGCTCAAATTGTGGTGGTCGATGATGCCAAGCAAATGGATAA
Organism: Lordiphosa mommai; assembly: GCA_018904225.1. Lineage (NCBI taxonomy): Eukaryota > Metazoa > Arthropoda > Insecta > Diptera > Drosophilidae > Lordiphosa > Lordiphosa mommai. Next base: position 1,058,295 of record JAEIFT010000012.1, on the reverse strand, counting down.
GATTCAGTCTATACGGGATAAGCTGCCAAATCTAAAGGCTGCCATTCAGATTCAAGAGCCTTACGCACCCTACCTGAAGAAGGAGGATGGCTACTATCGGGTGAGTACTAAAGGGTTGGATTTTAAAATTGGATGATATTGTCAATCTAGCGGAACGCAATTAAAAACTTGAAAACTAAAGAATAGATTTGTTTGGAAAGGTAATTAACTCAAGGAACTAATTAACAAACAAAAAATATATATATAACTCCACAAAGGGTGCCCAAATAGTACACTAATATAAAAACGTGCAAGAAAAAGCTGACCATTTTCAACATTTTACAATGAAAATGAGGCATATTTATAAAAACAAAAAAATTGGACTGAATACAGTCGAGTCCCAAAAGTTATACACCACAAAAGGTGACCAAATAGTACACTAAAGTAAAACGTGCAAGAAAAAGCAGACTATTTTGGATATTTTAGTATGAAAATGAGGCATATTAATAAAAACAAACAAACTTGGACCGAATACAGTCGAATCCCAAAAGTTATACACCACAAATGGCAATAGACCTAAATAAACGTGCAAGAAAAAGCGACCATTTTCTACATTTTACAAGAAAATGAGGCATATTAATAAAAACAAACAAACTTGGACCGAATACAGTCGAATCCCAAAAGTTATACACCACAAAAGGTGGCCAAATAGTACACTAAAGTAAAACGTGCAAGAAAAAGCAGACCATTTTCTACATTTTACAATGAAAATGAGGCATATTAATAAAAACAAAAAACTTGGACCGAATACAGTCGAATACCAATAGTTATACTCCACAAAAGGTGCCCAAATAGTACACTAATGTAAAAACGTGCAAGAAAGAGCAGACCATTTTGAACATTTTACAATGAAAATTAGGCATATTTATAAAAACAAAAAAATTGGACTGAATACAGTCGAGTCCTAGAAGTTATACACCACAAAAGGTGCCCAAATAGTACACAAAAAGACTTGGACCGAATACAGTCGAATCCCAAAAGTTGTACTACACAGAAGGTGTTCAAATACACACAAAAAAACTGGTAAATCCGACATTTTTCATTGGTAAATCCGCCAACCCCAAGTTCGCCCAACAATTTTTCATTTCAAAAAAATGGTTTCACTTTGATTTTCAAAATTTTTCGTTTGATTTTAAAGGTTTTACTTTTGAAATAAAAAAAAAAAAAATTTGTGAAACAGTTTGTGTTGCACACACACACACAAACCTTTACAAACAAAGCGGTGTTGATGATTGAAGAACTTTGTTTCAGAAATTTTTTATTTTTATAATATATTAAACTTTACTTTTGGGACTGAACACGACCTCTGGGACACACATAAAGACAAACGCCTGCATAACTCGGCTACACCGGGATGACGCAGAGCAATTAACTGGTGGTGGAGCGACAGGTTTTTTTTTCGTTCTATTTTTACATATCGACTCGACTAAAACACTAATGAACAATTCAACATTTGATCTAGAAATCAAAAGTGAACTGAATTTGAAGGCAAAAGTGTTCTCTTTAAAATTAAACAATTACGCAGTTGATTGAAATGTCGTTTTTACGTTAGATTGGTAAAATCAAAAAGAAAATGATTAATTACAATACTTTTTAGCCAAAGTTGAAAAAGTGATTTTTACTTTTTTTTTTTGGTAGTACACTTAGGTAAAACGTGCAAAGAAAGTCAGACGATTTTGAACATTTTACAATGATAATGAAGCATATTAATAAAAACAAAAAGACTTAGACCGAATACAGTCGAATCCCAAATGTTCTACTCCACAAAAGGTGCCCAAATAGAACACTAATGTAAAAACGGGCAAGAATAAGCAGACCATTTTGGATATTTCACAATGAAAATTTGGCATTTTTATAAAAGCAAAAGGAATTGGCCCGAATACAGTCGAAAACAAAAAGACTTGGTCCGAATACAGTCGAATCTCAAAAGTTCTACTCCACAAAAGGTGCCCAAATAGTGCACTTATGCAAAAACGTGCAAGAAAAGGCAGACCATTTTGAACATTTTACAATGAAAATGAGACATATTAATTTTAAAAAAACTCAGGTAAAAACAAGCAAAAAAGAGCAGACCATTTAAGATATTTTACAATGAAAATGAGATTGATGATTGCTCCGTTCCGCTAAATTGGCCATTTTTCCCAGTAAACATTCAAAGAAAGTCCAGAGATTAATAAATATGTTTTCCCCCAGTGGTCTGAGATTGAATCAATGAATGTCAGCGATGTGGAAGATCAGTTCAAGCAACGTCTGGAGAATATCGCCATCAATGAGTGCTGCTGTCTGGTTTATACCTCTGGCACTGTGGGCATGCCCAAGGGTGTAATGCTGTCCCATGACAACATTGCCTTCGATACACGCGGCATTGTCAAGTCAATGGAAAAAGTGGTAGTCGGTGCAGAATCCATTGTGTCATATTTGCCGCTGTCTCATGTGGCTGCTCAAACGGTTGACATTTATACGGCCGCTTCGATTGCCTGCTGCATTTGGTTTGCCGACAAGGACGCTTTAAAGGGTACACTGGTCAAGTCCCTGCAGGATGGCAGACCCACACGTTTTATGGGTGTGCCGCGTGTCTTTGAGAAATTCCAGGAACGCATGGTGGCCGTGGCCAGCTCCAGTGGTAGCTTCAAAAAAATGCTTGCCGGCTGGGCCAAGGGCATCACACTGAAACATTACATGGAGAGTCAAGGGTAAGTGGTAACTGAAATACTTCAACTTTGTGTATATGTGTGAATACATTATGCAAAAAGGATGCACATTTAAAGTGGCTCCAACTGCACTTCCTGCATTTTTCATGCTATAGAGAAGCAATCCCGGCCAGCCTCTGCCGTGTTTTGGTTCGCTAAATTATGCAGGTGCCAGGCGAAAGGCAACGGTAGAGGCAAAGGCAGCCGCTTGCTCTGGTTTGTAAGCGAAAAATCACTGAGAAACAACATTACTCATACGTCACGTTGAGCATACCAGCCAGGAGTAAGCGGCTCCCGTTGGCATGTCAGGGCAAACACGTCCTGCGAGGGAGCAAACAAGCCAGGATTTTGTGGTAGATATTTGGGGAGCGCACGGTGGTCGGATAACTTAACAAAGGAAATATAAATTAATTTTTTTAGTCTTTAGAATTTTGTCAGTCCTAAAAGATGGACCTTAAGATATTATGGAAATTTCATTCTTGAAATGCCTAATCTTAGCTTAAAACATGATCTACAATCTTTTATTTAGATTGAGAATAACAACATTCACTGAATGTGAATATTCGTACTGTGTATTTTATCATAAGATATGAATATGAGGCCGGTAGCTGGATTTTTATTAATTTTTGACAGTAAAATTTAAGAATTTTTTTTATTAAGATCTTTTTGATCATATATTTAGGTCGTAAAAGTCTTAAGTCAATCCCTATTTACTCTAAAAACTAGAATTCGCGTACTTAAAATTATAGCAAACTATTTTTCCTTGAGTTCAATAAATTCTTAATTATTCCCCCAAAACATTCTTGAAACCAAATAAGTGTACATAAAATAAGTACAAAATGTTCTTGGTCCCATTAAATTTTTGCTTAAAACGATTTCTATGTATCGATTTAAATAAGGCTGCAAAGATCTTATTGCCTTGAGCTATTGAAAGACCAAGAATAATACCATCTGTCCATAACTAGAGTGATAGAACAAGTTGGGAATTGTAAGGACAGATTCGTGTTGAAATATTTCGCATTTTCCATTGCATACTTTTTTGGCTTGACATTTTAGTATAATTTCGTACTTAATCTAAGAAATTTTATACTTGAATTAAGCAAGCGTTTTCTAGAATTTTTTGGCTAACTGTAAGTACGAAAAATTCTTGATTCGAGAATATTTGTGCTCATTATACACTTGAAAAGTGTATATTAATTTTGTCTGTCTGTCCGTATGTCTGTTTCTACGCAAACTAGTCTCTCAGTTTTAAAACTATCGAGCTAAAATTTTGCACAGAGTCGTCTTTTTACTGCACGCAACTAATATGTCGGAACCGGCCGGATCGGATGACTATATCATATAGCTGCCATAGGAACGATCGGTCTTAGAACTACTTCTAGTTAGAAAAACTTTTTTGTTTTCCATCGTAGCTTCGCTAATCTTGGTATATGTTAGTTTTATATGCTTTCACATAATTTTGAAAAAAAAAATATAAAAATCGGATGATTATAGTATATAGCTGCCATAGGACCGATCGGTCGGAAAATGTGTTTTATTAAGAAAAGTTTTTTTTTATGGTATCAAAATTGTATTATCAATGATTTAAAAATTTTAAATATCTGATATCTATGTTCTATATATATTTTTCCAGTTAAATCAGTTGGAGTTAAGTTTTTCAGTGTTACCCTTTTTTACATTTTTTAATTTTCAAAAAATTTACCCAAAAAACAAAAAAAATTTTGTTTGCTAATAAAATCTAGTACCAACCACTGTGCATTGTGCCAGAGGCTTTTTTAATGTGAAATCCTTTGGCAGTGATTAGATTAACTCAAGGAAAGCCACTAGACCGTTAAGAGTAAGACAAGTTTTTCTCAGTGTAAACTCGCCTTTCCTTTTGCTTCTCAGACCTAACTCATAACTTAAACAATTTCCACTTTAACTTTTCTCATTTTCTTGTCTTTGCAGCAAAAGCTCTGGTGGTTTCCGCTACAAGATTGCCAAATCTCTCATCATGTCCAAGGTCAAACAGGCTTTGGGTTTCGATCATGTCATCACTTTGGTCAGTGCGGCTGCCCCCATGTCACCGGAGACCAAGAAATACTTCCTTAGCCTGGACTTGAAGATATTGGATGCCTTTGGCATGTCCGAGACGGCTGGTTGCCATTCCATTTGTTTGCCCGATTCGGGCTCACTGAATTCCATTGGCCGAACCTTGCCCGGTTGCGAGTCGAAGTTCATTAACAAGGATAACAATGGACATGGCGAGCTGTGTATACGTGGACGTCATGTATTCATGGGTTATATTGACAACAAGGAGAAGACAGAAGAGTCGCTCGATGATGATTGTTGGTTGCATTCCGGTGACTTGGGCTATATGGATGACAAGGGTTATATTTGCCTGACGGGACGATCCAAGGAAATTATTATCACAGCCGGAGGAGAGAATATACCGCCAGTGCATATTGAGAATATGATTAAGAAGGAGCTGGATGGCATTTCCAATGCCTTCCTGGTGGGTGAACAGCGCAAATATCTGACAGTGCTGGTCACCATTAAGGTGAGTTGCTTTCATCCATTGCGTTCTACAAAAATTACCATTTCAATATATTTTTTTATAGACTGAAATGGATAAGGAGACTGGCGGTCCGCTGGATGAGCTTACCCACGAGTCGTCCGTTTGGATGAAGTCCCTGGGTGTGGAGCACAAAACCCTTTCGGAAATACTAAATGCTGGTCCCTGTCCCAAGGTCTGGAAGTCCATTGAGGATGGCATTAAGCGGGCCAACAAACAGTCCATCTCGAATGCGCAAAAGGTACAAAAGTTCACCATCTTGCCGCATGACTTCTCCATACCCACCGGTGAGCTGGGACCCACCCTGAAGGTGAAGCGAAATGTGGTGTCCAAGCAGTATGAGGATGTGATTGAAAAACTCTATGCCTAAACCTAAACCCAAAACCAAAACCAGAAGGAACTTGAGCTTTAAGATGAATTGAATTTAACGGACTTTTCCCAGTCGTTGAGTGCCAGTTTTCCCTTCATATACTTTTATATACAAACTACTTATCTAAGTTAACTAATGGATATACAATTAGGATGATAATGAAGTCAGGACAAGATCCTATAGACAGATTTTTTGATTAGTGAATAAGTTTTAATCTTGTACTATTAATTTTGTTTTATTTACTGAAACGCATAGGAAAATTGTTGTTTATTGTCTGAAATGATACAATAAATTTTGCTTCTAGAGACTTAACAAGTGCACGATTAAAGTGAAGACGATATTTTAATAGAGATATAAAAACCGATCCGGAATTTGAACTAGTTCGGTTTTCATGACATGCTTCGGTATCGATCCGGTTCGGTGGTTTATGGTATATGTAATCCATGGTTTATGAGTGATGAAAACTCAAAAAGATTGGTCGTTGTCGATTGATTTTTGACAAAGCCATGCTGTAAAAGAAAAGTAATCATCCGTTCAAGCAATTTTGGGACAATTCTCAATGTTTAATCCTGACCTTTTTTTTTGTGAAATGGAATGATGAATGATTCATTACAAATCACTGAGAGACAAGAATCTTTTAAGGACATGTTAAAGAGATAACTGAAAGGTGAACTAAGAGCTCCAGTGTATTCTATAATGCAGCTTGGGATCTTATCATAACCTACAGAGAATGAGCTGTCAGTCATTAACAGGCTTTGTAAGACTAACTAAAAATAATGATCGCATAAGGTGGAGAATATGGATATGGGGTAGAAGATTTGTAGGAATGTGAGGAGTAGATTGTCTAAAAAAAAGGAAGCAAATAAATTTACAAAATTAGAAGCAGAAAATTCGATTTTATTCTAGAAATGAAGAGAAGAAGGATATGCATTCGATTTGTGTTTAGAGTTGACAAATGAGTCGAACTGTTTTGCATCGTTACGGAAATGTATCATGTATTGCGAAAGGTAGTTTGACTAGCTAAGGTTATAAGTGGTAATGAAATCAAAGTCATACAAGGAACCAGTCTTCTGAAAATTTTTTGACGAGTCAAGATTTCTTGTTTTTGGTATACGACAAATGCGGTGAGAACCAGGGAGGTTTAGATGGTGGTACTACTTTTACCTCAGGAACATGAATTTCAAAGGCAGAGTGTAGAGTTTGATAAAATGCTTATATCCATAAGCTTCAGCATGGTCTTGGCGAGCAGGAATGCTATGGATGCAAAGATACAAAATTTTGGGAGAAAAAAATCTTAAAAAAATGGGTTTTAAAATATTCTATAATATTTCAGTGATTTCATCTATCAGCCATTGTTCTTAATTCCACTTCCACAAAAATGTGTGTGACTGGTTTGGTGAGAATGCATGCTGCAGGTTTTCGCATCCTTAACAATGCATGTAAAGTAAAGAATTACGTTAAAGATGATTTAAGAATTTGGGAAATTGTATAAGAAATATCATCACATCAAAAAGTTTGCAACATTTTAGACATATAAATACTTTCTTACTACCTCTTAAAGGAAATCAAGCTATGCGGTTCCGTTGATTCCATCTTCTGCAATAAATATAACTGTCATAATTCTTCATTCTTTTGTTGAAAGTTACAGATTGAATATTTTCTACTGCACTATTAAGCGTTTGTAAAGATATCGGCACACAGAAAAAGAATAAAATCCATTTGGAATGGAAATTATAATATTAAAATATCTATTTTCATATCTTTTGGAGGTTTACTCGCTTAATTGGACGCAAAAATTAGGTCAATTTTACATTATTTAATCTTAAGGGCCATTTTCTAATGATCCCTTTTTGTAAATCCAGGTGCTTATTGAGAAAATATATGTAGCCTATTTTTAGGCCGCGGTTAAAATCATAAGTGGGTCGTGGTAGACACAAGAAAAGATATTTTAAAAGCGTCATAAAATTATGCAACTTATGTTTTCTCAATAAGCACCTGGACTTACAAAAAGGGATCATTAGAAAATAACCCTAAATGGACTAACCATTTTATACACTTGAAAAGTGAATATTAATTTTGCCCAGAAGTTTGTAACGCATAGAAATATTCATATCAGGACGACGAGCTGAGTTCAATTCCGTCTGTCTGTCCGTCCGTCTGTCTGTTTCTACGCGAACTAGTCCCTTTAAAGCTATCGAGCTGAAATTTTGGACATTTTTTTCCATCGTAGCGTCACTAATCTTTGTATATGTTGGTTTTATATGCTTTCACATAATACAGGAAAAATTTATCAAAATCGAATTACTATATTATATAGCTCCCATAGAATCGGTCGGTCAAAAAACTACTTTTAGAGAGAAAAACTATTTTGTTTTCTATCGTAGCTTCCCCATCTTGGTGTATATTAGTTTTATATGCTTTCTCATAATTTTGACAAATTTGATCAAAATCGGATGACTATAGCATATAGCTGCCATAGGAACGATCGGTCGAAAAATAATTGTATAATATAATAATAGTTGTATATGCTTTCACATAATTTTGAAAAAAATTATCAAAATCGGATGACTATAGCATATAGCCGCCATAGGACCGATCGGTCGGAAAAAGTGTTTTACTAAGAAAAATTTTTTTATGGTATCAAATTTTTACTATCAATGATTTAAAAATTTTAAATATCTGATATCTATATCCTATATATATTTTACCGGTTAAATCAGTTGAAGTAAACTTTTTCAAGTGTATTAAAACTTCGGTACAGTCGAAGTTAGCTTTGTCTTCTCGTTTATTAATATCCAGTCCGAATGGATATGGAAATATCCAATTGATCATCAAAAACTATAATTTTTTCTCTTATGTCAATAAAGGAATTGCCAGGCATCTACTTGGATGTGCCACATTTTGCATCGAAGGACCACCTGATGGTTGAGTATATTATAAATTTGATGAACAATATCTTTCCAAAAGCTTAATAGTGCAGTAGGAAACATATTCCATGCTAAAGTAAGATAATACTCACATTATTCGATCTGAAACTTTTAAGGAAAGAATGCAAAATTAGAAAAGACCCGACAATTGCTGAAGTTGGACTAAATCAGATGGAAACACTGAGACCCAAATGCACCCCAACAGTCGACCGATTGCTATTCTTAAAAAAGTAGTTTGTAAGACTCTACACTTTGATAGACGCGTGAGGACACTCAATGGATCATTAAAACCTTTGAAAGTCTCAAAAAAATAACTGTAACGCTTTTCGTGACGTTGAATTTCTAAATTTCAAATATATTTGTCTCAAAGTAGGCTCTTAACGTCATAAGACTCGTCGATGAAATGAACCGAACCAAACCGTTTTATTTTGCGGTGGTTAGGTTCGCGGTTCGGTTTACGAGCACCCAACAGCTAGGGTACGGTTTAGTTCGGTTCAGTTCATAATTGGTTTGCATCCGTGTTAAAAAATATATTACTTGAAAATTAAGAAAGATATTTGAAAATTTCTCGAAGTATTTTAGCATAATTATGAAACGAGTTTCGATATGCAACTTGATTAGACGTTTTCATTGTAGTTCAGGACTATACAAAAGACACTTTTCGTCGCTCTTATGAATGATTGGACGCTCGATCGTACAAATAGCTTTTACCATCATTGACCATGCCTTGATATAAATGCCCATAGATCAGGGTACTGCACTTGTGTTAAAACTCCCTGGGCGACCATGTGACGACGTCAATATAGGAGACAATTTTCTAAACTGGCGGGGCGGAGATGTATAAGCAACCATAATAAACATCTATCATTAATAGAGTGAACAGATGGTCCAAAACATTATCATAAACGGAGTCATTAGATGGTCCAATCCTTTATTATAAACAGAGTGACCAGATCGTCAAACTCAATTTAATGAAAATTATGTCATATTTAGTGAGTCCTCCAAAACTTATTTGCATACCCAATAACACGAACAAATTGTAATTCCTAAGCGGTTGTCATCCCAACATCATCCTCTTCCACCAATACAAACAGCGAAATCGACCTCTTTAAAACTAACATTCAGATCGTAAAATAAATCATATCTTGCTATCAGTAAAAATATTAAGAAAAATTTTAAAAATATTTTTTAAGTTAATATTAAGTTGGGGAAGGCATTTATTTTGAAGAATCGGCTTCTGATCCGGTTCGACAGAGTCATAGATCCGAAGCATCCCGTTTCTGCGAACGGTTTGAAGCCTTGCTCAAAAACCCATACAATTTTTCAACGCCTTAAGTTTACTTTGATCCCTTTATTATAGTCCTCCAATTGATTTTAAAAATACAGTTTAGACTACACTAGGACACCTTCTTCAGTGGTCGTTTCGTTGCCAACCGGCAGTCCCTTTTCCAATCGTTCGGCCACTCTTTGCATTAACTCCTCCATGCTCATCTCAATCTTGACACAAGCATGACGACTCACATCATACCGTTGATCCTGACCACATTTGATGCGTTCACAGTTCAAACTCAAACTAAACCAGCTACTCACATCCTTGTAGCCCACACGACACTCACACTCGTTATGGGCCACACAAATACTATGCTCCGGACAGCCACCATGACAAATGGGTCGGCAGATCAACTCGTGATGTTTGGCATGATGATGCGAATGTTCGTAACCCCTCAGGCAGCGACATTTGTTCGGTTCCAGGCAATAGCTGTGCGGCGGACAAGTCATCTGGCAGATGGGTTCACAGAAGCCAAAGAGTATGGTGCGATAGCCAGGGCAACAGACCTGAACGGTATCCCAGCGTACACGCTCCTCATAGATCACATAATGTTCCGTATCGGAAATGCTGGGTTCGTGGCGGGTTTTAGTAACAGGCACCTGGTACTTGACACTGATGTTCTTCTGACAATGACCGTTCGTTATGGCAAACGCCTGTATCCCAGGCTCCACCAAGAGACCCAGACTAAGTAAGAATAGTGGGGCCAGCATTGTGCGTACGTTGTGGTCACTCCCAGAGCACTAAACGCAGCGGCTGATAAAAGTGAAAGCCGGGGCGATATACTGCTTTTGTTCGAGGATGAAGACGTACATATGTGGGTATGATAAGCGTGTGCATCGTTGTTTTGTCAGGGCCTCTTATCACCAGCATTGGAAATAAACCGAGACAACTGACCATGGGTGGATGTGAGGCGATCGAACATGTTTGAGGCCATGCTGTACACATTCATTCATCACCCAGACTGATAAGAAGTCAATCGAAGGAACATTTCACATAACAATCAATCGGGGAATACTACGAAGTGAGATTCCAAGTGTAAGTGTGATTTTATGCTCCATGAGTTATCAATGGTGGATATTCATTATTTTGGGCTATCTTTTGGTATTAGAAGGACTTCAGTCAGTTTAAGTTAAAGTCCTGGTACCTCATACCACAGAGAACTTCATTTTGACGAATCAGGTGGGTACTTCGAGAGCAAGCCTATTTCTAGTCAAGTCTGTTTTGTTTTTAGACTCATTCGGAATGGACTATACGGAAAATCTGTTTTGAAGGCTATCAACTTAGTGAAGAGACTAAATGTTTACCCATTTGTGAGCCAGCCTGTAAGCATGCCCAGTGTACAGCTCCACAGGTTTGTACCTGTCATGAGGGCTACATAACTATAGGCAATACCGAAGCTTGCCAACCCATTTGCACAGACTGTGAATTTGGTGACTGTAATTCATCCGGTTTATGCAAATGCTGGGACGATTTCGTCTTGCAGGAGAATCATATATGTCAACCCAATCCGAATATACTGCAACCAGCTGAGAAATGCTTAAACAATTGCAAATGTTGGTCTTTATATAGTCCAAAATCTCCTACAGAAGAGGCCACTTCCGAATGTTTAGGCATTTGTAATGGAAACTTGAGCACACAGGAGCCTTGCTTGAACTCAACTTCTTGTTTTTGTCATCGAAAAACTCATATAATGACTTGTCACGGCTCTAACCAACAATATAAATGTCAAACAGATCACTTGAAAGAGAACATAGATTTACAGAATGTTACATTAGTGACCCAAGCTTCGTTTATAAAGCGAATTCAGGCTGCAGCTGAATCTGAACAAGGTATACCTTTAGGGTATATTATATCAGGTTGTCTACTAGGGATATTTGTTTTAACTGTCTTCGTAGGATCTTCCATTTGCTTGTACCACAAGAGAAGGCATTTGCAGCCCATAGAACAATATTAATGAAAAGAAATTTTAAGCGAAAATAAAGTGAATTATTTGTTAATATATTGAAGCGGAAAACCTTCGTAAACGAATTCTCAAGGCAGCGACGGGCATATCAATTCTCCGACCGATCTGTTCTTTGGCAGCTGTACTAAATAGTCGTTCGGTTTTGATACAACTTGTCAGAGGCATATAAAATAAATAACTAGCTAGTTTGGAGACGCTTCCATAAAAGATGTATTTTTTTTTTTAAACTATGAGGTTTAAACAATAGTTCATTTTTTTAAACAATAGATCATTTTTCGAACTACAGTTCATACTTTGTATAGTTCATTTTTGAACTATACATTTTATCTACAGTTCATATTGATCTGATTAAAATCCATTCCATAAAGTTGGTTATTTTATTCATGTACTAAATCAGCGGTGGGCAAGACCTTGCTCACAACTGCTTATTTTCCGGGAACTGGCGCCAACTTGTATTTTCAAAAAGAATAACAAAAACAAAATGTATGCGTTTGCGACGCATTCACTTGTCCTCTAACTAATCCCTTATCCTATGACAGGGATGCCCACTGAGAGCATATAAAAGAGCAAACGCCAAATAAGTGTCTAGGTTGACTCACCAACAATCTTGTTGTTGTGTTCGGGCAAAGCCAAATTTGATTGTAGTTACTGTTTATGGCTCTCTGTCTGTGAATTCGTATGCTCTCGCCCAATGCGGCGATTTTTAGCAACAATAGAAGAGGATTGAGAGCATAGTCCTTGAGCACCTTTGGACTACGATATTGTACTTGTTAATTTATTAAATTTTCTAAGGATGCAAACCATTTGGAAAAAATTAATGTTTCGGTTCTGTGGTTCACAGAGATTTTAAGCCACCGGTTCGGTTCATAAAATGGGTTTTAAAGCAATCCGAACCGCGGTTTTGGCTCGGTTCAGTGGTTCAGGAATAATATATTATAACCCGTTTTCGATCTTTTGAACTATCTAAATTGAAACATTTTATACATTTTTATATTTCAAATGGATTTCTAAGAAAGCTTTTAAAAAACTTTGATTCTGAATAAAAATATCTTAATTATATAAACAGAAAAAATCCATTATTGCCTTGTAAAGCCGATCTTATTTTAAACGTACTTATTATATAAAGACAGATGTGAAGGCGGCCTCCAGAGATTCAAGAATATACCATAGTATTTTGAAAACGGTGCGTAACAATTGGATTCCCATCTATAATGGCAATCGCATAAACAAAATGTCGGATGATCTAGCGAAAGTAAGCGTCAGTCCATCCTATAATAGTTAAATTGAAAACTTAAAGGCACTGCAAAGAAAAAAATTTTCTTTTTTAAATTTACAAATCTTTAAATTGATCGATTAACCGTTTTCATAGGCAGTTTTTGGTTCGGTTCAGCATTTTCGGTAAAATGTTTCGGTTTACGAGCACAAATAGGCGGTTCGGTACGGTTTAGTTCGGTTCGGCTCAGAACCGGTTTGCCTCCCTGTTTTTTACAAACCAATATTCCACATTTCAGATATTTAACCTTAGAAAAATTTATAAATATATGAGTACAGTATTAGAGTGCATACATGTACATCAGAGCGTTCTTTTTTTTGTATGGAAAAATTAAGTTCATACTGCTGCCCTTTATTCGTAAGATTACGGTGTGTTTTAACAGGGTTCGTAAAATAAACCAAATAATTATTTTCAGACATAAAAAACACAAAAATCCTCGTGTAAGTTACATGAAAAAAATATTTTGTTTACATATGTAAAATTTTTTATTGTCATGTCTGAAAATACTTTTTACAGCTTGTTTATTTTTCTTTGTGTTAATATCATGCGTGTAAATAAAAATGTGTGTTATTTTACGAACCCTGATTTTTATCGTGCATACGAACAAGTTTACAAAAATTAGGTTTTATTGGCGCGACAAGGCTACAAAGTTTTTGTTATCAAACATAGGTAGTGTTGCCCTTGATCTATATATATTTTTGTAGTTCGCATTGATTTCCTAAAAAATGTTTTTAAAGTTCCAAACGGAAACACTGATTTTAACTTAAGTTTGAAAAAAAATAGGGGATGATAAAGAGCTGCGAATCTAATCGTCGTTTCGCATATGCGAACTTCATGTTCTGCCATGACGCTCTGCCCGCTGGAATATAGATTCAGTAATTAAGAATTCAAATTTGAACAAATTATTTCAACAAAATCAGATTACAAAAATTAGCAAACAGAACAATGTAATACTGTCTTTATTGTGGAAATTTTGTCGTGTGAGAATTTTTTTTGTTAGAAATTGTAACCCTCTTCGCGCCCAAGAGGCGCCCAAGAGAGAAAATATTCAAAATACAAGAATTCTGTTTGATATTGTATAAAATATATAACATAAAGAATCCTTCAAGGGGGTGGCCTCTGCAATTTTTTATTTTTCCTTGGCTTATCTCTAAAAACAACGTATCTTTTTGCGTGTGTTATTGAAGTGTCGCGGAGTGTACACATACAAAAAGAGTTCCCTTTTTCGTGTTTTTGTGCCCAGTTATTAAACTATCTGCCAATCTTATCTGTCATATTGTTAACTCTTCTCCACAAAAAGCACATCAACATCGCTATGACCATCTAATACAAAAAACAGCTGAATAAATAGCGTCTGACAGAGTTCAGCAATATTATCGTCTGGTCTGACAAACGCACGATGGATAAGTAGTGGTTTTTTTTTTGTTACCCCTCGACTTACTAGCGAACATGCTGCACGGGTATCTCGTAGCTATCTGCATAAATATGTTTGTATGTATTGGATGTTCATATGTAACGTAACGATATGCAAAAAAAAATTAAAGAGAAAACAACAATTTTGTGCGTTTGTGTTGCCTGATATATACAAATAAACATGAGCAGCAAGCAGGCGCCCAGAAATGATTAGCAGGCAAAAATCGGCATAGGCAGCGAAGGCAGCTGAGGCAGCGGCAGAGGCAAATATGTGTGTGCAATGTTGTTGCTGTACTTGTAGTAGAAGTAGCTTTGGCGACGTACATTAATGTTACCCCATGTGAAAAGCTAAAACGGTAACAGGCGATGGCGTCGGCGACGTTCTCTTCAAATTTGTACGTAACATGTGTGCTTACATATGTCTGTAAATATGTATATGCATGCATACTATACATATGTATGTATGTAAGTATGTACACTTGTGCTTTGTAATGAGCAACAACACAGCGAAGCCGGCAGAAGAGAAGCAGAACGTAAGCCAAAACCAGAAATGGCATGAAAATGAAATGTAATAGGCAGCGCGCGGACGACCAAGAGATGAGCCGGCAGAGAGGGGCCCCAATTTAAATATGTAAGCATGCTTACCTACGTATGTATGTATGTATGTAACATATGTAACCTGTATGTACAAACATATGTATGCTGTCTGACTTGTTCACATGTCGATAAGTTGGCTTGCCCACGATGATGATGATGATGATGACAATGACAACTTAATTTGTTGTGATTATCATCAGCTTCGCATTAAATGAACGTTTAATGATTTGCTTACACTGGCCGCCAGTAAAAGTGTATATTGTGGCGATCTACAGGCGAGGCCAGAAAAGTTAAACTTGTTTAAAATTAATTACAAAAGCTGCCAGGAAAAAATGTAATTATTAAGTCTGGACTGGCTTTAAGGATCAACGTTTTTGGTCGAAGGTTTGGATCAACTAGCAATCATTTTTTTTTTAATTCAAAATAATACGGTGCTTATCGGTTTTACCCAAATAATCAACCTCTGAAAAGGTCCTACAATATTTAAAAAAAAAGTTTTTTATTTACGAAATTTTTTTTCGTAATTTCTGGGCAACTTCAAGTCTTATCTCTTCGTGGGAGATTGAGCATTTAAGGACTCCAAAGAGCCAAGTTCTGTGCAAAACTGTAATTTCATAAGCCCAAAAGTATGCAATTTTTTTGGAAATGTGTCACATGTTTGTAAATAAGGTCCTTATCAAAATTATAAGTACATTAATAATTTGTTTAATCCTCCTTAGTCTATGAAAACGACCATTAAATTTGTGTCTGAGCTCCCGAAATTCGTCTAGATGCAACCTAATCACAATTATTAGACACATACTAAAATGCTAAGTAAGACTGTTCGGGTTGAATTTTTTATGATTTAAATTAAATTTAAAAACTAATTTAGAAAAAAAAATACAATAAAATAACTCGATCAATTTTGCTTCGGGACGAAGAAAAAGAACCAATTCTTGTTTTTTCGAAGTCCGACTTGAATGTGAGCCAAATAAAAAGAGAAATTAGCCGAATTCGTACTGTTATCGCCAATTTTTTTAAACAATCGTGAACGCGACAAAAGACGTAGGAGGCAACCAATTAAAAAGCGTCTTGTTCCCAGCTTTCCGCAATCGTAAGAAAAAAGTGTCTACCATGACTGTTTGCCGGACTTGAAATCAATCTGCCAGATAATAGTACCGTTAACCGAAATAAACCGTTACTAGCCAAGTACTGGTATCGAAACCAAAACCTATACTTACAATTTTTAGAGAACCGTTTACCGTTATAATAGGAACTGAAAAACCCGGTACCATACCGAAATGCTAATACCGGTAATGTTTCGGTTTC
Source organism: Lordiphosa mommai (assembly GCA_018904225.1). Lineage (NCBI taxonomy): Eukaryota > Metazoa > Arthropoda > Insecta > Diptera > Drosophilidae > Lordiphosa > Lordiphosa mommai. The sequence goes on along the minus strand of JAEIFT010000012.1, from coordinate 1,041,831 downwards.
TTATTATATATTTAATTTATTTTTTTTTATTAATGTTTAAAAAGATTCGCGGAACTCAATCCGCTTACAAATTTTTACAAGAGAACAATTACAGGAAAAACAGATCGCCAGCTGGCTGAGAAAAGTTACAACACAGTACACGAGGAGGGTTTTTTTTTTTTTTTTTTTTTCTGAGGGGAGCCAAGGAGACGACCAGTGGGTCGCCTGCCATGAATCCAGGTCCGACGGATGACGCCTTGTTAGCCGTCTCCGAATCCTAGTTGTGACCAGCTCATTGGCGAGGTGATTTGAGTGGGCCAGCAGTCGGTCTCTGTATCTGCTTGTGTGGAGGTTGATTTGGGAACAAACTGGCAGGATGCCGAGATCTCTATATATGATTGAATTCCGCACATACCAGGGAGCACCTAGCATCCGGCGTAGGATTTTGTTTTGCATCGTCTCGACTTTTTTAATAGAGGTGTCACAGGCAGTACCCCAAAGGCAGATGCCCCATGTCCAGGTCGGAATTATTATTGTTTTTATAATGAGCAGTTTGGCACGTAAAGACAGCCCTGATGTCACTCTTAGAAGCCAGTCCAACTTGACAGCTTTGGCATAGGTTGCAGCTACTGCTCGTTTAATATGGCAGGACCAGGTAAGTCTTCTATCCAAGGTTATGCCCAGGTACCTGACAGAAGGCTTATGCGGTATAACTAAACCGCTAAGCTTGATTCTCGATAAATTGCCTCTTTTCATTGAGAATGTGCAATGTTGGCTTTTATCCGGGTTAACAGCAATGTTCCAACGAGACGGCCAGACACTGAAGCCATCCAAAAAGGACTGCACGGTAGCTGACGCTCGACTGGCGATGGGGTTAGAAGCTAGGAAGGCTGTATCATCCGCATAAGTGGCTATTAGCGTGTTTTGGGCGTCTGGAACAGGCAAGTCCGCTGTGTACAAGGTGTACAGTACTGGGCCTAGTACACTACCTTGAGGAACACCCGCTCCAATGCGGCGGATATTCGATCGCTCGTCTCTCAACTCGACCATGAAATACCGTTCTTTAAGGAATGAACGCAGAATGGCAAAATGCGCAGTTGGGAGGAGAGACTTCAGCTTAAAAAGCAGGCCGACGTGCCATACGCGATCGAATGCTTGCCGGATGTCCAGGAAGACAGCAGAGCAATAAGATTCGTTTTCCATTGCTTCTAAAATGTGGTTGCAAACCCTGTGTACCTGTTCTGGTGCTCCATGAATACTGCGAAATCCAAATTGATGTTCTGGGAGGGCTTCGTCCACTGCACTTACTTCCAACATTCGTTTCAAAAATATTCTCTCGAATATTTTGGAGAATGTTGGCAGTAGGCTAATAGGGCGGTAGGCATCAGGTGTGGAGTCTGTCTCCTTCCCCTTTTTTGGGACCATCACAATTACTGCGCACTTCCATTGGGCTGGGAAGTGACAGAATCGGGTCATCGAGTTGAACAGCATAACCAGAAACAGGACACCCTTTTCTGGAAAGGCTTTTACCACTCTGCCATCAACCCCGTCATATCCAGGGGCCTTGGTTGGTTTCAGATCTCTGATTTGCTGACGCACTTCATCCGGCGAGATAGGTCTGAAGGAGGATAGAGGCCCAGGGTCAGCCTCAACAAAGGCTCGCGTAGCAGCTACATCTTCTGGTGAAGCGAGATTAAATGGCATGAATCTGCGCTCAAGGCCGTTGGCAAATTCATTGACAATCTCCGAATCAGACCTACACCAAGAACCGTCTGCTCGACGGATGGGAAGTCTACGGGTTGGCTGTCTCTTGATGGATTTGGTGCACTTCCATAGTGCAAGTCCTCGGTTTTCACAGGGGTCAATGTTTCTGAGCTTTTCCTGGAAGTACTCAGCTTTGGTATCAAAGAGAAGCTTCCGAAGTGCGTCAGCGCACCTTCGGTAATCAATTCCATCTAGGGGGTTGCGTGAGCCCATCCATCTCCTACGCAGTGCTCTCTTGCGCCTTGCCAAGGCCTGAATTTCTGGCTTAGAAAAGATCTGTGGGGGCCTGCGTGGGCGAGAATATTGTTGGCGGATCATGGAGTGATCGGCAGCATCGTAGATGTTGCGCACAAACAGTTCCGCTGCGTCATCGATGTCAGCTGGTGATCTTAACTCCATGTTGTTGTTTTGTAATAGCCTATTTCCACTGGCACATATATGTACATTCGAAATTTTTACATTTTCGATTTTTAACCATTAAATTCGCGTTTTTTTCAACAAGTGCGACGTCAATGCAAACATAATTGCTAAACTTACCCAAAGATTGGTCAACTTTCACTTATCGGCTTAGAATGTTTGTTTGCTTTGGATTTTTAATATTTTCAAATGTACATATATGTGCCAGTGGAAATAGGCTATAAGAAAAAGCTAAGACAAATTTTATGTTTCCAACTATTTACTCTGTAATTTGTAAATTTACGTGAGTTAGTTTTTAAGTCAATAAAAAAACGAGAAGGCAAAGCTAACTTCGACTGTGCCTAAGTTTTAATACACTTGAAAAAGTTTACTCCAACTGATTTAACCGGTAAAATATATATACGATATAGATATCAAATATTTAAAATTTTTAAATCATTGATAATAAAAATTTGATACCATAAAAAAAACTTTTTTTAGTAAAACACATTTTCCGACCGATCGGTCCAATGGCAGCTGTATGCTATAGTCATCCGATTTTGATCAATTTTTTTTCGAAATTATGTGAAAGAATATAAAACTAATATATACCAAGATTGGGGACGCTACGATAGAAAACAAAAAGTTTTGCTCAGTAGAAGTAGTTTTTTGACCGACCGTTTCTATGGGAGCTATTTAATATAGTCATTCGATTTTTATAAATTTTTCCAGAATTATGTGCAAGCATATTAAACTAATATACACCAAGATAAGTGGCGCTATGATAGAAAACAAAAAAGTTGTTCTAAGTAGAACTATTTTTTTGACCTATCGTTCCTATGGCCGCTATATGATATAGTTATCCGATCCGGACGGTTTCGACATATTAGTTGCGTGCAGTAAAATGCAAAATTTCAGTTCGATATCTTTAAAACTGAGGGACTAGTTCGCGTAGAAACAGACAGACGGACAGACGGACGGACGGACGGACAGACGGACAGACGGAATTGAACTCAGCTCGTCGTCCTAATCCAGAATATATATAGTTTATGGGGTCGGAAATTAATATTTCTATGCGTTACAAACTTCTGGGCAAAATTAATATACACTTTTCAAGTGTATAAAAAAACAAAGTGTCTTATAATATTGATAAGTACCTTATTATGTAAAATTTCGCTTGTTTGTTTCTTGCTTGACTTGATTTAAGCTGTGGACATCGCCCTCAGATTACGTAATTGTGGTACAAGGAATTTTTGTCATGGTTTTTAACTTACGTGATTTGTCATTCATTTTCCACGCCCCCTCCCGCCACCGCAATTTGAAAAAAACCTCATATCTCCCACAATTTTTGAAAATAGATTGTTCGGACCTTCTAGACATATATTTTAATCATCATTACCTATCGATCCGCCATACGTAATTTTTCGATCAGATGAACGATAGAAAAGTTCCCGCCCCCGCAATTTGGAAAAAAACGCATAGTAGTAGTAGTAGTAATTTTATTTGGGCTTATTATAGGCATGGCAATTTGCCGTTAGCCTAAAGCCGTTTTGATGTTCGGTAGTTACATTTTTTGTTATGTTTTTTTTTTCACTTAATATTAGTGTTTATACATATATTATTATAATAACATTGAATTAATTTACAAATTAAGTCTAAAAGGCAACATAAAAATAGACAAATTATAGCAGACTTTACACATAACTTTTACATTTAGAACGATTCTTGCATAATTTGAGTCCTATATTTTTAAGCGTGTATTATATATGAAGCTAAATCCATCCAGTTTCTTCCATTAAGAATCGAGTGGCATTCCTCCTCCGTCAGCCTTGGTTCTCCCAGGTAAGCCATTCTCAGCTCTTGTAGTACTGGGCATCTGCCCAGAAAGTGCTGTGTGTCCTCACGTTCTCTCATGTTACACAATGTGCAAAGACTATTTTCGCTTTGATGATGAGGTCTGTAGTTGAGCTGAAGCATTTCCACTCGAGCCTTAAAGATGTGCGAGATCTTACATGTTCCAATAGCATCTTGAAAGTAGTTATGCTCACCCATATTGTAACATAACTTTGAGTAGGAGTTTCTCGTGACACTCTGTCTTGCTTCCGTCTCCCATCTTTGCCGAATTGTAGCTTCTATACTTTGTATTAGCATTTCCTGTTGTGTTTCCCACTGTTTGGGGTTTTCCAGTGTTAACTCTGTCCCGAACTCCCGTGTCAAACTTATCCACTGTTGAAAGCATTGTGATTCAGTCGCAAGCAGGTGTTTTGCAATTATTTTTGGATATCGTTGAACGGGCATATCGAATATTTTTTTAATAATATTGAAATGGAGTTGCAGCGTATATGTGAATAAAGGTGGCAAGCCAGTTTCTAGATGAATCGCATAACTAGGTGTGTTTTGTGGGAGTTGAAAGATCCTTTTAATTAAAAACATAAGACTTCGTTCAACGTCTTCGTATTGATAACATCCCCATACCTGTGATGAGTAGCACGTTATCGCCTTTGCTGTCGCCTGGTACATCTTGTATTTGGTGCTTGGATTGACATTTTTCCGTTTTAGGAGAGTGTTCCAAGTGCTTCCTATTGCTGCTCGGGTGTCTTTTAACTTCAGTTAAGCGTGTTTATTGAACTGCATATTACCCGTGAGAGTCACCCCTAGGTATTTGAAGGATTTCACAATTTCCAGCGGTGATCCATCTAGTGTCCATGATTCGTTGCTTGCTTGTCTTCCTCGGCTATCACGTACCACCAGTACCTTAGACTTTTCGATGTTTATCTTTAGGTTCCAAGTGTTGCAATACTCCTGCGTAGCGATTATCATGTTTTGCAACTGCGAAGGGCTTTCTGCTAGCATGACCATGTCATCAGCGTACATAAGGACTTTAAAAGTGTATCCACCCATTTTGACTCCTCCTGGAAGATTTTCCGCAATGTCATCTACAAATAGCGCAAAGAGCAGAGGGCTGAGTAGGCATCCCTGTTTCACACCTTGATTCGTCGCGAATTCATCCGATAGTGTATGTCCATCCCATACCGTTGTCGTGTTGCCGCTGTACAGGCTTCGCAGGATTGCAATCATTTTTGCAGATACCCCCTTGTTTCCCAACTTATAGAGCAGTTGTTCTCTATTAATTGTATCGAACGCTGCTCGAAAATCAATAAAAAACATGTACATCTTTTTTTTTCTTTGACGGTACTCTTTTGCTAGCGAGGTCAATACGAAAATGCTATCCACTGTCGAGTAGCCTTCTCTAAAGCCCATTTGATTTTCGCTTAGAAACGCATATCTCCCACAATTTGGGCATGTTGTGATCTAATAAAATATTCTTAAATAAACCTAACCCTGAGTAACGGGTATATCGAAGACGAGCAGGGCCGACTTCAACTTACGCTCTCGTTTTTGAATACAAAGGGGTTTTTGGTTTGTTTTTTTGATATTTACCAATATCAATGGTTTACAATAAAATCCAACTTTTGGACCAAAAAAGATAGCTGTCGTTTCTTATGTATTTTTGAGCGCTTTATATTATTTAGACTAAATTGGATTTGATGTAAACTAAGATGAGTAACGATACTGAAAAACAAATACGATGTTTGGATTATAATCTTAAGATACCAATATTTTGATTTTAATGTAAAAATGTTTTTATACACTTGAAAAGTGTATATTAATTTTGCCCAGAAGTTTGTAACGCATAGAAATATTCATTTCCGACCCCATAAACTATATATATTCTTGATCAGGACGACGAGCTGAGTTCATTTCCGCTTGTCCGTCCGTCCGTCTGTCTGTCCGTCTGTCTGTTTCTACGCGAACTAGTTTCTCAGTTTTAAAGATATCGAACTGAAACTTTGCACAGAGTCTTCTTTTTACTGCACGCAACTAATATGTCGGAACCGGCCGGATCGGATGACTATATCATATAGCTGCCATAGGAACGATCGGTCTAAGAACTAGTTCTAGTTAGAAAAACTTTTTTGTTTTCCATCGTAGCGTCACTAATCTTGGTATATGTTAGTTTTATATGTTTCCACATAGTTCTGGAAAAATGTATCAAAATCGGATCACTATAGCATATAGCTGCCATAGGAACGATCGGTCGAAAAATAAGTCTTTGTGAGAAAAACTTTTTTGATTTCCATCGTAGCGTCTCCAATCGTAGTATATATTTGTTTTATATGTTTCCACACAATTCTGAAAAAATGTATCAAAATCGGATGACTATAGCATATAGCTGCCGGTCGGTCAAACAACTACTTCTAGTGAGAAAAACTTTTTTGTTTTTTATCGTAGCGTCCCCAATCTTGGTATGTATTAGTTTTATATGCCTTCTCATAATTTTGAAAAAAAAAATGATCAAAATCGGATGACTAAAACATATAGCTGCCATAGGACCGATCAGTCGGAAAATGTGTTTTACTAAAAAAAGTTTTTTTTTATGTTATCAAATTGTTATTATCAATAATTTAAAAATTTTAAATATTTGATATCTATATCCTATGTATATTTTTCCAGTTAAATGAGTTGGAGTAAAGTTTTTCAAGTGTATTAAAACTTCGGCACAGTCGAAGTTAGCTTTGCCTTCTCGTTTTTTTTTTGGATAAAATCATTTTTTCCCTTGTTTAAATAATTCTAAAAATGTGTTAAAAAATTTAAAAATTACGAGTTTAAATTGATTAATAGACCTATGTGTTCTTCAAAATACTACATTTACAGTTTTTCGATATCATCACGCATTTTGCAGTTATGGTTAAAACGAGAAGGGCCCTCACCAATCTCTTTTGTCTTAAATGCAGGGCAGTTAAATTAGAAAATACAGAATAATCAATTCCACCTACAACCAGTAATATTAAGAGTACCAATGACTATTTCGGAAGACAGAAATATTTGTTTTTTAATAGTCCTGCCAACCCAACAATTGTTCTTAAAGGAAGTATTGCTATTTCGTTCAGTTGATTTTATTGATTCAAATTACAAAACTTTGCTTTAACGCTCTCAAACTTACATCTTATAATGATCCAAACCACTTTCTCTAGCGGTTTTCGGTCAACGGTTCAGTTCACGAGCACAAAATGCTGGTTAGGTTCGGCTTAGAATCGGCTTTCATCTTTTCAAGCAGATTCTTTAATTTTTATAAGCAATCTTTTTATTTTTGCTTAGAGCAATGCTAGTTGAGCGATTTCCCGAGCGTACTAACATTCGACTGAATAATTCCGAGGACCCATAATATATATTCATTTGATTTTGATTAATCTCGGAAAAATTGTATTCAAGCAGTTAAAATTCATAATAAACAAAGTTTAAAGACAATTTCACTTAAAATAAAATAAAATTTCTCAAAATATCAAATTAACGTGGTCGTTCTGTTCTGAATTATCTCCTCATGATTTTCTGATTATTCTAGTTAATCAAAAATATGTAAAAAGCCTGATCAACTTTTTTTGGAACGCCCAAAGAAACATTTGTTCTTTTCAAATGCATATTTATATTAAATTTATGAAAAATACATATGTTTCCTAAAAAGACTTTACTAATCACTTGTGAATCCACAAATATGCAGACTTACACCACAAACAATAGATATAACTCATTTTCCATATTTGATTTAATTAGCTTCTGTATAGTGTGTAGCTTATCTGCATGGCTTGTAATAAAATTCATTATGACAAGGCACATAACATTGTCATTGTCCGACGACGACGACATCAATATTGGCCACCCATTCCCAGACCCCCCCTCACTCATTTCCATTCCCAATCCAATCTACAAATGCCCAGAGAATTTTCCATTTGGATGGTTGTGGAACAAACTGCAACATCATCGCAAATACAGAGAATGCACAATTGAGGCGTAACCGAAAACTGATAATAACGCCGACCAAGGATGATTATGGGAATGACAGTAATGATGATGGGTCTGATGAGGTATTTTCTAGAGCGATTAACTCTCGCTGAATCTTATCAGCGTTCGGGAAGTGCAAGTGCACTGACATTGTGACGTTCGCGCGGGTGACGTATGTGTAAAACGACTGCCTACCAAGCAGCCAGGCCTCTGGTCAACTACTGAGGTGATTTCAAGTTTTTTATACAATGTTGATTTGTTTACATTTTGCAGCTGGATTTTTTTTCAGCTTTCCTTTTTCTCTGTGTTGCTCATTACCTGTGCGTTTAGGCGTGCACCCGACAAATGTTACGATTGTGGTCTAGTGTGTAGGATTTTAGTTCAGGGAAGAATTAGCATGAATATGTTTATTATCAATCAATAAATTTTTCTAAAGTTTTTGTCTTTTGAAAAAATTTAAAGTTTTGATGGTTCAAATGACATTCTTCTAATAAAGTTGTTCAATCAGTATTTCGGGGAACCTGGCCCAGCTGTTCAGAACAAGCCAGTGGGAAATACTTCCTCCGACGTTCGATGATCAAATTGATGCCTTCGGCTTACTTTCTTGTTGTTCTTATTCCATGGCTGGAATTATTCATTACTACGTTCAATGAACGTATGTATGAATGTACAAATAAAAAGTTTATGAATTTTGCCCTTCCAAGTATGCTATGCTTATGAATATGGATAAGTAAGCAATATATTTATTTGTTATACCTTCAACTGTTCCGACAATCTGACTGAATGCTCAATGTGGATTATGCCGCCATAAGTGTCTATTAATTATCTCGTTCAAATAAATAATTCTTGAAGAAAATAAAGTGTTCATACTTTGAAGGGCAAAAAAACATAATTTTTTATTAACATAAACGTAGTATCAGATAGCTTAAAAACTAACAGTCGGTTGGACGGACAGACGGACCAAAGCGTAGCAAGGAACAGACGAACTTTCCTGTAAAAACTTAGCACAAAATATTAAATATATAAATACAAAACAAGTAAGAAAGTCGGTCAAGCCCGACTGTAATATACTCTGTACCTGTTTGTATGTAACTGATGACTTTAAAGTGTGAGGTTTTTTCAAAATCTGGGGGTGGCAACTCTTTCGACTATCGTTCATCTGGTTAAAAAACGATGTACGGGCTCGATAAGTATTGATGGGTAGAATTACCCTAATACATAACTCGTAAAATTATAAAATTTGTATATAATTTCCTATTAACATAATCATATCTATCATATTTCTGACCGCAGGCCATCTCATTTGCATCGCTCCTCTCATACTTCGTCTTTGCCTACTTACACAATCTATTGGAAAGAAGGGAGGGGGAAACTGAAAGCGGCGCAGTCCAGTAAGCTATTGCCCTCTCGCTCTCTCTTTCTCGTAAGTGGCTGCAGTGTTGTTGTTGCCGTTGCATTAAATTTTCTTTTACATATAGCGCCACTATTGTTCATCTGATCGAAAAACGAAGTATGGGGGCTTGATAAGAAATGATGAGTAGAATATATGTCTTAAAGGTTCAAACAACGTAACTCCAAAATTGTGGAAGATATTCAGTTTTTTTTAATTTGCGGGGGAGGCAGGGGGCGTGGCAAAAATCAAAACTAAACTTGATCTGCCTGCAAGTATAAGAAATATATGTTCCATACACTTCAAACCTCTATCTCTTACCATCTCTGAGATCTCTTCGTTCATACGGACAGACGGACAGACAGACGGACATGGCTATATCGACTCGGCTGTTGATGCTGATCAAGAATATATATACTTTATGGGGTCGGAGATGCTTCCTTCTGGCTGTTACATACATTTGCACAAACCCAATATACTCTGTGTACCTTCGGTACAGAGTATAAAAAAACAATGTAGATATTAGGATCTGGGATTAATCCCGAAACGAATATCGGTTCCGGTGCAGGTTCCGCTAAGATGTAATAGAATTTACATAAAATACACATAAAAAAAAGTTTTTAAATTTACCATTTTCTAAACTTTTTATTTTTGGACGAACTTTTTTGCTAAACGCATATGTCCGCATTTCAGAGGTTTCCCCATACTCAGAAAAAAACGAAATTCTCTATTCAAGCCTTAGGGGCGATTTCTCATCTTCCACATTGAGTTCTATCTGTCACGTAAACTCACAGATAACAGACTAAATTGTAAGTTTATCTTTCTTAACTTATTTACAATTTTTCTTAAAAGCAGAAAAGTATATCTCAATTATTATTCGAAATAATCGGTCCTAAAATCTTCTATATCCCAGCCAAAAATAAAGATCTTTCGCGACTTAAATAGATTTGAACCCATACTATAATAAAGGTCTAGTAAAATTCTTAAAGAGGTATATCAGTTCCAAAAATGGGAATAATAATATCTGCCTGAGCATTTTCTTACATTACCATTTTTTAAATATTAAAACAACACTTTCTTAAAGTATGAAATAATATGTCTAAATTTTAGGTCGAAAGTTTATTAAAATTCAGAAACTTAAATTTAAAAATTTTTTTCTTATTATCATTTTTCTAACATTTTAATATTTAAGGTAAACATTTTATAAGACTTAAAAATCCTTTACATTTAATTAAAAAGTTTATTTTTACCAAAGAAAAGTATTTGCGGTCTTAAGAAATTTATTTTCTATCTGGCCTGTTCTCGTTTGCGAATTCGATCGATCGGAATTGTGATTTCTAAGAATCGTATAATGAATTCGGTTCAAACTATATGCCATCAAGAGAGTCAAATGAAAATATATGAAAATATGAAGTTAAACGCCGCAAATAACAAAGGGTTTTTAAAAGCGAAAACATTAAACAATTCCAATTCCGTATGATTTGATCGAAATCAAAAACGGGATCAGACCTTTATATCTTAAAAAGAGAATATGATTCTAGATATTCTTTAAGGCGAATTTCTTAAATGGAAGACTGTTTTCTGAGTGTAAATGTTCCTTTTTATTAGTTGAAATATATATTTGAAATAATCAAAAACCAATTAGATAAATAATAAGAAATCGAAAGAGTACCGGTGTTAGCGTTTCGGTATGGTTCCGTTTTTTCGATTATTATAAGGGTTAATGATTTTTGGTTCCTTAAAAAAATGTCAAATATCGGATCCGGTTCGATACCGGTATGTGGCTGGTAACTGTATATTTCGATTAACAGTTCCAGAATTATACCCTAATTAAGATTCATTAAATAATATTCTTTTTTTTTAGATTTTAAGATATTCACTTTCATTTCCTTTCGCTTTTTTAAGCTTAATTAATTATTAATATTATTTTAAATAAAATAGATGATGAAACGAGAAGGCAACGTTAACTTCGAATATGGTTAGAATTGAATATTTTTATGCGTTGGAAACTTTTGGGCAAAATTAATATATACTTTCCAAGTGTATAAAAATTAAGATATCCAGTCCAAATGGATAACCAATATAATCACCTGATTATCAAAACATATCCTTGTTTTGCTCTTTGTACATTTAAACTTTCTTCCTTCTTAGCGTAACAAAAATCAGAACAGCTTCGCACCAATTCGCATTGTAGATACATTTGTATCTCAGATTTAATTTTGTTTAATTTGTTTACTTGTTCTGATCATATCCCTTTCGACGTGCTTGTCACCTGTGCCTTTAGCTGATGGTGCTTTTGTAAGCCATGCGACTTTTGTGTACACTTTTCGTGTTAATGAGGGTATTAAACAACAGTTTTAAATACCGGTTGTTATTGTAATTGCTATTTATGTGGTCGACTGGTCAGTTTCAAACACCATCTCGGAGAGTGGCAGAGAACCAACTGGGAGAGTGGAGACCCAGTGAGTGAGTTTGCATGCTCTGTTGTGATGTAGTAGTTGTTGTTATTGCAGCGTCTCATATGCTTTTGACTAAGCTGCAAGCGGCGGTGGTGGTGGAGGGGGCGTTGCAAAATATGTATGTTTGTTTGTCCCTCTGTCCGTCGCTTGTTTGTCAATATGTACACATGTTATTTGATTTTCGCTTCGCTTTTTATGTCTGTCTGTCAGGCCGAGTGTGTGTGTGTGTGTGTGTGCCACACTTCTGTTGCTTGGTACATGAATATAAATGTTGTTTATCTGTACTCCGCCCTCTCCCTCCCGCTCAGACCCACCTCTTAGCAGTAGTTTTGTGTGTGTATCGTTTGCTGTATGTGCCTGAATATGTGTTGTTTCTTTATTGTTGTGTGTACTTGGTGTTGTTGCTGCTGTTGTTGTTGCTGTTGCTGCTTTGTCTGGCTCACTTGCTGCTGCTGCTGGCTAGCATGAACTTTTTTTTTTTTGCTTTGGTTTGGCTTTGTGTACGACGGGGTCTCTGCCTGCTAATCAATGCTGTGCGCCGGGTTATTTCGCTATATCTATATGTACACAAACAAATCTACAAAAGTCAAATTGTTTTTTTTGTTGTTGTTTACGCCTCTTGGTGCGTGTAAATATGTACAAAACACGATGTTGTGCTGTTACACATGCAAAAAGAAGAGTACTTCATACATATATATGTACGATACATATGCATATTAGTTCCGTTATAGAGCTATAGAGAGAGTCTATCGACCACAATTGAAGATATGGCAAATGACTTTGAATATGGAATTCGTAAACGGTTAAGTGTGAGTAAAGCTCGTCCACTATGGGGGATGGGAGGGGAATTTGAATTGACTTTCCTATTGTTTATTATGTGTGTGGCACATGACACATACATACATACTTCTTTGGGACATTGGTTTTAGTAGTACACGACATGCATTTGTACTAAATGCGTATAAGTGGAAAACTAATGTGATGGTCACAATTTGGGGTGAACCAATGGATAAAAACGGGTGCATGATGGTATCAACTGTGATCAACTATGATGGTATAACTGCTCCCTTAACTCGAAATTATTTTTTTGTCAATTGCCGCCAACTAGTCGCTCACGCAATAGCATCGCTTCGGAAAGAATAATAAAAATAAAGTGCGTGCAATTCTTGGCGCCAGATCGCAACAAGCAAACGGTAGAAAAATCCAAATTTACTCAGTGTGACCCATTGAGACTTGAGCAGACAGACGACCGTCCCAGAAAGTATAATCCACCAGTTTGGTTTATAACATGGTTTTTTTAGTTAATCGAACCGCGGGTTTGGTTCGGCTTAGTGGTTCACGCTTTATATGTTAACAGGAGTGCTTCCGTTTCCGAATTTTATTGAAAGTATCTTTCGGCATTTCGCATATATATTTTTGAAATGAACTTATTAGTCCTACGTGTTCTACAAATCGCTTCCGACTCAACAACGACCCAATTTCCATACGATTTAGGCCAATTTTACATGAATACATGGGAATGACTTCGAATCTCCATTTAACTTTATTTTATATTAACCAATATGCAGGCGTCCCTTATAAGGTTTAGTATTGTCATGGCGAGCAGTGCAAACAATTGAATTTCAAAGGGTATGCGCTCAAACGAAGTGTTGAATAGCCAAGCAGAAGTACACAGAAAACAATCAACAAAGGTTCATTTGCACTGGATATAATCAAATACTTCTTGATTGATATTAAAATAACGTTTTTGAAATCTTGTTTTGATTTTTCAGCTACATTGGATGAAAAAACTAGTATCAATTTAATCTTATTAAATATCAAATGAATAATATAATATTGAACAAAAAAATTTTATTATCCAGTCCAATTGAATAAAGAAAATTAGTCAATGGATCATCCAAAAATATCTCGGTGTAGAGATTAGAGAAAAAAAATCAAGATTTTAATTTAAAAACCGTTATAAGAAGAAATGAAAAAAAAAAAAAAAATAGTAAATATGAACACTCTCTAGAAAGGCACAGAATTCTCGCGCGACATATGTATATAACTACTTTTCACACTTTCAAAAATTCTGCAAAAATTATACAAATTGTATCTTGGAATAACAATTAACTATGTTTAATATTTAAGTGGTACCCCAACTAAAGGTCTAAAATAATAGAAGTTACAATATTTGCTGAATTTTTGCGTTTAAAAAATCAGAAAAATTATTCTGGGGGAGTGTTGACATGCTATGGCCATCAAAATGTGGGATTTTTTGAATGGGAATGAGAAGTTGGTCCGAAAAAGGCTTGTGTTGGAAATTATATAAATCGTTATTTAAAATTCAGTGTTAGTACTAGAAGTATAAAAAAATCGGTAAGTTACGTTCTGTTAATGTACTTTGAAACTGCATACTTGAAAATTGGATAAGATTGGGGGCGAATAAGCCCGGCTATGCCCTTTCTTGAATTAATTTTTGGTCTACTCTTTTAATTTGATCAGACGAAATAAATTTTAGGGTTGTAAAAGCCCGCTTAACTAAGACTCGTAACTTTTGCTGAACTGAACCGAAAGTTTTGGTTCGGAACATCCATCCAGAGACAATTGATCACTGATCAGCTTAATAAAACTTCTCTTATTATATTGCATACTTTAAGGAGGTCTTGTTAAATTTACATTTGGAAAAGCTCCATGTTAATATCAGGGAGCAAGTTCTTCTGCTTAACACGGCGAATGGCCTTACTGAGAATTATTTCGGTGGGCAGCATATTTGGCGTTCCGGACCTGATCATGTAATATCAACCTTGAAGGAAATTATTTTTTAAAAGTAAATGTCAGAAATAGTTCTTTCAGCCATCCACCATTCAAATAAATTTTTTGTGTTTTATTTGTTATTTCAAAAAAAATTCTTTTTGCACCAAATAATGAGCCAGACTGCAAGTGCGCAAATAAAAAAAAAATCTGCACTGATCCGGCAGGATTTTATTATGATCCACGGGAAACTCATCTGCTCAAATTTAATGGTCGTGTTCAGCAGAAAAACTTGCTCCCTGATCAATAATATATTTCTTGGTAATTTACGTAGCCTACTTTTTCTCTTGTATTTAATATGATATTTAAATGGAGCTTTTTCAAATATCAATTTATTATGGCCTCTTAAAAGTACGCTAATTAAAAATAATAGTTTTATTGAGTTGATCAGTGATCAAGAGTCTCCGCTGAACGCGCCCAATATTTTTTTAACGAGTTCAAACCTGCAGACCAATACTTCTAAGGAAAATAAAAAAAAAAACGATTTCTTGTATTGATCATATTTTTTTCTTTCACAAATATTGTTCCAATGGCAGCTATATTATATGAGTTATCCCCAATGCATATTATTGAGAGTGAATGATAGTTATTCATGGAGTAACCTTCATATTCTGAAACCTAAGGGAGTATTATAGTACTTATTTTTGCAATATAAATCAGGGATGATATATTATTGTGTTTTCTATTTCTAAAATTTCCTCGTACATAAGAAAATAACTTGTTCTCGCGTTCGATTCCATGTGTCTGCTACAATATCATTTTTACGAAAATTAGTTTTTCTTCATTGGTTCTTATTATCTAGTTATTGCAGTGGCTTTGTTTTCTTTCTTTATAACCTTTTTTAAGAACGTTTTAGTATTTATTTACAATTAACCATTTTGAAAAGCTCTAGATATGATCTGCAAAAGAGCTATTAACGAGTACAATTTATCATTTTAAGGGCCGTTTTCTCAAATTCATGTTTTAGAAAACTAGGTTCTTTTTGAGAAAATCTATGTTGCCTACTTTTAGGTCGCTTTTAAATGACATCCGGGTCGTAGTAAATACAAATATAGACAATTAAGAACGGCCTAAAAGTAGGCAACACAATTTTTCCCAAAAAGCACCTGGATTTGAAAAACAGGATCATGTGAATACGGTCCTAAGTATTTTGCTCACGAACTAACACACTTTCGATCTTATGAAGTTGTCTTTTTGTTTCTTTTCTAAGTCTCCCTGTTTCAACTGTTCTTCCGACAGTTCTGATTTCTATGACCAGCAAGCAGGCTATCAATTAAATAATTTACAATAACAACTTTATGCTGCAGCGAATCTTTTCGTTGGGATAGGTATATATGCTGTGTTGTGATTCTTTTTAGGCCTCTTTGGCACCTGTTTCAAATCACTTTAGATATTTACGCCCCAAATTTGCCCCCGCGATTGCTCTTTTTGTTCCTTGCTTTACAGGTCCACTCTAAATTCCCATTTGTTGGTTCAATGTCCATTTTATTGTTGTCGTTTGTGGCTATTTGGCATTTAAGGTAAGCTTTACTTTTATGGTATATGCGCTCTTCCCTACATCCCATGCATACATTTGTATCTATGTAAGTATCTCTCTACTTACTCGCACACGCACATATATTTATGTACCTTGCTCGGATTTTTATCTTTTCTTTTGGTTTTGTTTGATATAATTCTCATGTACCGTTCCACACATATCCCACACAAACAGTACAAACAAAAAAAAAGAGCAAATAAAGAAACGGAATATTGCAACTATTTGTGTTGTGTAGTTTTGATGCAATAAATCCTCTGTTTAACCGCCCCATCCCCCCCCTCCACCTAGACCACCAGTTACACTTGTTACGGATTCATGGGCTGCTGTTCATTGGTAAATAATTTCATAATAATGTTGTTGTTGGCAAACCCATAAAAAAACACGATAAGCTGCAACAATTACAATTGTGTTAATAATATTTCGTTTTATCCGATATCTTTTATATGCATAAAAAACTATCTCACAGATACGCACACATACAAAATACAGGCATTATGTAGATGCAAATCCTCTTTTGACATTTTGCAATAAAAAAAAAAATTAAACAATAAATTATAAATTTGTACAAAAAATGACTGTTGGACGACCAGGCGCACAGCAACACGAAGGCAGCGTCGACGGCGACTGCGTTTGGGTCTGAGCTTCGGGTTGGTTGTGTGAAAGTATTTTTTTATTGCTTCTATTCTCAATGTTTTGTATGTGACGAAGTGCGTGCGTGTGTGTGTGTGTGTGTGTAATCCTCACTGACTGACTGACCAGCTGGGTTGATGGGTGGGTAGGGGGTATACCCCGCTATAAAATCATGTTTTATGTACGACAAACAAACCAACCCGCACGCACTTTGCCTATATGCTTAAAGGTACCCGATTGCATGTATGTACTTATGTACATATAAATATGGGTAACCCAGTTTCTGCACATGTGTACCTGACCTAACCCTCTGGCTGCGTTTACTTGTTCAGTGATCGACCCGCAGGTGATTATCGTAGGTCAGTTTTATTTTAGGGGGTTATTTTTTAAATTTTTCTTTTGATTATTGGAAAAATAAAGCTACACACTTAGGGCCGGTTTCTCATCTACTACATAACACATAAACTTAGAAATAAGAGAGCAAAATGTTTCTC
Organism: Lordiphosa mommai; assembly: GCA_018904225.1. Lineage (NCBI taxonomy): Eukaryota > Metazoa > Arthropoda > Insecta > Diptera > Drosophilidae > Lordiphosa > Lordiphosa mommai. The sequence continues at coordinate 1,024,548 of JAEIFT010000012.1, read as the reverse complement.
TGACACATAGCAGCTATCTTGAAGATGAGGAATCGACCCAAATTTTATCAAGAGATTAATATTGTTAAATTTTATATATTTCGCTGAAAAGTATTAGCTTAAATTTACCCTATAACTGCTTTACGATCCAGAGCTAATCATTTTCATATCACTACACTCAGAATAAAGTAGCATGAATAACGCAGGGCAACAAAATGACCAACATTACAACAATACATTATGATACATTTATGTGCACTTTTGGCTTAGTTTTATCAGCTCTTGTTTCCAAGATATGGTGGAAAACGGATTTGTATTACTTTTTCGGAATACTTGATCGATTATTGTCATTTTTCCGAAATAAATCATCTACCAAAACCGACATATCTTCGAAACAAGAGCTGATAAAAAAAAAGTTATGTAGTTTTCTTCAGCGCATTACATATTTTAATAATCAGATCAAAATTTCTCTTGGATCAGGAAATTCGTTATCAAATATTATTAATGGTTCAAGATGTTCGCTCTTGGAAGCTCTGGAATTTGCAATCTTACATCGAAAATTCTTGATTCAATTATGAAACTTTCAATTTTTTTATTGATTGTACAAGGTCTGTATATTTTATGTATTGGAATAAATTGGGTTTTAGAGTTTTTTTTTTTTAACTTTGATGCTTTATTTTGAGATATTGATGCAAAATATTTCACCCAAAGTACTGTCCATCTTTAGGTACGACTTTTCCCCCATTTATCAAGCCACACTCCAGAAATCTGTTCTTGGCTCGCTCAGCCAAGCAACCTTCTCGATCAAAAGCTTCAATCCTTTTCAAGTACACACTCAAAGCTTGTTTTATGTAATAGCTCGTTTGACTTGTCGATCATTCAACACAAGTCACAGCGAGCTTGTTACTCGTTGATAACGAGTCGCAGCGAGTTCCTTAAGACGATTCAAGAATTGAACCAAATTTTGGTTTCATCGTAAGAAGAGAGGTGCTAGGCCAGGCTATGAGTCATCGACCGAAACATGTAATAGTGGGTAGGAGAAATTTCTGTGGAATTTGGCGGATGGGCTAAGACAGCCCTTTTAAGCGCTTCCAAAGTGTCTTAAATGATTTTATTTAACATGTGTCGTGCTGAAAGAACACTTTGCCATACCTTTTAACATATTGGAGGTGCTTGATCTTCAGCGCTCGGCACAAGTGCATTGCTTTTTGTTGGTAATCCTACCCATTAATGGTTGGAGTAACTCATAGTATACAACCCAGCTGATCCCACCCTATGAACAGCATTAGCGCTCTTTGGCGTTGGTGTCAAAATCGCCACTTTTATAATCCGGATCCAGTATTTTCCAGTTTTTATTGGTGAAGCATGTACTACGTACAAGATATCCCAAGTGGTCCACAAAAAGACCTAAAAAGTGTCCCAAATCGAATCGGAAAAGGGTCGCTTTTGGGGTCGAAAGCGATTTTTAGAATGGGTATGTACTTATTTCCATTTATAACACAAGATTTTGTACAAACTTATTCAAGAATTTTAAGTGCATGAAGACGCTGAAGTTAAATAGTAAACATATTATCAACATACAAAACATATAAAATAAACATAAACAATTCAATCCAAGAAATATAAAAACATATATTTTTCTTGTCAAAATAACATCGAAAAATATTCCAAAAAAATATTCGATTTGCGATATATCGCTTTAGTAAAATATCCGATAATGATAAATCGTTTTTTGGACAAAAATATCGCAATTCGATATTTTTTCCGGCAACCCTACTGTACACAACACAAATAGCTCTTGTACATCAAAAGGTTGTGAGACCGTTTATGCTAAAAAATGTCAAACTTGATCGGAGCACAAATTTTAATAAGAAGTTCAATTTTGAGGTCCTGAAATTTTACATTTTCGAAATATTTTTAATAATTATTTATTTATTTTAATAAATCAATTTCTTGAAAGACTTGGAACAGTCCCAAAATTCTTGTTTCAATCCGGCTAATTAAAAAAAATCAAATTATCCAGCTTCGAGATTAATTTAAGTACGAATTTCTAATGCCATAGCGAAAGAGCGAAATAACATGGAGAGCGCTCTTTCGTCTACTCTCTTTACGTTACGCTTTGGCGTTTGGCTACAAAATTTTGATATTCGGGTGCAAAAAAAATGACGCAAAGCGCATTCAGACTACTACGCCTCTCTATTTTAAGAAGATTAGAGAAGTAGTGGGATAACCATTAAACACAAAACCTGATGTCGCAATATAACGAGCTAAATTGAATCCCATGTGTGGTTGAAATTAGCTTATTTCAAGATAAAATGAAGCTCACCCGACCTAAAGACAGAATTAAGAACAGAATTCCGGGATTGGTAAATTCTTACTCAAGTACTTTTGTACTTGGTTCAAAAAAAAAACAGGTATCAACCTATTTTTGACGTTTGTATATTCCGGAATTTTATTTGCCAGTGTACTGTCATGTATTATAAAACATTGTACTTAATTTTAATCTGATTAACCGGAAGACTTGGTCGCTAAGGAAGCCCTCGAAAATGATTCCGAGTTCGCATCAGTCTAAAAATGCTATCTCTTCTATAGGCACCGCGATTGCTTACGATGGGCTACAAGCGGATACGGCTATCACTCTCGAAGCATTGTTTGGACTTGTTAAAGCAAAGCATTAATGCATTTTTGAGTCAAGAAGGCACTGTTAATCAAAGCTGGATTAATTATTACAAAGAAGAGACAGGGGAATTCTCAACGCAATAGAAATTTCCGGAAGAGTCTAAAGTAAGCAAGGCTGATGAGGTAATTTACGTACCAAATAAACTTTAGACTCTGGAAATAAAAATCGGAATCTCATAACTTAATGGAATATTCTTTTCATGTTTGCCCTACATAACCCAAATTTCTTGGCTTAAGTGTTTGGCTTGTTATAATCAAACAATATGATGACCTTTTGGCCCGGAATCTATTCTTTAGGTTAGTATCAACTAAGTCTGCCTTGGATCTGGGCGCTGTCTCAAACTGAGTCTTTCAATGATAAGCCCAGAATCTCTTATCTGTCATAAACCACATGCGTCTATAGGTCAGTCCCGAACATTTGACTAATCACCGCTGCGAAGGAGAGTGAGAGTGAAAGAGATAGAGAGCTAGCAAGATTATGGCACTTCGGTTGCCTGCAATGTCTCCGTTCTTATCACCAGCGACCTGCGTAATGTGATGCCATAAATAGAGGTCGCTCGTCTGTCTGGACATTTATTCTTGTGAAACGCCTTTAACATGAACGACGTGAATCTGGAACGGTGCAGCTCGAACTTGAAGCCTGCCTCAAGCTATACCAGCACCTCACTCCATGAGGCTGTTAAGCTGCGACTGGGCGAAGCGGGCGCCTTATCCAATTTACCACCACAAACAGTGCCACAATTCTTCGAAGAAGCTTGCCAACAATATGCCGACTTACCTGCCTTGGTCTGGGAGACTCCGGGTGCGGGCGATCAAGGCTGGACCACTTTAAGCTATAAGGATTATCAGCGCAAAGTCGAACAGGTGGCTTTAATGTTAATCCAAGTGGGCCTAGAAGAACGTAGCTCTATTGGTATCTTGGCCTTCAACTGTCCCGAATGGTTCTATGCAGAATTGGGTGCCTTACGAGCTGGTGGAGTGGTGGCTGGCATTTACCCAAGCAACTCGGCGGAGGCAGTACATCATGTCTTGGCCACCAGTGAGGCCACCGTGTGTGTGGTCGATGATGCTCAACAGATGGCCAAGTTAAGAGCCATTAAGGAGAGATTGCCTCGGTTGAAGACGGTCATACAACTCCATGGTCCTTATGAGAGTTTTGTCAATCAGGAGGAAGGCTATTATAGCTGGAAGCAACTGGAGGAGCAGACTTACCCTGTGCATTTGAAGGAGGAATTAAGAGAAAGAGAAAGTCGAATTTGTGCCAATGAATGTGCCATGCTGATTTTTACCTCAGGCACAGTGGGTTTACCCAAGGCTGTGATGCTTTCTCACGATAGCATAGTGTTCGATACAAAAGCCATTGATCTAAGCATGACTGGTGTACAGAAGGGCAGGGAAACTATGGTCAGCTATTTGCCACTAAGTCATATAGCTGCCCAAATCTTTGATGTTCTGTTGGCTCTGGAACATGGCGCTTGTGTGACCTTTGCGGACAAGGATGCCTTGAAGGGCACACTGGTTAGGACCTTCCAGAAGGCCCAACCCACTCGTATGTTTGGTGTTCCCCGTGTGTTTGAGAAGTTCCAAGAAAGTTTGGTGGCGGCCGAAGCCAAGGCAAAACCTTATTCTCGTTTGCTATTGGCCAAAGCGCGAGAGGCTGTGATACAATATCAGATGGATTCCATTAACGGGTAAGTTGGACCAAAGATAAGACAATACCTAGAAGCGAAATATACTTACACAAAATTTTTATGGTGGTTCCTGCGGGCAGGAAAAAATATTTTTTTAATTTAATTTAAAAAATTTTGTGGAAAATATTTTTTGATTGCGCTTTATGCTCAAAAATAGTATAAACATATATTTTAACGTGCTATATATCCGGCTTCGCTCGTGTCCTCTGAACTTTGTTGTTTCGTTAACAAAAATATATAAAATAATTTTGGGGTTTTTGGGTCAGGGGGGTGTTGTGGGTGGGGGGTGTGGGTTTTTGTGGGGTGGGTTGGGGGCGGTTTCGTTCTGTCGGGTGGCGGGTGTGGGGTTTTCGGGGGGGGTCGGGGGGGGGGGGGGGCGTGGGTTCGTGGGTGGGTGTGTGTGGGTGGGGGGGATACTTTTTATCAGAGGTGGGCAGCCTATAGCCCTTTTGGCTCAGCCAACCCAATCAGTATTTTCTGGAATTTGACAACGCTCAGTCTACCATACAATTACGACAATATGAAATAAAAGCCAAAATCAAATCGCACGCTCGATTTGAAGCTCGATTACAGGAGTTTTTTTTTGTTTTAGAACCGGTTCAATCTGGGAAAAAATCTAGCTTTTAAACAATATCTGAATTTTTCATATCGATACAATCCATATAACCAATCTATACACTCTGAAAAAAACAAGAGCATTATACTTGAATCAAGTACAAACGGTGTCAATAGTACGGAAGCTACGAAAATACTTGATTCAAGTCAAAAGTTCTTATATTAAGTACGATTTTTTCAATCATGAAATACTTAATTACAGACCTATTTTAACTATATTAAGATCATTTTGATCATACATTTAGGTCGTAAAAGTCTAAGGTCAATCCCGATAAAATCTTAAAACAAGAATTTGCGTATTTAAAATAATAATAAAAAGTACAAAATGTTCTTGGTTTAGGCCGGTAATGGGCAAACAATACATCACAATTAAGCTATGTATGTATGTTCGACTATCTCTTCATAAGTAAAGTAATATAAACAGTTGAGAATGTTAAGGACAGATGCGTCTTGAAATATTTTGCATATTCCATTGCATACTTTATGGGCTTGGCATTTTAAGACTATTTTGTACTCAATCTAAGAAATTTTGTACCTGAATTAAGAATGCGTTTTCTAGAAATTTTAACAGTAACTTCGAAAAATTCTTGATTCCAGAACGTTCGTTCTCATTTAAATAAAATTAACCATCGTTTTTGCACTTTAGAATGTTTTATACTGATTTTAAGCAGGGCTGCAAACCGGTTTTGAACCGGTTCGAAAAATTATCAATTATTTCGCACTTAGACATTTATTAAGAAGTTGCTGATACTCAGATACGTCATACCTAAATCATCCGAAGGTCGGTAGAAGGTAGTTTTGTGTAGTAAAAGTGTTGTTTTATTAGAAGGGTTTGCAATTGCTCTTTGCTCACAGCTTTAGTGAGCCAGCACTCGCTCAGCTTATGGCTCTGAGCTGAGAGCCGCATCACGAAAGCGGTGAGCTAGCAACCTTAAACCGGCTCTTGAGCCACAGTTCTTGGCCTTGTATGGGACTCGAATTCAGGACTTTGAAGACTAAAGACGAACTGTGAGCTTCTTTACGTAGGCTTCCACCGAGCTCATTCGTGACGAAGTGGCAAATAACATATATGACTCTGGTTTACTTTTGAATCTCTTTTGAATCCAATTGCAGCGCCACCTACCGTGTCAAATTGTAAATCTTAACTATCCAGGGACACACACTAAAAGAGTTATATAAGAAATTGGGGATAGTCGGCTCAAGGTCGAGTTTTTTATATAAATGAGGTTTCAAACTACCAGTGCTTGCGCATTACTGTGTTAGACCGTATCGGTCTCATATAATTATTTTATGTAAATGGTAAACTCCATAAGTTTACGATACAACAACAAAACACATGAGAAAAAAAATACAACCTTTCCGACACCCTGGGGTATGGGTGTTAAAATCAAAGTATCGAATAAATAAACTTAGAATCGTGTCACTCCTATATAGCAATTTAGCTACTTTATATTCGAAATAGGCGATGGCTGAGTGGACAGGCAGTGGCTCCTTTTTGTAATTTGTCGGTTCAAATCCGCAAAGACAAAGGGACTGTTTTTTAAATATTTTGGTGTCTTTTTAGAATAGTATTCCACGTTAGTAGAGTAAAAGTGATATAACAAATAGTAACGGAGGGAAAGAGTTACGACCGTAGTATAATATTTTATCAGCAAAAAGCCGATAACTAAGTACGTTGTCAGTCGTGGCTTTCTTGATGAAAAATTAGATCTCGGAGAGTAGAAAAAACTGATAGATCAACCAAATTTGAAATTTATGCAACAAAATGAATGAAAGTAAAAGCGCCAAACTATTACCGATTTAAGAAGTATAAAACAAGGTCTACCTACAAACGATAATAAAACTAAAAAAAATTATAAGTTCAAGATCGAACACAAAATCAGTTAGATTCATCATACAAATAGAAAGGTCGTAAAATTAAGCTTTGAAAAATTCTGTGTTTAAAGGTTGTGTGGTAAATTTACCATTTACCATTTTACGAGGACTAGGCAAAACCCTCAATATTTAAAAAAATTTTTTATAAGATGTCGCATTTATTTTTTGTATGTTCTTTGATTGGACATTCATTTTAATCCTTATTATTTTCTTTCTGCTTTCCTTACAGACACAAACATTCCTTGTACTCCTCCTCCAAATACTGGCTAGCCTCGCGTCTGATACGTCCCATACGCCAAATGTTGGGCCTGAACAATTGTAAAACCTTCTTGACGGGCGGTGCTCCTGTTACCGATGACCTTAAGAATTTCTTTTTGGGCTTGGACATGCCGTTGGGTGAATGCTATGGCATGTCGGAGAGCGGTGGTGCCATCACCATGAATACAGGGATGACCAATCTTTTTAGTGCCGGTCAAACCATTTGTGGTCTAGAGCTGAAGATCCATGAGCCAGATGTAAATGGTCAGGGTGAGATTATGATACGTGGACGTCCCAATCTGATGGGTTATCTGGGTCAGCTGGATAAGACCCAGGAGACCATCAAAGAGGATGGTTGGTTGCTCAGTGGCGATTTGGGCTACCTGGATGCGCATAGTAATGTGGTTATCTCCGGTCGTTTGAAGGAACTGATTATAACAGCCGGTGGCGAGAATATACCCCCGGTGCATATTGAAGAACTGATCAAAAAAGAGTTACCCTGTGTGAGCAATGCTTTGCTCATAGGAGATCATCGCAAATATCTAACGGTATTGCTGTCGCTGAAAACAAAATCTGATGGCAAAACGGGTATTCCCTTGGATATTTTACGTGAGGAGACTGTGGAATGGTTAAGGGAATTGGATATACATCAGACTCGCCTTTCGGAGCTATTAAGCATACCTGCTGATCTTCAACTGCCAAATGATACCATGGCCTTGTCAGCAGCCCTGGAAATTAAGGCGGATCCTAAACTTTTTGAAGCTCTGGAGGAGGGCATTAGGCGAGCCAATAAGCAAGCCATTTCTAATGCACAAAAAGTGCAAAAGTTTGCTTTAATACCTCATGAGTTCTCATTGCCCACGGGAGAGTTGGGACCCACTTTAAAGATACGCCGAAATATTGTGCATGCCAAGTACCACCAGGTGATTGAGCGCCTGTATAAGTAACACAATTTTTGATTTATGTTTAAAAGTCGTTTGTAAAGAAGATACAAATATATAGTACATATTTTGTTAGTTTGTAAAACAATGTGTTTTTTAAATTTGTTTTATAAGTTTCCAGTCTTCAAATCGAATCGATCGAGTTCCGCTTACGATTGTGTTGATGAATGCATAGTAGCAGGAAACGTAAATATTTTAATCGAGAAGCTCAATCTACAAAAGATATCGAAGCGATGCGTGCCACGATTGCTTACAATAGACATAACGCGGATACGAATTTCCCTGAATATGCAAAATTCCAATGAATCTCCCCTCGAGTCGTCACCGTTGGTAAAACTTGGTCTCAATATTAACCGCAAAGCAACCTTTAGTGCAGAGACGTCGCTACACCAAAGCGTTGGCAGAGAAAAATGGTCAATGTTCTGAGCATTTAATAATTTCTATTGAGGTAACCTATACAATCTGCCTCTGTATACCTGACATATGATCATTGATCAGTGTGGAACTAACACTTGAAGCGAAAGATTGTATTTACCCATGTTTGCAGTCTATGCGCATACGACTTACACACACATACATACAAAATTTGTGTGCTAGAACTTTCTCAATTGACACTTGACATTTCTTCAGTGTGCTTCCCACACTTTAAGCGATTGGTTGATCCATGCAAGTCAATTGTTTGATTGCTTGATCGCCATGCAAATATTGTGCGTGGTTCTTGTGCAGCGTTTAGCCACACATTAGTGGGATTCCTGAAACTGAGATGCTTCCCATTTTGATTTGCTTTTGTTTTCGTGGCACTGCGTAACAAAAGGCGCAATGTGACCAGTGTTAAACCTACAGAAAATACAGCCACATTTTGTCAGGTTTTATGTCCACACTGGGCATTTAGTAAGAAGCAGCTGGGAACAGCTGATCCACGAAATTCAAAGCATATCAAAAGCGAAAGCAAATCATTTTCAGGAATCCCACTAATACACATACATAGAAAATTTGTGTGCTCACTCTGCCGCCTCACTCTTAAATATAGCACCATGGTGTTAAAAATAATGGAATTATACCTGGAGAAGGGGAGACTGCAATTTGTCAAATCCGAGCTTTTGCTAATATGTGTGTGGCAGAGCGCTGCACAAAAACCACTTCTAATTTTTGTACTTCTATTGAGTAAACAAACAATTGAAATTACGTCTCAGGTGTGGCTCTACACTTAAAAGTTATGAATTATATACAATCGGACGAGCACCAAAATCAAAGCAAAACAGTAAAGGTTTTAAAAGATCTTGCAGGTGATATACGATTATTTTCTCTGTTCCCATTGGCGTCTTTTCCGTTCCCGTTTCCGACCACTTATTTATAGGCCTGGACATTTCCGTGAATAGCTGTTTGAAGAAATTCAAGGACGGGAAAGAAAGAGCCTGAATTGTATAGTTCATAGAAGGAGAATTTTTGATGGACTTTTTGGAAGAAAAAATTCAATTACTGGAAAGTATTACAGTCAATTATTCGGCACGTTTAAAGCGAATTGCTTCACCCCCACCGTACAATATGGCTCGGAGAAAAAAATTAGCTCAAGTGATGATAAACAAAAATTTTGGAAACTAATCAAGGTCGTATTTTAAGATAGGGTTAAAAAGTGCGCGACACGTTAGGAAAAAAGTTTCAAGCTAACTACTATGATCATAAATTATGTATGATCAGATCAGGGCTGCAAACCGGTCTTAAACCGAACCGGTTTGAACCCGGAATTCATACTTTTGACTTACTGTGAACCGCACCTTGATCTGAACCACTTGTGAAAAAATTATTTGAACCTGACCTGTTCCGAACCAAAGCTTTCGGTTCGGTTCAGCAAAAGTTACAAGTCTTAAGCTAAGGTCCCTCAAGCAAAAAATTGGCCGAAATTTTGTTTAAAATTTGTCTATGGATCCACAATCCAAATACATGAAATCCACAGAAATTCCGAAAATGTTGTCATATTTTTAACAAATTAATTGTTTTTTTTTTTTTTATAAAAATTTGGTAAAACTTGGGAAGAACCAAGGTTCGAACCAAAACCTTAGCACAAAAACCTTGAACCTCAAATTTCTGAACCTTAACCACTGGTAAATTTTGGTTCGAACCCGCGAATCATACCTTCGGAAAAATAATTTTTGTTTGCTGCCCTGGATCAGATTGATATGATCGTAGATCGAGTGAAATTTAGCATTATTAACTTAACGAAAATTATTAATAACTAAGACAAACTCTTTTTACGTAATTCTTGGAAATTTTTATTAATACAGTTTTTCAATTTTTTTTTTCAAATTTTCTTTTTAGGCCTGTACCGAGGTAAAAAAATTTTTAGTTCGGCATAATACTTTATATAAATAAGAAAGCTTTTCAAAGTTGTTCGTTAGAGTTTCTTTAGGCCTTATAGGGTTAACAAATTTAGATATAAAAAATGTCACAACCACAGACCATACAATGCATAGATAGGACTTCTTTTACAAAAATTGTTTATTGCGAAGAAGAACTACGTTAACTTTCTTTTTATATATTTGATGTATTTCGTGTTCAATTTGAAGCGATGTTGTGGGATATTTCACATAAAATAAAAATTTATTTTGATCAAAATATACATGGAATACGCATAAAATTAACAGACAATTATACATATTTTTATATTTGGTAACCTAAGCTATTTCACGATCATTCCTCAGACGCTGATGTTCCGCATCCATTTTGCAGACATTCTGGAATAATACATACATTAATGAAAACTAGGTTAGTTTCTATGTAAGGACTTTTACTACCTACCACTTTATTAATAGCTCTCAATTTCTTATCCCTTTCCTTGCGATCCACGAAACGTCGGAGCCAACGTAAACCTGAAAATGCCATAACTATGGCCACCAGCATCCAAATGATTACCGAACGGGAATCAAAACGATCGGTGGGTATTTTGGGCCAGGTCAGGGGAGGCGGTGAAGGATTCAACTCATCATTGTTTTGCTGTATTTTAAATATAATTTTATGAATGCTGCATTAATAATTTAAATCAGAGAGGAGCAGTATGAAAAATCTACAAGAACAAGGCATAAAAATAAAAAAAAAACTTCCCATCTCTGATTAAATTTAATTATTAAACATACCTTACACTCGCACTTCTTCATTTTATCATCCCTCAATTCTTCTGTTAAGTCCAACAATATAATCGAACGATTCTGTTGACCCTCCCAGCACTCAAAGCCAGACACCTGACTTAAGTCTTCACTCCATTTGCTTATCATACTCCAAGAGCGTGCAAAATTTAGATTTGTCGGAAGTTTATGCAATATGTTCCTTACTAACCAGGAACAAGACCAGTTATTATCCGCCAGATTCACATATTGAAACGGCTTTAAATAGCTTAGATTAATCGATTTCAAGCGATTGGAACTAAGATCTAAGCCAAGAGCTAAACGATTCAAGGCAGGCGGAAAGTGTTGTAACCAGTCAACATCCTCCAAAGTATTTCCAGCCAGTCGTAGAATTTTTAGATGAGTTTGATGCTTAAGTAAATCAAATTGTATCAAACTCAAGCGATTGTATGAGAGATTCAGCTCCTCCAGTTGAGTGTTGGTAACAAACAGAACGGCAGATAAAGAGCTTAGTTCATTATAACTGAGATCCAAGTGAAGTAGAGAATTAAGCATAGTCAGGCTATCAGGATCTAGCTGAACCAAGGCATTATTACTGAGATTCAGGCGCTGGGGAAAGTTATAAAAAAACATTATTAAATAACGTTTTAGAACAAAATATAAATCACTTTTAACTATAAACATAATCCATAATCCAAAATTAAATGAAATAAAAATAAAAATAAAAGTAAATTAAAATTAAATTAAATTAAAATAAAATTAAAATAAAAAATAAAATAATAAAAAAATAAAATAAAAATAAAATAAAATAAAAAAAATAAAATAAAATAAAATAAAAATAAAATAAAATAAAAATAAAATAAAAATAAAAATAAAAAAAAAAAAAAAATAAAAATAAAATAAAAATAAAAAAAAAAAAAAAATAAAAAAAAATAGAAGGCTAACATCGGCTACGCCGATGTTATAAATACCCTTGCAGTTTTTGAAAGGCGCTACCTTTGATAACAAAAAAGTTTTTCTCATTAGAATTAGTTTTTAGACCGATCGCTCCTATGGCAGCTATATGCTATAGTCATCCGATTTCGATTAATTTTTCCAGAATTGTGTGGAAAAATATTAAACTAATATATACCACGATTGGTGATGCTACGATGGAAAACAAAAAAGTTTTTCTCACTAGAAATAGTTTTTGGACCGACCGTTTATATGGCAGCTATATGCTATAGTCATCCGATTTTGATAAATTTACCCAGAAATGAGTGGAAGTATACAAAACTAATACATACCACGATTGTTGAAGCTAACATGGAAAACAAAAAAGTTTCTCTCAATAAAATGGACCGACCGTTTACATGGCAGCTATATGCTATAGTCATCCGATTTTGATAAATTTTTTCTGAATTATGTGGAATCATATAAAACTAATATATTCAACGACTGGTGATGCTACGATGGAAAACAAAAAAGTTTTTCCCCCTAGAACTAGTTTTTGGACCGACCGCTTATATGGCAGCTATATGCTATAGTCACCCGATTTTTATAAATTTTTCCAGAATTGTGTGGAAGCATATAAAACTTATATATACTACGATTGGTGAGGCTACGATGGAAAACAAAAAATATTTTTATACACTTGAAAAGTGTATATTAATTTTGCCCAGAAGTTTGTAACGCATAGAAATATTCATTTCCGACCCCATAAACTATATATATTCTTGATCAGGACGACGAGCTGAGTTCATTTCCGCTTGTCCGTCCGTCCGTCTGTCCGTCTGTCTGTCCGTCTGTCTGTCCGTCTGTCTGTTTCTACGCGAACTAGTCTCTCAGTTTTTAAGCTATCGAGCTGAAATTTTGCACAGAGTCTTCTTTTTACTGCACGCAACTAATATGTCGGAACCGGCCGGATCGGATGACTATATCATATAGCTGCCATAGGAACGATCGGTCTAAGAACTAGTTCTAGTTAGAAAAACTTTTTTGTTTTCCATCGTAGCGTCACTTATCTTGGTATATTTTAGTTTTATATGATTCCACACAATTCGGGAAAAATTTATCAAAATCGGATCACAACTATAAGGAACTGATCGGTCGAAAAATAAGTCTTGTGAAAAATTTTGATTTCCATGTAGCGTCTCCTATCGTAGTATATATTTGTTTTATATGTTTCCACACAATTCTGAAAAAATTTATCAAAATCGGATGACTATAGCATATAGCTGCCATATAAACGGTCGGTCAAAAAACTACTTCTAATGAGAAAAACTTTTTTGTTATTTATCGTAACGTCTCCAATCTTGGTTTATATTAGTTTTATATGCTTTCACATAATTTTGAAAAAAATGATCAAAATCGGATGACTATAGCTTATAGCTGCCATAGGATCGATCGGTCGGAAAAAGTGATTTACTAAGAAAAGTTTTTTTTATGGTATCAAATTTTTATTATCAATGATTTAAAAATTTTAATTATCTGATATCTATATCCTATATATATTTTTCCAGTTAAATCAGTTGGAGTAAAGTTTTTCAAGTGTATTAAAACTTCGGCACAGTCGAAGTTAGCCTTGCCTTCTCGTTTTTATTAGAACTAGTTTTTGGACCGATCGTTCCTATGGCAGCTATATGATATAGTCATCCGATCCGGCCGATTCCGACAAATTTGCAGCGTATTTGTATTTAAAGACTTTTAGCAAAGTTTGGTCAAGATAGCTTTAAAACTGAGGGAGGAGATAGCATGGAAACAGACGGACAGACGGACGGACGGACAGACGGACATGAACTCAGCTCGTCATGCTGATCAAGAATATATATACTTTATGTGGTCGGAAATGCTTCCTTCACTGCGTTACAAACATCGTGACAATTTTAATATACCCTCTGCAAGAGTATAATAAAATAAAATAAAAATAAAATAAAATAAAAATAAAAATAAAAATAAAAAAAAAAAAAAAAAAATAAAAAAAATAAAAAAAAAAATAATAAAAAAATAAAAAATAAAAATAAAATAAAATAAAATAAAAAAATAAAATAAAATACATAAATAACCCTTTTTTAAATTCATATAAATTATTTTAAAAGCTGGATGCATTTCCGTTGCATAAAGTATTTTTACGACATATTTTTTAAATTAAAAAAAATCAATCAGTGAAATGAAAACAAAGAAAATAACCGAGTAGTAGCAGCATTAATCAGCCACTCTATATTTAATCATATGTATTTATATCAGGCACAAATTTTTTAAATAAGATAAGATTAAAGTCAACTGTCCCTTTTCAATGACCAGGCACTTTTGTAAGCCATGCACTCAAAAAAAAAAAATTAGGCCAAAATCGACCCAAAATTTTGAAATTCGATTTAAAAACGGAGAAAAAGGCGAATCGCCACAAATTTCAGAAAAAAACAAATAAGAGCACTATTGTCGAGTGCCCCGACTACGAAATACCCTGCATCTTTGATTTTGTGTTTTTTATACTACTGCACCAGCCCCGGTAGCCAAGCTGAGATTCTGGGGGCACTTAAGCGTATTCATGCTGACAAAGCCCCAGGACCGGGCTAATTAATGCGGATCACCCAACGGTCTTCGCAAGACTATTTAATATGTGCATAATGCAGCGTCACTTCAGGAGCTTCCGATCTTTAAGAGTCCTGCGCCTTCAGAGGACGCATCCGCCTACAGACCTCTCTGTTTGCTTAATGTATTTAGTTAGCAACGATGCCATAAGAACCCTGATCGACTTGGGGGTGCGATGGAAAGGAGGTGGAAAATGGTATTGCCTGTTGGTGACTCTAGATGTGCGCAATGCAATTAACACTGCTAGCTTGCTGTTCGGTATATCAAAGTACCTGACTGAATCGTTACTTTCCGTTTCCCCGTACCGGTGCAGTAATTCCTTTCATTTCTAAATATAATTACACTTATAATACTACTTTTCATTTTTATATCTATTTACCCACCTGATAGTCAATTAGGTTACATTCGGAATTATTTTACCAACATCCCCCCAAGATGTTTCGAGATACTTTCCAAACATTCCGTAGGGGTTTTTGTTGTCAGATATGGTCGAAATTCCCTAAACTATCCGGTTATGAAATATAATATTTATACACGTGGTTGTTCAAATCAGAAATGGGGTTTTTTATACCCGCAATGGTACAAATCTTCCAGGGGGTTTGGGGTTATCAATATAATAAAATTTCCCATTAAATATTTAATTATATAATAATTAATTATAAAATTTTTATAGTTATTTAAAAATTAATTTATTTATTTTTTTTTAAACAATTTTTTATAATAATATTAATATTATAATAATAATTATTTATTAATAATTTAATTAATTTTTAAATTATAAAATTTTTTTAATATATTTTTTTAATATTTAAAATATTTATATATTATAATTTAAATAAAAAAAAAAAAATAATGTTATTAAATAATATTAATTTAATAGGGGGGGATTTAAAAATTTTCCCGTATTTTCCCCCTATCACGAACGTTGTGATAGGTTTTGGGGCGCGCGTGGGGGTGTTTAGGGTTTGAACATATATAGTGGGGGGTGGTGGGGGGGGCGGTTGTAGTCAGACCCGGTGTTGGGGGGGGGAGAAAAAAAAGAGGGTGTACGACACATTAGCAGACCGCTGCCCAAAGATTTGGGTGTATTAGCGTTTAAGGCTGGCCCACTGCGGCTCTTAACACCCCCAGAGATGACCATAATCGGATTCGCGGATGACATTCCGATAGTCAGTGTTGCCAAAGAGCTCGTGGAGGCTGAGCAAAAAACCAACACAACTTTTAGAGAGGTTGTTGAGTGGTTCGAGGCAAACTCGCTTCTTCTAGTAGCCCAAAAAAAACAAAAGCTGCGGAAAAATTGTGGAGTACAAGGTAATGGCTGCGCAATTAGATCGAAGCCTGCCATTAAATACCTAGCTATGATGGTGGACCACAGGCTACTAACTCTACTGCCGATAAAGCGGGCTTGATGGCCAGTACAGAAGATCATCCTATCATCCTATTCGCTGCGGCAATTTGGGCACCAGCAATGGCGTGCGTAACATATATTAAGAATTGGGTGTTATGTGTTAATCTTAAAGTACTGTCCATCTTTAGCTATGACTTTTCTCCATTTTTCAGGCAGCATACGGATTAACATTTATTTGAAAATGATTTGCTTAGACGACCTTTAACATCTTTATGCTTTCAACTTTACTTAGCCAGTCATTTATTAACCATTGCTGTTGCAATTTATACCCAACATTCATACTTTGTGCCTGCCATTCACATAGTTAAATCGCTTAAATCACTTGAAGTTCTTATCGCATTATAATTATTAGATGATTATCCTAAATATAAGCGATTAGCTGTTTGCAATTTTGTTTAAACTTTTACGAGGAGTCGCAAAATATATTGCTGCAAGCGAAAAATAATTTATTGTTGCACTTAAATTAACGTGCAACTCTCATTTTTCAACTTTAATCTCTATGAACAAATTTGGCAGGAAATAGTGGCCAACAAAATGCAACATGGAAGCTATGTCTCCTACAATGAACAAAAAACGAGAAGGCAAAGCTAACTTCGACTGTGCCGAAGTTTTAATACACTTGAAAAACTTTACTTCAACTGATTTAACCGGTAAAATATATATAGGATATAGATATCCGATATTTAAAATTATGAAATCATTGATAATAAAAATTTGATACCATAAAAAAAAACTTTTCTTAGTAAAACACATTTTCCGACCGATCGGTCCTATGGCAGCTATATGCTATAGTCATCCGATTTTGATAATTTTTTTCAAAATTATGTGAAAGCATATAAAACTAATATATACCAAGATTGGGGACGCTACGATAAAAAACAAAAAGGTTTTTCTCACTAAAAGTGGTTTTTTGACCGACCGTTTATATGGCAGCTATATGCTATAGTCATCCGATTTTGATAAATTTTTTCAGAATTGTGTGGAAACATATAAAACTAATATATACCACGATTGGAGACGCTACGATGAAAATCAAAAAAGTTTTTCTTACAACGACTTATTTTTCGACCGATCGTTCCTATGGCAGCTATATGCTATAGTGATCTGATTTTGATACATTTTTCCAGAATTATGTGGAAGCATATAAAACTAACATATACCAAGATTGGGGATGCTACGATTTAAAACAAAAAAGTTTTTCTAACTAGAACTTGTTCTTAGACCGATCGTTCCTATGGCAGCTATATGATATAGTTATCCGATCCGGCTGGTTCCGACATATTAGTTGCGTGTAGTAAAAAGAAGACTCTGTGCAAAATTTCAGCTCGATAGCTTTAAAACTGAGAGACTAGTTCGCGTAGAAACAGACAGACGGACAGACGGACGGACGGACAAGCGGAAATGAACTCAGCTTGTTGTCCTGATCAAGAATATATATAGTTTATGGGGTCGGAAATGAATATTTCTATGCGTTACAAACTTCTGGGCAAAATTAATATACACTTTTCAAGTGTATAAAAATTTATGATA
Organism: Lordiphosa mommai; assembly: GCA_018904225.1. Lineage (NCBI taxonomy): Eukaryota > Metazoa > Arthropoda > Insecta > Diptera > Drosophilidae > Lordiphosa > Lordiphosa mommai. The sequence continues at coordinate 1,006,883 of JAEIFT010000012.1, read as the reverse complement.
TTCTATATGGTTAATTGAAAGTATGTATGAATGTATTAGAATTCTAATAGATCTGTCTAAGGTGAACAGCAAAAAAAAAAAATATTAAAATTCTGTTATTCTTGGTGTTATCTAAAAACTGATAACTTTAAAGCAAAGTTGCCGATAAAAAAAAAATATTATCGCCTAAATGAACTATCGTACTAAAAGTGGAAGGCTACGGACAGACGGACAGGGCTAGATCGATTAGGCTGTTGATACTGATCAAGAATATTTAAATATTAATGAGGTCGGAGAGACTTTCTTCTGCCTGTTACATAAATTTGCACGAACTTTTAACGAACGAAAAAAAAATTGTTTCTTACTTGATTTAGAAAAGGGAAATATGCAAAATTATTTTAATTAAAGAGTTTAAAGCTTTCCTTACTAGCGATAGCGATATTTCGGGCAAGAAAGTGCAAATTTACGATTTGCCAAGCTTTTTAAGCGCATTTTCTCTTTTCGATTGGCAGCTCTAAAGTCATTAAGCAAGTCCACTCTTTTCGCAAAACTTTAGCTACATTAAATGATTTTCACTTAAAAATTTCCAAATGAAATTTATGTAACGTCACGCAAGTATCGTCACGTCAGATTGAAATTTTCTAATAACTGATAACTTTAAAGTGTGGGGTCACACAAACTGGGCAAGTGCTGCCCATCGCGATTACGGGCAGTGCTGCCCAGCGTAATTATTTGATTTGCTTATAACTCGAATATCGCTTAGTAGATCTGGGAACGGTGTATGGTGGATCGATTAGTAATGACGATTAAAATATATGCCAATCTTACTTCTAAATTGCGGGATATTTGAAGTGTTTTTTAAATTGTGGGGGTGACAACTCTGCTATTGTTCATTTGATTGGAAAACGATGTATGAGGGCTATATGAGTTTTGATGGGTAGAATATATGTCTATAGGGTTCAAACTATCTATCTCTAAAATTGTGTGAGCTTTGAGGTTTTTTAAAATTGTGGGGGTGGCAACTCTACTATCGTTCATCTGATCGAAAAACGATGTATGGGGGCTCGATAAGTAATAATGAGTAGAATATATGTCTAGAAGGTTCGAACAACCTAATTCCAAAATTGCGGGATATTTGAGGTGTTTTTCAAATTGCGGGGGTGGCAACTCTACTATCGTTCATCTGATCGGAAATCGATGTATGGGAGCTCGATAAGTATTGATGAGTAGAATATATGTCTACAAGGTTCGAACAACCTAACTACAAAATTGTGAAAGATATTAAGTTTTTTCAATTTGCCGGGGAGGCAGGGGGCGTGGTAAAAATCAAAACTAAACTTGATCTACTTGCATGTATAAGAAATAAATGTTCCATACTCCTGAAACCTCTATCTCTTACCATCTTTGAGATCTCTGTGTTCATACGGACGGACGGACGGACGGACGGACGGACGGACGGACGGACGGACAGACGGACATGTCTATATAGACTCGGCTGTTGATGCTGATCAAGAATATATATTCTTTATAGGGTCGGAGATGCTTCCTGATAAAAAACAGTTTACAGAAAAACATTTATTTCTGTGATTTATCACCAAAAACCTGCTTTATATTTCATGAGGAAAGGGTATCTCATCTCCAAAAAGAAAGGTTTTCGTATTCCACAAGAAACTCTTTCTAAGCAGCAGGAAAAAACGCTACCTTATCTACAGGAAGAAACGCATTCACTCAGAAAAAAAAAAACAAAAATTCCGTACTTAAACAGTGAAAATTCAGGACAAACGATCTTAAAAGCTAACAAAGTTCGGAATTTCCAAATTAAAGAACAAGATGGATTTTGATTTTCAAGTCCTTCTAAATTGAATTATTAAAATAACCATATTATTATTCTTACTATTATATTTTTTAATGGAATAAATATTTATGCGTGATTCAAGAAAAAAATAAAAAAATTATCTTTTAATTTTAGGAACAAACGATCATATCTAAATTTTAAATTACATTTTTTCTGGATTTTCTTATCCCACAAAAGAGACTTTTTATCTCCAGGAAGAAACGCTTTCTCATATTTCAAAAGGCACTTTTTCTTAGCTCGTTAAAGAGAAACTTTATCTTTGCCCCAGAATGAAACGATAAGAAGATCATTTTTCCTATCCCTCAACAGTAACGATTTCCCACCTCCAAGAAGTGTCCCAGAGTGTCACATTTCTTTCCGAAGGTAGATATTTTTAGAGTGAAGCGATATCTTCAGCAATAAATAATGTTTGCTGGAAAATATCATGAAAATTGCCCTGAAAAGTATGCTATGTTTATTATTGTGTTTTAGTAAGCTTTTGTTATCACACACAAATCAACTGACCACTGTTTGTAAATCAACCATGGCTCAAAAGGTTTCATCTGTCTGAACTTTGGATCTATGGACGGGCACCTTACGGTCGCCTAATTAAAATGGTTATAATTTACCAGCTTGGAAGCATACAGATACAATAATATGCGCAGCAAAAAATGTTTATTAATGTTAATAAATAATAATAATATTTACTTAATATTTGCCTCGACACTAATTTATCTAATCTGAGTGAATGTACAGCGTAAATCATCGAGTATATAATTATAATAGATATAATGAACTCGTTCGAATATATATGTTTTAATAAAAGGAAATAATGTTTGCTTATTTTGAAGTGATAAATAAATAGTCGGACCGAATTTGCTAATGCGTTAATATTAGTTTGCCGATGGCTTTATAAAACATCACAACACTTGAATGATTAATGGGCATATTAATTAAGAGTTTTAAGTGTTAAAACTAAAATTGGTAAATCTATTTTAATTTGAATACAAATAGTTAATTTTATTTGACTCAGCTTACCTCCAAGGACTCCAAGCCGTAAAAACTGTTATTGTTGAGCTGCTTCAAGTTATTGTGACTCAAATCCAAATGCTGTAGTTCAAAACTCTTGGCAAAAGCCAAAGGTTCCAGTTGGTTCAATGCATTTTGTGATAGATTCAAGTGTACCAAACGTGCTAAACCTCTTTCCGATAAAAAGTGCAAGCTTTTCAACAGATTTCCCTCTAGCCGTAGACTTCTTAAATGTGTATTACTCTCAAATGCCTCCGACTCCACTTTCTCTATACGATTATGTTGTAGCGCTAGACTAGAGAGACGATGTAGTCCTTGAAAGTAGGAGCTACCAATCATTTGCAAAAGATTTCCATTCAAATGTAAATGCTTCAAGTGTTGAAGGCCTTGAAATGCATCCGCTTCTATATGAATGATATGATTGTTGGCCAACTGCAGTTGCTGCAGTTGTGGATAAAATTCAAAACTTTTCAATGTTAGCTGGCTTATCAAGTTATGACTAAGATCCAGAGAAGTCAAAGCAGCCAAAGGTTCACTGGACCACGATTTGATCACTTCTATTTTGTTGTGAGCCAGAGAGAGATATTGTAAGCGGGTTAGGCCGTGGAGAGCATAATCTTCGACTATAGTTAAGCCACTGTGATGCAATTCCAGACTCAGTAGATGAGTAAATTTCAATAGAAAGGCATTCTCCAATCGTTCCAAACTGCAGTTGCTTAAGCTCAATGTGGTTAAGGCATCCACATCTTGTATTAAAGCCACATCGGTTTTATTACATTTGCTCAACTGCAGGCAAGTTACACTTGCGGTAAGTCCATGTAAGACGTAGAGTAGGAAAATACCGAACCTAGCGTGCCGCATTTCGACTAAAGACTGCTGTTAGTTTTTTAAAAAGTTTGTAATTAAATTTCTTATCTTATTGCAGTTGGTTTACCTGTTTGGATGCTGACAGGGCATCAAGATAGAGCTAATCAGTAAATCAACTGGCCGACATTTGGCTGGAAACAATATTTACACACTGTTCAGACAATTAAAAAGCTTTCAGCGATTCTTGTTACGCTAAGCAAATGCAACCAACTCGTTAAGCTAAAAATTATCTCACAGTCGTCATAGATATTTTTGGTAAGTTTTTATATTTAGTTTATTTATTAAATTCTAATAACACTGTGCAAGTCAAAAAAATAGACATGCCCGAACTTGATGGTTCTAGGGTCCTAGGAGTCGAACTGCATCATTAATTTTTTGGGTTGTAATAATGGTTTCATACGAAAATTTTATACTCTGTATCGAAGGTCCAAAGAGTATATTGGGTTTGTGCAAATGTATGTAACAGCCAAAAGGAAGCATCCACCCTATAAAGAATATCTTGATCAGCATCAACAGCCGAGTCGATATAGACATGCCAGTCTGTCCGTATGTACGCTGAGATCTCAGGGATGGTAAGAGATAGAGGTTTGAAGTGTATGAAACATATATTTCTTATACTTGCAGGCAGATCAAGCTTAGTTTTGATTTTCGCCACGCCCCCTGCTTCCCCCGCAAAATGAAAAAACCTCAAATCTTCCACAATTTTGTAGTTAGGTTGTTTCTTCTTATCATTACTTATCGAGCCCCCATATATTGTTTTCCGATCAGATGAACGATGGTAGGGTTGCTATCCCTACAATTTGAAAAAAATCAAATATCTTCCACAATTTGAAAGACAGATTGTTTGAACCTTTAAGGCATATATTTTAATCGTCATTACTTATCGTTCCACAATACTCCGTTTCCAGATCAGATGAACGATATTCGAGTTATAAGCAAATCAAAAAATTACGCTGGGCAGCACTGCCCGTAATCGTGATGGGCCGCACTTGCACAGTTTGTGTGACCCCACACTTTAAAGTTATTAGTTATATACAAACAGGTACAGAGTATATTACAGTCGGGCTTGACCGACTTTTAATGCTGCATGAAAGACACACTAAGGGCTATTTTCTCATCTTCATATTTTTGAAATCTAGTTGTTTATTAAGAAGATATATTTTGCCTAAATGTATGTTGGCAACATCCATTTTCTTATTAACCACCTAGATTTATAAACATGAAGATGAGAATACGGCCCTACGCATCATTATTCAACGAGTCGAAGGTGTGCAACGTAATACCATTTTGTAAGCCTCAGTTGAAAGAATTTTTAAGAACCCTAGGTGAATATATAAGAATTTAACAACTAATATATAGCTTCAAAAAAATTAAAAATGTTAAAATTGTCATCTTTCTTGTTGGATTAGGAATAAAGCTTACGAGTTCTTTGTATGCGTCTTATAATTTTCGATTTGATTACTTATTACAAAAGTTCCATTTTAGTACCTTTACCTACATACTGAAAAATGCTGTTAGCTTTTACCTTACCTAGGTATAGTTTTTGGCATTTACCATGTACCTTATCTAGGTAAAAATAATGAGTACCTTTCCAATCACTGACTATACTACATAGACTAGGACTACATTACATAGCAGATGTTGCAATGACTTAACGGCGAAATATTTTTGAGTTCACCAGCTAGGTACCTTAATCAACAAATCTTTGCTTAGAACCAATTCATTTTGATTTTTTTTGTTTTTTAACTCTCGTTGAGTTTTGAGCCCGGGCAGTAGTATTAATCCTATAAAGGTTAGGTTTGGACTCAGAAAAAAATAGAGATTCCCACTTCGGCTTGTAGCCGTTTTTCGTTAATTGTTTAGTCTTTGTCATTTTAGCGAAAGTTGTGTGTGTGTGTTGGTAGGTGGAATTAAAACAATACTGAAGTAACAGGTGGCGTATGTGTATTATTTATTTCCGGCCGCCTAAAAGCAGGCAATGCAATTTTTATACTCTGTACCGAAGGTACAAAGAGTATATTGGGTTTGTGCAAATGTGTGTAACAGCCAGAAGGAAGCATCTCCGACCCCATAAAGTATATATATTCTTGATCAGCATCAACAGCCGAGTCGATATAGACATGTCCGTCTGTCCGTCTGTCTGTCCGTATGAACGCTGAGATCTCAGAGATGGTAAGAGATAGAGGTTTGAGGTGTATGGAACATATATTTCTTTTACTTGCAGGCAGATCAAGTTTAGTTTTTTTTTTTGCCATATATCTTCTACAATTTTGGAGTTAGGTTGTTCGAACCTTCTAGACATATATTCTACTCATCATTTTTTATCAAGCCCCCATACATCGTTTTCCGATCAGATGAACGATAGTAGAGTTGCCACCCCCGCAATTTGAAAAACACCTCAAATATCCCGCAATTTTAGAGTTAGGTGTTTCAAACCTTCTAGACATATATTCTACTCATCATAACTTATCGAACCCCCATACATTCTTTTCCGATCAGATAAACGATAGTAGAGTTGCCACCCCCGCAATTTGAAAAACACCTCAAATATCCCGCAATTTTAGAGTTAGGTGTTTCGAACCTTCTAGACATATATTCTACTCATCATTACTTATCGAACCCCAATACATTGTTTTCCGATCAGATGAACGATGGTAGAGTTGCCACCCCCACAAAAAATCGAATATCTTCCACAATCTAAATGACAGATTGTTTGAACCTTTTAGGCATATATTTTAATCGTCATTACTTATCGATCCACCATACACCGTTTCCAGATCAGATGAACGATATTCGAGTTATAAGAAAATCAAATAAGTACGCTGGGCAGCACTTGCGCAGTTTTTGTGACCCCACACTTTAAAGTTATTAGTTATATACTAACAGGTACAGAGTATATTACAGTCGGGCTTGACCGACTTTCTTACTTGTTTTGTTTGAGTCTGCTAGATGGTTTATTACTCATACGTAGTGTTGCCCTTGCCTACATTTTTATATTTTAACTAGTTGGCATATACTTGGTCAGAAATCGTAATGTTATGGAAGTTTTTTTCAAATTTTTCAGCTATTTAAGTAGGTCTTCTGCTTTGAACATGGTTTTTAAGTGTTTTTTTTTAATTCTGGAAAGAAAACCAAAGATATTTTTCAATTTGTTCTTATTATTTGTGTTATTTATTAAATAAATTAAAAAAAAAAATATTTTGGAATTCGAGGGCTGTTCAAAAAGTTATCAGCCTGCCAATTAAGGTCTCAAAAAAAAAGGTGAAGAGGTGGTAGCCATGATTCCGAGACATCAGGTTATCGGAAATGAAAACGTTAAATGAGTGTAAAAAAAATAGAAAAAACATGTTTTTCCTCTTGATTGATGTACGGGCCAGAAATACATCAATTCTGCGACGATTGCAAACTGGCGGATCAAAATCGGTTCAAAGGAAATAGCGCAATCGTGGCTACCAGGTCGAAAAACATGGTTTCGAGAAAAACGCGCTTAAAGTTTTAAGCAACGTAAAAAATACTCAATTTATCAAGAACACTGCTCCACTAAAAATGCTTTATCTGCTAAACTATTTTGAATTTTTGAAAATGGTTTGAAGGGGATGAACGGGGAATGTCTAAGCTATAATAATAATGCAAAACAAAATAACAGGAATAAATAATTTTCAAAGGTAGAAGAACCCCTTAAGGAGTCATTGGGGCTCACTTTTTGTATGGCCCTTTTCCCCGGCGGATACGCACCTTTGGGACTCCTTTCGCCTAGGAGCTCTGCGACAGCTTTTTAAATAAATACCACATGCAAATATTTCTGAACTGCCTGAGGTTAATTCGCCTTCCCCGCGGAAATCGCGTAGTGGATAACACTTATCTCTAAACCGTATCATGTCCTTTGTGCTGATTACAATAAACTCTACCGAGTAATTAGCTTAGAAGTACTTCTTTCTGGTATCAAAACCTCTTTTTTAGTGTATAATGCCAAAGTTGAAACCAAAGGTGACGAAAACCATTTTTTAAGTGCGTTTTTTAATAAATTATTGATAATTTTTGCATTTTTAAGATGAGCGATTAAATTACCATACTATCGAAAACTATCGTGTACTATCAATAGTTTTTCAAAAACGACTATCGATACCATATCTCTGATTCTCTGATAGTAACAGTATCATCCGTACTTTTTACCTCAAATTTGCTGTATTATAAACGCTTCAGAAAATTGATTGTTCTTCCAAGACCATTCTTAGAATTAACCCTTTATAGGACAGCTTTAACCGAGTAGCTTCCACTCTGCCTACCATTTTCCAGTTTGAATACATTTCTTTCAGCATCTTTTCACAGCAAAATCCTTTTGGCTCATTTCGCATTAATTTCCCTGGAAATCAGCTCCACTTTTTGTTGTACTCTCTTAACAACAGTTTTCATATAATATTCTGTATTAAGCGCATTGTCCCATTCTACATGTAATTGCAATTCTGACCGTTTGCGCCGTTGGCCAAATCCAACAAAGCGTCGAGTTTCGTTGCCTTTTCCAATTTTAATAGAATTTTGTACTTTTATTTACTGCAACAAGCGCACAGCACAAGTTGCATGTATTTTTGTATTTTCAACGAAGACGTCTTCGTGGCAACAACAGCAAAAATGTCTAAAAAAGTTTTCATTACAGGAAACACAGGACTGCAGTTAGTTTGTGTTTCCTTTTTGCCAGCACACACACACACATACACATGTGTATGTGTGTGCATGTATGTTTATTTATTTGCAGTAACAAAAATTCGAAAATTCGGCATGCGAACAATGAACGAGAAACCGACTGACTGACTGACTGACTGACTCTCAGCTTGGAATTCAGGCTGACGCTTTTCCGCCCGCCTGGTTTTTGCATTTAAATTCATTTTTACTGCCCAGCGTCTGTTTCATTGGGTGTTTTTTATGTTGTAGCTCGCTATTCCATGGGAGTTGTTTTTTAATTGCTGCTGACAACGAAACTTTTAACAAATCAGTGTACATTTTATTTGCACAAAATGGTGGAATAATTGCCGAAAAGAGTTTTGTATAAAATGATATGAGTTTCATGCTTTATAATCACTCAAAATTCAGCAATTAGAGCAGTTTATTCGCAGCAGCTTAAAAGCTTAAAATTTTCATTGCCTGCTTTTAGGCTGGAGTAAATAAATATTACCCATACGCCACCTGGTACCTCATGTATTGTCTAAATTCGATGGCAATTGCATTTTTAAGTCGTCCACACACACACACAACCTGCACTAAAATGACAAATTTAATATATGTACTTCATGCCACTTCTGTCTGTCTGCGTGTCGCTTGTTTGTTTGCCTTCTCAACGCTTTAGCTGCATTTTCCAAAAAAAAAAACTTTGGCCAAATGCCAAATAGTAGAAAAAAAGGACAGCCAACATATTTGCTCGAAGCAATGCAGTTGTCGGGGAATGCTCAATTTTTATTTGCACATTTTATATACTAAAGCACCAGAGTCTGGGGTTTCGGGTATTAAAATATTTCTGTGCATATTTTTAGCTGCCAAAATTATTTCAATTTAGTTCCGCAAAATAAATTTTCTTTCGTTTTGCTGTGCCAGTGCTTCCATTTTGGCTTGTAATGAACATGAAAATGCCATAATATTTACTTAAATGAATATTATTTATGTGCCATGAAGTTGTTGTTGTTGTGGGGATGCGATTTACATGCAGGAGCAGGAATTGATATCAAATGCTTGGTTACTTTGGAATTTGTGTGATATTATATGGAGAGCTAATTGTATGAAAGGCCAATTTAAGGCAGACGGAACGGGTTAGCAAAACAAGAATAATTGAATTTATAGTCAAGGCATTAGTTTTAATTTGACGGTCAGGCAAACGCCAATCATTATACCCGTTACTCGTAGAGTAAAAAGGGTATACTAAGTTCGTGCAAATGTATGTAACAGGCAGAAGGAAGCATTTCCGACCCCATAAAGTATATATATTCTTGATCAGCATCAATAGCCGAGTTGATATAGACATGTCCGTCTGTCCGTCCGTCCGTCCGTCCGTCCGTCTGTCCGTCTGTCCGTCTGTCTGTCTGTATGAACACCTAGATCTCAAAGACTATAAGAGCTAGAGCTACCAAATTTTCAGTGTAGACTTGTTTTGTCTGAACGCAGATCAAGTTTGTTTCAAATTTTTGCCACGCCCCCTCCCGCCCCCGCAATTTGAAAAAAACCTCATATCTCCCACAATTTTGAAAAAAGACTATTCAAACCTTCCAGACATATATCTTAATCCTCATTACCTATCGATCCGCCATACTTAATTTTTCGATCAGATGAACGATTGAAGAGTTGCCACCCACGCAATTTGGAAAATACCTCATATCTCCCATAATTCTGAAAATAGATTCTTTGAACCTTCTAGACATATATTTGAATAATTATTACCTATCGATCAGCCATACATCATTTCCTGATCAGATGAACGATAGAAAAGTTGCCGCCCCCGCAATTTGGAAAAAACCTCATATCTTCCACAATTTTGAAAATAGACTGTTCAAACCTTCTAGACATATATCTTAATCCTCATTACCTATCGATCAGCCATACATCATTTCCTGATCAGATAAGCTATAGTAGATTTGCCTCCCCCGCAAATTGGAAAAGAACTCATATCTCCCACAATTTGGACATGTTGATATCCTGAGTAACGGGTATATCGAAGTCGAGCAGGGCCGACTTTAACTTACGCTCACGTTTTTAAATAGACTTAGGGCCGTTTTCTCATGTTTCTGTTTTTGCACGTAAATATGACATAATTTACTTGGCCTAGGTCCGCCCGTCTGTTCGTCTATAAGAATTTATTTTTCAACAAATTAAGACTTTGATAATGCATAGGTAAGCATCTAGAATTATAAACGAGGACCATTAAACTAGGATTATGATAGTCAGCCTAGCCCTCATTGCCAACACCACCTGGAATGCAGACATTGCCCTTGGCTCGGATGTGTCAAATCAACAAAAGATGCGGACTTCATTAAAGGGTTCCAAAAAACTTTGGAAACAACACGCCTAACAACCCAAACAAATGCACAGCCTTTAACAGGTCATTTTTCAAGCACCGTGACAAACACGATACACTCAAGCGCATGATCGTGCGCAAGAAATGCGTCTCCTTTAGGAGACCTGAGGAGGTTAAATTGTGATATCTTTTATGGCCAATTTAACCTCCTCAGCCCTCGAAAGCCATTGCCCCTGACGATTCTCACATTTTGGAAATATGCTTGAAAAGCCTAACGATCCCTAGTATCTTGAACATAGCACATAGTCTATTAAAAGCTTTCGATGTATTTATTGGTATATCCTAATAAATAGCCTTTTGTTCTCCTCTAACTTACTGCATCAACAGATTTTCGATATCATCTCGCTTTAAAAAGTTATGGTGAAAATACTACAAAAAATTCGAGTTTTTTGCAGAATATTTATAACCAATATTTTATTATATAAGAAACAAAGTAATTGTGAGAGAACAAAAGGGAAGACATAAAAAAGATTTTTATTTAATATTTTCCTAATTTTAGGTAGTTACATTTTTTATAAATTTTTTTGTCCCAGTAGATGCGTCTTATCTCGGGTCCATTTCAAAAAGTTTATCCTCTCTTTCTCTCATATTGTCTACGTACGTATTCTAAGTTCATAAATTGTACTCTTGCCTTAAAAATTTCCGTTATTCCTTTTAAATAATTTTCAAATAACTAACTAACGCAGTTTGTACGCAATTCGAAAATAACACACTAAAGACAAAGAAATCTCCAGGACTGGAAATCCATACATGGACATTAAAAACATTAAAAAGCTTCCTCGTAGTGGAATAACCAAAATTTTTAATGTGATTTAAGCCTCAGTTTTTGATTCCCCCTGATATTAAAGTTATTCAAAGTCATTCCAATAAAAAAAAAAATAACAAACCTGATCTGGTCAGGAATCGTCATACCGTCCAATAAGTCTATTGTTATCAGTTTGTAAAATTCTTGAAAAAAATAATAAAAGAAAAGCTAAGTGATTTTGTTGAACAAAACAACCTAATCCCAACTCAACAATTCGGATTTCGTCACGAACACAACTCAGTTTATCCACTAGTTAGAATCAGAAATCTAGTTAGGTCTAACCTAGACGCATCAAAATCCACTGGAATGGTTCTGCTTAACATAAAAGCTTCATTTGATTCTGTTTGGCATAAAGAGCTAATATTTAAAATGAACCACATGAACTTCCCTCAGATAGATCATTTGCTGTACATATAGTAAAAGTTAAGTCTAAAGCTATTAGTATCGCCGCGGGGTGCCCCCAGGGTTCATGTCTATCTCACATCTTATACATTATATTTACGTCTGATTTCCCAGCAAATAGAGGGTGCATTGCTTTCATCTTTGATGACGTCGCAGCACTCCTATGTTCGGGAACATCCTCTGATATTACGTACAATCTACAGCGAGCATTCCCTCGTAGAATATTTTAGGAAATGGAAAATCCTTGTTAACGTTGAGAAAACACAAGCCAAACAATAAACTCAATGAACTCGATATCCGCTGATAAACAAAAACACGCATTTAAAGATTCAAAATTTACTATATCTATTCAAATCCATATTTCAAGCAGTAATATGTTATGGAGCCCCTGTCTGGGCAGATATTGACAAAAGACTTACAAACTAAAATATTAAAACTGATCTTAAAAGTGCGGAGGCACCACTCAACTATTGACATCCACAAACAAACTTATGTCGAAATGATAGAAGTCAGGTTATTTATTTATTTATTTTAATTTTAACAACATTCGTCATATTGACACAGTTACAATAAATGAATATACAGTGCCGCTCAACTGAATAGGTTTGACTTTTTTTTAGGTTTGACACGTTATATCTCTGTAACTAGCACTCCGATTTATGTGAAAATTTTGTTGTATAAAGAAATCAGTCATTTGTGAAATAGCAAAGTTTCTGCTCTATTAGTTTTGTTATACACTTGAAAAGTGTATATTTATTTTGCCCAGAAGTTTGTAACGCATAGAAATATTCATTTCCGACCACATAAACTATATATATTCTTGATCAGGACGACGAGCTGATTTCAATTCCGTCTGTCCGTCCGTCCGTCTGTCCGTCTGTCCGTCCGTCCGTCTGTCTGTTTCTACTCAAACTAGTCCCTCAGTTTTAAAGCTATCGAGCTGAAATTTTGCACAGAGTCTTCTTTTTACTGCACGCAACTAATATGTCGGAACTGGCCGGATCGGATGGCTATATCATATAGCTGCCATAGAAACGGTCGGGCAAAAAACTAGATGTAGTGAGAAAAACTTTTCTGTTTTCCATCGTAGCGTCACCAATCTTGGTATGTGTTAGTTTTATATGCTTCCACACATTTACGGAAAAATTAATCAAAATCGAATCACTATAGCATATAGCTGCCATAGAACCGATCAGACGAAAAATGTGTTTTACTAAGAAAAGTTTTTTTATGAAATCAAATTTTTATTATTAATGATTTAAAAATTTTAAATATCGATATCCTATATATATTTTACCGGTCAAATCAGTTGGAGTAAACTTTTTCAAGTGTATTAAAACTTCGCCACAGTCGAAGTTAGCTTTGCCTTCTCGTTTTTATATAATTTTTATTATTTTTTCAAAAACATAACAAAAAATCTCCTTTTTTTTGGCTCAACTGAATAGGTTTGACCACTAAAACTATTAAACAAAAGTATATAAAGCAAAATTTCAAGGCACTCGGTAACTTAAATAATAAAAGACACTGTTTTAGCATTATTTAGTATTTGGTGTGCCCACCCTTGTTCTTAATTATTTCAAACATACGGTTTGGTAAGGAATCATAATTTTTTTCAATTTCATTTAGTGAAATTGTTGATCAGGCTTTTTTAATTGCTTCAACTAGGGTCCCAGAGTCACTTAATTGTCTTCCTCCTTCGTATACTCTATTGGACAAAAGTCCCCAAATGTTCTCGATAATGTTAACGTCAGGGGAGTAAGGCGGCCACTAGAGCAATTTGACGTTTTGGTCTTTAATCCACTGTTTTACAACCCGAGCGGTATGGATGGGAGCGTTGTCATGTTGGTACGTCCATGGGATTTGACCATAAATCTCCGAAAACTGGGGAAAAGCATTTTGGAGCACAGTCTTGTACACATTTGCGTTCATCTTCGAGGTGACAAAGTGGAGCTCGCCTGTTCCATAAAACGATATGGCTCCCCCCCGGTCCATCGATGTTGAACTTCTTTTCGTCGGAGAAGACCACCGTCTTCCACTCCTTGTTGCACGTCATGTGTTCTCGGGCAAATCGAAGTCGTGCTTCCTTACGAGCATCATTGAAAGGTAGTTTTTTTTTTATTTTCAATCTCTTTTAGTGTTTGGCGCTTCGAATAATTCGTTTTACCGTGGCCACACTAGCATTTACGCCGCATTCTTCCCTAATTTTCCAGCAGAAAGTTGGAAATTTGAGGCAGTTTGTAGGATAAGTCGCCTCTCCGATGCTGTTGTTGCATATTTTTTTCCTCCATTCATTTTTTTTCCATAGTCTGCTTCATTACGGAGAAAATTACTCACAACGTTTTGACTTCGACCGATTTTCTTGGCTATTTCATAGTGTTTTAAGCCAGATTCAATATGGCCTTTTATTAGACCTTTTTCAAAATCGGTTAAAGGTTTTCAGCCGCCCATTTTACAAACAAGTAAGAAAGTCGGTCAAGCCCGACTGTAATATACTCTGTACCTGTTTGTATGTAACTGATAACTTTAAAGTGTGAGGTTTTTTCAAAATCTGGGGGTGGCAACTCTTTCGACTATCGTTCATCTGGTTGAAAAACAATGTACGGGCTCGATAAGTAATGATGGGTAGAATTACCCTAGTACTTAACTCGTAAAATTATAAAATTTGTATATAATTTCCTATTAACATAAACATATCTATATTAGTCACGCGGGAATCTCGCGTGATTTCTGACCGCAGGCCATCTCAATTGCATCGCTCCTCCCATACTCGGTCTTTGCCTACTTACACAAATATCTATTGGAAAGAAGGGAGGGGGCAACTGAAAGCGGCGCAGTCCAGTAAGCTATTGCCCTCTCGCTCTCTCTTTCTCGTAAGTGGCTGCGGGTGTTGTTGTTGTCGTTGCATTAAATTTTCTTTTACACATAGCGCCACTATTGTTCATCTGATCGGAAAACGATGTATGGGGGCTTGATAAGAAATGATGAGTAGAATATATGTCTAAAAGGTTCGAACAACCTAACTCCAAAATTGTGGAAGATATTCAGTTTTTTTTTAATTTGCGGGGGAGGCAGGGGGCGTGGCAAAAATCAAAACTAAACTTGATCTGCCTGCAAGTAGAAGAAATATATGTTCCATACACTTCAAACCTCTATCTCTTACCATCTCTGAGATCTCTTCGTTCATACGGACAGACGGACAGACGGACATGGCTATATCGACTCGGCTGTTGATGCTGATCAAGAATATATATACTTTATGGGGTCGGAGATGCTTCCTTCTGGCTGTTACATACATTTGCACAAACCCAATATACTCTGTGTACCTTCGGTACAGAGTATAAAAACTGATTTCAGTTGCTTTAAATTTTGGAACAAAAAAGAATTGAACTCTATTCAATCACGCAGTCAATCAAAAAGTGAAGTCAAAAATGTCAAACCTATTCAGATGAGCCAAAAATAGAGCGCACATTTGTCCCGTTACTTTTTTTACATAATGAGTAAACAAATAAAGGTTCAAAATAAAAAGAAGATATGGAAAACAAGTAAGAAAGTCGGTCAAGCCCGACTGTAATATACTCTGTACCTGTTTGTATGTAACTGATAACTGAGAGCGGCGCAAGCAAGGTCCAATTGGGAAATTACCAGTTAGCTATTGCATTCTCGCTCTCTCGTTCTCGTAAGTTCTACCAATGGCAACGGTGTTGTTGTTGGCGTTCGTTTTTATTTTCTTTTACGTATAGCTCTAATATCGTTCATCTGATCGAAAAACGATGTATGGAGGGTCGATTCAAAATAAGTAGTAGAATATATGTCTAGAATGTTCGAACTATCTATCTTGAAAATTGTGGGAGTCAGTATCACATACCATTAGAATTATAAAATTAAATGAGATAAAATGAATGAAAAACATAAATTTGCATCACCTCGCGCGTAACTAGGTAATATCTTCCATTATGTTGCTATTATGCAAGCCTTAAAACGCTACGCCACAAAATATTATTAAATATTTTGATTTTTTAAATCATTTAACAGCTGAGAGTAAAAATTCAGCATCACGTCAAGCGTAACGACTTATCATTAACAATTCTGGTTCTATGCCAAAAGCTTTGAAACGCAGCCCATTTAAACATTATAATATGCTACACTCTTAATTCCAGGTGTGCGCGTAACTTCCACAATTTTATGCCGGCATATTTGTTTTGATTTATTTTAAAAAGTAATTTTATTTGATTATTGAAAAACATTTGATTCATACCGCTCTCTCTCCCCTAATGTGTTCTGTCAATACATCATTGAATATACATTTTGCCGCATTTCCATTAATTATAATAAAAATACAAGAAACAAAATTTTCCAAATTTATGCAACGCCATTCGTACGTAAATTTTATAGCAAATTGCACAGCTGCAGTGAATATTTCAATTAAAATGTGCAATTCCCACAATTGAAATCTCGTCCCTGTATTTGTTGGTTTTTGGTTTATTTGTGTGTGTGTGTGTATTTGCTTTCCACCTGCATTTCAACTTTTACTTTATCCTATTTGCCTGTGGATTTTGACGGCATTACCAGTGAGTGTGTGAGTGTGTGTGAGAGAGACAGCCGAAAAAGCCGCAACAACCAATGCACTTAGCCCAATGGACACGATACAGAAGGAGACTGAATGGACGACAGACAGAGAGACAGACAGACAGATGGACGGAAGGAGCAGAAACGATTATGACTATACAAATTTGCCTGTTGCGGCAATTGTAATGTTTATTAATTTGGATTTTTGAGCCAGTGCCAAGAGATAGTTGGTTTTTGTAGCCAAATTGAAATTGAGATAAACAGCACAAAGGCTTAGCCCAAAATGTAATCTCAATGGCCAGCATATGGAAGTGGATTGTGTTGATTTGTGGTACACCAGCAAAATGATGATGTCGATAAACTCTAGTTTGAAATATTGTAAGAAAAGATAATGATATTTGCGTTAACTGTGGGATAGTTGATAAGTGGAAAAGCAATAATTGGAGGGGGAAAAATAACTTAGAAAAGAAAACTAGGTAGAACATAATTAGATTAACAAATATTTGTGGAGAAATGCCAAACAAATCCAGACAGGAAAAATTAAAAATATATTTAAGAACTCAAAAGAGCGCTGATGTCGTGTACCACGACTGCGAAATACCCTGTAGCCTTAATTTTGTGTGTTTTCATACGCATATATACTCCAAAAAATTATTACGATGAAAAAATTTGTATATAAAGGTGATTATCATTCTCGCTCTCGTTTTTTGGGGATATTTATTTTTCTTGGTGACTTTCATCATCTGCGTCAGCCAATTTTCACACTTCACGTAGCCCTCATTTTTCGAAATTCAAACAGATTTTAAGATTGTCAATTAAAATGGCAGTCATACCTTAATTGCCTTGGCACTTGACGTGGTCTCCATTTAACTCGTTTCGTTTAACGAAATATGTGGCATAATATGCATGATAAACGATATGCAATATTTTATTGGCCATTTCGATTCAATGCACGAGTGAAGTTGATAAGCAGAATTTCTTTTTCGTCCACACTTTGTATCGTGTGTGGGGGAGGAGGTGCTGAGAGACTTTTAATCCGCCGGATGTTCAGCCAACTGCATCTTAAGCTTGGGCGTGGCACCTGTAAACGAGCATTTTCCATTACGCCTCTTGCGCTTGCAGCAATTTAATGCAATAATCCTTCGAATGTTGAAGGTGCACGGACGAGTTGATAACAATTTCAATTTTTATGACAAGTCAACTTTGCCAGCACGAAACGAAACGAACTCAATCGTGGCAATGGCAACAACAATAATAATAACATGGCCGATTGCACCATTACCGTTACCCAACACTCCTCGTCCTGCTGTTCTGGTTATGATTTATTGCCATGCAACACGAAATTCTCGCCCGTAACACTCACTGCGAGTGTGTGTGTGTGTGCAGTCAGCTATTTTTATGCTAGAGGGAGGGGAAGAGATATCACTCAGTTTGCCTGTACCTCTTGCTTGCTCCACTGTCAACAGTATTTTTTTTTTGGTGAGTCCTACAATGCATACGAGAAGCATTCTCATTGCATACTTTTCGGCGCGTGTGCACTGAATGTTTGGGTAATTGCTGAATTGGTTTGTTGTACGAGAGCGGCATGAAGAAGGCAAAGGTACGGAAGAGATTTTACTGTTATTTGGTTGAATGCGAATGTTTTGCCATCGACAAGTTAGTGTATAGAAAAATTGAAGGAATGCCAAAATTTGAAATCTTGATATGAAATATTTTCTTTGTAAGTAAATAAGTATAAGTCGGTTCGTTGACCCATCTATTATTTACGCATACTAGTCTCTCACTTTGAAAGCTTTCGTGCTGAAATTTTGTGCAGTGACTATTATTTACTTTATGCTACTCATAAGTCGTAAACATCCAAATCTAATGTCTTTATATATTAGCTGCTATAGTAACGATTGGTCAGAAAATGTGTTTAACTGATTCTTATTTGACTTCTTAATCTTTCGGAAAGATCAGCGGAAGCGTGCTTGCAAGTGTATTAAAACTTTAGCACTGACAAAGTTAGCTTTGCGTTCACATTTTAGTTTCAATTTCAAGTTTAGTTCAATTTGGTTTTCGGATCAATGATCATTGATCAATGGTTCAATCATAATTACTGCTGTTTTTATACACTTGAAAAGTGTATATTAATTTTGCCCAGAAGTTTGTAACGCATAGAAATATTCATTTCCGACCCCATAAACTATATATATTCTTGATCAGGACGACGAGCTGAGTTCATTTCCGCTTGTCCGTCCGTCCGTCTGTCCGTCTGTCTGTCCGTCTGTCTGTCTGTCCGTCTGTCTGTTTCTACGCGAACTAGTCTCTCAGTTTTAAAGCTATCGAGCTGAATTTTTGCACAGAGTCTTCTTTTTACTGCACGCAACTAATATGTCGGAACCGGCCGGATCGGATGACTACATCATATAGCTGCCATAGGAACGATCGGTCTAAGAACTAGTTCTAGTTAGAAAAACTTTTTTGTTTTCCATCGTAGCGTCACTAATCTTTGTATATGTTAGTTTTATATGCTTCCACACAATTCTGGAAACATGTATCAAAATCGGATAACTATAGCATAAAGCTGACATAGGAACGATCGGTCGAAAAATAAGTCGTTGTGAGAAAAACTTTTTTGATTTCCATCGTAGCGTCTCCAATCGTAGTATATATTTGTTTTATATGTTTCCACACAATTCAGAAAAAATTTATCAAAATCGGATGACTATAGCAAATAGCTGCCATATAAAGGGTGGGTCAAAAAACTACTTCTAGTGAGAAAAACTTTTTTGTTTTCTATCGTAGCGTCCCCAATCTTGGTATAAATAAGTTTTTTCAGCTTTCACATAATTTTGAAAAAATTTATCAAGATCGGATGACTATAGCATATAGCTGCCATAGGACCGATCGGTCGGAAAATGTGTTTTACTAAGAAAAGTTTTTTTATGGTATGAAATTTTTATTATCAACGATTTAAAATTTTTAAATATCTGATATCTATATCCTATATATATTTTTCCAGTTAAATCAGTTGGAGTAAAGTTTTTCAAGTGTATTAAAACTTCGGCACAGTCGAAGTTAGCTTTGCCTTCTCGTTTTTCTTATAACTGTAGTTCTTATTGTGAATCTGAATTGCGTATCTACGTACGGGCGCCAATTTTTTACTGAATGGCGCAGCAACAAATAAATGCGCTTAATTTCGTTTTGAGCGAAAAAAACGGGACGGGCTGCGAGGGCGTTATGGATCACCAAAACAAATGCCAGTAAAATAGAACAAAAAATAACAGTAAAGATAACGAAGCATGAGCAAATTGTTAGTTTTATGAGAGCTTTTCATTAAAGGTATTTACCTGAATGCTCCTAGTGTGACCATATGATATTTTTTTTTTTATTTATTAAATTCTTACTTCCTAGTGCGACAAGGACAGAATGATCTACTTAGGAACTACTTATGATTAGGCACAAAAGCACAACAATGCTTTTCTAAAACATTAATTGCCATAAAACTACAATCTCGGTAATTAAATGCAATGTATCGAATGAAACCTTATAAAAAGGCTGCAGATCTAATTAAAAGGAGTTGTTTTTAGTCTAAAAGCATCCTAATGAATATTGCTTACTATTTGTTTTTTTTTGGGTGAATTTTACCTAAATTAATTCAGGAATATTTAGGTTAAAATTCAGACGACAGCTCCATCTCTAAGATATACGGGGAGGTCGGTTTTGCCCTAACCTCTTAGTCTACCCACTGTAGTCTTAACTTCCCCATAAAACCTCAATATACTTAGGACCGTTTCTGATGTTAATGTTTTTGCAAATTTAGGTGGAATAACTGAATTTGCTTTTCTCGTGAAACCGACATGTTACACCGACCAGTGTAAAAAAACAGCTGTTGCAAAAGATAATTAAAACAACCTTCTGCCAACCTATATTTAGGGCTTTTCCAACTCTAGCTCTGACCATCTCTGAGATCTGTACGGTCAGATAGACGGACATGCCTATATCGTCCGTCTATTGATGCTGACCTTGTCTAAAAATAAATATTAAAAAAAAAAATTATTTTGTGAATAAATGGCAAAACCATGTACAGCTATTTAAACAAACCTTCTTAAGTGATGAAAAGTGTGAGTGTTTTAACACAAATCAAACAATTGTTGTTACTTACTACACAACTATAAATACCTGCATTTTCCTACTAATTTTCTTTTCAACTTTCCTTTCGATTTGCATTCCCTCTGCACAATTGTTTAACTAATTTCAAATGTCAACGTCCTCGACACACTTTCACTAGCGACCAGCTTCGAAATTTACCCACTTTTCTCTGACAGTCACGAAATCAATTGGAAAAGTGAGAAGCCAAAATCCAATTGCATAAATTATCTAGAAATCTGGAAACAAATTGAAACAATGAAGGGACTTGCGAAATGCTGTCAATTGTCGAATTCCTGTGGCCTTCCCATAAAATGTGGAGTCGTTGCAGCCAAGTTCTGCCGCCTGCATTTGTGTGTTGAAGGACCCTTTGCAAATGGCTCGTGAAATCAAGCAAAGCCTCCGTCTACGGGCGGCATATTGACAAAAAGGAAGGAAGAAATGAAAAGCCGTTTTTCCAGTTTTTTTAATATTTTTTTGTTGCTTGGCTCTGCCCATTCGTGGGGCCTGCTCTAAATTGCACTTTATTTGCGGTTTGTTGATTTTATTGCACAACTTTGTGTACAATTCTGCTTAAATTTCATTACACGATCTCTAGCAAAATGAAACTGGGTGACATGGGGTGGGGAGATGGACGGTAGCTGTGCCGGAGGATTGAAAATGAATGCCAAAACCTTGATATGAATTAATATTTGAGCAACGCGCGGGGTATTTTTTTTTTGATGGCAGCACGAAAGCTGCCAAGTGGAGCAGACCAGGAGTTGGTCACTGTTTGGGGGAAGGCTGCGGCTATGGGGTGGAGTGAAATGGTGACTGTGTGCATTGAATGGACACTGGTTATATGGGTCAATACAACGCTTTGGCGGGGCTTTAATTTTGATTTTGTATGTGCTAAATGGGGAATTTAAAGTACACATTTCAATGCGGAAATTTGCGGTGCGGGCAAACAGTGAGGTGCACAAAATAAGCTACTTAGTTTAGTCGAAGTTGAAAAGAGTTTATGAAGGAAAAAACCAAACATAAACCATTTTTAAAATATAATATAAAAAATTATATACAATTTATATGAATTGGAAATGTCCCATTAGTTGATCGCGATTATGAAATATCGTTAAAGAGTTTTAGCCACTATTCAATTTATCCAGCTATGTACTTGTTATGCATATCTGTAGTTTATTGTATCACATTTGTTATTGGTATTCATACGGCCCTTTCAAAAGTGTGTGATACTTCCAACAAATATTTCTTTAGTTTATGTATGAACTGGCATAATACGAATAAGAATGACGATTTAGACTACAGAGGGTTTTCCCAATCATTTTTCCATTTGTTTGCTTCCTTTGAACTTAAAATAAATTAATAAATTTCTGTCTTTACAGCCCCCAAAAAGGGCCAACCCGAGCTACTCTCAATCTTTCGGCTCTTGTGTCTTTTAATTTTTGCTGAAGAACGAGGGAACTTCAATATTACGCTAAAATCGAGCGGCAAAGTTTTTGAGAAGCTTGAGAAGCTTCACAGCTGGTGAAGGTGACCTTATGTGTTAAAGATTTTTTAGAAAATAAACTTTTAATTAGTTGTTCAGATTCGGTATCGAACCACAATCTTCCGCACATTAGGGACACACGAGGTCCCGTAGAGCTTACAAGCAGCATTGGACATAACTTGGCTAAAAAAAAAAACTATAACATATGGTTTGAGCTTGAAACCCCTGTCTTCAGATCTTCAAGATAGATTTTTCCATATTGAAATTTACGTATTTTTTTTAATAGGCCCGCAAACAGCTTTTTTATTGTGCAAACTTTAAGTACAAAACCGTATTCCTGTAATCGGATGTAAAAAACAAACTTTTTCGGATTTTTTAGTCCCTTAGATATAGTTTTAAAGAAATTGTTTAATTTTGCTTACTCAGCATCGGGAACCGATATGACGAATTATTTAAGAACCGAAAACCATGAACAGTTTATTAGATTCCAAAACACAGGAACCTCAGCGAAACGCCGGTATTCATACCGTTTCAGTTTTCGTTTCTAATTATTTATTTTTAATTTGTACTTAAGCCCAAAAAAAAATAAACAGTTTTGAATTTCGCCCTAAAAAATCTTTAAAAAACATTTTTGAGTATTTTACGACCGTATTTAGAGTCATATCGGAACGAAGTCCTTTAGTACTGGTTTCGATCTATGCAAATCGCGAAAGATAATTATAAAGCAGTTATCGAAATTATTCTTCGAAAAATAACTCTTGTGGGAGTTACCGTTTTTTCCATTTTTTTTTTTAAATATATTCCATTTTCTTTAATTATCATAAAAACATATTCCCTAATTATTTTATTTATACGAATCTAATTAAGAAATGCATGCGAAATGACAGTTATAATATCTTAATGTGGTAGAAATATTTTTTTTTCAAATATGAAAAAACATTTTTTTTATAAAATGTTTAAATGACTTAGGCCCGTTATTATATCTTGCCTTTACTTTAGCAGAAGGTGACTTTATGATAAATGCAGGATTTTATGTTTCCTGCTTCCTTTCATATTTTAATGTTAGCAAAATAGTGAGCTTTTGTGAAAACGTGGCAACACCTTGGACGAGCTTTCGAGCGAGTTGCCAATGCGAAAGGAAATGTCGGAAAAATTGGCCAATATATGCAGAAATGTAGAAAGTAGGATTATTTGGCCGGTTGTAGTGTAATGGATACCATATTTTCCATCAGTGCGAGAGACTTGAGTTCGACTCCACCTTAGAACTTAAAAAAAGATTAACCTTTAATTTTTAAAATTTAAAAAATTAACTTGATGTCAATAAATTGAAGGCTAGATGATAACCCCTCCAAGTTAGCACCCAGTAAGAAGCTAAAGTTTTATCTATGACAACGAAATTTTTCTTAGAGGCAAGTTTATGTAGCCTTCAATGTTAATATAAAAACTACACTTAGACCAATTTTTTTAGGTTGATGTTTTTGTATCTTGGATATATAGGTCTCCTTTGTGTACGTACAAAAATAATTTGGACAAGATTGACTTCAAAGTGTTTCAAAACTAGATCCCGAAATACACCAAATTGTGAAAAGGAAAATATTGAAAAGAAGTTCGTCTTGACCCTATGAGGTTGCAAAACTAGTTATTTACTTTAACAGTCTAAAGAGCTTCTGGTCAAAATCGATTTTTTCTATAGATACGGGGTTTCAATGGACGAAAATAATTTTTTCCAATATAACTTGTACTTCTTACTACTGATTAAAGCAATAGTTAGTAAGTTATTAATACGATCAAAAAATAAATCTAAACTCATTAAATTTTTTTACAAATTTTAGTGAGTTTTAAGTCAAAATTTTGTGAAAAAATTAATGTAGGATTACGGAAGTTATGGCAAAACTAATAAAAGCACTGAAAAAATGGACACAAATTTTAAAATTCCTTATACATAGTTTTTACCACCAAAAAATCGGAAAAAATTTTTGTTAGAGAAAAACAAGTGCCAAAGCCTGTAATCAACGAATAAATTTAAGGTGTAAGGCCACACAAACTATATAAGAGCTGTCCATCACGGCTGCCATCGGTGCTGCCCTGCGTAATTATTTAATTTGCTTATAAGTCGATTATTGTTCATCTGATCGGAAAACGATGTATGGTGGTTCGAACTTCGAACATTTCAACTCTCAAATTGTGAAAGCTATCAGCTTTCTTTTAAATTGAGGGGCGTCATAAAAAACGAAAATAAACATGCAAGTACACCTAATTCTGTTTTTACACTGTCTTTTTTACACGGTTTTGATATAACACGGTCTACAAACAAAATGTGATTCTGTTTTTACACGATTTCATTCGAAATAGCACGATTAAGGAAAATCTATTTGATTGAAATTTCAACGACATTTTTTTAAACTTACAAATAAAAATTTAAAAAGCACTAGATAGAGAGATAGTCCTCTCTATACACTTAAAAAGGATTTCAGTTGATGGAACGCAGAAGGCATTAAGAATTTATAAGCAGATAAAGGAACTTAAACCATCTACATCCTCTTAAACAAATCGTGATAAGAGCAACTTATTTTCTACAACTACAGGATGGTTAACAGGATTTCTGCAAAGGAACTCACTCCATAATATAACGATCAAACAATAAATTGCTTTTGGAGATAAGATGGTTGCGAAAGATTTTCCGCCAAAACTTGCAAAAATACTTGCCGATGGAGGTTCAGATCAGGTCTTTAATGCAGACGAAACAGGTATATTTTGGAAAAAATTGGCAAGTCGCACATATGTAGACAAATCCCAAAAGTGTGATAATGTGATCGAGTCACATTTTTATTTTGTAGCTTAGCAATGCTTCCGGAGACCGTTTTAGTTATTTTTTATGTTTTCTTATACGAGTTTTAAAGTTCTGAATTGCTTTAATTTTATATTTTTGTTACTTTTACTTTAAACAATGAATTGTCTTTTCTTTTCATGTAATAAATGCATGAATGAATAGTATAATTAAATTTTTCTTTATGAGGGTTGAAGGATATGGAACCAATCCCATTTTTATACTCTGTACCGAAGGTACACAGAGTATATTGGGTTTGTGCAAATGTATGTAACAGCCAGAAGGAAGCATCTCCGACCCCATAAAGTATATATATTCTTGATCAGCATCAACAGCCGAGTCGATATAGCCATGTCCGTCTGTCCGTCTGTCTGTCCGTCTGTCCGTCTGTCCGTATGAACGAAGAGATCTCAGAGATGGTAAGAGATAGAGGTTTGAAGTATATGGAACATATATTTCTTATACTTGCAGGCAGATCAAGTTTAGTTTTGATTTTTGTCACGCCCCCTGCCTCCCCCGCAAATTAAAAAAAACTGAATATCTTCCACAATTTTGGAGTTACGTTGTTCAAACCTTTTAGACATATATTCTACTCATCATTTCTTATCAAGCCCCCATACATCGTTTTCCGATCAGATGAACAATAGTGGCGCTATATGTAAAAGAAATTTGAATGCAACGACAACAACAACACCGCACTCACTTACGAGAAAGAGAGAGCGAGAGGGCAATAGCTTACTGGACTGCACAGCTTTCAGTTTCCCCCTCCCTTCTTTCCAATAGATATTTGTGTAAGTAGGCAAAGACGAAGTATGAGAGGAGAGATGCAATTGAGATGGCCTGCGGTCAGAAATCACGCGTGATTCCCGCGTGACTAATATAGATATGTTTATGTTAATAGGAAATTATATACAAATTTTATTATTTTACATGTTATGTACTAGGGTAATTCTACCCATGATTACTTATCGAGCCCGTACATCGTTTTTCAACCAGATGAACGATAGTCGAAATAGTTGCCACCCCCAGATTTTGCAAAAACCTCCCACTTTAAAGTTATCAGTTACATACAAACAGGTACAGAGTATATTACAGTCGGGCTTGACCGACTTTCTTACTTGTTTTCTATGTACTTCTTGTCTTTTTTACACGTTTTTTTTTATTCGGTTTTTTTCAAAAATTAAAAAAAAAACATTTTATTTGAAGTTTCAAGGTGGAGTACACCAAATAATCAGGCAATCAATATCGAACTTTGTATAGTCCTGCCCACACTGGTAACATTTTCAACATTTTCTGCTTCCATTGAAAGTGCTACCCATTGTAGTGCTACCCATTGTACTGCGGGGAGTTGCCAACTTTTCAAAAAGTTAAGTATTTTGGCTAACATCAATAAATGATAGCGAAATGCCTTAGCAAGTTATGTATTAGCAAGTTATGAAAATAGCCCTTAAGTTTCATCCAAAATCAAGCTTCAGTTAGTCTATGGATTTTTATTTGTTGCATCTGATTTTGTATAAATTCATTTAACGTCTTAAATATCTATTTAAATGTAATTTCAATCAATAACAATAAACATGCAGAAATATGTGCTTTGCACTCTTTATATATTTAAAGTTTGACGCACACAATTCCAATTGCTTTATCAAAAATTATGTAAGGTTAAATTAAGTTACCTCGAAATACATTGTATTTACCCTTAAGCCTCTGTTTCAGTTTACCTTCTGCCCATTTCTTTAGTGTGAAGCTTTTATATTATTCGTTCTTTCTGTTCCCTCTGTTTCGGTGTGTGTTTGGATTTTATTTAATTTGCTTGGCACTTTATTTGTCTGTCTGTCTGTCTGTTTGCTTATTTGTTTTGATTTTTCATGTTTTGTGTGTGTTTGCATTTTGCATTTTAATATTGCTGAATTGTTTGTTGTTTTTATTATTAAATGCATTTTAGGGTGATTTTGTGTGGAGTTAAACTTGTTAAAATATAAATACAAAAATTAGTAATTATTAATAAATTTAAATGTTTAAAAGTAAGCTAAGAAAAATTGTTAATTTTAATAATAAAATCCTAATTTGTAATTTCTCTAATTTTTATTAAAGTTTTGCCTAATTTACCTACAAATATTTTGACTCGTTGATTTTTCTCTAATTTACCTATTTTTCTATTTAAAGTAAAAAACGGAAGTTGCCCTGCAAAGTATGCAACAAAAACTAAGCACAATGTCCCTGCATGCCTATGTGTGTGTGTGTATGTGTGCGACTCTCTTTGGGGCTATCGGTATAATCAAAAATGTTAATTTAGCAAACAGCAGAAGAAAAAAATTGTGTTTTTTTTGGTTTGCAAAATTTCGGGCCCTGCCTAACCGCCTGCTGTGGCCATACTGTGTGCTCAGAGCTGTATCTCAGCAGCAAATGGCATTATCAGCCTTCATTCATGGATACCAACCGATGAAAAAATATTGCCGAACTCTAACTCCGCTTTGTGTGTGCTTCGTTCAGTTTTGTTTCGTGTGGCAACCGCTGGAAGGACAAACAGGGATAAGTGCAATGGAAGGTCAGCAGCTGGCGAAGAGAGTGCGCGAGAGCTTAAAGCTCGGGCCTAAGAGCAAACGTACCCACAAGTGTCTTGAAACCCTATGTAGGCCTAGCTGAAGTTTAGTACTCCGCTCACTCTCTCTTTCTGTCTCCCTCTCTTTCGCTCTCTGGACGCCCTGTAGTTTTGCGTTTGTAAAAGCCATTTTTCATTCATGCGAATTTACTTTAAATTAATTTTTTTGTGGGGTCATAAATCATTTTTGGCTCTGGACCCTACGCATGCTGAGGCTGTGAGTGGGTGCGTGCGTTTGTATTAGTTGAAGTGTATTCGTATTGAATGAATGAATGTTTTGTGAAATTTGTTGAAGTCTTTCGAATTTGTTCAATGCAAACAGTTTGCTGGCCATTTTGCTGGGGTCAAACAAATGAGTGGAGAAAGGACACAAAATAACTTTGTGAAAATATACCAATTTTATTTGCTTTAGGTTTGATACATTTTCTCAAGATGAATTCAAAATCAAATATACATTTTTTTTTATATTATGGATTTGAAAATAAATAAATATTTTTTAGTTTTAAGTGATTAAACGACTTTCTGGTAAAGTAATTTTCTTGGATTGCCCATTTTTAAATTTAACTTTTATACATTTTCAAATAAATTAATAAGAAAAATAATTATAAATAATTTTGTATAATGAATTTATGAAAAACTGTTTAAGCAAAAATTTTATTTAATAATTATTTAATTTAAAAGGAAATAGCAATGGAGAAAGAACATAAGAAATGATGTTTATGACAAAAAAATATAATTATAATTTTACCACCTTTTAAGAGATTATCTGAAAGTCCTCTTTTAGGTCTCCTGGTTTATTAAGTGTCTAGCAATTTAGCTAGCTGGATAAAGTGCCCCTTACATCGGGAATTATTTTGGGTCAAAACTGTTCCGAAACTGAACCACACCCCTTTTAATAAATGCAGTTCCGAACCAGATCGCAAATAATTAAATAAAGTATCGCTGCAAAGTCTTCGTTATTCAATTGAAGGTGATTCAATTAATACCAGTAAAACCCAAGTTTCTCTTCTAATTTGATTCATATTTTTCAATATTCATCTTATATAATATATACTTACCCAACGTGACGGCTACACATTTTGTAACCCCTTCAAAATAAAGGACTTTTACAATTTTTACAATTGGGTCCTGTTTCGGCATAATTTTAGTTGGGAAACAACTAAAAGGGAGCCTTGCGGAACCCGAAAAGCTACGGGATCGGGCGGAATGGTATTAAACATAAAAATTTATAACTGGACTAGAAAGTTTATTAAATACTCGGAACATGCCGGAACTAATTCATGATCCCGAACTTTTGTTCAGTCCCGAATTTAAACAACTTTCTTAAACAGATTGTGTTTTTCACATCCAGTAAAATACTGAAAGAAAAACGCACTCACCAATTAGTCGATAACTTTGAAAGATTTAATTAAGTAATTTAAAATTAAAGTAATTTTGTTTTTTTTTAAGTGCCGTTTAAACACGATTTTTTTATTGTGTAAAACATTTTATAAAATTATTTATTCTCTATTTTGATCCAATACCCTTTGCCATCTTTCGGGCAAGAGATTGATTCCACGCTCATAAAATTTTTGATCCTTGCGGGCAAAAAACTGGTCCAAGTGGTTTTTGACGTCCTGATTCTCCTGGTTCTCCCACCAAAAAAATTTTTCAGAGACCGGAACAAGCAATAGTCCGAAGGTGTCCGGTCTGGAGTATATGGTGTGTGTGGTAGCTTATCCTATTCAAGCTGCAAAAGCTTTTGCCAAGTCATCAAACTTGTAAGAGGTCTCGCATTATCCTGGTGAACACTACACATATTTTATTGATCAATTCTGGCCTCTCCTGTTTGAGTCCAGCGGATCACAATTCACTTCAGAATTAATCGTGGTATTGGCGGGCAAAAGCTCAAAATAAACGATCCCTTTGAAATCCCACCAAACAGACATCATTACCTTTTTTTGGTGACTATCGGCCTTTGAAGTGGTTTGAGCTGGTTCATCCTTTTTCGACCATGATCTCTTGTGCTTTACATTCTTGTAAACAACCCACTTTTCGTTGCCAGTAACAATGCGTTTTAAAAATGTTTCACTTCTTTGACGTTTGATAACCCAATCACAGTAGTTAATTTGACAAAGCAAATTTCGTTTTGTAAGAACATGAGGAGCCCATATGTCAAACTTCGAAATTAATCCTAGACGATTCATGTGATTGTGAACGGTCGCGTTAGACAAATTTAATCTTTCAGCAATCTCTCGAGTTGTTATTCGACGATTTGCATCGACCAACGACTTTATTTTATCCACATCGGATTCAAAAAGTCTTTCACGACGTGGTGCATCCTCAAGATCGAAGTTGCCGGAACGAAATTTTGCAAACCAATTTTGTCATTGGGTTTCGGTCAACGCATCTTCTCCGTACACTTGACATAATTTTCGTCTCGCCTTTTTACCCTTTTGATAGTTAAACAATAAAATATGCTGAAAATGCTGTTTTCGATCTTCCATCTTCGATAGGGCACCAAACAAAAACTATTCCAAAAAATCAAATATATAACGGTTAAGCGATTTAGTGTGATTATTAAGCGATTACTTAGTGAACGACTCAATAAATGGAAACACTTTCGAATATCAAATCGAAAGGATTTTATTTATATTTTTATTTATATAAAGTATTGTGAAAAAATCAAGTTCTTTGCGCTTTGATTTCTAGTCTTAAGGGAGTTATCGCAAGTGACGGTTTCAAAAATTAAGTTTGTTTTTTATAAATCCAATCTTACATCTAACAAGGGTAACCTTATATATTAATGTACTAGTCAAAAAATTATACACAATTAAAACAAAATGAGACAATTAACCTACATGAAGCTAAAGTTACATTGAAATGATTGAACTGTGTATTTTTAATAATTAATTAATTGTTAAATATAAGGAACTGCTTAACTTGTTCCTAAAATGCGCTGAACTACTTATTTCTTTTAATTGGACAGGAAATTGGTTTCACAAATGAACAATGAGTACGAAGTATTGGCGTTCTGAACTTGACAATTCATGGCGTTTGTTATTAAGGGGTTATATACCTTTTTTTGTCGAAAAAAATAGGAAAGTTCGGATTTTTTTTTTTAGGTATGTAGCAATTATTTTATTACATGAATGATTTTATTTTCTGATGGTACAGTTTTTTGCCAATGTTTGTGCAAAAATTTGTGAAAAAATAATAATAAGTTTTTAAGGGCCAGCTGTTTCCCTGAAACGCCTTTTTTGGAAGAGCCTTGCGGTGACCGTTCCCCAGGTCGAACAGGTCAACTGAAACCATAAAAATAAAAAATTTCATTAGTTTAGAGTAATTCCGTGTATCTGAACGATCGTTTTCATAAAAAAAATTTTTTTGTGCATACGGGAGCGTTTTATGCAAAAAATGAATGTTTCAGACGCTAGAAATTTTACTAAAAAATTCATTTCAGCGAAACAAAAATTTGTGCATGAAAAATCGATCGTTCAAGTACACATAAAATTCATTACGAACATTTTAAAAAAATTTGAAGAAAATCGGTACAGTAGTTTTCCGCCAATCCACGTCACCGCGAAGTCGTTTTGCAAAAACACCATTTCGAGATATTTGCGTTTAAAATTTCAAGTTTAGGCTTGGGGCAAGGACGGAGCGCGCGGCAAGAAGCGCTGTAACTTTTTTTCTACTGCTCAAATCTTTTTGAAAATTTGGGAAAATGTTCTCAAGGAGTTGTTCTTCAAGATAAAGCAATAAAAAATTTTTAGATTTTTTGAAAAAAAGTGCTGAAATATAATTTGTTGAACAAGTATTCTGGTTCTTGAGTCAAAATGATTTTGTGAAGGAGCAGTAAGTTTCTAAAATCAGTCCAGGATTTGAAATTGAGTTCGTAAATTTATTTGACTAATGTTGAAAGCATATCAGGCTATATTATTATACGGAACTGTCAGCGTTCGCTGGAACCAATAGCGCAATTTCCAAATATCTCAATACAAATTAACAGATTACAGATTAAAATACTTTTGGAATTTTTAATTTTCGATCGATCATATAATAAAACATTTTAAAACTCATATAAAACAGGTTCTTCATATGAGCTTTAATTTATAAGTTTTATGGTTAATCGGTTTTGGAACTCAAGAGAATCTAGTGTAAACTTATACCTTCATAGCAAGTCCTCTAGAAACATTCCTTAGCATCTGGTAGCTCTAACCACATACAACCAACTTACTCAATACAAATTAACTGAACCACGTCAAAAACTCTAACTGACCCACACCCTGTATGCCTCTAACCCTCCAGCTCCCCCTCTCTATCTCACTGTGTGTATTTCTCTCACAAATGTGTGAGAGAGAGAAACTGGCCCTTGCATCCTTGGCCCACGCTCTCTTACACAGCCTCCACACAATTGCAAAAAAAAATGTAAAAAAAAAAACTAAGCGAAAAAGCTTCTCAACTCTCAAAAAGCTGCCCGCCTAAGCCAACAATCCAACGCATGAGCCCTTTCCAACCAGGAGCAGTCACGAGTCGTTGTTGTTAGCATCTCTTCCAGTCTTGAGCAGATGCTTCGTGTGTTCTGCACAAATCGTGCGGGATGTTGTTATTTCGTAGAATGATGCTTCGGGTGTGCACCTCGTGCACCGTTGGCTTTCCAGCATTGCCTGGTTGGTAAGGTTGGACGAGCATCGTGTTCAGTTGGTGTTCCGGTTTCGGGTTGTGCTGTTAGTTGCCTTCTTTTCCATACAGAAAAGCAAAAAAAAAAAAGGAAAAGCGCACACACACACAGCATAAAACTGATAGAAAGATTCACAGGCAGAACGCAGCAGAAGAAGAGGAAGAAGAAGAAGAAGAGGTCTTCAGAAGCGGAGAGTCGCGCTAACGTGGTCGCTTGGTGTCGGTATCGGTGGCTGTGTGCGTGTGTGTGCTTGTGTCTGTCTGTCGCTAACGGTGCGCGCGCGTGTGTATGTGTGTGTGAGTGTTAACTATAATAGATACTAATACATACAACACTAAATTAACCAATTTTTCAAAATATTTAAAAAAAAAAAAACAAGTTTAATTACAAAAATTCCCAAAACGAAAAAACAAACAACATAAAAACAGCAAAGCAGGTAAATGATAGAACTAAAAGGGCATACATAGAGCATATACAAGCATGTATGTACATATGTATAAAAGTGCGTGAGTGTGCGTGGAATTGCTTTCCAAGAGGAGGAAATTGATATTCTTATTTCTTCTTGTGCTTTTTTTTTGCAAAAAATAACGAGAGACGCTTCTTTGTGTGTGTGTGTGTGTATTGTACACATATTTTCTATTTTATTTTATTGCTTAGGAAGAAATGAATATTGCTAATTGACCAAAAATACAATTTTATCAAAAGTATCTTTCAGATACATGTCAAGTTTAAGGCTCTGTGTGTATGTGTGTGTGTGTGTGTATATGTGTGTGTGTATAACAGGTGCCAACAAATAAATGGCAATGGTTACTTTTATGCTCATATTGTGACATTGTGTGGGAAGTACAAAAGGAGAAAGGGAAATGTATAAAAATTGTATGATATTCTTGGACGATTGTCAACAAGTGAGAAATTCGGGATTATTGCACATTGAATATTGAACACAAGCGCAATCAATATTTAATATCTACGCATAAAAATAACAGCCAGAGATAAAGATTGGTATTTATTGTTAGTTTTTTTTTAATGGGACCTGTATGATAAATAGAAATGTTTAAAGAATAGTCCATGGAATGCAAATAGTTCTATAAATATTTTAGGTTAATAAACTTTGAGTTTTCATTTGAATTTTAAATTTATTTCGCTTATTTCAAGTGCAATGTACAACTCAATAAAACTAAAATTATAAAAAAAACAAGATTTGCTGCAATATATCTTTTTTTTCATTTTGTAAACTTTTTTTAATTAGATTTTTTCAATGTACGAAATTGCTTAATTGGTTAGTCCTTGCACTTTTCCTGTCTTTCGACCCCATTGCAGGCTGCTATTTTCTGTCAAATATTTTGGGCATTTAAGATTGATTTTATTAGATTGATTCATACTTAGTTTAAGTATCCAAGAACGAATCAAACCAGATATTTTAAGTACATATCGAAATTAATTCTATCTTGTTCGTTCAATAACGTTTGAGTACATAAAATTCTTGATTTAAGAATTTCGAAATTGATTGAAAAATTTGGTGCTCATTTTATTAACATTTTGGGTAAATTTAAAGTACTAGCAAGTACGAATTATACTTGAAATTTTAGGTACAAAACTGTATAAATTCTATATTGTTCATTCTAGAACTCTGGCAGACGTTTTTTGTTTCTCAGTGTAGAGTTGGCCGTTGATCTTGATCGCGAAAACTGTAAGTTGTGGGACGTGAAAAAGAATCAAATAGTTTAAAATTTGCGTTTTTCTTTTTTCCCGATTTTGGAAAATCCGCCTGCAAGGAAAATTTTTGTGGATAGTATGAAAAACAATTAGACAATTGATTTTCAAATTTTGGAAAATCTGCCCACAAGGGAAATGGCCGGAAAATTATGTGGGGAAAAAACAGCTTTTTATACGATCGACTCGGCTTGAGATCAAATTATGTGAAATACTTAGACATGTTTTTAAACGATTTTGACCACAAGGAATATGGTCGTAAAATGTTTTATGGATTTGCTTTCGATTTTGTAAAATCCGTTCGCAACGAAAATATACGGAAAATTGTGAATGAAAATATTATTTTTCATCCGATTTACTTGAATCTCGGCTCATATGTGAAAGAGAGATGAATAAGACACGTGAAAATGGCGGAAAATTCTTACAAAAAACCTTTTTGTTTTCTATTCCAGCAGATTTCAAATAATTTTCAAAGCTCTTTATGATAATTTCATAAAAATTAGTTTTACCGCGATTTGCTTCAAACTCATTTTCAAAGCTACATATGGGCATTTCCGCCAAAATGTCCACCGAGGCTAAAAATCTAAAAGTTCTTGAAATCTCTCTGTTTATTCATATTATGGTAAAGAATCATTCAAATTTAACTAATTTAATTAAAGTGAACATATGGTCATTAACCTCAATAAGTAAATCGACAGCAAAGTTGCAAAAGTGCATTTTCTTTTTTTTTTGCCATTTTAAATTGCATGCTTTATTTGTTATTATCTTCTTTAAGAAAGATCATACATGATAAAGACTGTTCTACAAAATGTCTCTTACATTATAATATATCTAAAAAAAAAGCAAAGGGTACAATGCAATCGCGATTAACTGCAAATTTTTGGTTTCCTTTAGTCCATTTTTCAATGTCCCGTTCGATACCGAAAAAGAACATTAGTTATCAGTGTGTCACAAATTGAAGAAGTGAATGCATGGAAAGTTTAGCACAAACAGATTTTTTTATAAGCAATTTAATAAAAAAAATCCCAATTGGTAAAATTTTGTTTTGTTATATTTTAATGTCGTTCAAAGTTGGTCCCGTTCGCGTCCGTAAGGGTAAAGTTTAGTGGTTAAAAATTAATTCATACTAATATTTTTTGTGTTTTGTGCAAAAACCATTTCAATACAATTGTAGAGACCCGAGCAACGTCGGGAATAGTGCTAGTTATTGATTATAGTTAAAATGCATAAATATATACATAATCATACCCACTTGAATCATATTGGAAAAAATGTCCCGTTCGCAATGTCCCGTTACGAATCAGATTATTATTTATTTAAAAAAAGTACTGAAGATTTTTGAACCAACTAAAAACCATTTCAAAGTACCATTCATGCATAAGATTCTAAAATATTTTGGGTTTTAGAAATGCGTCAGGTTTCGCTAAGTTCTGGCTATATGAAGGTGGCCCCGAAAGCAACTTCTGTTTTTGTCCCGTTCAAATCGCTTCTTATTTTGCCATTATTTTGGAATCAGTATTTCACCTGTCATTCGCTTTAGCACTATTTATAGTGCTACTCAATACCTTCATTATAAAGTAAAAAACGAATTGAAAATGCCTTTTATTTTGCCTTTTTTTTACTTTATGTCGTACGAATGTCCGCGTTCGACATCATGGAAATGCCCATATACAAAAATATGGAATACGTGACTAAAAAATTCACCCCAGTGTCGATAATTATATTATTTACAAAAATGCGAGCGAAGCTACCCCGACCGAAGAAAATTTCCTGCGAGTTTTTTTATTATGAATTTCGAACTGCTTGATCGGACTTGGTTATACATTTTTGGTAGGCGTGAAAAGGATATTGTAATTTTACTATATTTGAATAGTAGACTACTACTACGTTTATGCGGAAATAACAAATCATGGATTAAGCCCTTTAAAGTATGCTATGTTTATGAATACTAATAACACTGTGATAGTTTTTTTCAAAAAATAAAAAAGACATGACCGAACTCGACGGTTTCCTCCTATTTCGGGTCCTAGGAATCGAACTGCATCATTACTTTTTTGAGTTGTAATGATATACGAAAATTTTTTTTAAGTTTTTTACGAAGTTACCATTTTTTTGAAAATTACAATGATAGTAAAATAAATAGTTTTAAATGTCCTCTAACTTACTTCATTTACAGTTTTTCGATATCATTGTGCATTCAAAAGTTAAAGAATAAAATCTAAAAACAACAAAAATTTTTTTCACATAATTTTTATTACCAAAATTACATTAAATTAGGAAATATTTAATTAGAAATCAAGTTATTGTTGGAGAACAAAAGGGAAGACATTAAAAAATTATTTTATTGCGATTTTTCTTAGTATTTGAAAATTTTAAATAATTAGTTGTACAAAATGTTATTGTAAAAAAGTTTGCAATTATTTTAGTTTTTAGACCATAACTTTTGAAAGCGCAATGATATCGAAAATCTGGAAATGTAGTAAATTAGAGCACATTTAAATCTATTTATTCAGATTTCACAAGAATCGGATATAATTTTTTTACAATTTAGAAAAAAATTTAACTTGATGAAAAACTTAAAAAAAAAATTGTATGAAGCCATCGTTATAACTCATAAAACTAAAGATGCAGTTCGATTCCCAGGGCCCAAAATAGGGGAAAACCGTTAAAGTTGACCATGTCTTTTTTTCGACTGGCTTAGTGTAATTAAGGATTAAATATTTTTTAGTGGCCTTAACACTCATTATTTTTGTATACCTTTGACTGGTCTGACAATCTGAGTGAATACACAATGTGCATTATGTCAGATGCTGCCATAACTGACTTAAGGGGGTCTTCTACATTTGAAAAGGATTTTATGAGTGTTTTTTTTTTTAATTCTGGAGAGAAAACCATAAGAGCTTTATCAGTTTGGTTTTTTGTTTTCTGTAATTAATTATCTATATAAGAAAATACACAAAAAAATGTTGGAGTTCGAGGGCTGTTCAAAAAGTTATCGGCATGCTTACTAGAGTCTCCCAAAAAAAGGTGCAGAGGTGGTAGCCATTATTCCGGGACTCCAGGCTTTTGATAATGAAAACGGTTAATGAGGTTATGATCAGAATTGATGTAATTCATTGGCCCGTACCTCAATAATATTTTTCAATATTCTTTTGGAAAAATGTACGGCAATTTAAAAAAAAATCTATTTCAAATTTTTTTTTATAAGCATAAACCTAGTATATGATCCCCATTCCGAAATCAGAGTCTATTTTTAAGTTAACGATGCATTTTGAATTCATGATAAAACAAAATTTATAAAATTACAAAATCTCGTCAAAAATTGTTGTCGAATTTTGGTTTGATGAAGCCATGCGCATTTTATTTGGTAAAAAGCTTACACTGTCACTTCAAATGTAAAGTTGAAATAAAATAATGAACAATATTAAATCTTAATTTCACACAAAAGCAATATTTCTTAAAGTTCAAGTTTTTCAAAAATGTTTTGGAATAATAGGTTGAGTACTGAATCGTAGAACTGAAGGGATGTTATAGCGAGTAGGCGAAAAATAAAAATAATTTACATTTAATCCCTCTAGTAACCGTAGCTAGCGCGGCGCTAGCGAATAACTAGCGATTTGGTAACCCCCCTCTAGTAACCGTAGCTAGCGCGGCGCTAGCGAATAACTAGCGATTTGGTAACCCCTTACTGACCCGCGCTGGATTACCAGCAATGGGCTGTACTGATTACTTTTGTATGGGCATGTCCTAGCGAGAAGTTAGCGAAAACAGCGCTAGCGAATTGCTACCGATCAGTAGTCAGTACGTAGCTAGCTACTGCAGTGACTACAGGTTATCTGTAACGTAGCTAGCTCCAGCAGTAACTACTTGTAGTCAGTATCGTAGCTAGCTTCAGTAGTAACTACAAGTAGTCACTAGCTTAGCTAGCTCCAAAATAAAAAAACAAAATTTTATTTTAATAATACATTTATTTATTTTTGTTTACACATTTGGACTTAATAATCCGTTTTTTGTTAATGTGCAGAGCATCGCGCAGCAGCTCCTCAGCAGTTTCTTTTTCGCCGGCAGGAATGGAGGCTGAAAATTATTTTCATATTAGTTAAGTTGTTTTAAAATATTTGTAGAAAAGTAAGATCAGTAAATTATAGCGTATTAATAAGTTATTAATAATAACACTGGTTTATATATAAAATTCATATTACATATAAAATGCTAGTTACCTATTAATGCAGCGTAAAAGTTTTTTATATCTTTCAAACACTTTTTGTTTTGCAACCCGTAAACATTGAAGTCCATTATGATTTCGTCGGACAAAACTGAGCGAAGAGCTTTGGCAACTCCACTTGGAGCTATGATGGACTTTATCGCCTTCACCTGTGGAAAGAAAAAATTTGAAATACAAAACCTAGCAAGACATAGGTTTACTTACATAGATCTCCATATTTTCGCTGTTTATTTCCACATCCATCTTACGCAGCTCTTCCTCAGTTGGCCTCCCGTAAAATTCTAATCAAGTCAATCGTACAGTCGCGTCTTGGCTTAAACTTCTGGTACCACCCTCGGAGTTTTTCATTTAAAGACATTTGGTCATTTAAATTTCCAGAATGTTGAAAGTCCAAGTCTATGTCCACGTCTCTGTCCAAGTGTAAGTCTCCTTCCACATCTAATTCTGCAGCTCTCGCTTCCCTAAAATCTTCTTTCACTGCAACAACATTTGACACACCTACGTCACCTTCTATTCGTTTCAGCTCGCTCCTCAATATTTCCCTCTCCTGCTCCTTCAAGCGTCTCAAATGCCTATCGCTGATCATTTTAAGATTTAATATTGTTACCTGTTATGTTATAATCCTTGTAATAATTAGCACTTTATTTAATATATTTGTTTAAATTTAATTTGCAAATATGCGCACGTGCACTCACTTAAGCGTCACAAAA
Source organism: Lordiphosa mommai (assembly GCA_018904225.1). Lineage (NCBI taxonomy): Eukaryota > Metazoa > Arthropoda > Insecta > Diptera > Drosophilidae > Lordiphosa > Lordiphosa mommai. The sequence goes on along the minus strand of JAEIFT010000012.1, from coordinate 967,996 downwards.
TCAAATAATTTTTGACCACAAAGCAGAAATAGAAAACGCACTGCAAAGAAGACACCCGAAAACTAAACGGGATAACAATGTATTTTGTTATTGTTTTTTTTCTTCTTTTAACTTGTCGCGCCGCGCTTACGCGTTACACTTTCGGTGCACAATATATTATAGGGTATCATGGGGTATTATAAATTGGCTATGTAAACACTTTCGTTTTGGGCGAAAATTTTATTCTGTAAAACCATGTGCGTTATAATTAATGGCTGTTATAGAACGATCAGGGAAAAAATTAATTATATTGTTATAAAAAAACTTCATTATAAATAAAATAATATATATCTTCAATATTAAAAACAACTATAAACAGTTATTCTTACAATGCTTTTTCTTACATTAAATTCACATATCCTTAAATTAGTATTAAATCAATTTATATATATTAATATGTTTAAATTTATATCAAATGGTATCTTTCCCGTCGATATACAGAAAATAATTAGTTTTGCTATTTTTTATGTAGTTTGTCTCGAAGAAAGAAGTTGAAAGCGAAACGCACTTACTCTCTTCGTTTTGCTTTCAAGCATGTCAGCGAGCATTTACCTACTAACTACTGCCGGATAACCTGGATACTAGCGAATAACTAACGCCGAATTCGCTAGTAATTCGCTAGCGAAATTAGGGAGGTAGTGCCTTGGGAACTGAAGGGCCCTTACTGACCCTCGCTGGATTACCAGCAATGGGCTGTACTGATTACTTTTGTATGGGCATGTCCTAGCGAGAAGTTAGCGAAAACAGCGCTAGCGAATCGCTACCGATCAGTAGTCAGCTTAGCTAGCTACTTGTAGTCAGTATCGTAGCTAGCTCCTGCAGTAACTACTTGTAGTGAGTATCGTAGCTAGCTACTGCAGTAACTACTTGTTATCTGTAGGTAATTCGCTCAAAAATATTAAAAATTAAATTTTATTTAATATTATTTTTATTATTTCTCTTTTCATTTTTTTTGTGTACGAGTTTCTTTTATTTATGCGTTTTTCCTTGATGTGTTAAGTTTTCCGAAGCTGATTCTGCAACAAAAAATTATAGTATTAACAAATTAAGTATTTATACCTACAAACTAAAATGTTTTTTCCATCTTACCTTTAATCTCATCCATGTTTTGTTTCCTCGGCCTTTCCTCTGAAATGTATGAATTTAAATTATTTTAATTTTTGTCTTTTTGAACATAATATATATAAATACTTACGTTTTCCGTCGATGCAATATGCGTTCACCTTAGCGTCACGAAATTAACTAACTTTTGCCGAAAAAGTAGATATAGAAAACGCACTGCAAAGAAGACACCCGAAAAAAAACGGGACAGCAAATGCATTTTGTTATTGTTTTGTTATTGTTATGTTGTCTTCTTTTACCTTGTCGCGCCGCGTTTACGCCTCACACATTCGGTGCACAAAATATTTTAGGGTATCGTGGGGTTTTATAATTCTGCCTTGTAAACATTTTTCTCATTTTTTTTTTTTTTTTTGCAAAAATCATGATTTTATAATCTGCTGTAATAGAACGATCGGGGAATAATAATTTTATTCCATTAAAAAATTATTATTATATAATTAATAATTATTATAATTAAAATTATATACATAAACTCCTATTCTTTCAATATTTTTCCTTACATTAAATTCTCATATAATTAATTAAGTATTAAAGCAATTTATATATAAATATGTTTTCATTGATATCAAAGGGTATTTTACCGTCGATAAAACGAAAATAACTCGATTTGGCATTCTTTATGTACTCTGACTCGAAGAAAGAAGTTTAAAGCAAACCGCAATTGCTCTCTTCGTTTTGCTTTCAAGCATATCAGCCAGCGCTTACCTACTGACTACTGCCGGATAACCTGGACACTAGCGAATAACTAACGCCGAATTCGCTAGTTATTCGCTAGCGAAATTAGGGAGGTAGTGCCTTGAGAACTGAAGGGATTGTACAATTAATAATTGTAAAAACGTACAATATTTATTTTTCATGTTTTAAGAAAAATTAATCATACGACCCGTATGCCAAATCAAAATTTTTACTATGAAATCTTTAATAAAACTAGTTTACAAAAATAAAAAAAAAATAAAGACCCATTGAAGCTGTTATTTTTTAATGATGTACTTTGGAATGCTGATCTCAAAAATTAAATTCAAAAATTTTTGTATTGATACGTTTTTGAGTTAGAATTTTTTTCATTTTTTTCGGTAGGTACCCTTACATTTTATGACATATCTCGAGATAGAAACTTTAGATGTCGTCAAGCAAAGGATTAATCTAAAGGGTATGCAATTTTCAATAATCTAGTTGAAGATCATTTTCCAATCGGTTTAGTAGTTAAAATGCTACAAGCAAAAATATTTCGAAAAAATCGATTTTTTTCTAAAAAACGTGCAAATTTTGTTTTTCTAAAATCTGTAAAAGGTTGAAACTGATAAAAATAAATTGTTTTTTTCTTTTGTTCTTACGAATAGCACTTCTACGAAGAAAATAAGGCATTGGTAAAGAATATCTATGGATAAATAAAGGAGCTGTGAGCAATTGAGTACAAGTTCTAACAGTCAAATTTCATTGTTTTATGTATTTATTAAAAAATATTTTTATTTTTTCTTTGTTTTTGGCCTTGCTCTTAATTTTTTCTGTGATTTGGCTTCTTTTGGAACTCTTACATTGAGCAAAAAGCAAAGTAAAAAAAATATTTTTTAATGAACACGTAAAATAGTCAAATTTTGACCCCTAGTTTTTTCACACAATTGCTTACAACTTCGCTATTTATCCACAGATTTTCGTCATCAACGCCTTATTTTCTTCGTAATAGGGCAATTTGTAAGAATAAAAGAAAAAACAATTTTTTGATTTTTATTTTCAACCATTTACAGATTTTAGAAAATCAAATTTTTCACGTTTTTGAGAAAATAATAATTTTTCCGAAATATTTTTGCTTCTTACTTTTAAACTACTAAACCGATTGGAAAATGTTCTTCGAATGGGAATTGCATAACCTTTTGATTAATCCCTTGCTTGACTTCATCTAAAGTTTGTAACTCGAGATATGGCTTAAAAGGTATGGGTACCTACCGAAAAACTAAAAAAAATTCTAACTCAAAAACGTATCCATAGAAAATTTTTTGAAATTCATTTTTGAGTTCAGCATTCCAAAATACATAATTAAAAAATAATGGCTTCAATGGGTCTTTTTCGCTGTAAACTAGTGTAATCTTTGGTAGAAATGATAATTAATAAAAACAAATATTAATTGATATTAATATAAAAAAAATTCAAATCAAGCGAAAAAACTATTAGAACTTAGGCAACACTGCGTATGAGTGATAATAGAAAACTGAGGAGCCTCCTTGCGTTAGTTAAATCTGTTTAATTCTTCAGTTATTATTTGGTTGACATTCGTGTATCTTCGTAATAAATTATACAATCATAGATTTTTTTCCATTACCCACAGTTTCCAATATGTTGCTATAAAAGTGAAATTTGCTTTTTGGGCGACTTTTTAGATTATGTGGCCCATATACACAATATACCACTAAAATCAATACTCCATACATCAACGCGCGAAATAAGACCTCAAAATTAAAATCTATTTTTTTTTTTTATATTAGTCGCCTAAAATAAATAGATTTTGAAAGAGATTTTTTCTGTTTACTTGGGCATTTATTTCTATCTCCGGCCTAACAATAAAAAAAACGAACTTTGGTGGTGGAAAACGAAGAACTTTGTCCAGTCAGATGGAGACAACTTCGAAAAATGAATTTTAAATGCAACAAGCGCTACTTCAGGCTTCAAAAATCTTTGTCCACGTAGTTTGTTTTTGATGTAAGCGAACAGAAATAAGTCGTAAGGTGCCAAGTCAAGACTGTACGGTAGATGTCATCCATTCGATGTTTGCTATGTCATTGACGATTTGTTGTAAAAAGTCCCTAAAATCATGAAAAGTTTTGATGAGATTTTAATGTAATGTTCATCTGAATTTTAACTAAATTTTTCTAACCATGGCTTAGACCAAATGTGTAGTTAGATTTTACGATTTTAATTTATCTAAAACTAACTAATATTTCCGTTTTAAATTTTTTCAGCACCGTCACCACAGACCCTTAAAAACAATGGATGAAAGAACAAACATAAACCTTAACTAATACTAAGCAATATTTATTCTGATTGAGTGAGAGAAGCATTAAAAGTTAAAACCCGCCCCCCAAAATTGTGCGTGCGAGAAACCAAAACGAAAAATATTTATAACATTACACTTAACAAAAATCTCTTACTGAAGCAATTGAAAAAGGCTTACAAAAAAATATTATAGCAACTAAAAAAAACTCGCACAAAATTATGAACATTACCGAAAACATTTTGAAATTTATTGTAAATATTGAATATACCTAAGTAAAAACGACCGCAATTTTCGCTGGATAAAACAAAAAAAAAACAAGTTTTTAATATACATATATCTAAAATATATGCAAAATCAGTTTGAATACCGACAACAAATTTTTTCTATTATATAGAAAACTTAAAAAAAAAGTTTAATAAATAATTGAAAATAATATTACATAAATTATATAACTCTCAATAAGCAACTGAAACACGCACAAGATTGTTGAAACATTTTGTTCAATCATTAGAAAATTTGCATAAACATAATCAATAATACAAATAATCATACGAATAATAGTTAATAATAATCACAATTGAGCTACAATTAATTGCATTAACAAGCCCCTAAATCATACTGGGAAAGAAGCCGATAAAACAAATTTGATAACATATTTAAAAACCAAAACAATAAATGGAATATTTCTAATTAAACCAAAGTATTCAGCTAGATCAACTAAATCTTTATATAAACAAATTGGAAAGGAAATCTTGCTTCAGTGCAAGCGACAGAGGAACAAATAGAGGTGAGTGAGAAAATATACCAAATTTGTTGTTTATTTTTATATATCAAAAAAATATCAAACCATTTAGTTCTGTTTACTGTAAATCAGCACATGGGTGGGCATTTGTTGTATGGAAAATTTTAAGGTTATACTTTCTGTTGACTGCTTTGCTTGTTGTATTTTTCAAAATTTAACTAAATCGGCACTGCCCTTAGTCCAACCATTTAACAAACTTTCAAACAAAAAGAATAGCAAGTGAATATGCTGATTTTTGGCACTCGTCACGGTACTGAACCGTTTTGAAAGAGATAAGTCGACGGCTGCTCTAGCAAAATAAAATCATTTAAAATATCTTCTAATTGTACCTAATTAGTTAAAAAATCGATTTCTAACGATTTCTTCTACCTTTGAACAGGGTTTTATGAGTGTTTTTTAAAAACATTCTGGAGAGAAACCCATTAGATTTTTTCAAATTTGGTTTTTTTGTTTCCTGTTATTTAATATTAAATAAAAAATTAAAAAAAAAATGTTTTCGAATTCGAGGGTTTCTTAAAAAGTCATCAGCCTGCCAATTAAGGTCTACAAAAAAAGGTGTAGAGGTGGTAGCCATGATTCCGGGACTCCAGGTGATCGGTAATAAAAACGGTAGATGAGGTTATGATCAGGATTGACGATTGACATCAATTCTGCGAAAATCGGTTTAGTAGAACTGGAGCAATCATGGCTACTAGGTCGAAAAACGTGATTTCGAGAAAAACGCGTTTAAATATTTGAGCGACGTAAAATATACTCACTTTAGCAAGAACATTGCTCCAGTAAGCTATTTGCTAAGCTATTTTGAATTTTTGAAAATGGTTTGAAGAAAATGAAATGGGGAAATTTCCGGCTATAATAATAATGGAAAACAAAATGGACCCCTTAGGTTCTTAAAATTTTTAAATTGAATTTATAAGTCCAACTCTTTGGAACATTAGCGAATCTTTGATGTATGGTTATTCTCTCATAGTTTTATCTGTTTGAATGACTTGAATTTAAGCTTAAAAATCATTTTTGGGATCAAGATTTTTAACACAATATATTTTTGAATTCTATACTTAAAAAGCTGATCAAAAATGTCAGAGAAATATATTTTTATACTCAATTTGCATTTTGAATTATATAAGAATCTCTGGAGAGTAAGAGGGCAATCGACGCACAGCCTAAACGGTTAAAGCTAGAAAACTGAAAAGCTGTTTTTCTTTTTGGTACAATTGTATGTTAAATTTCATTTTTGTAAAATTACACACCCATGGGGTGGAAAGTTTTAAGTGGGAACATTTTGTTTAAACCCAGTTTGTAAGTAAAGTCTCCGAAATAGTTCGACACATTGTTCCAACTTTAAAAAGAGAAGTTTACAGAAGTTTGTAATGGAAAGTTTACACCCAATTTAGGCTAATTTGTATTTTATTTTGGATTGTAAGCTATAAGGACCAAGTAAATAGGAAATCACCCCACCAACTTTAGAAAATTCACCCACAAGCTTGAAAAATGTGGTGCGGTCGTGGGCTCAAGGTTAATATTTATCTTGCTTTCGAACCGATTTGCATAAAATTCGGATTGAAATAATAGTTACTGGTAACAGTTCATATTTAATAATATGTGATAGTGCACTTTTTATATAAAATTTTTAAATTATTATTCGATTTTTATTATCCGAGAATTACAATTTTCTATTTTTATTTTATTACTCTGCTAATTACATTAATTTCAATTTTATATAATTGTTCTTATGTTAACAGTTATTATTGACTTTTATTTTATTTATTAGAATATTTTTTATTTATTACACTAGTTTACAAAAAAAAAAAAAAAATAAAGACCCATTTAAGCTGTTATTTTTAAATGATGTACTTTGAAATGCTGAGCTCAAAAATTAAATTCAAAAATTTTTGTATGGATACGTTTTTGAGTTAGAATTTTTTTCAGCTTTTTCGCTAGGTACCCTTACATTTTATGACATATCTCGAGATAGAAACTTTAGATGTCGTCATGCAAGGTATAAATATAAAGGGTATGCAATTTTCAATAATCTAGTTGAAGATCATTTTCCAATCGGTTTAGTAGTTAAAATGCTACAAGCAAAAATATTTCGAAAAAATCGATTTTTTTCTCAAAAACGTGCAAATTTTGTTTTTCTAAAATCTGTAAAAGGTTGAAACTGAAAAAAATAAATTTTTTTTTCTTTTGTTCTTACGAATAGCACTTCTACGAAGAAAATAAGGCATTGGTAAAGAATATCTATGGATAAATAAAGGAGCTGTGAGCAATTGAGTACAAGTTCTAACAGTCAAATTTCATTGTTTTATGTATATATTAAAAAATATTTTTATTTTTTCTTCGTTTTCGGCCTTGCTCTTAATTTTTTTCTGTGATTTGGCTTCTATTGGAACTCTTACATTGAGCAAAAAGCAAAGAAAAAAAATTTTTTTAATGAACACGTAAAATAGTCAAATTTGACCCCTAGTTTTTTCACACAATTGCTTACAACTTCGCTATTTATCCACTGATTATCGTCATTAATACCTTATTTTCTTCGTAATAGGGCAATTTGTAAGAATAAAATAAAAAACAATTTTTTGATTTTTATTTTCAACCATTTACAGATTTTAGAAAATCAAATTTTTCACGTTTTTGAGAAAAAAATAATTTTTTTCGAAATATTTTTGCTTCTTACTTTTAAACTACTAAACCGATTGGAAAATGTTCTTTGACTAGATTATTGGGAATTGCATAACCTTTTGATTAATCCCTTGCTTGACTTCATCTAAAGTTTGTAACTCGAGATATGGCTTAAAAGGTATGGGTACCTATCGAAAAACTAAAAAAAATTCTTACTCAAAAACGTATCCATACAAAATTTTTTGAAATTAATTTTCGAGTTCAGCATTCCAAAATACATCATTAAAAAATAATGGCTTCAATGGGTCTTTTTCGCTGTAAACTAGTGTTATTTTCGTCATGACAAAAAAGGCATTTGCATAAATCGCATTGAAAGAGCCATTGAGTACTAAAAGGTAAACATATCCTCGATCACAAAACTTGATACTGTCCTTTACTGTTTTTTGTACCTTGGGTAAGAAAATTTTACAGAAACATTACGCAAAACCTACTTAGAAAACATTGGGCTTCATCGATTACCCTTGTCGAGCTGATCAAGAGTATCTTTACAGGTTGGTTTTCAATGGCTCTGTCAATGCGATATCTGCAAATGACATTTTTTTTTTAACCTAAAAAATAAAGGTCTATGAATAATTTAAATTTATCTCTGAATAATTTGAATTAATCCCTTCTATAAATAAAAGTCAGCAATAACTGTTATCATGTGAAAAAATGTTTAAATATAAAAAATAACTTTAATGAGCAGAGTAATAAAATAAAAATCATAAAATAATTAGTATTTTCGTAGTTTTAAATTAAAAATAAAAAAATAATTGTTATTTCCCGAGATGTATTATAAAACTCAAAGATAGGCTGGGTTCACACTGTTGGATGCATGAGACATGATAATCTAGTATGCCGTTGTGTTGTCTTGTTTTCATTGTGAAAAGCTTGTCATTTGGCATTGGAAACAAAACAACATTAAAGCCTACTTGATTATCATGTCTCATGCATAGAACAGTGTGAACCCAGCCTAAACTGGTAAATAATGACTCTTTTGATAAACCTTCTAACCGTTACGGTCCCTGGTTGAAAGTTCTATAGACCAAATAAATCCAATTCAAAAAATTCACCTCTTTGGTCGGGAAAATGTGGTGCAGGGGTAGGGGTAAGGACGAATATTAGTTTTGAGCCGATCTACATAAAATAAGCTCTGTGGCAGGGACGGAATGTAACAGTTATTTTTATAAAACTTTTTCAAAAATGGAACATGGAAGCTCATCTGGTAAAGTTATTAATTTATTGAAGCTTCAGTGGATTGCGCTCTACTTAAATTGTTCGCAGAAAATAAAAAAGACTTTTATATTGTGGTTAAAAAATGATAGTGTCTGAATCAGTTTTATTTACAGAATTTTTTTAAAGTCTTATTATAACTGTTATGTTCTGAGTAATAAAACAAATATCTTTAGTGACTTTTATTAATAGACTTTTCATAAAAGTCTTTATAAAACTGTTATTTACTCTGTAATATAATAAAAGTCTTTAGTAACTGTTATACTTTGAATCAAAAATTAAAAGTCTTGAATAACTGTTGTCAGCGGAGTTAAAACATAAAAGCCCTTAGTGCGGGACAAATAAATGAAAGCATAATTCCATAATTTGAAAAGATGTATCCCGAAGGTTGGAAAATACCGTCCACTTAGAAACGATTTCGATATGACGGCTAAACTAATGACGGTGTAACGAAGTGCGCCGGGTATAATGCTATAAATTTGATTTGGTTTAAGGCGTATTCTCAGATAATTAATTATTTATTAGGCATTTAAACTAAGACCAATGTGACCTTTTAACATAACAAATTAAACAAAAATTCAAAGGTGAATACTATTTAGTTTTTAGTTTTAGGCTATTTTGAAAATAATTTGTTTTCCAGCTTTTTCAGTGCATAAAATGTTGACGTTCATTTTTAGATAAGAATAATTGTTATATGAAGAAGGATTCACTACACTAAAATTTGCTGCTGAGCTCTCAAAAATTTATAAATTTTGTCGGATCCACGCCCAAAAACACAAAACGAAATCATTCATCATAATGAAAAGCGAAGTTAACCACAAACCACAGGCACATTTGGCAGCGCATAATTTTCGTTCTTTCCCTCCCTCTCGGTGTCTTGCTTGCTCCCTGTCAGCCTCTGATGCCCCTGAGGTGCAAGCTCGACTTGATTTTGGTTTATTTTTGCGGGCAAGCATTTTAAAATTGTTCCATTGACCTTTGTGGACCACCCACACACACACACACATACATACTTACAAGTGTGGGTGGTGGTGGTGGTTGTGGGTGGAGCAATGCCCAAAAGCAAACAGCAGCCACTCTGTGGACAATAAAAAGCCAGCGCACAATTGCCAAATAAATAACTTCGCTTGGCGCGCTTATTTGCCTTTGTGCCTGGGCTTGATTTTCATTTTTGGCCAACATTTAGCTAGAGACTGTTGCATATTAAAAGTGCTTTTTCGGCTTCCTGTTTTTGTTTTCATCTGCTGCTTCTTTTTTGTTTTTGGATTTTTTCATTAATAATATGACACACATTTTCTGGGCTGCATTGTCCTAAACCTGAGAGCACTTTTGGCTTTGCCGCAACGCCTCCTTATGCTCATTTTGCTCATTTGAGGCTTTGTCTTGCCAACGTCTTTAGCCATTTCTTTTCATCATTCATTCAGCACACACACACAGGCACACAGAGACAGCCACACACTCATCAGCAAATCCAAATGCAAACACTGAGGCAGCAGCCAGAAGACAACAAAAACAAAAGTGCAACTTCTGTTCCATCACGGGTATACGGACTCTGTTGGGCAGTTTGTCATTTAACGAAAAAGGGAAAATCTAAGAATAAATCAATAAGAATATGTTAACTTTGCCGATTTAAATAAATCGAAAAAATGTTGAGTTTTTTTTTTAGTAATAAAGTTTTCAATTTTTTAGAGAGCTTACAAGTCAAAACTCAGATTTTTCGTCCAAAACTTCAGACATTTTGTTTTTGAAAAATATGTTAAAATTAAAAAATTTTTAAATTTCAAGAGGTAGATTTTGAGCTTCAAAGTTTACCGACCTTAAATAAGCAAAGTGAGAGAATAACACGTTTAAAGTTTCACACTGCAGCGCGCGGTCAAAGCGGAGGGCGGAAACTATCAACGATATCTCCGTTTGTTTTACTGCAATTGATTTCAAATTTTCATACAAAGAAAAATAAAATTATATAAAAATTATATATATTATATAATTCCCTTAAACTTTACAACTGGTTTGAACTTCCGGACCCAACCTTATTCAGAATTTCAGGGTTTTCCAGTCTTGCTGTTAAGGCACTCCAATGAGAAAGCGTAAAAGTAAGATAAAGTGGTAAACTCAAGATACTCTTTTAGTTCGCTACACTCAACAAACTTTGTATTTATATCAATCTGATAAACGCTGTTGCAAACTGAAACCAGTTTAATGTTTTTGGTATCAAAAAATTTGTATTATATGTACAAAAAAGTATCAAACTGATATTTAAGGAATTAAATTGAACCTTAGTCCATTAAATTGATATATAAAAGTATCAATTCGAAACACACACATTTGCAATGTCAACGAATGTTCGAAAAGTCATGTATTTTTCTCTGTACGAAGCTAATCGTCCAGTTGTTGATATAAAAGGCAAAACTGTTATTGAGCAATGAAGGCAGAGCGGTCTTATTATAGATATAGGTTGTCTGTGAAGCTCTCCAACAAATTTGCTGTCTTTGCAATTAGGCAAAAATACATTCGTGTTTGAGGGCTTTTTACATATCTCCAAAAAGTCGCCTAAAAACCACATATTTTACATAAATTGTTCTATGGTTTCTTTTTTATTAGAAATATTATAGCACTGTGGATACTAAAAAAATTAGTTTAAAATTGTGTCATCCTTATTAAATACAATAGTAGCTTATACCTACGGCTTCGCTAGCCTGTTAAAAATACCCCAATAAGGAACGAACTATAAGCAACGTTTTTTCCGACTATTGAAATCTGATGTATGTGATTTTTTTTCATCTTTCGGACCAACATAACACAATAATAACAACGTTATCTAAAAATTTTGAATATAACCCTGCAAAGTAGGGCAATGCGTTCTTATCATGAACATGAATAACAAATTTAATATTTTTTTTACCATTTTCCGCCAATTTTCCGGATTCATCAAAATTGTATAGTCCCGTTGGTAACATTTTGTTTAAAAATAAATTTCGACCTGAAAACCAAAAGAGTTTCATACAACAGTTTCCCTCTATTTCTGACTTTCGTGGAATATTTTTCCAAATTTAATAGCAATGTATTTTATATTTTTGTATGTGTAGCTTGGAATATGAGTTTGAAGCAAATCGGGCAAAAATTAAAAATTGTCCCAACATTTTCACGCTGGTGGGTAGATTTTTCAACATTTGTAAGTGAATTCAAAATTTTTGAAATTTTCATATAGAGCATTGTGAAATTGCACTGATAATATTTTGATATGTAGACCTTTGAAAATAAGTTTGGAGCTGGTTGGATGAAAAATAAAAGAGTTTCATACAACAGTTTTCCGACCATTTTCCCCATTTTAGTGGGAAGATTTTCCTACATACGAAAGTCAATTACTCCTTTGTGGTTAAGCTTGGAAAATAGGTTTGGAACTAATCGCTAAACCTATTTTCCACCTAGGATTGTTTGGGTGATGTGGGTTAATTTTCCGGAAAACTGGTAAGCAGTTACTGTTGAATCAGTCAGTCAGGTTTAACTCTTTTGTATATATATTAGAAGACTAGAAGACGGGTATACGACCCGCGGCTTTGCTCGCACTTGTGTAAAAAACTAAGTTTTTAAACATGAGCATGAATAACAAAATAAATTTGTTCTAAAAATGTTTCGGCAATTTTCCGAGTTAATTCAAAATTGGAAAATCCCATTAGTAACATTTTGTTATGTAGAGCTCAAAAGCTAATCTCACATCGAAGCTAATTTAATAAAAATAAAGATAAATTCATTCATAAATTTTCCGCCTATTTTCCAACTTTAGGGGTTGATTTGAAAATGATTTTGAATCCGATCAAATAGGAAAACAAATGTTTCAATAATTTTCCTCCTGTTTTCCGGACTTTTCGAATTTTGAAAATCCCGATGGTAATATTTTCTTACTTAAAGCTTTAAAAATAAATTTGAAGCAGATCGAATAAAAACCATACATCAGTTTTCCGTCCATTTTCCAACTTTCGTGGAATATTTTCAAAAATTTCAAAGTCATGTGTTTCATATTTTTGTATGTGCAGCTTGAAATATGGTTGGGTGAATTTTCAAACAAAAGTGAATACATTTTTAATGAAATTTCCAAAAAAAGCTTTCAAAAAGAGTTTCCAGTCGTCCAATTGTCCAATCGAATGAAGTACAGGGTTGCCCATATTCGACGGACCCATCTGGCAACGCCATAACTTTTGACAGAGATGTCAGATCGCTTAATGACATACCGCGTTTGAAGCGTCAGTCCAAGCAGATTTTTACCATGGAACAATACACGCCACGCGAGCGCTCTGAAATAGTTGAAATTTACATTCAACAGAACAAGTCAATTGTGAAAACTCAACGTGCTTTTAAAAAATTAAAAAATGTGAAAAGTGCGCCTTCTAAGAACACCATTAAGCGTTTATACGAAAAATTTTCGACTGGTGAGGCTCTTTCTAATCCGAAGAGGCCAAATAAAAGTCGACCAAGGCGATCGGCCGAGAATATCGCTGCCGTACGAGCCAGTGTTGAGAGGTCCCCAAGAACATCCCAAAAACGCCGTTCTCAGCAGTTGGGCATGGCTCGGTCCACTTTACAATGGATTATTCGCGTTGATTTGCATTTGTTCCCGTACAAAATTCAATTGACGCAAAGATTGTTGCCTGCGGACAAGCCTCGTCGATTGGAATGGGCCCAAAGAGTCATCGAAATGGCCGAAGATGACGAGCAATTTTGGAACAAAATTATCATGTCCGATGAAGCCCATTTCACATTGAATGGGACCGTAAATAAGCAAAATTGCCGTATTTACGCCACTGAAAATCCTCAGGAGATTCAAGAAGTGCCTCTTCTAGACGAAAAAGTCACAGTTTGGTGCGGCGTTAGTGCGAAAACGGTCATTGGGCCGTTTTTCTTCCAAAATGAAAATGGCCATGCTGTTACCATCAACCAGGAACGTTATCGCGACATGATGACCAATTTTGTGATGCCAATTATTCGTCGAAAGCGTATGAGGCAGTTCTGGTTTCAACAAGACGGCGCTCCACCGCACACAAGTCGCATAACAATCGATTTTCTGAAGAAATTGTTTCCGGGCCGTTTGATGTCGAAAAGTGGTGATTTGGACTGGCCACCGCGTTCGCCCGATTTGACGCCGCCTGACTTCTTCTTGTGGGGATATTTGAAGTCAAAGGTTTACGTTAACAAGCCAAGGACCGTAGAAGAGCTCAAGGACAACAATTGTGAAGAAATAGCCGCTATTCCGGCCGAAATGTTGGCGAAAACGATGGAAAATGCTGCAAAAAGGGCACAATACGCCATCAACGCCAGAGGCGGCCATTTGAGAGATATCATATTCAAAAATTGATGTAAACAAATCTACTTGGAACAAATTAAATGATTAAGATTGCCAACCGCCAAATTTTTATTTTTTTCTTTGATTTTTTTAAAAAAAACATGGGTCCGTCGAATATGGGCAACCCTGTACAATATTTTTTTTTCAAGAATTTTTTGCAAATTTTCCGTATTTCACAAATGTGGAGTTGTCCGCATGAAACACAAAAGATCTTCATACAACAGTTTTCCGACCATTTTCGTATTTTTGGATGATTTTTCAAAATTTGAAAGTCACTCCTATGTGTTCTACAATTCGCTTTTGATCCCAAAAACGACCCTATGATTAGCTTTATTTACACCCCCATGGGAGAAAAATGAGTGCGTTAATTTTTCGGAAAACTGGTATGCACTTATTGATGAATTTTTATTTAATTTTTTTTTAAATAAGTTTGGAGCTGATCGGATGATATACAAAAAAGTTTCTTACAATATTTTTCTGAGAATTTTCTACATTTTCCGGTGGAATTTTCTAAAACCCTGCCTTAGTACTTACTTTCGGAATAAGTTGAAATTACAGTAAAAAATCCAACTTGCTATCTCCAACGGTTTGGGCTGTGCGACGGTCACCAGTCAGTCAGTCAGTCAATCAGGTTGAACTCTTTTATATTTATAGATAAATTGGTATCAATTTGATATCTTCAAAAAAATAATAGTAAAACATTCAAAATTTAATTGATTGTTAAGTATTAAGGAAAATTTGATACACAATAGTTTCAAATTGATAACTAAATAGTGTTATTTTGATGATTACTTTCTTATTTGGCTGTTGTACTAGATTCAAGTTTTTCATACTACTGAAATCCTATTTGAAATGAGTAGTACACTAGTACTTTATTTAAGTTATTCAAACTTAGGTTTGGAATTGCAAGATTAAAGTTTGATTTATTCGATTTTATCTCTTTGAGCACATTCTTAGTTGTAGCATTGCGCTAGTGTACGTTAAAGGTTAGTAAAGTTAAAGGGGTGCCTAACTCTGAACTAGATAAGAGTTCGCCAAGAGCACAGAAAAAGTGTGCATGTATGGGTTGTCTTAGACCATTTTGGCTTGGCCAGCCCAATCCGTTACTTCTTGAATTTGACGCCACTCAGTCGCCACTCAATTGTCTAAATTGCAACATTACGAAAAGTAAAACTAAAGTGATAGAATTGCATCTTTCAAGCAGCAAAGCAACCTAAAGACCACACTTTGAAAAAAATTCCATCCAATATTTAGGTATGACCGTGCTAAATTAAGATCGGTTTGTTCTTTAAATTTTTACGTTATTTTAAGAGTAAAAAACAATTAAATTGAAGTATACGAAAAGTTCATATTTCAATTTTACGTGATTTTATAATGCCTAAACAAACTAGAAATGAGAATCTTGTTCTCAGATTTGGAAATTACGAACATAGTCGTTTTTACCTGAATTTCCCCTGATTAAGTACGGAATTCTTGATTTTTTATCTGAGTGCATCTTCTTCTTTATTAAGCACTTTTTGGTCGTGCATGTTCGTGTACTTGCCGTGTCGTGTTAAAAAAAATGTAGCACAAGCTCATCTCTAAACTGAAGCATAGCTTCAGCGATGCATAAATTATAATTTACACATAAAAATGTAAGAGTATTTCAGTTTAGACTATACACTGCGCTAATTTGTATACTATATGTTTATCTTCATGTTGTTTTTGGCCGTTGTTCTTCGTGTTGGCCGACGATGTTCTTAATTATGTGCCAGCAGCCCTGACTGACTGCCATACTGCCACAGTGACTGCTGAAAGGACACGCACACACACATACACAAAGGCATAGGCGTTGTCACCCTCGGCGTTCGCGAGTGCTGACGATGTGTCATGTTGGACTTTGCCGCGTCGAGTCTCCAGCTTTCAGAGTCCTTGTTGCGCTTGTTTTTATCGCTCTTGTTTGGACCCGTTGTTGATGAGTGGCGTCGCGTTTGTTGCTGTTGTTGTTGCTGGTCGTTTTTTGAAGTGCGCTCTTGTAGCGGGGTGTCATGTCCGCTTAGTTGCTGCTTTGAGGCGACGACTGCCGCCGCGTGCTTAGTGCTTACTACTTATTTATGTATGAAGGACCTTAAACTTTGCAACAAATAAAAATGGCCGCAGCAGTTGAAAAGCACACACACACACACACCCACTTACAGAAATAGAGAAAAAGCTGCGAATCTGGCGTTCGCCTGCTTTTTAATCAAAGCCGGCTGCTATGAGGCAAGTTTTTAGTTTTTTCCATTTGCAAAGTTTTTCACGTGAGTGTATGCGGGGCGGAGGGTGGCTGGGGGGGTCTCTCAAACAATGCTCACTTTTAGCTGGCTGCTTTCCTCTTCTACTGATTAACCTTCGCCGGAAGAATGGACGGAACAAAAAAAAAAACTGGTAAGGTTAACATTTTGCTTTCTGTACTTCTGTTATTGTTTAGGGCTACTTAATTTAAACTACAAAAAAAATCTAGGCCAGGGCAGAGGTTATATATAAAGATAAAGGTCAGAAAATAATGCGGTGTCAAAAGTGGGCGACAGGTGTTCTACTAGAAAACTATTTTTATGACAAAAACTTGCACTAAATATATAGTTCTTATGTAATCAATGACTCAGAAAGAACCTTGAAAGGTTAGGCCATTCCTTATGGGATTATGTTCATTCTGTGTATTTTTCTTCAAAAGGTTTGTTCAAAATGTTGCTCCAATGTTGTTCAGCTCGCATGGTCACAAATTTCCTAAGAAAAAATGCATTCTAATAACGGAATTTTCAAATTTTTCAAAATTGATTGAAATAGCAAAATATGAACTAAGTTCAAAAAAATATAAGTATATTGAATATTTCAAAAAATATTTTTATTATTTGGTTTCAGAAATTTGACACAACTTTAGATTATAAATACATTTCCTAGAAGTTTATAAATATTGGAGAAGAGCTAGGGTGCTGTGGTCCCCATTTTGAAATAAGCGGAGCGTCAGCAGATAAATTCATAATGGGGAATTATGTCATACGCCATTACCTACAAATTTGCTGCTTCTAGCATATGAGACCTTAATAAATGAGCTGATATTTAGATCTCGACATTGGCTTCTTGTAACGTTTATATGAAAATTTCTCTACCCGATTTACGATTTTAAATACGCTTAATGCCTTGAGATTTTTATATTCCGGTTCCAGTTCCAGTCCCGGTGGGATTAATTTGCCCATTAGGCTAACAAACCGAATTCTATTTAGGCTGCAAACATAGTGCGCGCTGAGGCCGAAGATGAAGACGAAGACGAAGCTGAAGACGAAAAACTGTGCAGTAGGATTTATATGAATTCGCTCAAATACGTTCACAGTGCACGCGAAGACGAAAGCAAAGATTCATATGAAATATTTTCGTCTTCAGCTTCGTCTTCGTCTTCATATTCGGCTTCAGCGCGCACTATGTTTGCAGCCTTAGATTGGCTTAAAAATAACGATTAACTTTGAACCCAACCACGCACCCAACTTTCCGACCTTTGTTGTGGATATTTCGAAATGAGAAAATTATTTGTTCATCTATTCGTCCCATTTAGCATACAGACCGTATTTTATTTAGATCTGGCTCACTTATAACGATTGCTCTTTCTGGATTTTTCATGATCCAAAATTATCATATCTAATTAGTTGGCATAATATGGTCACAAATCAAGCTGAATGCAAAACAAAAAAATCTAATACAATTTTTTAAAGGTAAATACCTTCGGATGAAAAATAATTTGTTTCCATACATATTTCCGGTAATTTTTCTTGTGGGTGGATTTTTAAACATCAGAAAATCTCATGTCTAATAAGTATGCACAATGTCCTTTTAAATCGAGTTAAAAGTCAATCGAATAAAATTTATTTGTTTCCATTTGGAAATTTTTCGGTAATATTTTCACCCTGGGATCGTAATTTTCAACATCGGAAAATCACATTAAGAATTATTTAGCATAATGTCCTCCAAATAGAATTTTCCGTCCAATTTCCATGAGGACGGATTTTCCGAAATCGGGAAGACACGTGTCGCATTATTCCGCCTACTTTACTAACAAACCGAAGTTGAAGTCAATCAAATAAAAAACAACATTTTCCCCAAGTAAACTGTTCCGAAAGTTTTCTACCCCATGGGGTGGATTTTTTCAAAACCCGGTTTTAGTTTCCACTTTCAACACATATGGAAACTTCTGTGAAAGTTATAGCTTTTTATTTTTTACAGCTAATGAATCAGTGAATCAGAGAGTCAGTCGGGACAACCTCTTTTATATAGAGCGATCAGAGATGTGTGAGGAACGGGTCTCCCGCAAGTCCTTAATTGGAATTAAATTACAAATTTAAGTTCGGGAGAAAACAAAAAAGACGTTGGTCGGGATCGGGACGAAACGTAATTAATTCTTAAATTTTCTGAAATATCTGTTTAGAACGAGATTTCCGAGATACTTCATAGTAAATTTGTTAGTTCCAGCTCTAAACTCCTGAGCATAACTAAGGCCACCCCCAATTTTTTCAGTGTACGAGTTCTTAGAGAGGGGAGAGCAACAACTGGTGAATGCAGATAAAAAGAGAATCAAAAATATGAAAAGCACGAATCAAAACAACAACTCTAGCAATGCAAAATTTGGCGATAAATTAAATTTCTCTATTAATAATTTCTCTGCTGCATTAGTTATGCGCCGGAGTTTATCACATTACGAAATCGGACTGATGGCTGTTGATGCTGATTAAGAATACATGTGTTTCTTTTATAGAGTCTCCTGTCGGTTATATAAAAACTTCCCTGCGGTACAGGCTAGAAGCAAGCGCGGTCCGATTTTTAGTGGCGCGTTATCGCAAAAGTCATAACTAAATTTTCGTCTTCTTCTTACCCGGCACGAAATAGCTTGGCAAATACAGCAGAAATAAATCAAGCTTGTTTAGACGAAAAGCTGATATATAGAAAATGATTTACAACAGAAGCAAAAAGGTCAGTGTGAAGGATTTTTTTTTTCTTAAAATCGATTGCGACTACAGTTTCTAAGGTATAAACTCTGCCCAAATTGTAAGCAAGTGTAAGTGAACCATAAAAAAAAGCTAAGGCCTTGTTTTGGCCTAAATGTGTATTTCCTTTAACCAAGGAAACGTACATTAAAAAAGGAATAATTTTTTATTTTCGTTTTTCGGTCGTGCCGTGTCGTGCCTAAGCAATATTTGGCTTTGCGTGAGTGGAAAGATCCTGATCTTAGAATACTTCTTTTAGTAAAAATTATTGATTGATTTTTTGCTAAGAAGTGTTTGTAGATATATAGTGAAACTTTTATGTATTTATTTTCTCACCTTAGCCCACTTGGCACCATCCCAACTCACACTCACACAGTCTCCCATAACTTGTACAATTTTACTGCTCATTCGAGAATTTGTTTGGCTAATCTATAATTAAAATTATTGTCATATCTTTGGGGAGCTGGTAAAGTTTTGTGTGACCCAAAGTTTGGCCTTCTGCCGAATACCTTTGACTGGCGTTTTGCTCGAGCTGCTGCTGCTGGTTAAGCTGTCGTGCAATTCTCTGAGTCGCTTCACGGGGCGACGTGCCTGTGCCTGTGTGTAGCCAGCAGATGTCACAGAAAGTTTTCGACAAGTCGGTGAGTCACTTCCTTTTGGTCCTACGTGAGATAATGCAAATTTATGGCCGGCAATTAGCGGGTAGCGCTTGGCCATATTTCAGTGCCCAAGAGGCGCGCACCACTTCTGACTTCTAGTCTCCCAAATCTAATTGCAGTGTGCACAATCTCAGTGAGTGCGAGGACAAAAACCAAAATCCAGTTAGCGCGAAAACCATTAATTATCTTAGCCAAACGGTTTGCATATGTGTGAAAGTAAATGTGGGCTGCCAAGTGAAGGAAAGCATATAGAGATACCACAATGCAGATACAGATACAGATACAGATACGGGTCTGGCAGTGGCACATGCCGGGTGAGTTTGTCGTTTATCTGTTATCCAACAGTTACACTTTTCATACACACACAAACAGATACTTTTCGTGCCATATCTGTATCTGTGAGATACACACTGAGGCATCAGTTGCAATCTGACTTCAATTCAATTATTTTAGATTAGAATGTGACTGTGTCACACACACTTTTGTTTCTATGTCAGCTGTCATTCATCCGTTCAAATGTACCCAAAGAATGGGGTAGTGGTGGGGTGTTTGGTGGACCCCCAGGATACGACGTGCCCTGCCTTGCCTGTTCCTACTGCATTGACAGCTCTCTTTGTCTGCCTGTGTGTGTGTGTGTGTGTATATGTGTGTGTGCCCACATTGTGCCCAGAGATCTGACTTGAAATGAGCGTGACAAAAGTTACCAAATGTTACATGGCCAAATGACGTCAGCTACAAAAATATGCAAGACCAAACAAAAATTGATTTGTTAGGCACGTGGGGTAGGCTTTAATTCAGTTAATAGGCATGTTGTGTCCTTGATTTCGACACAATTAAGAGATGCCACATTTGGTCCAGCTAGGAACTCCCCCATGAGAATCTGAGACGTGTGAGGAAAGACTGGACTGAAAAAGAATGGTGGTAGATAAAAGGCAAATGCAAAAATCAGTCAACTTTAAGAATCCATAATGACTTCTTTTACCCCAGAGTTATTCCAAATTTTCTTCCTCACAATTGATTAGAAAAAGAAGTTCTGCATCACACTTTTACAAATTGACTTAAATCTTCAAATTAGTCTTAAAATCTTTAATACGCACCAAGTGAATGTCGATAAACTCTGATATAATTTGATGCCGGGTCAAGCTATCGATAATTTTACGTTTTATATATTTTAATCGATAAGATATCGATTGATTGAGCTTACAATACAATTTAATCTATAACATATCGATAGATTTAGTTTTTAAATAAAATTCAGAAATTTGATAAAAAGTTATTCTTAGTATTTAATCTTTAAAAAGATTTTTTTTCAGATAAAGTATAGAAAGTGGGTCCAACGATTTCTTGTGCGTACCCTGCCAGAGCCCCAAGAGATGAGTGTTACACCGAAAGGTGTCTTTTAAATAATTTTGAGGGATTCTCTACTAGGCTGATAAAATACCAGAATATTTTAAGTAAGTTATCTTAACGAATTCTTAGTGATGGCGTTAGTCTCAATTTTGAACGGTAGATGGTGCCTTAGGGCCGTACTGCTAAATCTAAGCTACTATCGATAAAAATATGATCATTAATCGATAACATTTGAACAATCTACAGCATATTTCATACTTTTAGAAAAAAATACCGTTCTAAAAGGAAGTACAAATTTCTTACTTTAAATAATAAAATAATATTAAAAATAAAAATTGTTCCTTCTTAAACGCGGAACTTCCTTGAAAACGAAAAACACGGTTTTCGGTACGTTTAGAACGGATTTTTTCTGAGTGTATGG
Organism: Lordiphosa mommai; assembly: GCA_018904225.1. Lineage (NCBI taxonomy): Eukaryota > Metazoa > Arthropoda > Insecta > Diptera > Drosophilidae > Lordiphosa > Lordiphosa mommai. Next base: position 946,391 of record JAEIFT010000012.1, on the reverse strand, counting down.
AAAGAAACAGTGAGCATTTTCGGCAACTTTTGGTATTTTACTTCCGAAAAGGAAAGAACGCTACCCAATCTCAAATGAAATTTTGCAACATATACGATACCGATGCAATAAGTAAACGACAATGTCCACGTTGGCTTGCCAAAATTTTGTTCCAGAGATTTTGAGGTAAAATACGCACCAGGCAGTGGCCGGCCTTTGGAGGCTGATGACAATCAAATGAATGCAATGAATAAAATGAATCTCAAAGTGGAAACCCACCTCAAACAAGTAGGAAAGGAAAAAAAAACAGTCTTTTTAAAACGAATCATAACTGAGAATGAAAATGGGTTCTTTACGATGAAGCCAAGGGATCATGGAGCAAGACAGATCAGCCAGCTTAGAATTTTTTAAAAGTCTATCGGTCCTGTGTCGAACTCCGCCTTGATTTTTATGTAAACGTTTCAATTTCCGGTTTTATTTCCAAAAAATTAGGTGTATGTGACAAGCAAATCTGTGTGTTATTTTTTCTCGAAATTAGACCTCCTGGCATTCAGCAATCGGTTTCAACCAGGGACGGTAACAGTTATATCTTATATTATTAAAGTCTACATTTAAAAGTTATTGTTAGAGTTTTAATTCATAAAGCTTCAAATAACAGTTATTAAGGGCTTTTATTTCTTACTCCACTAAAAAGTTATTTAAAACTTTTATTTTTTACCAGTTATTAAAGACTTTCATTATATTACTCAGTAAACAACAGTTGTAAAAAGACTTTTATTTAAAAGTCAATAAATAACAGTTACTAAAGACTTTTGTTTTATTACTCAGAAATAACAATAATTAAAGACTTTTATTTTATTACTCAGAAAATAAGCGTTATCGAAAGACTTTTATTTTATTACTAAGAACATAACAATTATTTAAGATTTTTGTTTAATTACTCAGAAATAACCATTATTAAAGACTTTTATTTTAATACTCAGATAATAAGAGTTATCGAAAGACTTTTATTACTTAACTCAGTAAATAAAACTATGTCAGTGACTTACATTTTTAAATCACAATATAAAAGTCTTCTTTATTTTTCGTAGTTATTGATATGAATGGATCATTTAAGCAGAGAGGCTATTATAAGTTAAAAGACATTAATTAAAAAATAAAAGTCTTTGAATGAGTTTTATTTACTATATTTTATAATAAAAGTCTTTCGATAACACTTTTTCCGAATAATAAAATAAAGGTCTTTCATAATAATTATGTTCTCAGTAATAAAATAAAAGTCTTTAGTAACTGTTATTTATTTACTTTTTAATAAAAGTCTTGAAATTTTTTTAATTATACAAGTCTTTCAATAACAGTTGTAACTGTATAACTATTATTAACTGAGTATTATTATAACGATCAAAAATTAATCTTATATTTGGCCATCACAACAAAAGTCAGCAAAAAAAAGTTTATTAAGGATATTGATACCAGAAAGAAAAACATACGTTTTGGTGTATTTCAAATAATAAAACCAAATGAACTTCATTGTTGTATTTTTATAAGAGTTTTAAAGAAATAACTATTATATTCCGTCCCTGGTTTAAGCTGTTAAAACAATTCCGACTTTTCTTAACCATTATCTAGAAGCCGTCGATTTGCTTGTCTTGTTCTATAAACAAATATTAAATTTGCACTTGAAATAGAAACGTTAATACGAAAACCAACTCGCTTTTAGAAACAGGGCGGTATATATTTACCAGAGAAAGATAATGGTTTCTGTTTGGTGGAATTATAGGGGTACCATTCACTTTGAAACCATTTATTCGGATGTGTACTGTCATCAGTGATCCAAATTGTACACAACAAAAAATCAAAGAGAAGCCTCCCGGATTGGCAAGGCTGCGCTATTCCATCAAGACATCGTTTCGTTTGGTTTCTCGTCAAAAATTATCGGAGCTGAGTTGGGAAGTGATGGCTCATCCTTGCACCATTTAAGTAACTCTTTATTTTTTACTCTTTTCAAAGTTGTATTCTTCAGTCTACCAGCTTTATTATCATAAATTCTTATCAGCTAACAATCAAAGTTGCACTAACACAGCCCATTAAAGGACATCCTCCTCTCTATAATCTCTATTCAAGGCACCCATTCATCCACATCGTAGGTCTTCTTAGAATATTCACATTTTAGTACGGGTGCATTGGGTTGAGCCTCACTATCGCCTCCACGTTCACCGCGACGACGATGACCTATGAAACCCACAATGAATAGTACAAACAGTATACCACTGGCCACTCCCAGAATGGGTATGGTCAAGGGATTCAATTCATTGTTCTCATCAGCAGCCTGGTTAATGCTTATGAGTTCCTTAAAAAAGCCACGACTACAGCTTAGGGTAGCGTTTTCTTCTGGCTTCTGCTCCTCCACATATCCCTCCGAGCACACACATTGTGCCAAGTCATTGCAAGTTTGATGTGGGCCACATCCCAGTTTGTGACAATCCTTCGGCTCCAGCTCATTGCTGTCAAACATCTCCGGGCGGCATTCTCCAGCATATAAAACCGAACCCTCCGTGCAGGGGGGTGTGGGAGCGCTAACAGCGGTAAGAGCAGCAGTGGAAGCGTAGCTACTGGTAGAGCTAAGTTCGTTCTCGATCACCTCCTTGCATCTCTCCTCATTCAGATCCCATTGATAGTTGGCATTACATTCACAGCGTTCCACCTCAATGCATTGGCCATTGGCACAGCCATTGCCCAACTGACAAGTGGGCACACAATCAGCACTCACACCATCTCCGGCTGGACTTAGCTGCTTATAACCCTCACGACAGGCACATGTATTGGGGGACACACACTGTGAGCCACTGGGACAGCCACGCTCACAAATCGGCTCACAATAATGACTGCCATCCCGATGATCCAAGGCGGAAATGTAACCCGAAGTGCATTGACATCTTTGCGGTGCCACACAACTGGCATGGGCCGGACACCCACGCTCACATATGGGCTCACACAAGCCGGATTCCAATTGGCGGTAGCCGGGACAACAGTCCGAGATTAATTGATAGCTAACCTGCTCCTCGTGCGTATTATAGAACTCGGTGACTTTCTCTGATTTTTTCCATACTTTCCATTTGGACGGTTGCTTCACAATGGTCCTCGAACGGGTCACTGGCACCAGGGTACTGCTGGTCACATTACGCTCACAGTAATTCTCACGCAGGGAGGTAGCCAGTATGGGACTTAGCAGCCAGAATAAACTTAAAATGATCCTCATGGTTCAACGCTTAAAACTCAACTAAACTCCGCAGGCAATCACAGCTGGCTTGAGACCTACTGTCAACATCCGCAGCTAGATAGAGTCTTGACAAGGGGAAAGGGAGGGTTGTTTCAGCTCATATCAGAAAACGGCCTGCTAAAGGTCACCCTCAAGAGAGAGAACAGACAATGCAGCGCACTGCATTCTGTATCATAAAACCCGCTTATTTAAGTCGCCCGCATTGAGTTGCTGATAAGCGTTGATAAGTAGTCGTAGGTTTAGTCTCAGTCGTAAGATACAATTGTTTTTCCATTCAGACAAAATCTCTGAGTCATGTAGGACGGAACTAAAATGTTTTGCGATTTCCTAAGTATCAAGGGAAAATTATATTATTTCCAAACTCATAAACAAAATGTACAGAGTACACACATTTTCAGGGTAAAACCGGTTTGCTCTCTCTTCTCTACACACACACACTCTCCGTAGTTTTCTCTGTCTACCTGCTCAATTTTCCTATACCTGCTTAGTTTGTTTTTCATGCTCAGAAAAAATTGTTGTTGACCACATGCAGAGTTTTCTTCACAAAATGTCACAAAATGTTTGGTTATTCTCTTATGCTAATCAATCTGTCTAAACGAACCTAAAGTTAAAGTTACTTAGCAATCAAATAATACATAGAAGCGATTTCAGATATAAAGTTTGGTGTGGGTTTTCACCTCCTTACCCAGCTGACTTTCCACTGAATCGGAAATTAAAGAGTTTGCCTGCTATTGCAAAAACGGCCGGAGTACAACACATCTTAACTCAAAAAATTACTAAAAGCTGGTGAAAACATTAAAGTGGGTTGCATTCTATAAGTACCATAAGCATCTGAATTCACCACCACACAGACTTAGTTTATCTAAAAGTAAACTGAAGGGTGGGAAAATAGCCTAAAAAACTAATGTAATCGATGTGCTTTTCTACGCCCCCTTTGTGAATCAAACAAAAATAAGATAAGAGCATTGATCTTCCCCTTTTCCAGCTGGATCTCAAATATCCCAGTGCTCAGTATATTCAGGAAAATTTAAATTCGTGCATGTTCGAGTGTACCCGTGCTAAGATAATCTGGCACGTGAAAAACACAAAAACTTTATATATGCATTCATTATACTCCGTACCAAAGGTACAAAGAAAGAAGCAACTCCGATCCTATAAAATATATATACCCATGTGTTCTAAGAATCGCTGTCGACCCAAAAACGAAACAAATCGTATAGGAATTGGGTAGTTTTTGGATCTGAAGCGATTTGTGGAACACCTATGATATATATAGTTTTGATCAGGTTGGTTGGTCGATACAAATCATCGAATAACAACTCGAAAAATTGCTCAAAGAGTAAATTTGATTGCTGAAAGAGTAAATTTGTGAAACGTTTGGAATTAATTTCGAAGCTTGACATTTGGGTTCCTCCAGTTTATGAATGTTTCATGAATCGTTTATTTTGATCTTTTGCCCAACAATCACACGACTTGTTCTGAAGTGTATTGTGATCAGCTGGACAAATTGAGTGATGCACTCAAACAGCAGAGGCCAAAATTGATCAATTGAAAAAGTGTAGTGTTCCACCAGGATAATACGAGACCTTATACAAGTTTAATAACTCGCCAAAAGCTTTTGCAGCTTAAATGGGATATGGGCCACCACACCTACTATATACTCCAGACTTGGCACCTTCGGACTTGTTTTACTTGTTCCGGTCTCTGTAAAATTTTTTTTCACCTCAAATCAGGATGTCAAAAACCACTTGAACCAGTTTTTAGCCTGCAAGGATCTCTTCAGCAATCAATCTCTTACCCGAAAGATGGCAAAATGGAGAATATATAATTTCATAAAATATTTTACACAATACACAATAAAAAAACGTGATTAAATTGCAATAAAAAAAAAACGAAAATACTTTGTGAACGACTAATTAGATTCCTTCCAGAAAGTTGGGAAATCACCAAGCTCAAGCGAAAGATTAAACAACTTTAAAAGGGGCAAGCATAAAGAGTCCGCCCAATATTTCAGTACACAACTTGGGACATTGTCAGGCCCAGGGGAAAAGGATGGCTTAAGGAAACGAAGGCTGCAAAGCAGGGATTCGGCTTTCAAAACGGGGGGATAAATGCCACTAGGCTGGTTAATTGTAAATGGGTAAGAAGCACCCAAATTGGGAGATAAAGATGAGTAGCAACGCTGAAAAACTGTTGCCAAAAAGTACGCAACCTCGGTATCATTAGGAAAGAGAGAGAGGGAACCGTGACGACTTAAGCGTGGAATTTAAACAGTCTTACAAATTTTTAAGGGTCGCTTTGAAGCAAAACTTGCACCTATTCAAGTAGTCCTTATAGCATTCGAAACTGTAAAAAGAAAATCCTGAGCGAGCAGCAACAATTTAAGTTCCAGATTTCTTAAATTTCCTGTACAAACGACTCTTTATGTTCTTTAAGTTCGACAAATGTCTTGTAAACCATGGAGGTGCCTTTGAAGGAGAATGTAGAGTACAAAGAGGGACAATATCTTAAAAAGCTGCATACAAGATATTATAAAATTTAATTTCAAATTTTTAATCGGTTTGTTTATATTGTGTCGCTCAAACAATGCGTTACAAATCTTCAAAAAATGTGTATCATAATGTAGGAACTTTAGGCAAAGAAAAAAATTTCGTTAAAATAGACCGCACACTTAAGGGCATGCAAAACCGTTTTCAAGCCAGTATTAACCGGTTCAAAAGTGGTTTTAAGGCATATCTCAAAAAGTATTTATGAAATTAAATACAAATCTGCAGTGCTGATTGGTAATATAAAAGGGTAACCCCTTCTAAAAACCTCTGAAAACGATGTCGAAATACAGAACATCAAAATAAAATTAAGAACCTAAACAGAGTCGTTTATATAGCTAATACTTAAACAAATTAATTTCAAAATTGAAAATCTCACACTTTTACTTATTAACATTATATATTTGTATGAGTGCATTTTGGTGCACTTTGACTTCTTTGTGAAATTAAAACTGAATTGTGTTTTTGCTCAAGGACAAGTTGATAAGAATGCATAAAAATGCAAGTGATGTTATTGTCAGTCACAAAAGACAAAAGGCAACGGCGGCACAAAAGATACAAAAATGAAGAACACAATGAACACAATGTTTATCTCCCGCCACACAGAGGGGGAGAGTGGGAGGCACCAGCGAACTTGCTCTCGGTTGACAGTAGATAGTTAAGCATTTTTGTATAAATATTTCAAGTTAAAGATAATGGATGTCTTCGTTTTAATATGTAATGCATATGTTGAGCCGTTATCTTTTGGCGTATTCATTGTGCTCAAAATTGTGGCATATTCGCGGTCGTGGGTCCCTAAGCACTCGTATGTAGCTCATATAACGATTACAAGGATATGTAAATAAAAAATTCATCAAATGGTGTCCTTAATATGTATATGTGTGTGTGTGTGTGTGTGTGCTTGAGTTAAAAAATGTTTTTGTGTATCTGTATCTGTTTGAAAATGTGTCCTGCAGCGGCACAAAGATCTTTTAGCCATAATCGCTGCACATTTATATTTTTTCCAAAAATATATATGAGGAAGAGCTTTAAGAGAGTCCTTTTCTATCTCTCTTGCTCGCTCACAGCGGGCATAAAAGTATGTGGAGAGCTTCTAAACTTTGACAACGTGCAAAATCCAGAACAAGCAACGCACAAATTTCTGACAGTCAGCCTAGTGTACGTACCCCTACCCCACTGCCATTTCCAGCAGCTCGTCCTTAACAACCAACAAGGATACTTAAAGCTTCTTTAATTTTTATGTTGTTTTCTCTTCTCTTTTGTCGGTGCTTTGTGTGTGTGTGTGTATGTTTGTGTGTCTCAGCCATTCTCTTTGATTGCTTTTGTGCGTGGCTGTGTGTGTGTGTTGGTGTGTATGCGTTTGTGTTGGTAACCTTTGCTGGCGTACATTTTTTGCGTGGGAAGTTGCCCAAGGACATGGACTCAAACTCAACTCAACTCATCTCGTCTCGTTGCTTTTGCTCTGCGTTCCTTTTTTGTTCTTGCATTTTCCATGGTTGCTCTTTCTCACTTTTTGCCGCGCTGCTTAGTTATTTATTTATATTATTTGTTGTTTGCAAAATTTATTTTTGGTCCAAAGTGCCAACTTTTCTAGGACAACTTGCATATAATTCAATTAAAAAAAAAAAACAAACAAAACTGGCAAAAAAACGAGAATAAAAATGGAAATGAAAAATGGTCGTCACCGCAAGAGGATCTCATTTTTACGTTTCGTTAAGTCACACAAAATTAAATTAACTTGAACTAACTTTGAAGAAAATATGAGCAGCTATTCCGCGGTGACTAGTTTTTTGTATGCTTGAACTGGAAAATATGTTAAAAGTTTGTGACTTGAACAAAAATTTAAATGTTGTATTATCATACTTAAATTTTACAAAATTTCGCTTAAGGCTACCGCATTTATATAAGCGCACCTGAAAGCGATCGAAGTGAATTCAATTGTGTTTACCTAAAACTAATTTGTAACAAGTTGGCAGCACCTAACTGGCAATAATGCTGCCAACTTGATGTTTCCATGAACATATACAAATACAAAACCGCATTTTTGAGCATTTTTGAATCAAGTTATCAACATACAAAACCACTTCACAGCAATTTGAGGAAATTTTCAGCCTTTTTGAAACAGGTTGGCAAACTAGACGAATTTAAATGGAATTTGCATACGTTTTAAACTTTTTTAAACAGATTGGCAGCTCTTTGGAATTGTTTTGGATTCTCAGAATTAAATGAATAAGCTTTTTAAGGGATTTTGGGTTAGTTAAAAATAATTTAGACTTCTTTGCTTATAGCAAAGTTTCCAGTATTCCTAGTATAATTTTCAATTTTCAACTCCACTGTACATTATCTGAAATGTTTACAAAAGCATGCTAAAATCATTTAAATTATTACACAGCAAAGTAAATAGTTCTGAAATTACCTGATGTTTATGATAAGATAGAACCGGGATGTTCTTAAAACATCCGTTTGGAAGATCATCTTCCTTTTGTGGTATTGTGTGTGGATTGCTACTTATAGTGATGTGCAAACATATTGTAAATGACCTCGTGCCTGCTTCAACTTGCTAATTTCAAATCAACGTACCCTTTTAACGCATTTTACGCAGCATACTGTCTCCTACAGAAGAAAAAGAACTAAAAACCGTTCAAGATTTTTTGTGTCTAGCAAAGAACTGTTACGATTCACCATATCTATTGTGTTAGTGTTCCGCATTTGAATTTGTTATTTTTCTCACCCGAGTGTCCCTACCAAGAAGGCGACGTTCTTCTAACAATTTACCGAATTGACCCCCCCGGGCTACGCCCCCTGTTCACAATGTATTAAGCTGTTTTTATTCGGGTATCGATCATCTGCCAACGATTGCCACACGAAGACGAAAAAAATATACAAGAATATTAATCCTTCAAGGGAAAATCTTTTCTGTCTCTGTGGCTAGTGTACCTGTAGTCAAGAAAATAGGCAGGCATATGCACTTTAGAAAACAGATATGCTTGACAGGAAATGCGGTATGCAAATTGCATAAGGTGGCAGGCAGTCCAGATTTTCTACGTCGTGGCTATATGTTTGAATACTTTTCTAATCCCTCAAAAAATAGTTTTTTTCTCTAGATCATATTCGAACTATTCAAGCTGGGAAACCAGAGATTCTCAATAAGCGAATTTTGCATTGTTCCGCATTAGTTGTACAGCCACGATTTGTGGTAGACTAACTACCAAAATGGTTCAAGTGCATATACACAGTGTGTCCAAAAAATAACCGAACTTTATATTTTAATCATACAACATGCGGCAGCTATTTAACATTTGCAGCAATTAAAATCTATATTCATCCTCTTTCAATCGCACCTAACTTCATTTAAATCGGATGACAGATGTCAAAGTTACAGCCATTTTAATAAAAGAAAAGTGTGAATGATACAAATTGAAAATTGGCAAATATGAAATTTTAAGTTAAGCTTGGACAAAAATTCGCTGAGACATACGAACTGATGAAAAAAGTTTTTACTGATGATTGTATGAGTCGTACTCAAGTTAATACGAGGTTTACACGATTTAAAAATGGTCGATTCAGAAGTGTCAAATCAAGACAATATTGATCACTTTTTATGATTCTAAGGGTATTGTCCTCAAGGAATTTGTTCCGGAAGGTCAAACTGTTACTGCAGAAAACTTTTTAGGCGTTTTGCATTGTTTGTGGAGAAGAATTGGTCGTGTTAGACCTAAATATTTAGCAGAAAGACAGTTGTTTTTTTTTTGCACGATAATGCACCAGCTCACAAGAAAAACGGTTTTTTCTCGCCTGATCTATCACACTGCGACTATTTTCTATACCCTTAACTGAAAACCATTATGAAAGGTGCTTTTTATGATGATATCCCAGCCACTGAAGCAGCCGTAACCGAGGTACTAAAGAATATTCCTATAAATGACATAACAAGTCTATGCATGCACTGGTTTATCAATTCCAACGTTGTATTGAGTCAAATAATGATAAAAACTTCCAAAGATAATATAATGAGTATTTTATTCTATAAACATAAAATTCGGTTAGTTTTGGGATACAGCGTGTATCCATTTTAATTAAGGCTTCGTAAATTTGGGCTTTTTAAATGGGAGCGAATGTTACAAGGCTGACGATATTTGAATTTTGGAAATGACTTCACTTACTAAAATTTAATATTAAAACTTTAAAAAAAAAAATTTATAAGACGCATCCATCCCGTTTAATAACTTTATGTCCATCAATAAGCAAAACAAATTTAGATTTTCAGACCTCATCTAAAAAATTAAAAAACGAGAAGGCAAAGCTAACTTCGACTGTACCGAAGTTTTAATACACTTGAAAAACTTTACTCCAACTGATTTAATCGATAAAATATATATAGGATATAGATATCAGATATTTAAAAGTTTTAAATCATTGAAAATTAAAATTTGATACCATTAAAAAAAAACTTTTCTTAGAAAAACACATTTTCCGATCGATCGGTCCTATGGCAGCTATATGCTATAGTCATCCGATTTTGATAAATTTTTTCGAAATTATGCGAAAGCAGATAAAACTAATATATACCAAGATTGGTGACGCTACGATAGAAAACAAAAATGTTTTTCTAACTAGAACTTGTTTTTTGACCGACCGTTTCTCTGGCAGCTATATGCTATAGTCATCCGATTTTGATACATTTTTCCAGAATTATGTGGAAACATATAAAACTAACATATACCAAAATAAGTGTCGCTACGATGGAAAACAAAATAGTTTTTCTCACTAACACTTGTTTTCCGACCGATCGTTCCTATGACAGCTATATGATATAGTCATCCGATCCGGCCGGTTCCGACATATTAGTTGCGTGCAGTAAAAAGAAGATTCTGTGCAAAATTTCAGCTTGATAGCTTTAAAACTGAGGGACTAGTTCGCGTAGAAACAGACAGACAGACAGACGGACAGACAGACGGACAGACGGACAGACGGACGGACGGACAGACGGAATTGAACTCAACTCGTCGTCCTGATCAAGAATATATATAGTTTATGGGGTCGGAAATGAATATTTCTATGCGTTACAAACTTCTGGGCAAAATTAATATACACTTTTCAAGTGTATCAAAATTATATAAAATATTAGAATGAAAATTTTATTTATGCTAATGAACTAAGAAAAGTCAAATCTTATACATTAATTTTCTAGATATTCGCATTACTGTTTCATTTTCATTAAAAAAGCGTTTGCGAGCAGACATTCAAATTCCCTATTCTGTGAGCTTTGCCTGCGTTTTATGGGAGATCCAATCATCCTAGACTTTTTTTTGAACTTATGTGCAAAATTTTATCATCTTTAAAGATGCATTTAAATTTTCCTCGATATCTCAAAAATAAATCAATTTTGGCGCGAGATTTGCATTAGTCGCCCAAACGTGCTTTTTTCTTTAGATCTAGAAGTTCCCCAGCTATAGCCCCTGGGGGCCGATACATTCGTCAATTCACACAGACACGAGCCGAACACATGCCCAGCCCTTCGACAAGAGAGTAACAAATTCGCAAAACCAATCAGTGGCAGCCTAGCCATAAATGAGATAGGTCAGAACCGCTTTGAGTCGCTTTAAAAGTGCACACCAAAACACTCTTACTTTTCGTTATGCTCTTCTTGGCAATCTCTGCTGTAGATCAGCTTTTGTTAAGATATTGTCCAGCAGCAGCAAATTGACGTCTCTTTTCTAAGTTTTCTGTTGTGTGAACGGCATAGTATTCTGAAAATTTTTCAGTTAGTATTTTTACTCACACTATTTAGCGTTTGTAAAGTTATTTTACGTTTCCTTCTCAGTTAAGGAAATGCCAGGCACCCTCTTTAATATGATATTCTAATTTTGTGGTGGCTGAGAAACCAATGAATATTTTTCGTTTTCGAGGTGCTTATCGACAATCAACTGTATTTCTGCTCTTGAAGATAATCCTGAAACTTATGAATGGCGGGCCGCATATCCGACTTTGATGTTCTTCAAATGGTCCTTTTCAACATTATTTTAGAAAATATTAGTTGAAAGACAAAATTTGCGTTTTAAATATTATCATGCTCGAAATGGAAGGTGAACTGAAATCACGCTTCTGTTTGTTCCAAACACCATGTTATAAACCCTCATAAACACTAAATAAAAACCAGTGTTAATTCTCAAGAGGTTTGCATCTCGGATTTTGTGACATATGGTATGGGGAGGTGCTATGAACGTACCTCAAGGTGTGTTGCTCGATAACCTGTTATTTTACTTTTTATAAAGAGTTAGCAATTTTTTTTTATTTTTATTTAAATAATATTTTGTATAAGTACAAATAAAAAATATATTTATATATTAGTAAAGTATGTAGTATTAGAATCCATAACCTTTTGAACGTTACAAAGGTTTTTTTGTCGGCTTTGTTGTTAATATTCTTTTTTTTGCTCTTAATGTAGTCACGATGACCAGCGGAACACTTTTAGATTACCTTTAGCTAAAAAATTTGCTAACGAACTGTAGTATGGGATATCGCCAGTGCATGCAGTGCCTAGACCAGTGATGAAAGAAGTGCTTAGGTGTTTACACCGCCCTCTTAACTCGGAAGTATTGCATATATCTCTGCAATAAGTCCGCCTGATCTCTCAAGTAGACTACATTTTAGCCTTCAAACACACTTTTTATTATTATTGTTTGGTGTAACTTTTTTTTTGTATGGCAAACTTCATTTTGAAGGTACAAAAATACAAATACAAAAAAAAACTCAACAAGCTGGAATCTCTTACTCATTTCCCCAGTTTCCTTGTAAAGGCAATATCTGCTTGCGAGGGTGTACTTGTTGATGCAGCCCTCATGCAACATCCGCAGCCTCACCTCATACACCTCTCACAACCTTCCGCCTATGCTCAACAGCTTCTGCAAAAATGCATTGTCAGAAAGTAGGTCGCTGCAGTTAAATTCTGCTGCAGTTTCGCTGCTGCAGCAGCCATCAAATATTAACCACTAGTTGCTCCACCATCCAGCCAGCCCAATTAAAAACAAAAAAGTAGTGGAATACATTTATTTTTGAAGTTTTGTTTGGCTTCTAAAGTGTGGGGGGGAATGAGGATGCGAGGGGCGTGGCAACTGCAACTTCAGTTTGCCACTTTTGCTGTCACGCCCAGTTTAACAGTTGACCTATTTTTCCTCATCTTTGAAATTATTTACAGCAGCCCGTAGAAAGAGAGAGACAGGTAGATAGTCAGAAAGAGAGAGAGACATATGTGGTGTGGGTGAGTGTGTTGAGTGGGGGTTAGGGTAATGTGTTGCAATCATCACCAAAACCCAGCCATCTATGCTTGTGACATTTTTTCCCCATAATTTCTGCATTTTTATTGTCAAGCCTAGGCAAGGCCACGCCCCCCCATATAGTGCACCTCCTGAAGTATGTTAATAAGTTTGTGTGGAAAGAAGTTATTCCTTTAAAAACGCACACTCACACACACACTGAGTGAATTTCTATATGCATATTCGTATTTTTATGCTAAAATATTTTTGTGCTGGCGGCTGACCTAAAAAAAGTAAAAAAATATCGTTAAATGTTTGAAAAGCGGTTTTCTCTTTTGCTTTGGCTTCTTCTGCGTGTAAGTGTGTGTGTTTTAGAAACCAAAGTGCCCAGCCCGCAAAGCATTTAAGTTAATGCACATGAATCTCAAAATATACACACACTTGTACGTGGCTGGGAGGGGTGAATAGGAGTGGAGGCATTAGAACTTGGATATTTTTTAGTGGGTTGACTGTTGGTTTTGCTGTGGCTCGGGCTGCAACTCTGGCCTGCGTCAGGAAACTTTGCGGTTACTTTAACATTTTCCAGTTTTATAATTAAATCATATGCTAAATTATAACTTTAATAAAGTTAGTTAAATTTGTAGTGTGTAATTTATAGAAGAATACAACCGAATAGTACATATATGATGAGGAATGCTTTATCAAGGGAATACTATCAAATATGCTAAATGGAAGGTACACATTGATATTCGATTAGTTTAATAGAAAGAATATTTTGTTTAGAAATTATTTAGCTAATATTATTTGTAGATCTCGGATTTTCCAAATTTCCTCACATAACAACACAACTAGACCTTAAGAGCTGCTGAGCGTACATCTTATGGCCATGGAAAAGACGACAACATTAAAGTTGAAGAGCTTAATTTTAGCTCTGTGTAAATTTCATCTGAAGCTTTAAGCGCGTGATCACCAGAACTCAAAAACGGCAGGGTACATAACAGTTATGACTTAGGAGGAAAGATGAATCGTTATCACCCACAACGTAGGTTAGATAAGGTGCCAATTGTCGGATTGGGAGAATCCCACTTCATCAGTTAGGCTGATAGAAGTCCGTTGTGTTCCCATATACAAATTTTTTACGCTACGATCGTAGATAAACTGTCTAGTACAGAGATATTAAAGAGATTTGCTTATGCAATTAAATTACACGATGAAGGATTCTTCGCTTTTTAGAGTGGACAATTTTCGAACACGAAGTCTATTTTAATACCAGCTTCTAAGCGCAAAGAAAAGAAATTGCTTTGCGCGAGGAAGACTAGAATGTATATTGTCACATTTTCCGACCGATCGGTTCTATGGCAGCTTTATGCTATTGTCATCCGATTTTGATTAATTTTTCCAGAACTATGTAAAAGCATATGAAACTAATATATACCAAGATTGGTGATGCTACAATGGAAAACAAGAAAGTTTTTCCCTTAAGAGCTAGTTTTTTGACCGCCCGTTTCTATGGCAGCTATATGCTATAGTCATCCGATTTTCATTAATTTTTCTACAATTATGTGGAAGCATATGAAACTAATATATATAGTAAAATTGGTGACGCTACGATGGAAAACAAAAAAGTTTTTCTAATTTTCGATTTTTCTATTTTTTCGACCGATCGTTCCTATGGCAGCAATTGGATATAGTCCTCCGATCTGACCGGTTCCTACATAATATTTTCCTGCAGCAAAAAGAAGACTCTATGGAAAATTTAAGCCACTGTGCGTTCCAAGAAGTGACCCATAATAATTCACGCTACTTCCCTTTGTGTTAGCAGTTTGGTATCGACATGGTTTATTTTGCATTTTAAAAATCAAAAAAATTGTTTTGGGGGAGTGTTGACATGCCAGCTATTGCCATAAAAAATTTGGGAATTTTAGGAATGGGTAGTTGGCCCGAAAAACGCTTGTGTGGGAAATAATAAAAATCGTGATTTGTTAAAAATATACATATGATATTTTTTTTTTTATAAAAATAAAGCCACATTGCCATGTCTGTATCTGCGTATCGAACTCGGGACTTTGCACTCAACACTAATGGAATGACGACTCAACTCAGTGAGACAAAGCTCACGCTTGTCGGCAATCGTCTAAGAGACTATTTATATTTTGTATCCAAATGATAATATAAAAACTATATTTCTTAAAAGATAATTTAAACTAGCAGACTCTTTTGAGCAAGGATTTTATTCATCCTGATCTTTTTTTCACTGTCCAGGCAAAAAAGATGCAAGACAATCAGGGAATAATACCGGAACCGAAACCGGAACCGTTAACCGAAATAAACCGTTTCAAGCCACGTACCAGTATCAAAACCGGAACCGATATTTAACATTTTTTGAGAATCGGCTACGCCGATGTTTTAAATACCCTTGCAGTTTTTGAAAGTCGCTAACATTGATAACAAAAAAGTTTTTCTCACTAGAACTAGTTTTTTGACCGACCATTTATATGGCAGCTATATGCTATAGTCATCCGATTTTGATAAATTTTTCCAGAATAGTGTGAAGGGATATAAAACTAATATATACCAAGATTGGTGACGCTACGATGGAAAACAAAAAAGTTTTTCTCACTAGAACTTGTTTTTTGACCGACCATTTATATGGCAGCTATATGCTATAGTCATCCGATTTTGATAAATTTTTCCAGAATATTGTGAAGGGATATAAAACTAATATATACCAAGATTGGTGACGCTACAATGGAAAACAAAAAAGTTTTGCTCACTAGAACTAGTTTTTTGACTGACCATTTATATGGCAGCTATATGCTATAGTCATCCGATTTTGATCAATTTTTCCAGAATAGTGTGAAGGGATATAAAACTAATATGTACCAAGATTGGTGATGCTACGATGGAAAACAAAAAAGTTTTTCTCTCTAGAACTAGTTTTTTGACCGATCGTTCCTATGGCAGCTATATGATATAGTCATCCGATCCGGCCGATTCCGACAAATGTGCAGCCTATGTGTATTTAAAGACTTTTTGCAAAGTTTGGTCAAGATAGCTTCAAAACTGAGGGAGGAGATAGCATAGAAACAGACGGACGGACAGACGGACAGACGGACATGGCTATAAAGACTCAGCTCGTCATGCTGATCAAGAATATATATAGTTTATGGGGTCGGAGATGCTTCCTTCTATGCGTTACAAACATCGTGACAATTTTAATATACCCTCTGCAAGGGTATAAAAAACTGTGCCATTCGGGCTCAACTCAACACCAAACGGGCTCAATAATGGGTTGATCTCGGAATGGCTTAAACTGAGCCCGAGTCGGGCTAGGCGCCCGATAAAAGTTTAAAAAATTTAGAACGCCCGAGAGATTTTTTTTTTTTTTCTTATAACTTTGCATATTATATTAATAATTGTATATTTGGATTCACTTAAGTCTTCATTAATATGAAGAAAGATATATAAATTAATAAATACTTACTTTAACTTGCCTTGTCTGGGGAATCTAACTCGGGACCTCGGGGACTGAAGCACAAGATCGTCTGCGTCTCAGCGCACTCGACCACAGCGCGCTTGCCAGACTATGCGCCCAATGACATACAAGAGCGTTTGCTCCAGACGACAAAAGAGAGAAGCTAAGAGAGCGAATTTGTTATTGCTCTCAGCTTGTTCGCTCTCTCACTCGACATTTAAGCCCGAATCGGATTAAAAACAATCCCAAAAGGGATCAATCACGGATAGTCAATCCTAAACGGGCTTAAAATTTCAATTCTTCCGTCGGGTTCAAATCAAGCTTTTTAGGCTTAAAAAAATCCCGTCATTGTTTTTTCTGTGTAGGAACCGAAAAAACCGGAACCTTACCGAAACGCTAATACCGGTACTGTTTCGGTTTTTTATTATTTATGATTATTTGAAATATATATTTCAACCGGTAAAATAGCATCGTATACACTCAGAATAAAAAATCAGACTTTTCAGAAATTCGGCCAGGATCAATTTATTTTTTAAATGTCTTAAAAGGCGGAAAAACTTTTCTTTCGTAAATATAATCCCTCTAATTGAATTTAAGGGATTTCTTAGTCTTAGTAAAACCCTCCCTTAAATATAGAAATGTTAAAAAAATGTTAATATAAATATTAGAAATTGAGTTTATTGATTTCAATCAAATTTCGCTCGCTAAATTTAGAAATATTATTTATATAAAATATATTATATTTGAAGAAAATTTCGTTTCAATATTTAGAAAAATGTAATGTAAATAAAATCTCGGACAGATTTTAGGTTTCCAAATGTTTTAGGGCGTTTTAAGAGCTGATTTTACCAGCGTATTATAAAACTAGTCTTATAGTATGAGTTTAAATCTATACAAATAACAAAATATATCTTTTAATGGCAGGAATACAGAAAATTTAGAGACCGATTATTTCGAACCATAATTAAGAAATATTTTTCTGATATTAGAAAGATTTTATATAACAATTTTTTTTTTTTTAGCGAAATTGTTTGTCCAAAATAAAAAAACGAAAAACATTGTTTCATGTGGCATAGTCTTAAAATAATTTTTTTATTTTTAATACATCCATTTTTTTTTTGGATATTGTGAAACAATTTTAATTTTTAAACATTAAAAAAATTATACTTGTACCGGTATACCGAAATAAAAATCTGGGTACCGTATCGGAACCGAAAACTGAAATTACTTGAAAACCGAAACATAACCTTTAACCGATATTTTCATTTCGGTACGTACCGAAACCGGTACCGGAACCCATATTCATTTCGGGATTAATCCCTGAAGACAATGTAAAAAATACGTGCATATGAAATAAATGTAAAAAAAATGTTTATTAAATTTTTAGTAGCTACTCCCTTAGTATACATTATACATAAGTATTTATTGAAAATCTTAGGGGGTAAGAGGGTGCTTAGACCCAAAACCCCTGTTGCGTACGTCACTGAGTTAAAAATGAACGTGGTATTAGTTGGGAATTCGGCAAATGTATGAATACTTTTGCAAAGCAACTAGCACACTGGGCAAAACCTAAAACACTACAAACAGTTGATGACGCACCTCATACAAAACTTCCGTATTATTTGTTGGGCAGTAACAAATCCAATCATCTAGTTATAGAACAATTATTTGGGTCTTATAAACAAACCATTTCGATATACATTTTATCTGCCAACTTTGCTGCACTCCAAATTCTTTTGCAATTGCTTTTTAAAAGTTTCAGCTTAAAATAATTAAAAAACTCATTACTTTTATTTTGACGGAAAGTCGAAAAGTATGCAATATTTTTTGTACTTAATTTTACATCAATAAACAACTAATTAAACTGATAAATCTAAAGGCAAAGCTTCCACAAGCAATAAATTTGGTTGGTAAAACAAAAAATAAAGTTTTTAGCGCCCCTCAACATGATCTATTGATGGCCTTCGTTGTGCATTTTAAATGCACTTAAAATGTTTCAACTTTAGGACAGGCAAAGGTCTACCCTTCCCTCAGTCCACATCCCGTGAACAAACCTCAAACTCCATTAAAACTAATTAAGGTTTAAAAAAAAGAAGGAGGAAAGTGCAACAAAGTACGCTGCAGCAAGTAGTAAATAATAATAATAATAATTATAATGATGATCATCGCATAAGCCAAAGCAAAAGCAGATTGCGTGTCGTGGACCAGCTTCGCCTCCCTAAGGGCAATTGACCAACATTTTCAATTAATTTTTGCTCCAATAATCAGGCGAACGTTACGTGGCGACGACGACGACGATGCCGTCAGGAGGAGATGTGTCCATGTCGTGTGCCAACCCTACTCTCTCCTTCTCTCTGCCTCCCCACAAACGTTTACATGCCCCTGGCTGATGCTCTACCACCAGTTCCCAACTTTTTAACGCACAGTTGAGTTATTTGAAGCACAGCTGTTGGCCAAAGCGAGCTAGCCGGTCCCCTTAAAGAGTGGTTGGGGGAGGGTAGGTGGGTTAACGGAGAGACCACAAAATATTGCAGTAAAAGTTTATATATGGGTGACTCGTCAACCTTTTTTTTTTGTTGCCATAGCCTAGAACATTTATCTTATAATTATAATTGAAAAAGCAAAATGAGGAAATTTTTGGACAGAGAATGGGTAAAAAGAGATTTTAGGAGTGGTTTTTTTTTCGTTTCCAAATTTGATGCCAGGTGTTTAAATGGGTTCTTAACTATTAACTGGAAACTAATAAGCACAATTGAATGGGAATTTTAAGCTAACCATTAAGAAGCGAAAATGTTCCACGACCTTTGAAGAGGGGACTGCCTGACTACAATAATTTTACATATCGCTTTGTCTAAGCTTTAACTAAAGGCCTATTCTCAGATTACATTAAAATGATTTTTGTCACAATGCTTCATATGAATAGAAACGCTTTTGTAGTACTTTGAAATCAGAATCCTTTTAACAAGCTGTTTTATTAAATGAAGAGAACTGAGATCTGACTTTTAGGAGAAATTCTATAGAATAAATAAATTCGTATTATATTTTATTTGCAATTAGAACTGTTACAAAGTTGCCCAAAGACCCAAAAAAATTTTTTTTTAAATTGATTTTGTAGAAAGGGATATTATTGTCAGATAGTATCATATTTTAAGTTTCAAATGACACTAAGATCATGTTAAAATATTAAAGGATACGGCTCCTGTAGACAATCTCCCGAAGGTTTTCCTAAAAAAGGCGCTGGCGATGATCATTCCATCTCTGGTTTGGCTTATCTGCAATCATAAAACGGGATAGATTGTTTAAGGGGATAGATGAATGCTGGGATTGATCGAAGGACTAGTTCAAATTTCAATGTTTGATAAAATAAGTGTTTGAAGATTAAGCAGTAGTTCACACATCGTTAAATTTTTTTTTGTCAATTTACATGGTGTCGTCTATTCCAGGGCCATAAGATGATACCCTTTGCATCATCAGCCGCTTCTGATAGTTCGAATTGATGTTGGTGACGAGCGGAATAGCCAATGATAGGCAATTTGAGGTATCAAGCAAAAGAAGCAAGTATCTAAGAAATAGTATGATCTTTATAGTGATACTGATACCATCGCTATAATTATATTCTCTTGTTATCGATGTTAGTCTACTTTGCACTGATTGCAAATATGCGCTGCTTTGAATATTTATAAAAAATAATCAAATATACTTAAATCTACACACAGAAAAAAAAGGATATTTTTATACACTTGAAAAGTGTATATTAATTTTGCCCAGAAGTTTGTAACGCATAGAAATATTCATTTCCGACCCCATAAACTATATATATTCTTGATCAGGACGACGAGCCGAGTTCATTTCCGCTTGTCCGTCCGTCCGTCTGTCCGTCTGTCTGTCTGTTTCTACGCAAACTAGTCTCTCAGTTTTAAAGCTATCGAGCTGAAATTTTGCACAGAGTCTTCTTTTTACTGCACGCAACTAATATGTCGGAACCGGCCGGATCGGATGACTATATCTTATAGCTGCCATAGGAACGATCGGTCGGAAAATAAGTCTTAGTGAGAAAAACTTTTTTATTTTCTATTGTAGCGTCACCAATCTTGGTATATAATAGTTTTAGATGATTCTACATATTTGTGGACAAATTTATCAAAATCGGATGAATATAGCATATAGCTGCCATATAAACGGTCGGTCAAAAAAGTAGTTTTACTGGGAAAAACTTTTTTATTTTCCATCGTAGCGTCACCAATCTTGGTATATATTAGTTTTATATGCGTTAACACAATTCTGAAAGATTTTATCAAAATCGGATGACTATAGCATATAGCTGCCATAGGACCGATCGGTCGGAAAATGTGTTTTACTAAGAAAAGTTTTTTTTTTGTGGTATCAAATTTTTATTATCAATGATTAAAAATCTGATATCTATATCCTATATATATTTTACCGGTTAAATCAGTCGGAGTAAACTTTTTCAAGTGTATTAAAACTTCGGCACAGTCGAACTTAGCTTTGCCTTCTCGTTTGATGATCTATTGGATATTTTTCATATCCATTTGGACTGGATATGTCCATATCCATTTTTATCATCCATTTGAGTTTAAATAATGTTAAATTGATCTTAGTTATTCATCCAATGGAGCTGAAAAATATCAAAAGGATGTCTAAATTTGAAAAGGATATGCATTTCAATATCCAAAAAAGGATATGTCCATATCCATTCCAAATGGATCTTTTTTTTTCTGTGTAGGTATGCCTAGTTCTATGCAATTTCCTGGGCGACACAGAGAACGAGCGTGTCAGCGCCGACATTAAAAAAATTACGGCTTTCCGTGTTTTGATTTTCTTCTAACTCATCGTTCAGCAGAAACTTTTCGATCTATAATTATTTTCTGATACATGCTCGGCGCTTTATCTTTCAGCTGAACACGGCCAATGTGTCTGTAGCCCTCAAGAGTTTTTACAAATTTGGGTATATCTCCGAAAATATTTAGCGGAAATTTTCAGAGAATATACTTAAATATATGTACATTGTACATTCCGAAAATTCAAAATGAAAAAAAATTAATTTTTGTATTTTTAGAAAATTCTAACGTGTAACCCCTAACGAACTTCACAGTTTTTTGCAATGTTGTAGCTCTTGATTCGCCTATAAGTCCTTTATATCGTGCAAATAAAAAAAAACACATCTTTATACTTAAAATTATATATTTTTTTTGAAAATCATCATTTTCCATATTTTTTGAAAGGTTTTCAAATTTATTTCACAACCGTTTCGAACTTGACCAAACTATGTTGGACAAAGTTGTAGCTTAAACTAAAATAAACAAACCCCCATAAGAATATTCTTTCGTAAAGTAATAGGCATATTTGCTAGTAAAATTGTCATAAAAACTGCAAACATTCGCCATTGTGGGTACAAGTATAAAAACTAATTTATTTTAAATTATCTTTATTTAAGTTTTAAAAAACCTAGAATGTTTGACTTTAAGAGCCAATCAAAAATAGGAGTTTAAATCGTATTGGTGAAACATTTTCATGCTTATAGGCCAATAACTATGTAAAGAAGTAATTAAAGAAAGTTGGTTAGTTTCAAGGGTTTATTTATTTCATACAAAGTTACTACTGTCATGGAATTTTGTGCATATTTATTAAAGGTTTTAAAACAAATTTGCTGAAACTTATTAGCAATAAGTTATCAGTTGTATTCAATTCGTGGTAGGAACTGGCTTGACCAACTTTCTTACTTATGTGGAAGATAATTAACACACACTTCTGCTTAATTACAATGATCGATCAGAACTGACTCCGCATGTTTATTGGTAATTGTACTAGAAGCTTATCGATATCAATGTGTGCTTCTGTTAGATGATATATCGATAGAGCAAAGAGTAATAAACTAAATAGACTAAATTATAATAGATTAAAGTAAGTTGCTGCCAGAGTGGCCATGCATAGGTGGGCCTTACATATTACCTATCCTACTACGCTTTTCCTTTTTCAATTTTTTAAGTATTTCTTTTTCTGGCTATCTTAACCAACGACTTTTCTGTGTAGATTTGTTATTGGGTTTTGAGATGTTTCAATAGGGTTATTTTCCTGCAGTTACATTTTGAACTTAGTTGCTCTCCCACGCGATTCGGCTAGCTTTGCTGCCTTCCTCAGGGAGTCTGTTTATTTTTCTAAAGAAGAGTAAAAAGGGTATACCAAGTTTGAGTAAACGTATGAGTAATGCAGATGGAAGCATCTTCCACCCCATAAAGTATTTATATATATTCTTGATGCTAGTCAAGCCTAATTTAATACAACAAAAAAAAATAAATAAAAAACAATACACACACAAACACAAAGCGAATAGCAGGGCGATTTGCTTGCTTGTGGTTTTGGACTTTGCTGGTCTTGGAAGGCAGTTGCATGACTTACAGTTTGCTAAGCAAAGACAACTGACGATGCAGGTGGTAACCTTCTGAAACAGCTGTATAGTCATCCAAGCCTCCTTTGTGGTATGTGTGTGTACAGTGTTTATAGTTATGTAATAGCATAACTTATAAGACCTCGAACCGTCTAAAACTTGATAGTTGAAATTGATAAAATAATGTGGCATTTTCGAAAATCAATTAAATTTATTGATGAATGTTAATATTTTTGAATATTTTGATGTACATATTTAGGTATTTGATTATTTTGTGAATTTTTTTATAAATGTAGTAATTCATGGACTTTTGTTATACAAAGTATTTGATTTTTCTTGGAAACCTTAAAATGTTATGTAGTTTAAAATATTTGTGGTATTTTGATATAAAATTCAGCATCACTTGGATTCAGTATGGCCTCCCAACCAAATCGATAGTCAAATCAAAAAAATACTAAAAAAGAATTGCTCGTGTGGCAGCAATGGCTACAACGATGTGTACCAAATCGATACGTTGATATTTTTTCATACAAAATTTAAAATAGACAATTTTATATTGTTAAAAAAACCGAAACAAGCCGATTTCAGAATTTTAAAAAAAATTCCGTTACGGTTTCTTCAGAACCAGTCCGAATACCTGTCTTTAAGCAAAGAATTTTAAATATCAAAAGCGCCATCTCATATAAACAATTTTAAATGGCGGGTCCTGCTGATGGGAACAGCATTTTTCAACAAAAACCGCCTGTAATGGTTTTTAAGCATACAAGCTGACACAGAAAGATGAAAGAACGAGGAGTTACGAAGTATCACACATTCTGAAAATGGAATCAGCAAGTTATCTCTGTTTTCTGCTTTTCCCCGGCATTATGTAAAACCAAGACAAGGTTTAAAATTTAATGTATGAGATGTCGATGATACCTAGAAGGTATTGTAAATTCTTTGCTTTAATCATAGATATAACTAATAATGGACGCGTTCAGCAGAAGAACTTGCTCCCTGATCAATGATATATTTCTTAGTAATTTCCTCTTGTGTTAAATATGATATTTACATAAAGCTTTTTCAAATGTTGATTTAAAGAGATCCCTTAAAAAAATGCTAAATAATATGATAAGGTATCTCTGCTGAGCGCGCCCAATATTTGTAGTTTCATAAACTTTGATATATGTTACTATATATTTGTTGAATTTTTTTTAGCGGAATTTCCCGATTTTTATTTCTGTGTATTTTGTGAAATTATAGAATTTTCAAATTATTTGTAAAAAAATTAAATTAAAAATATTTTGCTTTAATAATTTCATTGCAGAAATTCATTCTAATTTCCACTTATCTGCAAAGATTTTTTTCCCCACTTTAAAAGCACCATATTAAACCAGTTTTAATAAAACCCCCTTCAAGGACATTCGAAGAATGGTTGGTTGGCCTTAAATGGAAGTTGCCATTTGATTTGTTGCCCTATTAACAAGCACATTAATCGAACATTATGTCAAATACAAAGTTTATCTTAAATATTTTCATCATTTTATGCTTAACAAAAGCTTTGAAATTTGGACACGAGGATAACATTAAAATTTCTATGCGTGCGCTTAAAAGTAGGCAACAAAAAATTAAAAAGGAATTTCCAGCAGCAACAAGAACAACAGCAGCAGCATCCAGGGATATAATTTCAGTCAACGAGCTTTCAGTTAAAGAGAGAGAGAAGGCCAGAGAGCCAGAGTGAGAGAGAGAAACAAACTCTCTTGTAGTCCACACTCAATTCGATTTGGCCAAAGCGGAACACCCTGTACCAGAAGGTTTAAGTGTTTGTTTATGCCAACTAATAAAATTCATTAGAAAGTAACATTATTTTGGTTTTTGTATTTGCTCCTTGTATGGCGACATTAATTTTTACTTAATTTATTTTTGCGCCGTCGCAAATTGCAAATTTTTCACAGACCATCGCCTTTTATCTACCGCTCCCCGCCCCCCACAGCTTCATTCCTCCAAAAAAAAAAACAAAAAAAAATTTCTATTGCCTGGCTCGGTTTTCGTTTTTCGCTTTTGGCTTCGTTTTTCGTTTATTTGTGTACATACATATTTATTTTGCAGCCTCCCTCTCCCCATCCAACCATTGAACCAATGCTCTTCCAGCTCATTTGCCGCTTCGACGACAAAATTTCAGTTTTCAGTACGTTAATGTGCGGCATTGCTTTGGTGGGGCTTGGGTAGGGGGTGGGGGTGCGGGGAGCACTGGCGTGTGAGCTTTAAGTGGCACTGAGATTGCGTTAGAGGAAGGTAGTAAAAGCATGAGGGGTGGCCCATTGGAAATATGGGTCAAGTTGTTGCCGTCTGTGCTAAAAATTAAGTTTGGCTTACCAACAACTGCAGTCGACGCCGCTGCTAGCTGCCAGCTGCTGACGTCGCCGTCACAGTCCACATGGCTATAATTGCTGTTAGGCATTAAGGGTTAATCACATTGGCCCTATAGAGTACACACACACATACACAAATACATAAAGTATACGGCTCGGTTTTTGCTAAGGGCTTAGTGGCTTATTTATTGTTACAGCTCGGCCAAATATATCAATGACTATTAAATAGTATAAAAACGTACATAAGCCCTTTTTTATGTTCAATGTTTGTGTATTTGTGTATTTAAAGTGCTTTGGCCGGATCTTTTGCTATAATTACGATTAATTATTTAATTGTATGCATTTAGAAAAATATTAATTAAGTTTTTTGGTTTTTGTATATTTAATGGAAACGATTTATGCATAAAATTAAAATTAAATTCTATAGAAACTCGTTATCGCAATTCATACAGCGATATCTAATTAGTTTTCAACTAATTTAATATTCAAGTCGACAACTAAATAATTTTGCTAAATACTAACAATTTTACTATAACTATTTGCTAAGCTTTTGTTATGGCAATTTCGACGGGGGTTGTGTTATGGGTCAAAATCCCTCATCTTAAAACAAAACCGCTCCTTTTTGTTGATTTGATTACCGGTGTTTCGGTTTCAATGTCATGTTGATTCTCATAATATGTAATTTTTATCTTTGTATACAAGAAAAGTTTGCCTTTAGTTTAAATATTTTTCCTTATTTTATTGACCTTCGTAAAATAGTAATAATGTATATTTTAAAATAAAAAAATTTAAGTCGCTACCGAAAAAATTCAAGCCGTTGACGTAGCTCTGGAGCCTTAAAGTGATCCTAATATTGGGATTTGCAATATATTTAAAAGTTCATGCACAAATACAAAGGGAAATGACTTCAAATCAGTTATTTGTTAATTAAAGTTAATTGAAGTTTAAAAGTAAACAAAAAATGACTTCGTTTTCAGAGAAGTAACTATTATTATATAAACCAAGGCTGAAAACCTCCAAAATTTTGAGTAAGGTTCGGTTCTGTGGTTTGAACCCATGAGGAAACTATGGGCTCGGTTCGCGAACCAGTTCCTGGCACCCCTGAACCCGAGTTTTTGGTTCGAACCTCGGTTCAATCAAACAATAATGCATTGTTTTCTTTGTTTTAATTATTTATTTGTTTCAATTGGTTTTAAGA
This sequence comes from Lordiphosa mommai, assembly GCA_018904225.1. Lineage (NCBI taxonomy): Eukaryota > Metazoa > Arthropoda > Insecta > Diptera > Drosophilidae > Lordiphosa > Lordiphosa mommai. Next base: position 919,900 of record JAEIFT010000012.1, on the reverse strand, counting down.
AAATAAAATAAATTTTCTTTTGTAAACATATAGATAAAAATAATATCCTTTAATTTAATTATGAAAATGTTCATATCTTTAAGCTTACATTAACCATTTTCAAGGTCTGCTTAGATTAAGTCGCGAATGAGGAAGTACTCAATACAGACCTTTAAAACAATTTTTAATTATTCCAACAGTCAGAGTGCAATTAAGTCGCTTGGTACGATATCCTTTGATTCGATATCAGTTAATTATGGCAAGAAATCTTTTCAAGAGATATCAGAGCAGTCTGATATCCACTTCCACCACACCACAGGGGTATCTGCCCAAATCCTTCTCAATATAGAGAATGTAGGTATGTCTATCGCAACGAATAGTCAACATTTTTCCAAAGATCTTTCTGCTAAAAGCAAACTAGAAATGGCAAACAATCTTAACTCGATGAGCGAAGCGCTCCAAGACCTTTGCCCTAACAGGGCGACGAGCGAATGAGTCCGCCTCCCATTTCTTTTGTTTCTACCCTGCCCTGAGTCAACGGAGATAAATCATCTCTGTTCTAATTTGTTTAATGGACGTCTCTGATCTTACTAGTAATCAGGGCTGCAAACACAAAATAATTTTGCGGAGATCCGGTTTGCGGGTTTGAACCAAAATTTGCCAATGGTAAGGGTTCTGAAATTTGAGGTTCAAGGTTTCTGTGCAAAGGTTTTGGTTCAAACCTTGGTTTTCCAAATTCCAAAATTCTGGATTTTTGTTTATTTGAACATATGAGTAAATTTATTTTCAAATGAAATTTTTCAAAAAAAATTCTTCGAGTAATTTTTGGTCTATTCTTTTTATTTGATCAGACAAAACTTAACTCACGCTTAAATTAGATTTTTGCTGAACCGAACCGAAAGTTTTGGTTCGGAACAGGTTCAGGTTCAGCTATTTTTTACAAAAGAGTTTCGGTTCAAAGTTCGGTTCAAGGATCGGTTCACAGTTAAAGAAAAGTCGGAATTCCGGGTTCGAACCGTTTCGGTTCAAAACCGGTTTGCAGCTCTGCTAGTAATACGCCTAGACATGCATCTGGAACATCCAAGCCTCCTCAATGTCTTGTGGATAATATCACAATTTGGACTGAAGTGTAGGAGGAATTGCCAGTCAGGTCATCACCTGGAACTAAATCCTTATGGCCTTTGCTTAATCTAACATAACCCAACCTGTTTTAAAGAAAAAGCATTATATCTTCCTGGAGATTATTGTCTCTATTAGCTCTTTAATTACAAAAAACAATCTCTTGTGGTGAAAATGCTCGTTTAACTAATACCTGGGTTGCTAGAACAGATTGAAAAGTAAAAGCAAAATGGTTAAAATCCATACCAGTTAAACCTACTTGGGTTTGAGCAGTCGGTTTTAATCAGACAGTTATATTTTCAATTTCAACTCTTTTAGGAAGTGGTTTTGTTCGAGACTCATTTGAGTGCAGAACAGCAACAGTTTCGAAATTTTTTTGAAACCCTGCAAAAAATATAATTGAGTAGACTAAATGTTGTTCAAACAATAATGATTATCTTGGTGTAATAAGGTTTGCTCAGTACTCGTCAATCGATCAGCATTTTAACTTTTTGAGCAACACTTGCTTACTTTTCAATGAGAATTGAACATTTGTGTAATATCGGGCCTGATGTTACCGGGCGTTACTACATGCACCCATATTTCTGTATGTGTGAATTATTATTAGTTAATAGCTCCAATCTGTTCAGAATTTACTAAAGAAAATGTAAATTTTCAGCGATTTCTGTTAAATTCATAGATAGTGCCACAACAGCACATATTTGCTGCCACTTTTCTTTCTACCCATCTTCGGGCTGTCCTAAATTTCTGTTGGTTTTTTTTTTCCATATGCTACGCATTGTTATATTTTGTTAAACTATTTTTCTTCCACCCACACTCCTGCCAGAAAATATGCTGCTTCCAACTCATTGAGCAAAGATTTCCACATACAAGGACCCCAAAATCCAACGTCTGGTTATGAGCAGAATTATGGCCAATTTAATGGGTCCACACGATGAAGGGGAACCCTTTCAACGCTCTAACGCATCTTAGATGGAAACTACAAAAAAAAAAAAAATCATAAAAAATGCTGCTGACCAGAAGAAAAAGTATAATAAAGCAAGCGATTTTTTTTCCTACTATTAAAAGGAAAACGTACGGCAAAGACAAGCGGAAAAAGAAAAATTATCTTTTTTAATATAAATGGAATACAGGGACTCTGGGTGCAGAAAATTGTTTTCAATTAAAGTTGCCGAAAAAGAAATTGCAAAAATTTATTTCCTTTTATAATTAAATATTTTTAAAAATTAAAAACAAAAAATGATCATTTTATTACTTAATTTTTATATTTTATATTCTTTTTTAATTTAATATTCTTAAAAATTATTTTAAAAAAAATTAATATTGATGATTTTTGGTAAGCAAAATTTAATTAAATTAAGTTTAATTTCTGAATAGATTTAGATTTATTATTAATATTTTAGATTTTTTATGTTTTAAATATTATGAGATATAAATATATTAATTTTTTTCAATATTTGAACTCAATTTTTCATCGAAATAAATTATTCCTTGAAAATCTGCCCTCAAAAGTATGCTTTAAATAATTAATAAATTAATTTGATTGATTTTTTAAATAAATTAAGATATATAATTTATTTATTATAATTTTGAATGTTGTAAATATTTTAAGATTCAAATAAATGAATTTAAAAATATTTTAAATATTTTCAACTCAATTTCTTATTGAAATAAATTATTCCTTGAAAATCTGCCCTCAAAAGTATATTTTAAATAATTAATAAATTAATTTGATTGATTTTTGGGCAACGAAATTTAATAAGCTGATTTTTTTTTAATTGATTTAGATTTATTTTTTATTTATTAGAAATTTGAATGTTTTAAATATTATAGAATGCAAATATATTAATTTAAAAATATTTCCAACTCAATTTCTCATCAAAATAAATTATTCCCAGAAAATCTGCCCTAAAAAGTATGCTTTAAATAATTGTTGGGCAAGGCCAAGTCAATGAGTGGGTGGAGGTGGAGCTGGGATTTTAAAGCTCCGCATCAAAAGTATCACGAAATGATAATGCAAAAAGCATTTCATTATTTATGCGACTGCCTCAAATGATTTATGTTTGGTTATGTTCGCCAACAGGCGACACATTGAAAGGAAAACATGCAAAAATACTTCACTTTCCTGTGTGTATGGGTTAAAAATGTTTTGCCAGCTTCTTTTATATGATATTTTAAATATGCGAACAACAATACGAAAGAAAAGAATGATGATGATGATGACGGCATCAACAACAACAACAGCAAGGAGAAACATATTCATGTCCATGGTGTAAAAGAGAGTTCGAACAGTAATAAAAAAAATAAAAATTTATTTGCATTTACTATGTAAACTGAGGGAAGACAAACAGGTCCAACTTCATTGCCTGATGTTCAAAGTTCAATAGACTTTTACACCCTGCCGCCTGGCAAGAATTGCAAATGCCAACATCATCAGGCCGAACAATTCATCTGACTGGCGAAAGGAAATTGAATTGGTAAATGTTGGAGCAAGTTGCAAGGCAAGCGTATAGGAATTTCATACCATAAGAGGGAAATAATAATGAAAACTGTTGAATATGAATGAAGTGATTGACTAAGGTCAGACGCTCACAGTTGAACAGCTGGTGCGGAGGCAAAGTTTTAAGATATTTTTTTGGACAATAACCAAAAATGAAACAGGAAAAAATATTTCATATATTTCCAAGTATAAACTGATATCTTGGAACATGAAGGATGCTTTCTAATTTCTGTTATATATGTAACAAATATGTAATGTATTAATCACTAGATCCAAAATCAGTGTTAAATTTCCATAGACTAGCATAATCATTTCCCACTTGCTGTCATTCTCTTGCTCCTTCGACAAATTATTTCCAATTTCCATTCAAAAATTCCTTCGAGTCTGCCTCACACAAAAGCTAACGAGACAGCGTTTAAACTGCAATTGAACCTGTCTTCCCCCCCCTCTCGAATGCAGCAGACAGCGAGCAAAGAAGTGGCTTTGGCCTGCAACAGTTGGTGGCAATTTTGGAAGGCAACTTGTGGCAACATTTTATGGGTCACTTGCCTCCATTCTCACAACAATGATGCCACTCAAATATTTAATTTTGTGAGGCAGGTGAAAGAAGGCAGCGGCATCAGCAGCCCACTTTATTTCCTGGCTGGTTGCCCAAACATTTTTATTGCAATCGCAGTGGAAATATATATATTTTCAAAGAATATGCATATATTTTATTTTGGCCACTGCCTAATCAGTTGAAGTGGCAAACCGCAGAAGGAAACTCCCCTCCTCTCACTCGTATTGATGTATGAAATTTTATAAAATTTATGTCTTGGCCATGTTTACGTCGCATTGCAGATGAAACCATTTTTACTCCTTTCCGGGGTGTTTTTCGCTTGGCGCGTGAGCAAATTAATTTTCAGCGCACAGACCAAAAAAAAACAAAAATGGTGTAAATGATAGCCAACCCCCTTCTGTTACCCCTCTGGCTCAATGAATTATGAATTCGTTTGGCAACTTTTTCTGTGGCTAAAACTCGAAAAAAAAACACAAGAATTATGACCAGTTTCAGGCCCAACTTTTGTATACCATTTTGTAGCTGTTGTTTTTAGTGGCCAAGTAACTGGCGACAGTTTTTCGCAATGCCGGAAAATTAATATTTGTACAAGTGGATTTTCAGTTTTTCTTTTGTTGCTAACCGCTAAAACTCGTTGACAAACTGCCCAGAAGAGGGAGAACATGTTTTTTTTTTTGTCCATTTTAAGTTGCTTCGTTTGCATGTGACAAGAATTTACTGGCCCTAAGACTGGGACTGAGAAGTGGTCATGAATCAGGATTTTAGCTTAAGAAATATCTAGAAAAAAAGGGAGAAACTTAAAGTTTTCGAGTTGAGGTAGAGCCAGACTTATTTTAAGAAGACATTAATTTATTCTGTAAAGTTTTTTAGGGGCTATTTTTGCGTTGTAAAATTGAGGCATCAAACAACAAAGTGCTACACATAGACGGAAGGCATTGGTTAAAGCTACAGACTGATTCGAGATGACCATGGCCTTTTGGGTCGGTGCGTTCACACAAAACCAGTAATTCTTTTTTCTACTTTCAATTATCAGCTTCTTCGATGCTTGATTTTTATGAGTATACCAGAACTTGTACAAAAAATGTCAGCCAATTGACAGGCAGTTTCTAAATAGCCATAAGGTTCGGCATTTTCATTAACCATCCGGTGGTCTGTTATGGGTAACCTTTAGCCTGTCTAATCCGCATGATATCAGAAGATCGCATATAAAATGTCTGCAATCGCTGGGGGCTTTCCTTTGGTAAACTCTTGTAAAGAAACGTTGGTAAATTGTTATGGCGTCAAGACCAAAGCTCAATGTTAAACAAACGCACAGAATGTTCTTTTTATTTTCTAGATATTCTTGGTATGACCATATACCCAAAGAGCTTGTCGATAAAATTCGCTTAATTTGTTAAAAAATGTTGGAAAAAAAATGTGTAGGTAAAACGAAATTGGGTCTAATTACCATTTTTACTATGAAAAGACCCCTTTAAGTAGAATGCGAGTGAGATAACATATTGCTCTCAAATACTTTGATCAGTGTGATAGAAGGAAAGCTTATCTCTCTCTCTAATCTGGGGAACGCTAAAAACAAAACAGTCCCCAAGAAGCATATCTGCGGAAGAAAAGGACCAACTCTATATACGTATATCGATGCACAGGAATATATTGCTTACAATTATTTAGGCCGTGATGAGCGAAAAGATGGAGGCAAGTGGCAAGGGTGCAAAAAAAAATATGCATTGAAGATTTCCAACGCAGCAAAACAAATAATAGATAATCTCTCTACATATAAAAAAAATTTGTCCTCACTGACTGACAGACTGACTGATTCATTGATTGGCAATCAACGCAGAGCCTGAACGGTAAGGGATTGAAAGCTGAAATTTTCACAGAAGTTTCCTTATGAGTTAAAAGGCACTAAGGCGGGGTTTTGGAAAATTCCACCCCTAAGGGGTGGAAAACTCCCGGAAAAGCAACTATGGGGAAAATTTAGTTTTTCATCCGATTGACTTGAAATTTGGTTTGTAAGTAAAGTAAGCGAAATAATTGGACACCTGTTTTCCAGATTTCGGAAAATCCGCCCACAAGGAAAATGGCCGGAAAATTCTTCATGGAAAAAACTATTTTTCATCCGATTGACTTCCAACTCGGTTTGTGAGGATGGTAACCAGAATAATTAGACTTCAGATTTTCTGATGTTGGAAATTCCCCAAAATGGAAATTTCCAATCCATATGGAAAAATCTATTTTTCATCCGATTGGCTTCAAACTCGGTTTGTAAGGATAATATGCTCAATAATTTGACATGAGATTTTCAAATGTTGGAAAATCCTCCCGAAAAGTCGGAAAATTCTATTTGGAAAAATCTAGACATGTGATTTTTCGATTGTGGAAAATCCACGCACAAGGAAAATGGCCGGAAAATTCAATATGGAAAACACTATTTTTCATCCGGTTGACTTCAAACTCGGTTTGTAGTATACAATAGTATACAAAATAAGTTGACATGAGATTTTCTGATGTTGCCTGGAAAATTCTATATGGTAAAACTAATTTTTAAGCCGATTGGCTTCAAAATCGGGTTGTCAACATATAATAGAAAATACTTCGGGAAGTTCACTGCAAAGGTCGGAATATGGGTGCGAGGGTCGGTTTTTAGCCGATATGTATTAAATTTGGTTTGAAAGCCAATTAAATAGGATAAAGTTTTTAGCTTTGCGCATACTCACCCTCAAGGTCGGATAATGGGTGCCGGGGGTGGTTTCAGGGTTTGTACGCTCAATGGGCCAAATATGTGGAAAATAATTTTCTCATTTCTGAAGGTCGGAAAATGGGGGGCGGGGGAGGGATCATTGCCAAAAGTTTTTTGGGGTAACCGACCGCAAAAGGCTAAAACATCAGCGTTTGTTGGGATTTAAAATTAAATTGCCTATCAAACGTGTAGCCATACCACTAGAGGGCTGGGACTTTTTCGGGCTACGTCGTTATGCTGATTGGGTCTGGCCCGTAAGAAGCCCGGAATGATTTCAAAGACCGTCCGTGTCCACATCTAAATCTTAATTTGGACAATCTCCAGAGCCAAACGGCTTCATTTGGCTTTTTCAAGCGAACAATGTGAATGAAGAGGCAATGTCTGTCTGCAATTATTTTTGCTAACTCCTCCCTTAGCTTTTATATAAAACCAGGCATATGTGCTCCTATTCTACATAGGCTGCACTTATGTGGAATCCAGTCCGATTTGACCGGCTGATGAATGGTTTATATAAGATAACTATTAAACCACTGGAAATGTGGTTATATTATAAAATGTACAATTATTTAAGAAGACCAGAATACAAAAGAAACATCACATTTAAAAATTCTCAGTATACACTTTCATTGATATTTTTAAATGAATTTAAAATTGTCAGAATAAAATGGTGTGCCATAAAAATCTACAAGGGTTTTTAAAACAAAGTTAACCCGAAGTTAGCATTCCGCTTTTTATTTTATTTTTTTACCAAACACAGAAAATTAATTAAAGTGACCTTGCATAATTAGGACCTTTTTAAATTTTTTGGTCCTTATACCGTTTCTGGTTACCTGTTTTAGTTGAGTTCCACACACTTGTAATAAATAGCAAATTCCTGCCAGTAATTTTCCGCAGTGCTAAATACTAGCCTTTTCTTATAAATTTTACCACAGTACCATAAATACCAAAAAAAATTTTCTAAAACCCATTCGATTTTAACCAAATTTTGAAGAACTGTTTGAAAGCATGAAAAACAATATAGTTTTTCTCACTAAAATTCATGTTCCGACTGATTGGTCCTTGGGCAGCTATGGGATATAGTCATTCAATTTTGAGCAACAATTGCATAACTTTTTTGAATGCATATTGTTTTCATATTTCATGTGTTTAGGAACGCTTTCATTGACAATAAAAATGGGTTTCTCACTTAGGCCGATTTTCCAACCCATTGATTCTATGGCAGCTTAGGATATAGTCACCCGATGTTTACCGAAATATGGAGATATGCTTGAAAGCATATAATATGTGTAATTGCAGTGTTTAATAACGCTTTAAAACAAAAAAGTTTTTCCCACTAAGAGCTATTTACAACCAATCTTTCCTATGCCAGCTATAAGGTATATAAAAAGAAGACTCTGTGAAAAATGACAGTTCAAAAGCTTTAATACTGAGAGACTATTTCAGTGTGCCTATTAGCCTCTCCCGCACCTTTAAAAGAAACCCTCAAATCTCCCAAAGTTTTGTAGATAGAGTGTGCGATCCATATAGACAATTTTAGTAATTATAATTTTTTATGGATTCTCCATGCATTGTTTTCCGATCTGATGAACAATAGCCGCAGCACTTAAACTGTTTGTGTGGCACCACACTTAAAAGTAATCAGTTATAAACAAACTTTGGTAGTCGGGCTTCATCGACTTTCTAACTTGTTTACTTACAAATTTCAAGGTAAGTTCATGTGATTTTTTCCCTTTTCACTTCAGCTCCGAAGTGCTCCGAAAACGCTTCTTGGAAGTGCAACTTTGGGAGTTTCCCTTTCACTTCTGCTTCTTAGATACTAAGCTCATAACAATGTAATAGACTCGAAAACAATCATTTCTGTACAAACACCCCAACAAATACCTCTTAAAGCTGCACAAAAATTCCCACAAATTTTAAATGGCAAATTTGCAGCGCAAAACTCTAAGTCATATGCAAATATTTTGAATGGGGCAGCAGCACATCCCGCCCGCCGCCCTTCGCTCTCCCATCCTTTCATGTCCAAGACAATTGCCCGAACTCAAGTTTCAATTACTCAAACTAATTAGTTTTGCTAAAACAATAAACCCCCTTTTGCCGAATCACTCCAAGGAATTTGAGCAGCTGCTGACCAAACCGAAGCCAAGTGTCCTGCAGGCCTACTTAATGCCAAATACAAAGCGGTCATCCAGCTTGTCCCCCAGACCCTTTCATAAATAATGCGTATGCAAAACGATAAATACACAAGTGTATCCTTTGGCCAGCCCTGCCTGGCAAATGGCCTGCTGAGACAGGACGCTGGATGCAAAATGCAAATGCCGCAAGGAAACCGAAATGCTGGGTTTTGCGTGACGTTGATGGACATGTGCGGCACATTTATGGCATGTCCTGGTTTAAGCAGGACACTCTAGTCCTGGCTTTATGCATATTTATGTCAAAAGTTGTTACATTTTGCATTCAAAAGTTTTTTGCGGTCTTTTGCATAAGAAACAACAATCAAACTAAGCAATTACTTCAGAGAGAAGCTAAAGGCCAGAAACGACAAGAGCGGCAGCTGCGGTCGTTTTTGGCAGCCCTCGAAACAATAAAATGCATACTAGAAGAGCGACAAACATGCCGCCCCCTCGTCCACGCCCGCCCTGTCAAAGTTCAGCTCAGTTCACTTCAGTTCAGTTGAATATTTGAAATTGAAAGAAATGGCAAATAGTTTCTACCCTACAGCATTTCATTTTGTGGATTTAAGAAAATTTGTCAGCAAAATGTTTTCTATTTTTTTGCTCTCTCTCTCTCTCTCTCTGGACATGTAATCTAATATGACAAAATGTTTGGCCATAGAAAAACTCTTGTTGGGCAAATTGTGTAAGATACTTGAAATTGTTATTTCAATTTGGCCAAAAAAACAATTTGCTAATGAAAATTTAAACTATTTAGTTTATAACATAATTGTTATTGGATGAAACTTATGTCAGTTCAGAAAAGTTCGAAATTGTTTTTGATTAAAATCAATTAAGTTATTAAGCTAATCTGTACATGAGTGAAACTAAAACTAATTGGCTTAGCTGGCAAAAACATGGATTTTATTTTATGTCTAGACTTTAAAGTACAAAAATAAAATTTGATTTATCATGGCATTATTAAGAAGATCAGCTTAAAAAATAAGATTAAAATGCAATTTACATTTGACTGTCAGCCCAAAGCGAATAAATCTATTGTGTGACTTGTGTGCATTGTCCTGGTGCAAGAGAATCGCGCCGCAAGACTCTGTATATTTATGGTAAATGTTTAAAATTTCGAAATTAATGTAAGAATATTACTGCGGTCCTGCTAGCAGTGAATTCGATTTCATTATTATACAAGGCACTGAAGTTTCTATTTTATAAATCAGTTCTTATATTTTAGATTTTAAAGTGCTGGCTAGAAATGGGTTCTTCTTGAACAACAAATTCTGCGAAGCACTTTAAAATTTTAAATCGTAGAAGTGCTTCTTCTCTAAAGCGGAGATTTAAAAATATAATTTTGTTTTTCATATATTTCAGGTTTGCGGTATTAATGTTAATGTTTGCATTTTATGTTAGTACTAACATTTTATGTTAATATTAACATTTTGGGGTTAATAAAAGATTTTTATACAATCCTTTCACTGAGTAACGGGAATATCAAAGTCGGGCAGTGCCGATTTAGCTTACGCTTTCGTTTACATTATATTGCGGCGCCCATTTCTAATGCATTAACTCCAGGGCATAGCTATGGTCGCACTCAATTTTTTAAGTGTAAGAGTACTCAGAGTGGGGACAGCAATAATTGGTGAATGCAGATAAAAAGAGAATCAAAAATTAACAAAATGTACCATTCAGATTTAATTTTAGTTTTATGCTTGGTGCACAACTATAGCCGCACTTCAGGACAAATGATTAGAAAAAAAATTGGTTTAATTTATTTTAGTAAAAAGTATGACATCCCTTAACTTTAATTAGCTCGAAAATTGGATTTGACATAGTGTCGTCCAGATTTTTTAGCAAATTTGGGGAAAGTTTGACATCTTGATATATTTCGCTTTGGGCATTTATTTTTCGAACTAATAATGCCCACAAGTTCTCCATCGGATTCATGTCAGGAGAACCGGCCGCTCCATTTGCGCGTTTCACGGCTTACGTGCATATCAACGCATCACCGTTATCTTGCTGAAAAATTCATATTTTGCCTGCTTAAGTAAGGCAAAAGATTCAGTTTAGAATAGTCCAAGGGACTGCCTGGAAACGCCTGCTACCAGCATCCAGTATTACTGAAAGCACCCCAAAACATCAAAGAACATCCTCCTAAATTTTTCTTTGAGTAATAAAAGGGATCTTTCCTCAAATCCCTCCAATAGTGGGTGAGCCCGAAACCAAAAATAATTACCCACAAAAATCTTAATTAATCAGACCTGTTCCAATTTCCGATTTCAATCATAATACGCGGCATCGGAATTGGAAAATGTTTCCTATTCCATAAACTGATTGTATGATTCGGTTTTTAACTTCCAATTTCCATTTGAACTGTCTTGATGGAAATTAGTTTAAACCGAATTATCTAATTCTTTCTTGAAAATAAGATCTTTTACCAATTCCGATTGATAAAATAATGAATTAAAATAAAATGCAACCTTTTTCCAATTAGTGGACATATTATTCCGTGCAAACTTTATCCGGCTGACTTTAATTTTTGGGCACGATGTGTTTTGACTTTTGACTTGACATATCCTTTTCAAATTTACACATCCTTTTGATATTTTTCAGCTCCATTGAATGAATAACTAAGATCAATTTAACATTATTTAAACTCAAATGGATGATAAAAATGGATATGGACATATCCAGTCCAAATGGATATGAAAAATATCCAATGGATCATCAAAAAATATCCATTTTTTTCTGTGCAGTAAGCCACTTTGAGCTGCTATCTGATTGGCGCTCTGGCACGAATTGCTTACAGAGCTCACTAATCGAAGTTGATCTCGTTTATCCAGTTTTCGCTTGGGTCCATTGGATTTTGATCTTTGATTTCGTTTTTTGTGTTGCCAATTAAGGTATCAAAAAAAAAGGTCTAGAGGTGGTGGCCATGATTCCGGGACTCCAGGTTATCGGAAATGACAGTTATGATCAGAATTGATGTATTTTTAATCACATTTTTCCATATTTTTTTGAAAAATTGGGCGCATTTAAAAAACAAAAACAAAATTTTCTGGATTATTTTTTTGTAGTGTAAAAAAAATAGTCAAAAAATGTTTTTCCTCTTGACTGAGGTACAGGCCAGACCTACATCAATTCTGCGTAGATAGCAACAAGGGTGATCAAAATCGGTTGAGTAAAACTGGCGCATCATCATCAGGTAAAAAAACGTGGTTTTAAGAAAAATTGCCAAACTGCTAAACTATTTCGAATTATGGAAAATGGCTTGAAGGGGATGAAAGGGGAATGTCCAAGCTATAATAATAATAGAAAACAAAAAAATTAGAAAAATTTTATTTTACAAAATTGTCCATCCCTTAAGCGATGTCATAAAATTCAATCCCTACGAGTTATTTAATCGTTTTAGTTTGAGCAAAATTATTTTAAATCAGTCGTACAATCATGTCATGAGCTTTTGAATTGGTGAATCGTTGACTTGGTGAGCCAAGACTAGGTGTATTTTGCCCATAAGTTGGTCAGAACAACTCTCTTCTTTTATACATACCAGTTATACTCAGTGCCTTAGTGCAAAATTTAGGAGTGAAAAATTCAAGCATGAGCATTTTCAATTGCTCCAATTGCTGGCGATTAAACCGTCGAATTGATTAACAAAAAATGCACACAGTTAGTTAATGTCACTGAATAAAAAAATGTTTAATTAAGTGTGTTGGGTGGTAATAGATATATTCCCGGTTCCAAAAAAGTGGTTCAAAGCCATGTCTCAAAAAGCATTTTCAAAATGAACTTAAAATTTGGTGTGTCAGTTAATGATATGGAGTTTGACTTTTTGCATGTCGAATAAATTTAACTAGCTCACAAGAGGGTCAGAGCTATATCTCTGGAGTTCTTTAAGCTTTGAACTAGGAATTTTGTGTATAGTTTGGGTGTATAAAATTGCATATTTTACTGGTTCAGAGCTCCATTTATAAACCTATTTATTTTCTTTTCTTTAAAGGTTTAAAAATACTTACTAATTTACACACACATTCTCTCATTTCAGTCTCAACTTTGGCCGCCAGCCAGCAATACGAATGAAGTATAAGAAACAATAAAACAATAGCTAAAGAAACAAATATAATAACATACAAAGCTACAAAGCACTGCCATCTTAACAACAACAAAAACTGCAACCGATTCTAATAATAATTTAAATGCGCAACAAGCATAAATTTACAACATATAATTAGCAAAAAAGGAAATTTTACAAGACAACAAATGAGAGAGGAAAGGCAACACCGGAACAACAACAACAACAACATTGTAGACAACTGCAACCAAATATTAAGAACATATAATGAAATGAAATAATAATTTACAAAAGTGAAAAACATTTTAATTATAAGCAAAAACAAAAACAAACAAAAAACACACACACGCTCTTTGGGTTGTAAAAGAAAGACAAGAGACGAAAAAAAGGGGGGAAAGTAAAAGGCAAACAATAAAGCATATACTCGCCATAATTGATAAATAAAATTTCATTAAATTAAGGACAATGTAAGCTGCAGCTGGGAACTGGAGAATTCCTTAGAAATAACAAATAATATCATCATCATTCATAGACGAAAAAGGCAGTAAACATATCCGCTGGCAACAACAACAAACACCGCGAAAGAGACTATGAAAAATGCACAACTGAAGCGGCGTGAAGTTGATGATGATAATAAGCTGTGCCTGGCAGTAAGATTAAAAAGCAGCAGCAGCAGCAGCCGCAGTAACCAACAACTACAGAGCTTAAGTACAAAACATTACAACAACAACGGCAACAGCAGCAAGATTCAGCAGTCAGCAGATCTACAAAATGTAGGCAGAAACCATGACCAGCAGCAACACCTAAGCACTAGCAACATGTTGGCGCAAAAGCCAACAGCAGCTACACAAGCAGCTGCAGCAGCAACACCAACAACTGCAGCTGCCACACAAACAACCATAAGACTGTGCGTACGCAAGCGACAAAGATTGCGTCGACGACGAAAAAGAAAACCAACAATTGCCACCAGCACATCAGCAACATCTAGCAATAGCCATTGGAGCAACATTAATCTCTGCTCATTGGCCACATATATGCAATGCGACAACACGAACAACAATCGAACAACCATGCTTGACCTTTGGCCAGCCGCCGTGTGTTGTTTATTGCAAGTGTTGCTGCCGTCACTTAGGCAATGGCCGCAGAGAGTGCACTTTCTGTTTAGAAGGATTGTCTGTAGTGGCACCACCGTCATCATTTCCTATGCAAATAGCCTGACACCACTGTGGAGTAGAAGTGGCAGCAGCACAAAGAGCAGCAGCAGCAGCAGTAGTAGCAACAGCAGTCACAGCAACAGCAACACTCAACACAGCAGCAGCAGCAGCACCCACATAATTAACGGACTTAATAAACACTCATGGATATTTTTATTAATATATTTGAATTTATCTGCTAAAGGTAAGTGCAATTCACATTCAAGTACAACAACAAAGGGGCTTAACTGCAACAGTTTGCTGCCTCAAGTTGTCATTGTTGCAACATATTGTCACTTTGACACATAAAACCCCTTATGAGTGGGCACATTTTGTGGGCTTATGTTGTTGTTGTCATTGTTGGCCGTACCCAGTGAGATTTGCAACAGCTACAAGTGAAGCATGGCGGCAGCCTGTCTATGCCACTTGAAGTTGTCTCCTGCAACTAAGGCTACTTGCTTGCTTTTCTTTTTCTTGATGTTCAGATGGGAGATTAAATGGGGTTGAAGGGAACGCCTTTGAGTTTTGTTTAGAGATTCTCTGCTACGCAATGAATACTTTAGCTCAAAAATTCCAAACCATCAAGGCATTAAACTTGACATAATTAAACTCTTATGAACTTATATGAAGGGATCCAATAAATTGTGAATCTAAACACATCATAAATTGTTTTGTTTATAAAAGCCACATACAGCAACCAAATCTGTGTAAATTAAAAGATGTAAGCCAATATTTTGTAACATTCACCAAAAATGAAGTGGGACACTGCTAATTCCCTCCTTAGGGCCGTTTTCTCATGTTAATGTTTTTCAAATCTTGGTGCTTTATGAGAAAAGTTTTAGGCCGCTTTTAAATATTTTTTTTTTGTGTCAAAAAAGACCAGTGTATTATTTAAAATGCGGCCTAAACGTAACAACATAAATTGTCTGAAAAGCACCTGGATTTGAAAAACAGGAACATGAGAAAACGGCCCTTAGAAACTTGAATATACCAAGAAAGCCACGATCGATTTTAAAAGATTTCAAATTTATTATGATGCCACAAAATTATTCCACAAGAATTTTAATAGTGTTGAAACGCCACTGAGCAGTGCGAAGTAAGGGTAAGGGCAATGAATGAGGGAATGAATAAGTTAATAGGATTAATAGAGTATAGAATAGAAAGACAAATAAATGGAGAAAAATCTGGGTAAATGGACAAATGACAGAAATTGAAATAAGAAATGAATAGAGGGACTTACAGAGAAATGAATAGAGGAATAAATAGAAAAATGAACAGAGAAATAAAGAACAAAATGAACAGGAGAAAAGACAGAGGAATAAATAGAGAGAACCGAAAAATATAAGAATGAATAGGAATATTAATGATGTAGAGAAAATAGAAATGAATAAGAATTGTAATAAATATAGAAATAAACAGAGTAATGCACAACAAAATGAACAGGTGAAATTACAGAGAAATAAAGACAAAGAGGAACAATGAAATGAATTGTGCAATGGAAAAAGAAATGAACTGAAAAATAAATTGTGTGTAAAATATAATAATGAATAAAGGAATGAATTGAGAAGTGAATTAAGGAATAAATTGTAAAATTAATAATGATAATATGATTTGATGAATTGAAGCATAAATAGTAAATTAAATAATGAACAGACAATTATATTGTGCATTCCTCGAAGCGGCGATTGGTCTTGCCGGCAGCCAAATCCCTTAAAAGCAGAGTCTGATCCCAAGAGCTAGACCGAGCATAGTTGCCATCAGTGGAGAGCACCACATTGCTTATGAAGTGAGAGTATTCACGCAGACGTTTCTGTGGATAGCCGTAGTTGGTATCCTCATCGCGGGTCAATTTCCAAACCACAATCATGGTCTTGTCACGCAAAGCCGACATAATGGCATCGGGATCCTTGGGAATAGTGTCAATCTGGGTGTCCTAGCCACTATGGGCAATGAGGGTATCATGCAACTGCAATGTCTCAGACATTTTAAATAAATTACAATTTAAATTAAAAAATTAAAAATAAAAAAATTACAAATTGGATTTGGAAATTCATGTGTTTACGTGGCCAAATCGCAAAAATAAGTGAAAATCAGTCCCGTAGCTGGATTTGTTATTTCTGGGGCGGCTGAAATTATTGTTTGACAGTGAAATCTAAAATCGAGTAGGAAACAAACAGCCTACTTGTGTCTACCACCTTTCCGATTACATGAGGGGAAAAAAACTAAGTCGGGACTTACACCATGAAACAAACTTCAAAAAGTTTTCTTAGTAGGCGTGGAGTTTAGAGGAAATCTTTCGGATCTTATAAACGAATAGTAAAGAAATATATTTAAATCTCTCGCCTACTAAGAAAATTTCATGAAGTTTGCTTCATTATATAAATCCAGCCTAAGTTAGCCTAGATATTTTGTAGTTTGGTAGTGGCTGAGCACTTAGAGCCGACCCCACTAGCTACGTGTTTGGTGAAAATGGGAGCATAACTGATAGTATAGGTTTTTGTTTTTTCAATAAATTTTGCAACATAACAATTAAGGCACAATATATTTGGACTTACCAGTAGGGCTTATCATCATATTCTGGGTTTATAGGTTTTATGCAAAAGAACAAGTAACAATACATTCAGCCTAACATAAGCTTCAATAATGTTAATTTAATTGCATTTATATGGGTAAGTTGCAAAGTTACAAACTATTAAAGACAAAAACCCATATTCAATTAGATTCCTGATCTATATATATATACGAACTTGCGTTACATTGATTTTGAATATATCAAGGAAGGTTATAAATAAATTTAAAATTGAATTCTAATAGTTAAACCTGACTATATTCCTACAAAAATATCATAAAGCAAAGGGTGTTGAAATTTTTTTATATAATTGGTCTCGGTGGACCATTTACTGGAAATGCTCATATGTATTTTTGGTTTTGGTAGCCCTGCCAAAAAAGCTCATATAAATCTAAGAATATTTTCGTAATTGGAGCATATGATAGGCTATATGCTATCAAATTTTTCCCTTCTCTAATCTAAAATTTTAGAAATTATTATCCAGTCTATTACGTCCTAAACAGAAAAATCATTTTTCATGATTCATGATTTTGTTTAGCAGCTTAAAAACTCTTTGTCACGACAACAAAATTTTTAAGAGAGAACCAAAAGTCAAACTTAGGTTTGCTACAACATCTGACAGCGAACACCTAAGAGGGTGGCGAAGATGAAGGGCTGCCACTTGCACATATTATGGTTATTAATGGCTACCCATTTGGCTGTGGGCGGAGAGGCGAAGACTTTACGTGTGTTTAAAAGTATTGCCTTACTTTGACTACTCATCCCTTTTGGCAGCGAAATAAGTCGTTGGGCTTTCGCGTGTCGCGGTTAGCATGCTAAGAAAATATATATGAACTAACATAGAGCACAGTGGTTCAAGGAAGAATATATTTTAATTATTTAGGAAAATAAATGTAGGCCCATTTTTCTGTTTCGAAAGATATCCATTTTTTTTTTGTGAAACTAATTGTATTTAATTCTGAAAATAGTTTAGAGTTTTCTACTACTTAAATTAAAGAGTTAATCAAATAGAACAGAAAAATACTTTGTAGTTTTGGATTGTATCTTGAAATAACTAAGAACTCTGTTATAAGAAATTTATAGGAACCTAGTTTAGGATTAATTGAAAACAAGCAGCAATAAAATAAAGCAGATATTTAAGTTCAATTTAAGTAGAATTTCTAAAAGTCTAAATAATATTAAGACAACACCCACTTAAAAAAGTTTAAAGTTATTACGCAAAAATAAAAAATTTCGTGTCTTTTTCCACTGTCTGTGTGTATGTGTGTGTTGGCAACGTCTTTGTCTTTGCAGTCGAAGCCGTTCCACAAACATTCCTTTTTTCCTTTTGGGGCTGTCTGTCGCTTTGGCTGTTGAGTTCATGTTTCATGCAACGCCAACAGCAGCAACAGCAACAGTAACAGCAGTAACAACAACAACAATTCGGATGTCCATATGCGTGTGCATGTTTATGATTTTATGGCAGCACTTCCGTTTCCGCTATGGCAATATTGTGTAGTAGCAGCCGCCCCTCTTCCCCTTCACCCATTCTGCTGCCATCGCTAATCAGATTTAAACTTTGCACAACGTCAACGAGCGAATGTGTGTGTGTGTGTGTGTAGAGTGTGTCGAGTGTACGCTTGCCCTATGACATCGTTCATACGCCCCGTTGGCCAGCCAAGTGCCCGCTTCTCCACTGCCACTTTTCATGTACCATATGACATTTATTGCTACGGAAAGGCTTTTTGGCATGCCTCAAGACTTTCAAGACTTTTGTGCATTTTGACAGGCCTCGAAAAATAAATTAAGTACACGTATTATATAATTTTTGTGACTGATAATTTAAAGTGTATTAATAATCTTTTAAGTGATGGAAATGTATTTAAAATAAGGCAGAAAAACCACTTCGAGGTTGGGTTGGCGGACCGGTTCTTTAACTTATCAAACAAAATGTTTTGGTTCAAGCCTTAGTCCAAAGCAACTCATATCATTAAAACATTTTTGGAATTTATTTTCCTGTTAATGTTCGCTTTCTTTTAAAAAATAGATAAAAGAGATCAAATTTCAGAAATATAAGATAATCTCGTAACATAAGTTAAGCGCGGCCAAACTCTGAACACATTAATCAAAATTCAAAAGATCTCAAAATTGTGACTTAAGTTGTTTTTAAACAGAACATTATGTGTGGCCAATGATTTAATTTATAAGCAATTTGTCTTATGTCATTGGGATATTGAATAATTCATTACCATTACCATTTCAAACAGAAGGGATCCAGTTCGGGCTCTGGTTCAGTAGGTCATATATTTAGAAGGTTTGGTTCTGGACCGGTGTGCAGCCTTGATTTAAATTAAAATGTCCCAAAATATTTCACTTTATTATATTGATGCTGGAGAAATAAATATGAATTATGAGAGTTGTTTTATAAGAGTAAAGAACAGAACTACGTAGAGAATCAAAGATAATGCAAATATATTCATTGGTTTAGCAACGTGCAGCATCATAGTTACTTCAATTTTAAAAGCTTCTGTGGTTTTCTATAGCGATCTAACATAAAAACTTTTCTTGTGTATTAATGGCTTTTAAGCAAATTTTCTTACACATGTGCATTAGACTGAAATAATTAATGGAATGGAAAAATTAGTCATACGACCGCCCCTTTATTTTCATGGAAAACATAGATTAAAAGTTAAGTATTAATAGGCGCGACAAGACTTAAAATTTTTTGGTATACGTAAAATTGCCTTCAATCTTTATAATTTCATGTCAAAGCTGTCAAAAAATCAAGGAGACAGCTTTAAGTCATTAGATTACACAAAGGGATGCAAGAGGCGGCAGCTGAAACAAACAGTTCTCATATCTTAAAATGTTAACTTATATTATGAAAAAAATTGCATTCCGTGGAATGGCGGGTAACCTAAGTAGGGGATTTTCTACATTTGAAAATTTAATTTTAAGATTTTTTTGTTTTGCATTACTATTATAGCTTGGACATTCCCCTTTCATCCCCTTCAAACCATTTTAAAAAAAAAAGTAGTCGAAGTAGTCTAGCAGATATAGCCATTTTAGTGGAGCAATGTTCTTGCGTATATTTTACGTTGCTCAAAACTTTAACCGCGTTTTTCTCGTAACCACGTTTTTTGACCTGGTAGACATGATTGCGCCAGTTCTACTGAAGACCATAATTGGCAGGCCGATGACTTTTTGAACAACCCTCGAAATCCAAACATTTTTTTTATATTTTTTATATAGTTAACTAGCATATAACCCGGCGAGCTTCGCTTCGCCACCATCAGTATAGCCGCCAAAATGATGAAAAGAAACGTTTGGCAATGATTCCACCCCCGTCCCCCATTTTCCGACCTTCAGAAAAGAGAAAATTATTTTCCTTCTATTTGGCCCATTGAGCGTACAAACCCTGAAACCACCCCCGGCACCCATTATCCTTGACGGTGAGTATGCGCAAAGCTAAAAACTTTATCCTATTTTATTGGCCCATAGAGCTTTCAAACCAAATTTAACACATATCGGCTAAAAATCCACCCCCGCACCCATATTCCGACTTTTGCAGTGAACTTCCCCAAATTAAAAAACACGTGTTTCCATTTATTCTGACCCTAGAGCTTACAAAACGAATTTTATTCAGATCGGCTCACAAATAGCCATTGTCACTGAACCGAAATACGCCCACCATTATTCTTGCCTGTGAGCGGAAATTCCACCACCGAGAAATCAAATGTCTAAGTATTTTCTATAATGTGTTCACAAACCGATTTTGAAGCCAATTGGATTAAAAATAGGTTTTACCATATAGAATTTTCCAGGCATTTCCCCACTATTGTGGCGAATTTTCCAACATCGGAAAATCTCATGTCAACTTATTTTGTATACTATCCCTACAAACCGAGTTTGAAGTCAATCGGATGAAAAATAGCGTTTTCCATATAGAATTTTCCGGCCATTTTCCTTGTGGGTGGATTCTCCACAATCGAAAAATCACATGTCTAATTATTTTGCATACTATGCTTGCAAACCGAATTTGAAGTAAATCGGATGAAAAATAAATTTTTCCATATAAAATTTTCCGGAAATTTCCCGACTTTTCCGGCGGATTTTCCAAAATCAGATAATCTCATGTCCAATTATTTTGCATACTATCCTTACAAACCGAGTTTGAAGCCAATCGGATCAGAAATAGTTTTTCATAAAGAATTTTCCGAAAAAAAAAAAAAAAAAAAAAAAAAAAATAACACGGAGGCGTGGGTTTTCCTAGGGGCGCGATATAAAAACCTTCGATTGTTCAAAAGTTGTACAACTCAAATATGTCGCCAAAAATTATTTAAGAAATTTTTTTGATAGTCTGTAGGGTTTCACTCACAGAAGTCACGTGAATGCTGGCAAATTCTCTTAAGATATAATGAAACCATTAAGCGGTATAATAAAAAAGACATCACATGATTAGTGCGATTGTTTTTCAAGAAAAAATGATTCGTTTTGCTTCACGTCTACATCCCCTCTAAAGTAGAGTGAAATCAAGGTTCTGCAGGGCCTCAGATCTTAATTAATATCACAATGACATCAATGGCAATTTCCAAATAGATTAAATCGCAAGTCAGGTTTCAAACTGTTGGTTTCTACATGCAGGCTCATTACAAGATACATATACGAGCACAAAGCTATCAAAAAATGGTAATAAGTCACTGCCTGCACGATTGTACGACAGACCTGGCCGATTCGCAAGGCAAAGCGTCCACTATGCACAGCCGAGCAGACTATGCGGCAGTAATATCTATCCAAAAGTTATTATTGGCGACTTAATTTGTGTTCTTCAACCATCGAAGACTTTTATATTGCATCCCTATCGGTCCAAAATAAAAAAAACTGCCAAGGTAGTCATTTAGCCAATCAGTGAATATATAGAGACATAGATGAACTATTTTCTAGAGAGATATAAGGGAAACAAGCAAGGTATGTGGTTCCTAAATTTGCAGGATTTGCAGTGCACTAACTGACATTATGTCATCTTTAGCATTATCTTGCATTATCATTATTGTAAAGAAAAGCCCCTACCAGCTAATATTGTAATAAAGAATAATAGATTCTAAATCGATTATGCCACACATATCAACTCCTTCTTTACCTTTGACCATTCATACACATACGCTCCTCTCCCTCTGGATACCCCCTGACAAATGTCATCAGTTCCTTTTCCATCATTAGCTAAAGGGTTACACAAGAAAGAAAAACATCATGTCATGCCTGCCATTTGCATCAGACGTTGATAATGGTGCCATCAGCCAGCTCAAACACACGCACCACCACCCACCCACCATATGGTTAGGATAGGGCTTTGAACTAAAATCAATCAATATGATAACATTCATAATTTTCAATAGTGGACACAGGCGAATTTGATTGATGGGCTGCTTCTGCTCATCCCATCCTGTTCAGCTGTCCATCGACTTGTAACCATTTTGAAGCCTCAACTCAACTCAGCTCAGCGTAGCGCATATCGGGTTACCTTCGACTAGAAGAAAGTCATAAGCAATTAAATGCTTGCCACTCCCTTCAATTTTTGGCCCCATAGCCTCATCCAATTAGATGGAATGGATGGCAGCCCCAGTTTTTGGTTAACTCTTGGAATTTTTATTGCATAAATTAAGGTTTGAATGGTTAAGCGTCACCTTGGCGCTATTAAAATGCTTGTGCTCTCCCTTCAGAGCCATTAGCAGGTGGCGTGGAACAGCATAAAGATGTGGGTAAGGTCGAGCAGACAGTCAGTCTGACTCGCTTTATATCGAGTTTTTGCCGCTTAAGTGGTTTGGCGCCGCGTCAGTTTTCATTTTCCTTTCAATTTTTAATATCGACGGACAGCGCAAACGGCGAGTGCAAAATGGCGGCAATGTTTACCGGAAATACACTAACCTAAATGGGTAAGTTGGCTAAGGGATAGAAATATAAGAAGGATCAGGTTTAATTAATTTTTTTTTTAAATTAAACAATCTTAATTATTTGTCTTACCACCTGAATCGAACCTTAAATGCGAATGTAATAGGTATAGATTGAATAAATATACATACAATGTCTGTAAGCCAGAATGCTACACAATCTAGACAGATACAGATCTTTTATGTGCATCACTTCCAAAAATTGCAGCGGAATATAAGGCAAATTCTATTATATTATTCGAACTTAACATCTCCCCAGTTTTTCTTAATATTTTGTATTCATTTATTTTAATTCAGGCGTGGAGTCAAGCGCTGTTGCATGTAAACCATACGTATATCGAGTTTGTCGCGTCTGCATGTGTGTTTCTATATGTGTAATTATATATTTTCTTATGAAAACCCACAAATTAAGGGTATTTCGTAGTCGATTCAATCGACTGCAGCACTCTTCTTGTTTTATTGAAAAAACAATTGAGAAAGTCGGTCAAGCCAGACTGTAAAATTCTACCTGACATAGTTTCGATATAACTAATAAATTTTAAGATTGGGTCCTCACAAACTGTGTAAATGCTGCCCATTACTGTTGCGGTCGGTCCTGCCCAGCGCACTTATTGGTTTCGCCTTAAGTCGATTAACGATTATCTGATCGGCAAACGATCAATGTATGGTGGATCAATAAATAAGGACTATTTGCTATATATGTCTAGAAGGTTAAAACAATGTGCCTACAAAATTGTGGGAAGGGCAGGGTCCTGAGCAAAAATTAAAATTAACTTCAAAAATAATTAGTTTATGTTTCATACTCTCTAAACCTCTAGCTCTTAACATTTCTGACATCTGTGCGCTCTCACGCATAGACAGACGGAGAGACGGGCGTCGCCAAGAAGAGTTAGGCAGAGCGTATTCATCTTCTTCTTTTCCTCAATACCGTATGGGACAAAGGGCATTAAAGCGTATTAGGAATATACTGCGACGCAAAGCGGATCTGACCTTCTTTTCTAAACGCTGACCAGCGACTGATTGGCTTTGCTGATTTGTTTGCTCTCTTGGCGAAGGGCTCGGTATGCGTTCGGCTCGTGATAATTGTGTAAATTGCTTAATGTGTTCGTCCGTCAGGCTCTATGGGGGACCAACTCGACCATATACCGATTTTTAGAGGGAAATTATTAAGCTTTATCATAAACAGAATGACCAAATGGTCCAACGAAATTCAATGCTAATTATGCCATTTTTTGTAAATTTTTCAGCTCTTAAGCTAAGGTCCCGCATGCAAATAATTTGCACAACTTATGATGAAAATATTGCTAAATAGGGAATCTTTCGGAATTTTTTCTGCAGATTATTTGCGCAGATAAGTCCTGAAGAACACAAGGTAATGACGATTTAGAAAAAATGTTATGAAAATTTGGTCAAATTATTTGCCTGTGCGACCTTAGCATTACTTGCACAGCCAATTTTTGCTTGTCAGGCTAAGTTCATGCCCATTGATTTAGCTATAAGCCAGAAAAGCGAATCAAAAAATCGCCTTTTTCGTGCTTTTGGCCCCCCATGAACTATTCGTTCGATAGATAAGGAAGAGGCCAAAGAACTGTTTGAGCAATTTAAACCCTGTAAAGATCCTGGATTGGATGCTGTCGATGAAAAGGCGGCCAAAGCAGTCCCGAGTGTTTAATGTTGTTTTGGAAAAGGGTGATTAGGCTGCCATTAAGAACAAGATTCCACCTTTTAGGATCCACTATACAATTTTCAAGATTTTTGAGCGGCTTCTGGTGTCAGGAAATTCGACCGTTAACTCTATGGTTTATTCGCACTAGGAAGTATTCGTGGCCCTGTTGTAAACACATTTAATACTGCTTGGATCTTTTCTCACTTGACATCCAAGTTTCACTTCCTGATACCTATGAAGATGGCACTGAGCTTATGGCTACAAGTCCAGGTATATAGTCTAGGCAAGCGCTGAAATTTCTGAATGAATTCAAATGTTGGGCCTCCGAAATTAATATATACTACGTTTATGCACAAATAAAAAAATCATGATTTTTGCTCTTCAAAGTATGCTATGTTTTAATTAAGAAAAATATTTATTTTTTGGAGCCTATCTTACACTCATTATTTTTGAATACCTTTAACTGGTCTAATATTCTGAGTGAATGCACAATGTGGATAATGTATGATGCTGCCATAACTGACTATAAATTACCTCGTTCAAATAAATAATTTTCTTTGAACAAATAAAGTTTGCATACTTTGAGGGGCGAAAAAATCATGTGTTTTTTAAGCATAAACGTAGTAGTATATTACTACACACAATTAACAAAACCATTATTTTTGCCCTTCAAAGATAGCATACTTTTATGAATATAAATAATTAAGAAAAATATTTATTTTTCAGTAGCATTAACATTTATTATTTTTGTATACCTTTGGCTGGTCCGACAATATGAGTGAATGCACAATTTTGATTATGTAAGAAGCGATCTGTCTCTCAAGGTTCTCGCACTTATAGATTTTTGCTAGGGCAGCTCAGGGAAGCCTTATTTGATAATGAAAAATGTACGCGAAGCATTTTCCACAACATAAGGTTTGTTCTCAAGGAACTTATCGTACAAGATGAAATATTATTCACAATTTGCTTAAAAAGTTCCATGGGAATAAATGTAATGAAAATGCATCTTTTATATCTAAAAAGTATTTTTTATAATATTGGAGCTTCATTTTCCTAAGAAACTTACAATTATTTTTGTTCTCAAAATTCTCAAAAATTCGTCACTTTGTTTTTCCATATTGAAGTAACTAAATTATGTATGACTCTTATTGTGAAGGTAACGAAAAGCGTCTCTCAAGGATGTACCACATGCAAAAATTATTTTTTTCCAAAGCATCGGAAAGCCTGTTAATAAAAGTTCCGCCGGCAATTCTGTCATATCTTACCGTCTCTACAACATTTTAGCTTAGGGCATCTTAGCTTTTGCTGTCTTGTATCTTTTGGCATTATTATATACATATTTCTATCTTTGTTGGCACTGTCTTCCACACTGGCTGCATTTTCTAACCAATTTTGTGTTTTTTTTTGTTGTTGTCTGTTTTGCCCATTAAATTGGCTGCTTCGTGCTTTTGTGGTTCCCAACTGCAGCTGTTGCCGCTGTGTGTATTTTTTTTGTTTGTTGTTTGCCTTGTCCCTCGCTTGCTTTGTGAAATAGCAATTACTTTTTCATGCTTCACTGCAATAAAATTGCAATTTTATGCGGCCTGCCGCCAAACAACCAAAAAAAAAACCGTTGAAAAAAAATAAGCCATTGTAAAGGCATTTGAAAATGGAGCCAAAAGTTAAAGCCACCAAAATGGAAAGATAATGGCTCTTGACATGTCCAGCGAATGAGTGTCATTAAGGCAGCTAAATTTGCTTTAAACATTCGAAACAAAAGTCACACAAAGTCTCCTTTGTGTCCAGCTACGTACAACAAGTATTTGTTTTATTATCACATTCATTTTGACACTTCATCAGACGTTGGCCCTGTTTCGGCTGGCGTTGCTCTCCTGTTGCTTTTGTTCAGCCTTTGGTTGGTGTCAATGCTTTGCCTTAAAGGCCTAGTTGGTTGCCCTGCCCCCCACAACCCCTTCCCCAGCCATTGTGTTGGCCTGCGCTCGTTAGTTGCATTCTCGCAGCGTTTTTATTTTTTTTTATTTTCATTTTTGCCTTTGGGCTAGTCGTCATTTTGTTTAAGATTCTTTTTTTTTTTAATATTAAATGAACAAGGAAAAGAAAGCGTGAAAAGCTTATGAAATATGCAGAAAAACAAACAAAGCAACATAAAAAAGAAAAAGAAATATAGAAAAAAAAAACTAGAAAAGGAAAGCATAAAAGTCTAAAGACAAATTAAAACTAAAAAATTCATGTGCATAATTTTTAGAGCTGTTCATTTTGTATGCAAATCTACTGGGCTAAGAGTTTGTTAAGAAAAAATATGGAACAAATGGCTTAGGAAACACATAAAATTGAAGTGTGTCAAAAATTTAACAAAGATTTTGTTTTAGTTTTTTATGTTTTATAAATTGATTTAGAATCAAGCTTAAAGAATATTTGTGTTGTAAAAACAAATAAATTGTATCTAAAGTTTCGTTATAAAAAAATGACTCATACGACACATAAGCCAGATTACAATTTGTGGAATAAAACTTTAATGAGGAAAGGGTTTTTTTATAAGAAGATTGATTTATTCTTATTTGCCTCATTTGATTTGATTCTCATATAGATTCAGATATTAAAAATGTAACATTGATATAAAAATTTGTCCATAGTCGTCTTTTCTATTTTGTAATTGAAAAGTCATTTATATTAATTTGAAATTTCATATGGTGGGAGCATAAACTAATATAACACGATGGGACGCTAGAGGAAAAAAGTTTTCCACTCTAGAATAGTTTGACCGCCGTTAAGGGTATAGTAGCCCGATGATAAATTCCACAAATAGTGAAACATCTAGAACATATAGACAAGATTGGTGACGCTACATGGGAGAATAAAAAGTTTTTCCACTATGACTTATTTCAGACCGACCGTTCCTATGCCAGCTGTAAGAAAGAGTCCTGATCCGCGGTCCGACATTATTATTGCGTGCAGTAAAAAGAAGACTCTGGCAAAATTCAGCTCGATAGCTTTAAAACTGAGGAACTAGTTCGCGTAGAAACAGACAGACGACGCAGACAGGACAGACGGACAGACGGACGGGGCGGGGGGACGGCGGACAAGCGGAATTGAACTCAGCTCGCGCCGACAAGAATATATATAGTAGGGGTCGGAAAAGATATATTGTTAGGTTAATTCACTTAAGTATAAATATGGGAGACCAGTAGGATGGTTTTTTTGTAGGTTTATTGAGTCCGAGCTAGTTTTGTTGCTCACCGATTGCAAGACAGACCTATTCGTATTATTGTTAAGGCTCTTCAAAGGCAGTATTTATTTTAAAAATGCTCCCTTGTGTGTGATTACACTTTATTAATTTTCATTATCCCCATGTAAGTGTATAACAAATACCAAGACATTAAATAGTACGAAATAATTTTCATAAACCAAACAAAATAACGACTCAAAAGAAATTCTTGAAATTACTGAAAAATTCGTAAGAAATAACTCTAGAAAGCACTTTCGTGTCCTTTGCATCGGACCATAAAAAGAACATTCTATATTTGTGACCGATCCTGAACCTGAACTTAAGCTGGACCACCAAAAATGACTAAAGACCTATTTAAAAAAATTTAAATAACTTAAGGAAACCAAATTCCATTTTTTCGCCCGCCAGGACTGTGTTCCATTATTAAATATTTAGATTGTCCTGATTAATAGTTTATTATCAATTTTTTTAAGATCACCCTCAGTTTCCAATATATAACTAAAAATGTGAATTTTGCATTTTTGGCGACATTTAGAATTTTGTGGCCAATAAACACGCAATAGTCTGTCTATTTGTCACTTAAAAATATACTCTATACATCTATGCTTTGTACAAAAAATATTTCACGCTCTTAACATTTCCTTTGTTTAAAAATTTAAAAAAATAACGTTCTTAGCATCGCACAGGACATTGAAATAAGTCCTTAAAGTTAAAATTAATTTTTTGAAATCTTAAGCTTTAGCTATTGGTTATATCTCTCACTTGAACTTAGACTTTCCGAACTATTGGAAGCAGTGAAGCCAATTTAGCCATTTTCCGGTCAGATATAGCAATTTTGTAAGTCCGAAAACCGGAAACCATTCAATTTTACCGAAGCCTGCAATTCTAGCTATTTCAAAAATTAGTTTCGCCATTTTTAGCTATTTTGAGAATGCCACATTTTTTTAAATTTTAAATTTTGGATTATTTTGAACTTGTAACATCTTTGATCAAATATCATCCTATTAACACTGATAAAAAATAGTCATTGTAAACTATATCATCCCTATTTATCGAATATCGATATGATATCTTGCTCATGTATCATCAATATCTGTATGTATTTCAATTTATGATTTGTGAATTTGATATTAACCATCATAATAAAAATACCTCAAGTTTAATGCAAAAAATTCGCGATGCCTTCACGGAGATTCCTGAGCTTAAGGACTGAACGCAAAGTACAAACAAGCATTAGTGAAATGTTGGACTTAGCCTAATCAAACAGAATAATAAATTTTACTACTGTGACAACAGAGGCCTCACAGAAGGAGGCTTCTTTGTGTCTGTTTTAGCACAACATTGTGCAAATCAAACTTTATGGCTCAAAATGTTTAAGCGTGATCAAAATGTAATTTCATCTCAATTTCAAGAATAACTCCAAAATTATATGGCAGATGCTAAGTTTTACATTGGCAACAGGCTTATTTGAGCATAAATTGTTAAGCTTTTTATACACTTGAAAAGTGTATATTAATTTTGCCCAGAAGTTTGTAACGCATAGAAATATTCATTTCCGACCCCATAAACTATATATATTCTTGATCAGGACGACGAGCTGAGTTCATTTCCGCTTGTCCGTCCGTCCGTCTGTCCGTCTGTCTGTCTGTCCGTCTGTCCGTCTGTCTGTCTGTCTGTTTCTACGCGAACTAGTCTCTCAGTTTTAAAGCTATCGAGCTGAAATTTTGCACATAGTCTTCTTTTTACTGCACGCAACTAATATGTCGGAACCGGCCTGATCGGATGACTATATCATATAGCTGCCATAGGAACGATCGGTCTAAGAACTAGTTCTAGTTAGAAAAACTTTTTTGTTTTCTATCGTAGCGTCACTAGTCTTGGTATATGTTAGTTTTATATGCTTCCACATAATTCTGGAAAAATGTATCAAAATCGGATCACTATAGCATATAGCTGCCATAGGAACGATCGGTCGAAAAATAAGTCTTTGTGAGAAAAACTTTTTTGATTTCCATCGTAGCGTCCCCAAACGTAGTATATATTTGTTTTATATGTTTCCACACAATTCTGATAAAATTTATCAAAATCGGATGACTATAGCATATAGCTACCATATAAACTGTCAGTCAAAAAACTACTTCTAGTGAGAAAAACTTTTTTGTTTTTTATCGTAGCGTCCCCAATCTTAGTACATATTAGTTTTATATGCTTTCACATAATTTTGAAAAAAATTATAAAAATCGGATGACTATAGCATGTAGCTGCCATAGGATCGATCGGTCGGTAAATGTGTTTTACTAAGAAAAGTTTTTTTTATGGTATCAAATTTTTATTAGCAATGATTTAAAAATTTTAATTATCTGATATCTATATTCTATATATATTTTTGCAGTTAAATCAGTTGGAGTAAAGTTTTTCAAGTGTATTAAAACTTCGGCACAGTTGAAGTTAGCTTTGCCTTCTCGTTTCAATTCAATATAGCCATTTCTACATATTTTTAACAGTCGATTTAGCCACTGTTAGTGATCAACAGTTGGCAACACTGATTGAAATTAGTCATACATTATTCCTATCCATAAAAAGGGTAGTAGTATTTTTCACAGTAGTTTAATCTTTCGCTAAAATTAAGTACTAAGGCGGGTGTTTGAAAATTCGCTGGAAACTTTAAGAAACTTTTATTTATATCATCCGATCAGATTCAAACTCATTTTCAAAGATCTATATGAAAATTCAGCAAGGACTTCTTTTGAAAAATTCACCCCTTTACCACCTTGGGTGGATAATGTGTTAAATGGCCGAAAAAATAACTCCAAACTTATTTTCAAAGATTTTAATGAAAACTTAACAACGACTGTATACCAATCCTTGGGTGGAAAATCGGTTAAATAAGCGAAAGTTAAGTTTCATTGCGATCAGCTCCAAAACTCATTTTTAAAGATCTATATAAAAGTTCTACAGTTATGCAGTTAAAATCAATCTTCTGGGAAATTTACCCCCTTAGCTGTAAAATGGGTTTCATAAGAGATAGTTTTGTTTCCGAGCGATTAACTCCAAACTCAGTTTTAAAGCTACACATAAAAAAGCTGGGCTGCAAACCGGTTTTAAACCGAACCGGTTCGATCTCGGAATTCCGACTTTCTATTTATTGTGAAAATACCCTGTAACCAAACCTCTTGTGAAAAAAATTTCTAACCCTGACCCTTTTCCAAACCAATACTTTCGGTTCTGTTCAACAAAAGTTACAAGTATTAGTTTAGCGGGCATTTTACTGATAAAAGAAGTAGCATAGACCAACAATCGCTTGAAGAAATAATAAATAGGAAATTATTGAATTCGTATGTTCAAGTATAGAAAAATTCAGAAATTCTGTATATATTTTTTTAACAAATTAAGTACTCTTCTATACAAATTTGGTAAAACTTGGGACGAACCAAGGTACGAACCAAAACCAAAAATTCCTTTCCTTAAAATTTTGAAAAAACCTACCCCTAAAGTGAAATTGAGACACTTTTGTTATTAATGCGATCCAAAGCTCCAAACTTATATTTAAAGCTCTACATAATACAATATTAACGATCGGATTTTAAGCCTTTGAAAATAAAACTGGCGAAAAATTTGAGCATACATTTGTATTTTATTCATTCGGATAAAAAATCATTTCCCATTCAAATTATATTCTTTTTTGTTGGAAGATCCACCCAACTGTGTGGACAATGGTGGATCGATTAAGGTCTTTAGATAGATATAATGGTTAGACTGTTTTATTAAGCGTCAAATTGGAAAAATTATGTTCATCGCAGGCACTTCAAATGGATGTCACAAACGGCACATCAAACAACAACACAGGAATTGCAAATCAACAATTCAGGTGGCTCCCTGATTCCATCACAATCGACCAACCGTTGCCTAAATCAACAGAAACAAATTTAGATGAGCAGCCTACTTCGACTAATGGATCAAGTCCTGATCCTGGTTTTCTACAACCTAAAGTACCGAGGTCATTCAACCAACGTCGCAACGTTTCGGCATACAAGTCCCAATCCGCCGAAGTTCTAGAATTCGCCAAGCCTCCGTGTTTCAGAAAACTAAATATATTCTTAAATTCTTAAATAAGGGTGAAGATGTTATATATATGTAAAATAATGTTTATTTAAAATACTTTTTTTTGCACATCTTCAGTTATATACAACAGTAAAATAATAAATGTCTCTCTGCATAAAGCACACGAAAGAGTTTACATCGTAACTTTGCATAAATACGAGTTTTATATTGACTCAAAAAAGTCGCTTACTTATTAAACTCTTCTTTTTTAGTTGTAAGGAATAATCTGTTGCCAAGTCCTAACTCTTTTTTATTTACTTTAAAGTTTAACTAAACTTTGTTAAGCAGTAAAGGCAAAGTTAAATATTAATTTTTCTCAATCTCTGCAAAGTTTAACATTACTTTGTTAAAATGTAACTAAATAAAATGTATTAACTTTACTTGGCAACGAAAGTCTCAATGGATATTAGTAGCTATTGGCTCACAGTTTCTGTTGTTGGAAAAATATTTTTCATTAATTGTTGAAACTACAAATTTAACTTTTATTTGTAAATCAATTGTTCTCTTTTTGAACCTGAAGTGGCATACAAATAAGTAACAGCTAAGTTCCAATTAGTTTCTTCTGATTAAATTCTCTACTTCAAAACTCTTCTGCACTTCACCGCGCTTAAACTTAATTAATTTCCGCAACACAATCAAACGCAATTGAGGTTTTTGCTTTGAAAACACTATTTTGCCGTTGCTCTACAAGTGGAAATCATTAAAAATGAATTCAGTTTTCTTTGTTTTTCCTTCAACATCAATTGAATTTTCAATCACTCAACTCCATAAATCTTCCACTTACAGCTACTTAGTGTCTGAAGGAATTGCGCCTGCATTGTTCTCGGTCATGAGGGGGGAGGAGGAGAAGGCAGCATAAAAAGCTCTTAAGAAATTATCAAATTGAGAGCCAAAGAGCGAGTTAAGTTTTCATAGTAGTTTTCCTTTCCCTTGCCCACATGCCGCATGCATAAATAATTCCCCGATAACGATTCGAATATGTCTCTCGGTCTCTGTGTGCGTGAGCCAATCTATTATCGCTCTGAAAGAAAATTTGTATGTGGAAAACTTTTGCAGCTCAATAAAAGTTGCCTTTTGTTGAGAACAATAGAGCGACCCAGAGAAAAGAGCAAACGCAAAACTTTTCCTAGTCAGCGCCCGCATGCAGCAGAAGGAGCCGAAATCCAAGTAAACTTTTACATATCAATAAATTTTCTTGAAGCCATTTGTCGAATTATTCAAGTTGATAACTTGATAACTAATGCTGCGTTTTTCTTTCTTTCTTCTCTCTCGTTGCAGTTTGCCTAGCAGGATATCATGAAAAGAGACTGTTACATGATCTTTTGGATCCTTATAATACACTAGAACGTCCTGTTCTAAATGAATCGGACCCGTTACAATTAAGCTTTGGTTTAACTTTAATGCAAATTATCGATGTGGTAAGTATTTGAACAAAATGTTATATTTAAATTTTACACAATTGCAGATTTTCCTTAGGAAGATCATTTTTCTCATGGGCAGCCACTATTGCCTTCATTAGTTGGCTCGAAAGTTGTTTCTCCGTGCTGTATGTAAAAGTATAGCCTGGAACAGAATTGAGTAATTTAAAAGAAATTCAAAATATGCCGCGACTTACGCATATGCACCTTGGCATACTGAAAGCACAGATATTGAATCACATAGTTCGTATTATCGGTATCCAGAAATGATTTAGAAGCCACTACGGGTAGATCGGCTATATGATTGGGAAACTCGTTGGTGGCTCGACAGTATTTATCTGGTTTTTTCGGTTGTTCAGCCCATTTGACACTGATCCAGTAGGTACCATTTAGTTGTGTCTTTTTTGATAAAGAAAAATTTATTAAGTGTTTGCCTTGTTATTTAAAAAAAATAAATTACCGTATCAACTGTGTATTTTAATTCAGGACATTTGCCCTGCTTTGGATTGCCATAGATTCTATTAAAGGTGTAGAGTAGAGAGAATATTAATATTAATTTCATTTGAATAAACGAGTTGATTATTGTTAAAGCTCTTGTTTATGTTTGAATAAATGCAATTGCTTTGCTTCTTTCAAAGATTGTGTAAAATTTAAATTTTACACTTTTACCCTAACTTAGATACCAAAAAAAAGTACATACATTTCTTTGAGAGCTGACCGACTAAGGTAAAACTTTGGGATTTTATTAAAAAGTATAAATCATGAAAATCGGAAAATTATTTCCTTACAAACAAAACTGTATTTATTCATAAAAATGGATATTGTTTTTTCTTACAAAAAACGATACTTTAAATGATTGCATAACATACCATAAAATTTGTTTCTCAGCTTTATTTATCATATCAGCACTGAAAGGCATTCGTTTGTTTGAATGCGTTATGCGATAAGAAGAGAATTTGAAAGTGAACATTTTCGTGCACTTTGCATAAGATTTATATTCAGATTTATTATTTTCCCAAAACAATTGGATAGAGTTTTAAACAAGGCAATAACTCCTCAACCATATCGATAAATGTATTATTTATGGACCATAATCATTATAATGGTTTTATTATAAAACTTAGAATAAAATGAATATTTTTTTTTTTTTTTTTTAACGATAATGATTAATTTTAAGTAATACTTTAAAACTCAGGCCATACTTATGATATTTTTGGGCTTGAAAATAAAACTTAATACAGAATTGTGACTTTGTTATTTGTATTATTATTTAATTTTTAATCATTAAACTGAGACGAACCTTTGGCTTAAATAAATTTCGATTTTTTATACTGGCTAAATAGCCTTTTTTGGGGGGCTTCCAATTTCTCATTTCCATCCTCGAATCGGCAAAGTCTTAGCCTAGATAAATAAAGGTAGCCATGCCGTATTACTTGAAACTTGTAGTTAATAACCACACCATACCTATTTGTTAAGCTCAGCTTAAAAGTAGAATTTTCAGGTTTCCAAGCCCCTCGAAATGTGAAGACCAAAAAATAATAAAATTCTCAGATAGCCCTATTTCTTTTGTTGAGTAGTTTAAAAATATTATATTTAGGCTGGAATGTCACTTTCCATTTTTAATATTCTAAATAAATTAATGAAAAAAATAAGTTCCTGATCCTTTTTAACATGGAGCCTCTTTTAGAGATTTTTTTTCTTAAATTAAGCCTCTTATAATTTTTTTTGGTGCATTTAAATTTTTTCAAGTACCAACCGTGCTTCCATCCAGAACTTAAAAAACCGCTAAAAATATTCCAAAAATATTTTCTATATGCGATACATCGCCCAAATCGATTTTTTTCCCCCCATCTAGATTAACGTGTACAGATATTCTATCATTGACTCATTTGTAAGTTTATGCCTATTCCTCAGCATCGTGTGCACGTCAGCTAAGCATAATGCCTACCCAAACTCCTTCTTCAGTAGCGGCCATATCTTCAAATTCTGAAAGCCACTAAATAATGTCAGAAGTTCCAGAAAATATAGAAACGCTTTCCTTAGCATCGCGCAATGTGAAAAGGAAGTTTCACTCCACCATATCAACTTCTTCTTCAGCCTCCACTGGCTCTACATGGAAATTCTCCATGAGTCTGCCCTGTAGAACGCCCTTTCTTTCCCTATAGTCGAGACCAAGACCACACAATTTGTCTCGCAATTCCGACAACTTAAGGGATAAAGTCGACTATGCATCCATTTTATACTCGGAGCCTAAATTCAGGAACGGGGGAAAAAAAGTTCGATTATACGTATTCAAAATAATTGGTAAATTTATAATATAATTTTATATATAAACTTCTCCCGGACGAGCCACCAAAATTTGTTGGGTTTTCTACAAATACATTTATTACGGTTTTTATTTTATAAATTTGGAATATTATTATATAGATCAGCTCGGTACAGCTTCTCAAGTTAGACTGCCTGTGTAAGTGTGTTGCCTTAAGTAGTTCGTTTGACATCCAGCTCCAAGACCTACTGGTCTGAAGACGTATAGCCTTTATAGCCTTTTCAACAAAAATATCGTTGTTCGATATATATACATATATACAATTTTCGGCATCCTTAATCTATACCTATACCTAGGTACTCGAAATTCCCGTTGTCTTTTAAGACAATTTTTTTTTAATACGAGGCAAGTTGGGGCAAAAATAGTTAATTATTCATTAATTTGTAAAATTTTTTGTAATAACTTTGCATAAAAAAGTTTTTGCAACGTCTCGCCATGCAAAAGGTATATTCCACGAAATAAAGCTACTTCTGTTAGGCTCACCTGGACAACAACACACAGAAGCAACAATCAAGGTATTGAACTATACCTAAATTAACGTTTTGCAATTTAACTTTTTTTATGTTGCCATTAGGCAGAGATAATATTTGAAATAAATATGATTAAAATTTAATCTAAATATATAAATGTACATTTATATTCATAGAAACTTTGGTGTTTAAACCATTTTACGCCGCGTTTTAGTGTTTTTATACTCTGTACCGAAGGTACACAGAGTATATTGGGTTTGTGCAAATGTATGTAACAGCCAGAAGGAGGCATCTCCGACCCTATAAAGTATATATATTCTTGATCAGCATCAACAGCCGAGTCGATATAGCCATGTCCGTCTGTCTGTCCGTCTGTCCGTATGAACGAAGAGATCTCAGAGATGGTAAGAGATAGAGGTTTGAGGTGTATGGAACATATATTTCTTATACTTGCAGGCAGATCAAGTTTAGTTTTAATTTTTGCCACGCCCCCTGCCTCCCCCGCAAATTAAAAAAACGAAATAACTCCCACAATTTTCAAGATAGATAGTTCGAACATTCTAGACATATATTCTACTACTTATTTTGAATCGAACCGCCATACATCATTTTTCGATCAGATGAACGATATTAGAGCTATATGTAAAAGAAAATAAAAACCAACAACAACAACAACACCGAGGCGATTGGTAGAACTTACGAGAAAGAGAGAGCGAGAAGGCACTAGCTAACTGGTAATTTCCCAATTGGACCTTGCTATGAGAGGAGCGATGTAATTGAGATGGCCTGCGGTTAGAAATCACGCGTGATTCCCTCGTGACTAATATAGATACGTTTATGTTAATAGGAAATTATATACAAATTTTATAATTTTACGAGTTATGTACTAGGTAATTCATCATTACTTATCGAGCCCCCATACATCGTTTTTCAACCAGATGAACGATAGGCGAAAGAGTTGCCACCCCCAGATTTTGAAAAACCTCACACTTTAAAGTTATTAGTTTCGTACAAACAGGTACAGAGTATAATACAGTCGGGCTTGACCGACTTTCTTACTTGTTTTTCTAGATGTTAAAGAACAACGGCGTTAGGGCACAATTCAAACAACAGTACAGGCTGAGAACACTGATGTGGGAACCTTCTGAAACAGCTGTATGATCATCCTAAGACTGCCTTGTTTTATTGTGAGTTCTGTAATAGCATAACTTATAAGACCTCGAGCCTGCTTAAACTTGCTAGTTTTAAAATATTTTTATAGTTAAATGTTTTTTAACTTGTAGAAAAAGGTCTTCATGTAAGGTTTTTTCAACCCCGCAATATCGCAATACTTTTTGTCTGAAAGCCAATGAAATTTAATCTAGTAAAATGTATTTACTTTTTGTACTGTAATTTTGCTGTTCGACTAGTCGACCAGCCGCGTAAAATGGGTTAAGTGTGATTTTAGTTAAATCATAGGTTGCAATACGTTTTCTATTAAACAACAGTTTGTCAAAATAAAAGATGATTTCAATTGATGATGATCAATTGATTCTTACTCACAGACTAAGTACTCAGGCAAGGTCATAATAATAACAGAAATGAAACATTCTAAAATTTTGGAGTACAAAATGTTATAAATTCACGTTTATTCTAAAACAAATAATTACGTTGGGCTGCACTTACCCAGTTTATGTAAATTATATACAAACTTTGGCAGGTATAGAGTATATTGCAATCGGGTTTGAACGACTTCTTACTTGTTTATACATTTTTTTTCCACAACCTTTGTTTAAAGAATATTTTTTGTATAAACACTCATTCACATATACAAGTGCATTGCTTTAGCTTGGTAATTGAAGACTGGAACATTCTCAATTGATTGTAATATTAATATGCAGCTTTGGGACTTTGAACTTTAAAGCTATTTTCAGCTGGGCAGCTGTTTTTGTTTATAAAATGCACACGTAGTTTATTTGTATAAACAAATTGCATTTTAGTTCGTTGAACGTGAAGGCATATATTTTTTTTTTTGCTCAGTCATAATTCATTGTTCATATGGCAAACATATCTGGAATTAACTTAGTTTGCATTTGTAGAAAATTCAAAAGTAATATATTTTATGAAAATAACATAAATCGAAATTAATTTCATGGAGCCACAAAATAATGAACCCGAGTCCAACGAATGGTGTGATAGTTCATTTGCCTCCGTTATCTACGAATATATAGTGAAGAATACGGCCATGCCTACGGATCTGGGCACACTAATTGCGTATATCGTGTTCTTTCTGATCGCTTGGTATTTGATCCTATGGGTTATACGCTTTATATGCTTTCTGGCCTGGCCGTTTGTCATTGTGGCTGTCGCTTTGATAGTATTTCGCTTACTGAGCGCCTTTGAAGTAAATGATATGTCGGAAATGCTTGTGGAGGCTATAACAATGTCAGCCGATCTGGTGGTGGCTGCATTGGCCAAGATTTTGGATTTTGTTTTGGTTTTATTGCATTGAAACCGGACAAGGGAAAATGGAGATATTATTAAAATTAATTGAAGTGAATATTCTTACTAATAGCTAAAAATCTCAAGTTCTGGACAGATTATTTATTTTTATATTTTTAAAATCAATAAAAATGGAATTGTAATGAAAATTTAAAATATAAAACGTGTTTATTAAAGTTAAGAAGAATTTAGCTTTTACGCAGTCGTCAACTTCACCAGCTGCTGGCCTTTGCTGAGAAATAAGCCAATGAATGATGGTATAATCAACTACCCTTCCTTTTGATCATTTTAATACCATTCCAAATGCAAACTAAAAACTTTCATTTTTAAAGACCCCTAAAAGCAGGCAACTTTTTTTTTTAGAACTCCCTGATGACACAATTTCTGGCGCTGT
Source organism: Lordiphosa mommai (assembly GCA_018904225.1). Taxonomy (NCBI): domain Eukaryota; kingdom Metazoa; phylum Arthropoda; class Insecta; order Diptera; family Drosophilidae; genus Lordiphosa; species Lordiphosa mommai. The sequence goes on along the minus strand of JAEIFT010000012.1, from coordinate 881,004 downwards.
GAAAAGTGAAGTGAAAGTAATTATTTGCCACACACACACACACTCTTACACTTGCGTCCTGTCTGTTCCTTGAATGGCAGCTCCTTTTTCTCTCCTATAAACAGTATGCAGACAGGACACACACATATCCTGACAGCAAATTACATGCAACGTCATGTGGCATGTACTCATTTTCACCTCTGTTTTTTTCTTCTTTTTTTTTTGGAGGGGGAGTTGCATTCATCAGCTGCGTGGAGGGCAACCAAAGAGTGAATGAGAAAAGTAGCAGTAAGGTGGCAACTGAATGAAAAAAATAGAAGGCTAACATCGGCTACGCCGATGTTTTAAATACCCTTGCAGTTTTGAAAGGCGCTACCATAGATAACAAAAAAGTTTTTCTCATAAGAATTAGTTTTTAGACCGATCCTTCCTTTGGCAGCTATATGCTATAGTCATCCGATTTTGATAAATTTTTCCAGAATTGTGTGGAAGCATATAAAACTAATATATACCACGATTGGTGACGCTACGATGGAAAACAAAAAAGTTTTTCTCACAAGAATTGGTTTTTGGACCGACCGTTTATATGGCAGCTATATACTATAGTCATCAGATTTTGATAAATTTTTCCAGAATTGTGTGGACGCATATAAAACTTATATATACCTCGATTGGTGACGCTACGATGGAAAACAAAAAAGTTTTTCTCACTAGAACTAATTTTTGGACCGACCGTTTATATGGCAGCTATATGCTATGGTCATCCGATTTTAATAATTTTTTTCAGAATTGTGTGGAAGCATATAAAACTAATATAAACCACGATTGGTGACGCTACGATAGAAAACAAAAAAGTTTTTCTCACTAGAACTAGTTTTTGGACCGATCGTTCCTATGGCAGCTATATGATATAGTCATCCGATCCGGCCGATTCCGACAAATGTGCAGCGTATTTGTATTTAAAGACTTTTTGCAAAGTTTGGTCAAGATAGCTTTAAAACTGAGGGAGGAGATAGCATAGAAACAGACGGACAGACGGACGGACGGACGGACGGACGGACGGACAGACGGAAATGAACTCAGCTCGTCATGCTGATCAAGAATATATATACTTTATGTGGTCGGAGATGCTTCCTTCTATGCGTTACAAACATCGTGACAATTTTAATATACCCTCTGCAAGGGTATAAAAAATAGTTGACGCGCTTGGCGTTTGCTTTTGTTAGTTGAGACAACCTCAATTCATATTAGATTTGCCTTTGTATGCGTGTGTGTGCGAGTTGTTTGTTTGCCTACGCCCGAGTCCCAGTGCAAAAGTTGGGAATTCAGCAAAATGGAGCACTCAAACAAAAGACACACACGTTGAAAAGCAAAAATGGCAACCAGCCACCAAAGGATGGCAAAAGGCGTAGCCTGGTACAGATCTTAAAGGAGTTAAATTAAGGGGAGAAAAATTTGTCATTCGATTAAATATTTATTTTCAAAAGGAGGACCTGAAGAAAGACATGAATAACAATTAAGCGGAACGAAAAGAAGAAACTCAGAAACAATAAAAATTATTCATACTTAAGAAATAAATATTTAAGGATGAATTCAGTCCACCGAAAATCGAAAGAGCAATGTTAAAAATGGACCAATACCGTATAATGATGGCGTGTAACTTGCAAATCATCTGGGGAAAAAATTCGATTTTAATAACAACCGCAGAATCTTCTAACTTTTTTCAGCAGGGACGGAATATAATAATTATTTTCTCTTATAAATAAAAAACGAGAAGGCAAAGCTAACTTCGACTGCGCCGAAGTTTTAATACACTTGAAAAAGTTTACTCCAACTGATTTAACCGGTAAAATATATATAGGATATAGGATATAGATATTTAAAATTTTTAAATCATTGTTAATAATTATTTGATTCCATAAAAAAAACTTTTCTTAGTAAAACACATTTTCCGACCGATCGGTCCAATGGCAGCTATATGCTATAATCATCCGATTTTGATAAATTTTTTCAAAAATTTGTAAAATCATATAAAACTAACATCTACCAAGATTGGTGACGATACGATGGAAAACAAACAAATTTTCCTCACTAGAACTTGTTTTTTGACCGACCGTTCGTATGGCAGCTATATGCTATAGTCATCCGATTTTGATAAATTTTTTCGAAATTATGTGAAAGCATATAAAACTAATATATACCAAGATTGGAGACGCTACGATGGAAAACATAAAAAAATTTTCTCACTAGAAGTAGTTTTTTTACCGACCGTTTATATGGCAGCATTATGCTATAGTCATCCGATTTTGATAAATTTTTTCCGAATTGTGTGGAAACATATAAAACTAATATATACTACGTTTGGGGACGCTACGATGGAAATCAAAAAAGTTTTTCTCACAAAGACTTATTTTTCGACCGATCGTTCCTATGGCAGCTATATGCTATAGTGATCCGATTTTGATACATTTTTGGTGAGGCTACGATGGAAAACAAAAAAGGTTTTCTCACTAAAGCTAGTTTTTGGACCGATCGTTCCTATGGCAGCTATATGATATAGTCATTAGATCCGGCCGATTCCAACAAATGTGCAGCCCATGTATATTTAAAGACTTTTAGTAAAGTTTGGTCAAGATTTTTAAAACTGAGGGAGGAGATAGCAATGAAATGAATACAGACGGATGGACAAGGCTAGATGGACTCGGCTATTGATGCTGATCAAGAGTATTTATATTAGAGATGAGCGTGTGAATGTGTGTAGCTGATCCATAAAGAGGGCACAGTGTGACCATAAAACCCACGATAAAATTAAGGTCTCTCTCTTGTTGGCTAAATCGACATGCAAAAATGGGGTTGGTGAACCAATCCTGTCCCTGCAGCACTCACCAACCCAAACATATTTTGCTGTTCTCACCATTTGGGCGGCACTGACCTATCTTTCTCGCGCTTTTTACAAAAACGTTCACAAATACGGACAATTTTCTGCAGGTTGCATAGTCACACTGATAAGTATACAAAGAGAAACTAAGTGATTTAGCCTCATTATGGTTTTTATATGTCATTCATTTAAAAAACTGGTAAGGGCACACTAAAATAAATGAAAATTAATGTCTAATGTCTGGTTCCACGAATTAAGCATTTCGTTTGAGTTTACCAATTGCAGCAAAATCTGCTTTAAATATTAATTATGTGTGACAGACAAAAAAAGCAAAACGAAAATAAACCTTATAAATGGAAATCAAAGATATAAATAGGTGAAACCACAAAACAAATGGAGTGAATTTGATACAATATTCAAAGTATTATCTTCCACCTCCAAGAATTAATTTTGTATTGAAAAAAAAAACAGTGACTTAAATTATTATGTAAGGTGCTACGTTTTTTTTAATATATCTTTATTAATTTGTAATTTATCTGACGAACTTTCTAAGTTTCCAAGTTTTGCCGGTGCGAGGACAATAACTATATGCCAATCCCGAATTAATATCGTTCTTTTAAACATTCAAATTTAATTTTTGAAAACTGCCTTTTAAGGAACGCCTCTGCTTTTATGGCTTGGCAAAACGTTTCCAGCAGCTAGAAAACTGCGCATTCAGTGGTTCAGCGTTAAAAATCACCTAAAGAGGCTCCAGGATACACTCGCGTGGCATGCAAATAAAATAAATAAGTAAAATGTTGCCCACGTATGCATATGCATACACACCCTGTGTGTGTGTGTGTGAGTGTGTGTTTTTTTGTTGCCGTTCACACCTTGTGAGAGCAATGAAGTGTGAGTTGGTGCTGCAGCTGCTAAAATGAAGTTGGATAGCACAAATGGGCACAATGCGTTGGCAACGTTTGTTATTGTTGTTGTTGCTGTTGTTGTTGTTTGTTATTTGTTGCTGCCGCTGTTACAGCTGGCAGTAAAAACTGCAGCACGCACACTTGAAACGCAGCAACAGCAATTACTGGGAACAGTGTGCGAGCCATAAAAACCAAAATCAGGTCATTTGGGAACAGGCGAACGTTAGGTGGAGCCGCCGCAGTTTAGCATCTCTCCTGCTCTCCACCAATTGGAACTAGAGTTTATGTATTCCGTGGACAAAAGTGTCAGCGGCAGACGGTAAATGTGTTGGGTGGCCGCGGTGGGACCTCTTGGAGCCATACTTAAAGTTTTATTGAACGAAATAATGTTGAGGGAGGCATGGAAATATTTCTGATTATGCGACATCTTGACATTCATTGTAGCAGTCATCAAAGTGGTGTTAATGATCACGAAAGCATTTCAAATGCACAAAGTTATTAATCTTTATTAACAGCATATAAAAAGCCACAAAATCGAAATAAATCAGATACTAAAAGTATGCCCAGGTCCCATGTGGGGGAAAAAGCGAAAATGGTTTCAGATTTTTTTGCAATACTTGCAGATGGTATTATAATTTCATCCAGATGTTTAGATGGCATAGAATAAATTGTTTTCGACCTCAAATTGTATATATATACTTTCCTGATCAGAATGACGAGTCAATCTTGCTAGGTTCGTCTCTCATCGTGTTGTAGAGTTGGTTCAGATTTGTTCCTCTATCACAACAAGTTAAAAAGTCGGTCAAGATCTACTGATATATATTCTGTACCGTACAAAGTTTGTTAATGACTGACAACTTTCAAATATTACGCCACATGAACTGTGTTAAGAGATTGCTCAAATTTGATGGATCCATTTTGAAAATTATAAGTTTTTTTGCATCCTTTGCATAAAACATGTCCAACAAATTCAAAATTATTGGCATCCGATGGGAATTTGGGGGGGAATTTGACACCTACACTGTAGATAAATTCAAACAGGCTTATGACTTGGCGCATATTTCTCATCTTCTACATAGCACTATCTGACATATAAACTAACAAAAAACACAGTAAAATTTTGTTTCATCTGATACATAGCAGCTATCAAGAAGATAGATATATACCCATAAAGTATATATATTCATGATCAGCATGACGAGCTGAGTCGATATAGCCATGTCCGTCTGTTTCTATGCTATCTCCTCGCTCAGCTTTAAAGCTATCTTTATCAAACTTTTGCAAAAAGTCTTTAAATACATATAGGCTGCACATTTGTCGGAATCGGCCGGATCGGATGGCTATATCATATAGCTGCCATAGAAACGGTCGGTCCAAAAATTAGTTCTAGTATGAAAAACTTTTTTGTTTTCCATCGAAGCGTCACCAATCTTGTTATATATTAGTTTTATCTGCTTTCACATAATTCTGAAAAAATCGATCAAAATCGAATCTTATTTTCATTATGAATAGCTTGTCACTTGACATTAAAAACAGAATTTTATATTTTGTTAGGTCTCAAATACACATATATTATTTATTTAAGTTGTTGTTAATCTTATTATTATAAGAAAAATTAAGTAGATATTAAAAAAGAAATTGTTGAAGTACTATACAAATTCTTTTTCTGTATTTTTCCTGAAATTTTGCAAGATTGCCTTTCCATTTCGCTTTGATTAGGTAAATAATGCGGTGGTCTTTATTTTTAAATCTTATGCGATCTGAAAAATCTCATATATATTGTTTAATTCTTCCATCCCAATGCATATTCACATAATAATTTCTGAGGTTCTCTATAACTAAAACACTTTTGAGTTTGGCCATGACTCTATTGCACTTTTTGGTAAGTTATCGTTACAATGCACAGTGGCCCCAAAAGCCAAAATTTTGGCATAAATTAACCCTCTACCGCATACAGAGCCATATATGGCTTTTCATTTTAAATAAATTTATTTTTAGTTAAAACGGTACTTAAGCGACGTCGACTGTTATCAGTCATTCTCTTTGCACTATTTTCTATTCGAATGCCATTTGAAGATGTTTGTAGTGTTGCTTTATTTCGTGTTTCTATGAGTTTTGTTCAAGCGTTCAAGATTCGAATTAAATTTGCACTAATATAAAACTTTTTTTTTGTTGGAGAATAATTTTTTTCCATAAGAAAATAAAGTTTTCTTTCATAAAAACAAATAATTTGTCTGTGAGGTAAGCATTATAAATACTAATTCTTGCAAATATTGCCGAAGCCATATATGGCTCTTCATGCAGAAAAGAAGTGGTATGTTCAATTTATATACATATGAAATTTAATTTTCTAGAAATGAATGTACAATCAGTTTACGGTAACTTGCAATACGTCAACGAAATCCGCTTCAAAGTGATGACGAATACACATACGATACCGATGAAGAAGTTGTTAGAAATCAAAAGGTCGAACAGGATGATCTGTATATTACTGAGACCGATGAGAGTGGTTCAGATGACCTCTGTGACAGGCCCCAATTTTCCAAAGCAAAGCCGACAAAAAAGGCAGGAGCACCGATTTGGAAAGCAAGTCACTTGCCACCGTATTCGAATGAGAGCTTTCCATTTCAAGGAAATACCAATCTTCTGTATTGGGCATTTTCCCAAATGGATGAAGAATAGACAACTTTGTCAAAATGATTGTTCATTCCGTTCCTACACTTTTTGTGAGAAATGTAATGTATTTTTGTGCTACAATGACAAAAGAAACTGTTTCTCAAGCTTTCAAACAGAGTAAGCTATATGCATAGAGAGCCATATATGGCATACCATTATTTTCCCTAAAATGTACTGAATGCATAGATAGCCATATATGGCTTCATATATTTTTTTCTAAAGTATAAACCCAAAAATCCCACCTGAACCGCTTATACAAAATAGGGATTTCCTGTTAAAATAAATTTAACAAATTTTTTACATAATACAATTAAATAATTTTCTGCATTGGCTATTGGGGTCAGTGTGCTACTGTTTTACTCCGAATTATTGCTGCAATTTTTGTTCTCTAAAAGTCAATAAAAGACGATGACTTCTGCCAAATATAAGCAATTTAAAGCAGGGCTGCAAACCCAAATAATTTTTTCGGAGGTCCAGTTCTTGTGTTCGATGGTTAAGGCTCGGAAATTTGAGGCTCATGGTTTTTGTGCAAGAGTTTGGGTTAGAACATTGGTGCATCCAAACTTTTCCCAAATTTTCTAAGAAAAAGAATTAATTTGTTTAAAATATCAAAAAACTCGGAATTGCCATATTTTTTTTACTTGAAGATACGATTTCTTTTTTTTCAATTTAAATTTATCAGTAGGATTTTTTTTCGATATATTTTGGGTCTATTCTTCTTCTTTGATTAGACAAATTAGCCCTGAATTAAAGTCCGTCCAATTATTCACTATATGTTCCGTTTACTCTATATGAATAGCATAACCATTAAACCCTGAACTAAAAACAACTATAACTTTCACATGAACATTTAACTTTTCCTTGTCTTTTTCCATGTATTTACTCTGTTATTTAAAGCAAAACTAATGTCGCTGACACAAAATGTCAAGCTTACAATTTCAGAGAAAACCCCAACAGCTGATAAAGTAACAGTTTAAACAGCTGATGGAACATATGACCACAGCTGTCTACATTTACAGCTGATCATTAAAAGGATGCCTTCAAAAGCATTTTTTTTTTCGAGCTTGCAACTATATTTTAAAATATCTCGCTTATCGCAAAAAAAAGAGCTCGCCCATTTAAAGTCGAAATATAGGTGAATAAACATGAAATTTATTAAAAAAGAATTAATCGCAGGCGGCATTCTTAAAGTACTGTCTAATAATGTCCTTCGTTTTGTGGACTTTAATAAATTTTTTTAACAACAATTTATTTTCTTTCTGAAAAATTGACGATAAAATAGAAAAATATATAAAATTATAGGAATAATAAAAAATTAAATACATTTCTCGCAGTTTTTTTAAGATAAACCAAACGCAAAATGCACAAAAAGCACAAACGCTCATCAACTGAAAATGAAATCTTAACTTCATAAGTGCATTGCACCTATTAAAAATAAAGTAGTATCTTTTGCAAAGTTTTATGTTGATTTTTATCTATTTTGACTTGGTATCACTCATTTATACCAAATCTAACAAAAACATTTTAGAATAAAGCTACAATTTAGGGGTAAAATACCCCTTCCTAGCGACGTTGCTGGAATTACTTGCTTAAGTCCGATTATATTTTGCCAATTGTTGCCTAGATATTTGCATTAGGATTTATCAAGCCTTTGCTATATGGTTTATTTATGCACACGAAATAAAGTTTTTTCCTATTCTCGTCAAAATTTATGAGGTTGTCTGCTTTGAACGCTGTTAAACACTTAGCAAACTTTGACAGTTGTCTGTTAACAGATATAAGTTGACAGATGCAGTGTATCCTATACATCAACAATTTGCCATAGCTGTAGTCTATTTTTTAAACATTTTATGACATTTTGTTCTCCTTAATAATATGGATTGCATACTATGAAGGTAAATTAATATTGAAATAATTTGAAGGTTATAATTAATACACAATTTATTTTTAAATTATTTTTTTACCACATCAAATTTGTCTAAACTTAGTACCTCAACTGCGTACCCTCCACCAACTTGCAACTAAAATATTGTATCTGGTCTGAGCTGTCACCAAAACCATTGTCATCCGGTAATAAAAAACAAAATCCATCATTCTGTTCTTAACTGCGGAGTTACTCGTTATTCTCGAAAATTCTGTATTTACATCTCTCACGGCCAAGAGAAGGGCGAAATAAAATATTATTTGCCAAGAGAAAATATTTATTTCAGTTACAGAATGGCAGCAGTTGCGGCAGCTGCGTGGATGTTGGCAAGCTTCTCGGTTGCAGGTCGCCCAATGCCATTAGTTGTCCTTTGGGATATTGAAGCATTTGACACTGGCAATATTTTAACTGTTAACTGCAGTTGCAAGCTGGCTGGCATTTGCATATTTTACTTTGTCGAAAGGAGGAGTCGGTGGGGGAGGGGGTTGGTCCCAAAGCAATTTGAAGATTTAGCACCTGGCCAAAGTCAAGCCGGAGCTTGCTACAGCAGCTGCAATTCAATTTGAAGATGAAAAACACACAGCGAGATGGAAGTGTTATCTTTCGTCACTTTAGCTTATCTGCCCAGTTAACGTTCCCGTTCCTGTCTGCCTTATCTGTCCAGTTGTGCCAAGTGATTAAACCTTAAATCATTCCCTCCCCCCTCCTAGTTAATCTCAACTTGGCATCTAAATGCATTTGTGCAAAAAAGGGAGAGCCTTGATGTCATAATTGCTCTCCTGGGTAGGTCAACTGTAAAAAGGACAAAAGGCTGGCTGGTGTTGTGTGCGAAGCAGTTGAAAATTGCATTTGCTTAAGTTGCAGAATTTATGTGGATCCACACAATGGCCGGTATCCTGTAGGTGGGTGCCACACATTCTGTTGGTTCTTTTGTTCTGTGTGGGAAATTGGAATGCAATGTTTACACCTAGCATTGCTATCCTTTTGCTCCTCCCCTCCTGCTGTTTTTGTCAGTTTTTGGACATCCTGACAGAGTCCTTTGCATGCATTTCATCAACATAAACAGGACACCTCACATGCTTGGCATACTTTTCAGCGTTTTCAATGCATTTTTGCATGGGGTTAGGGGAAGGAGAAAACTGCACTCACTTTCACTTTGATTGATGTTGTTGCAAGTGTGTGTGTCAGTATGTGTGTGTGTGTGCGAGCTCTCAAAGCCAGCATTAGAAAAAACGTTGTCACATGTCGCTCCTGCCTGTCCTTCGGCCGGGCTCAATGGCCTCAGTCTTTACTACTGACTCCCTGCTGTGTTTTGGCCAAAATTGGGACAACATTTTGACCGCAACTGACACAACTGTACATTGGTTCTTAGCTTGGTTCATGTTCGGTAATTATTCAGCTTTAGCTTAATGAAATATTTAACTAGGTTTTAAACACTGCCTGAAAAAAGGGCAAGGGTTTGGTTTGACTATCAAAATCCTCGGTTCCGTAGATTTTTAAAACAAAAAGCAAAGTTCTTATGCTTGTATATATGTAGAAAAAATACGAATTCAGCTTCCATTATGTTTAAAAGTAAATGAATATTCTGGCATCCACAACAATGTGAAAAACTTGAACAGAATTAAAAATATCGAAAAATCCCAGAGAAGCTCAGAGCAATAGATTTATAGGAAGCTACATTAGTAGACAAATATTAGTGATTTCATATATCACATTTAGCTGCCGAATCAATATTGACAGCAATAGTGTAGATCAGCGTTGCTCCCATAGGTCTGAGATTTCTTTTATGGCAACTGCCGCAGACTACATTACAGGGTCATTTTGAACAGTAACTTAGCAGAAAACTTTTGCAGAATTTTTTAATTTTTTTGGACAACATTTTTCAATTTCTCAAGCTTACTTAATTACTAAAAAAACGATTTTTTTATGTATTGTGAGTATGGAACTTTTATTAGGCCTATTTATAAGCTAATTTTCTGTATATTTACATTTCATAATCGGTTAAGGATTAGGAAAAGACAAAGTTGCAAATCGAAATTTCCCAAAATTTTTAAATTAAGGCCTTAAATTAACAACGCTAAAAACCCATACAAATTTCACATAAAATGCACTAATAAATTAACGTTCTTATTAAAAGGATCGAAGCTAAAAACCATTACGGAATCTTATTAATTTTTGATCCCTCGAACTTAAACCCGAACCGGTCCGTTTATTCAAAAAAAAAGGTTCGGTTCACAATAATATGAGAGTATTCAAAATTAGAAAAATAAAAGCTTAAGCTTAAGGCCTTGTAGTTATAGCTTTAAAGCCTGTTTGCCTGCAATCTCACTTTGCCTCCGATATAATTTTCTGGTTTGTTTTAAGCTTAAAGATATTTTATAAAATAAGCATAAACGTTGCCATAGGCATACCTTCTTCCTATCGTGAAGGAGATTGGCGATAGTGCCGCCTCGCAGTTGCCCTCGATGTCCCCGGTGGTTTTGTGGAGATGATTGTCGCACTGCTCTGACAATTCTTTGACAATTGGTCGTTTACTGATATCGAATTGCAGGATATCGAGCCAAGCGACTTAATTGCAGCCTGGCTGTCGAAAAAAAAGGTTCTATATTGAGTGCTTCCTTATTCGCGACTTAAACCAAGCAGGCCTTAAACAAACTTTTCCCTTTTTTTTAGTATACCGAGATTCCTACCAAAACCTAGAGTTCAGGGTCCGCAAACCGAACACTTGGATTCCTGAACCGAACCTCATATAAAATTTTGGATCCCTTGATAAGGATTATATGAATTATAGAATATATATACTTTATAGGGTCGGAGATGCTTTCTTCTGGCTGTAAGATGCAATTGCACAATCAGTATACAAAAATTCAAATTTCCAAAAAGCTTCAAAATAAATTTAAAAACAAAAAGTTTTGTTTGTTTTTTTTTTGGGAACTGGAGCCCCAAGTCCATCAGAAAAACCATATTTTAAACGCTCTGTTTATTGGCTGTAACAAAGGGTTATCAAACTGAATTTAATTTCGGTTTCGGTACGAATCAAAACTTATATTTTGGTTGAATGTTCTTTTAAGGTTGAGTTTAATTTCGGTTACTTAGTGGTTTCGGTAGGCCAGACTCATTTAAAAATCATTTAAATTCAGAGACTTGACTCCGGGAAGATAAACTTTTAAAGTAGAGATGGGCGTGGAAGCTCCGGGTCACAATGGGCCCATTCAGCAGCAAGCTTAATAAAACTACTATAATTATTTAGTAAACTTTTTAGGTGACATGTTAACTTAACATTTGTAAAAGCTTCATGTTAAAATCATACTACATACAAGAGGAAAACTAGGCTACGTAAATTACCAGGAAATAAATCATTGATTAAGGAGCAGGTTCTTCTGCTAAACACAGCCAATGACAAATTGATATGCTTCCTCTGGCAGCACAGAAAATATTTTAAAATACTCGGGACGTCACGAGATGAATTAATACTTTCGAAATTAAATCATTTTTATGTTATTTTCGACAGACTTACTTGGCTGACTAAGCTTACTTGTGTAGCAGGAACATCAAAAGCATCATTTAATATTTAATAGAATATTTAATACACTGTGCGCTGGTCATCGAACATTATCGTACATCTTCATTCTTTTTAAGGGTTTTAAGTTCTAATAAAATAAAAAAAAAAAACACCCCTTTGAAATTGTTCCGGTAAGATTTTTTAATTCTTATCGGTTCCAACAATATCGATTATAGAATTGTAAATGTAAATCTGTATGTTACAGCCCCAAAGAGCCAAGCCGAGCTTCTTTCAATCTTTTGGCTACTGTGACTTTTAATTTTCGCTTAAGATAACAGATTAACACCGAATCCAAATGGCAAAGTTTTTGAGAACCTTTATAATGCTTCAACGGTGACCTTATGTGTACAAGAAAAAACTATTTATTTATTTATCCAAGGCGGAATCGAACCCACACACTGTAGGGACACACGCTACCCACTGAGCCACACGATTTTTCAATTCCGCTTCTCAAAAAATTTGAAATATTGTTGTCGGTGTTTGTTCTGAGTCTGAGATTTACATGATGAAGCAAACTTCATGAAGTTTTCTTAGTAGGCGAGAGAATTAAATGTATTTTTTTACTATTCGTTTAAAAGGTCTGAAAGATTTCCTCTAAATTCCACGCCTACTAAGAAAACTTCATCAAGTTTGCTTCATGGTGTAAATCCCGAGTAAGAATCATAGAACCCAGATCGTTTAAGAAAAACCTCCTTTAACCTAAATCTCTTTAATGAAAGAACAGTTTTGCTTTTGGCCCAAAGTGAAACAAAACACTTAATTGAAAATGAAGGCAAAAAGTTATTTTCTTGTATATTTTGTTCTTCTGCTTCTTCATGTTTTTTTTTTGTGCGTGCTTAAAGCGGATGCAAAATGCAATTAAATGGGGCGTGTGAGCGTGGCTGTTTGCATAAAATGGCAACTCTATCTCTTTTTGCTTCAGAGCTTATCGAAAACAAAACGTGTGGTTTATGTGTGCCTGAGAATAGCAAACATGCGAAACTCCATTAACAAAATGACAGCTCGGGGCAAATATTTACATGAACATATAAGTATGTATCGATATCGAACAAAAGACAAGAAGATGTCAATGTAAACTGAATTTGTTATCGTTTTCAGTTTATTAAGCTTTTATTTGTTTGCACAAAATAAATCTTTTCAACCATTTAAAGTGATTTGTTGGAGGATTTTCACTTATCCGATTTATGTTAAAAGGGAAAACTATTTTAGGTAAATAATGGGCAAGGACCAAATGCAATGGGAGAAACTTAAGAGATAATAAAATTGCCATTTTTAAGAGCAGTTCAAAAGGAATTAAATTTGATTTCAAGATTTCCAATTAAGATTTTAAAGCAGGAATTCGTAAAACTTAAAAATGGTTCAGCCTGAAAGCTGACTACAGATATAACGTTGATTACTTTGCAGTTCCCACCTTTTTAGGGTATTGACTGATTGGAAGTCTATTAATTTTACAAAAAGTTAAAAGTTAGTTTAGAATAAATCCCAGTCTCTTTTGATGAAGCTTTAATTATAAGCACGCTCTTTCGTCTTCTCTTGTAACATTCGAAATGATAAATGTATTGGCCATGGATCAAAAAAAAAAAAAAACTATGCCACAGCAAATCTAGTCGTAATGAAATGAAGTTTCATGTCGTACTTAAATAAAATAAAAACAAACTCCCAGGCGCATTAATTAAAAAGGCGCAAACAAAAGCGAGTGGCAGATTAATTGGCGTCAATGGGAAGGAGGCAGCACAAAATGGAAGCAGCGATAAGAGAGGCCCAAGGACCAAGAAAAGTGATTAAGTAGACGCCGGCTGAAATGAAGTGAAGTTGGGGGGCTGGGGCAGAGAATATCCATGAACGGATATCAGCGGAAAATGAGTAATGAAGTCGAGAAGAGCTGGAACCATTTTTTTTATGCATAACAGGACAATGCGAAACTAGGTCTGTGTCTCTGTGCGTGGGGAATGCGCGCCACATTTTATGGCTACAGTAAATTTTTTCGACTGGTTTCTTTTTTATTTTGAAATTCCCATGTCAATGAACTGAATCCGACTGCCGTCTGCTGTGGTATGTGTGCCATACATTCACACGCACATGCATGTGTATGCAAATATTCCGCATGCCGAAACTTGTCTTTGGCCTCTTCTGCAAAAAAAAAAGAAGGAAGCTCTTGGGCTGTAATAATTTTGCCGTTTGCTTTTTTTCTGCTCATTTAAAATTCAACAACTGCTGCTCATTGCTGCCATTTTTTTCTTGTATGCTAGAGATCAAGGAGCGTAGGTCAAAAAAAAAAAATAGAAATTACAAATGTTTCGGGGGGTCAAAGGACCAAAATTCGCCAGATAACTAGTTACCTGAAAATCTATGGCCTAAAAATTGCTATTCAGATTACACTAAGGGTCGTTTTCTCATCTTCATGTCTTTGCTTTTTGAGAAAATTTATGTTGCCTATTTTTAGGCCGCTTTTAAAAAACCTTCCGGGTCGTAGTAGACGCAATCATAGACATTTATAAGCGGCCCAAAAGTAGGCAAGACAATTTTTTGCAAATAGCACCCAGTTTTCAATAACAGGAACATGCGAAAACGGCCCAAAGTCTCAATTTTTGTTATACAAATTTTTTCCATGCATTTTTGAAATTTTAATTTTTTGCCTTATCACAGGTGATTATGCTGCCCCTCTCAGCTACGCCTTTGACCGCGCCACACACTCACACCATTTCAATGCGAATAAGCTTCGTTTATATAACGTCTGTTTCTCTGTGTGGTTTGCTCTACTAAAATATATACAAAAAAAAAAAGAAGCAGTTCCCGCAAAAAGAGCAGCCACCTCCCATTTGTTGGTCTGGTGCATGCACCAGCTACAACAGCAATAACTACGACAACTTACCAAGGCGACAACAAATAAGCGCCACAAATTTTGCTTCGCCTTCTCCTACTCTACTTCACATCTCCTCATCATAATTTTTTTATTTTAATTAAACTTGGAACCATTTTCCTTCGCTCTTTTCCTTCACTCTCTCAACTATGTATAAAAATTTTTTTTTTTTCGAGCGCTTTTTAGCTTTATAATTGTGTAGAACATTTTGTTCCCATTGCTGCAAATGAACATGCGCATAGAAAATGCAAATTGGATGAGGCCAACGAAATACTTACCAAAGAAAAAGTCATAAGTTGATTGGTAGCGCTTTTTGTTGTGTATTGTAAATGAAGTTGAGTTTTGCTAGCATAAAGTGAAAGACATGAGAAATACTCACACATACTTACATCGTTAGCTTTCATAGCATGATAAATGGGAGGGGAAGTTTTAGTTATGATGCAAGTTTCAGGAAATAAATTTCTATGCTAAGAGAAACTTAGATGAAATTTATAAGAAATTCCTCGTCTGGTACAGCAGCAAAACTGATTAAATATTAATTCTATAAAATTATGCAATTGTAAAAGAAGAATCTGTTGAAATACAGAATATTTTAGCAGTTACGGCTGTCACATCAAGTCAAATCGCATGTGGTACATGATTAAGGAAATCGGAGTCAAACCTTGAATACTAATTCACTTAATTTTACACTGCAATAACATGTACAACATATTTACAAGTTCTCCAAATCTTGTAGAAAGTACAAACCAAAACATGCATCTAAAATACAAACAAGGAAATCGTATAAGTTGCCAAAGAGACTCAGGCGAGAATGACAAACCTACAGGTCTCCGTCAACTTTTGAAAAAAGCGAGCCGCAAACTCTCTAAAGCCCCTGCAAAACGACAGAAAACACGCCCAGCACAAATATATCGAGGAACTCTCACTAGCCAGCAACAAATATCCTTTGTGATTAGCCCACCCAAACTTAAGTCCTCCAACAGAAGCTAAAATGCCAATAAGAATGCAGCACGGAGCCTGGGTCCGCAGCGACGAAGAAGAATCAAATACCTTTGCCAATCACTTACTTAACGTTTTCTAGCCCCATCCAGCAACAAATCGATTTACTTTTCCGTCTATGGACACTGTAGATGAAATTTTGTCACTCACACTTCGAACTAAAAAAAAGAACCAGTCCTCGATCTGATCACTCCTAAAATGATCATTGAATTATCACGATGAGCAATATTCAACTCCATTCTGAGACAGAAAAAATCCCAAATTACAATGATCCCGAATGCCGGTAAGGATAAAACTCGCCCCTCATCATACTGCTTGTCGAAGCTATTCGAAAAAATATTTCTACTTCAATTAGAAACTCTTTTTGCATAAAAATGACATAGTCCCAAAGCATCAGTTTGGATTTCGAGCAAAGCACCTCAGAGATACGCACTACGCTTGAGCGTAAAGAATACTCTACTGCCTCATTCCTCGATGTTTCTCAAGTCTTCAATCGCGTTTGGCTGGAAAAACACCCAAAAAACACCCGCAATCTGCTTGAGTCGTACGTTGGAAGAGCCTTTGCAGTTAGTTGTAATTGAGGCTGGTGTACCCCAAGGAAGCGTCCTTGGACCTATCTTATACGTTGCCGAAAACAAGCAACCGGTCAATTAACAACCCACCTAAAGTCAGTGGAAAAATTGATGGCAAACTGGCGCATTAAGGTAAATGAAGACAAATGCAAGTACTTAACATTCGCACTTAATAAAAAAATATGCCCTCCTATAACAATGAAAAACAAAAACATTCCTCAATGAAAGGAAGTTACTTATCTTGGCGTTCACCTAGACAGGCGGCTCACATGGCGGAAACATATAAAAGTCAAAAACAAGACCAGTTAAAACTAAAAGCAAGTTACTTTTACTGGAACCTAAACTCTAGCTCTCCACTCAGCTTAGAATACAAAGTTCTGCTTTATAAAACCAATCTGAAAAAGCCAGTAACAGGATCAGTTCCAGTATCAATACGCATCGACATCATTCACAAAGCCCTAAACATAAATTCCGATAATGATAAAATATCACAACAAATATCAAAATATCAAGCCAAACTTTCAACTCATTCAAACCAACTAGCCAGATCGCTGACTTGGGTATGCCACCATTCCCAGCCCAGCATTAAGTTCTTAGGGCCGCCGATCCACGACACACACTCAACAGTGACTGTTAATTAAGCGTTAGATTAAGACTTGAAAACTTATTGTTAGACTCTGAAATAAGAAAAAATACATTAAATAAAACAATGAACAGCTTAATAAAGAAAAATATATTCAAAATTATGAATTTGAGAAAATAAATACAGTTAATGATTACCGATCCTTTTTAAGTGTAGAAGTCGATGTTTAGCCGGCTTGTGGTCATAGAAAATATCCAAATATAATCGTATGTAACAACAGGAATGCCATTAATTAATTTGTGAATTTTTTACAACTAATTTTTTTCTTTATAAATCCGAAATAAAACCAAGAGCGTCAGTAATTACATAATTTTTTTTGTATAAGAACCTCATCAGAAAAAAAAAATTTGTTCGCTTTATCGCGAATTATCAAGAACTTTTTTAGTTTCATTAACTTATAATTAAAATTATCAGCTTACTTACGTTTACAGCCATAGCAATATATTAAGAACTTATTTGGTCATCGTTCATGGTTTTTTGTTAAATAAATAAATATTTTTGATCTGCTGTTCGAATTTAGTTTATTTTTGCAAACAAATTTCCTGTTCCTTTTCTATGGGAGTGAATATTACCTTCTCTTTATTCGGTTCCATACTGTGAAAATGAGGGTTAAGATTAGATGAAACTAATTTCCACACCATCAATTTGACGTAAAGTGTTAGGAGCCTATTTTTATTGTGCTTTCTAGGCCTACTCCACATATGCTGAACAATGTGAGATAGTCGCTGTAAAATTAAAGTGAATATAATTCCACCATTCAAGCCACGCACAGATGCTACGCTCTCTTACCATATTTTTCAAAAATTTTGCAACCGAGGGTCGTATAAAACATATACAAATTATTTTTATTCGTAATCATACAATGCCGGAATTACTCGTTTAGGTCTCTAGTTGCAACAGACAGAAATACTGACGGACATGAGTAGATTTCCTCGTAAGATGATGCTGGTTAGGAATGCTTCCTCTGCCTGTTACATACAGTTCGTATATTGTTAGTTGTTAGTTAGTGTTATTGTGCCTAAAATAATTTATATGTTATCTGAGAAAAGCCCTAACGTGAAAGATATCATGCTGAAATTTTGGGACATTACCTGCACCTGTTCACAACAACATTTTTCATAAGCTGCGGTCAATCGAAAAAAAATCAATTTTAAACTTTTGAGAGGCAGTCAAGTTGGTTAGCCAATATCGAAGTTAGTAACTTTCTAACCTCATTAACAACATCTCAAAAAATATGGGAATTATTTTTCTTTCGGTTTGAATAGATGACATAATGTGGCCATATTGGACTTAAAAATGTAAGCGTTTATCTAAACAACTCTTGAACACGAGAATCTGGTGCAAAATGGTCAACCTATTTAAGTTCAGCACCCCAAAAATACATTTCGTGAATTTATTATCTTCTCTGTAAGCCTGCAGTTCTCTTTAATTGCACACAAAGCACACAGAGTTGTGCCACCTGTGCAGGAGTTAACCAAAATCAAATTATGCGCACCAGTGCTAGATCAGGCAACCACGCCCATTTCCAAACGCACTCAATGTGTAACGTGTCAAATTGGAGCACATCAATAGAAAACCCAATCAAAAAGTGCAATTTTATTAGCCGTGTCTGGGTGTGCGCGACCGTTGCTGTGAATGGAGTGCACAAAAAGCCCCAAAATATCATAGCATACTTTTGGCCGGCCAGGGCCAGTTTGTTTGTCTGCTCTGCGGTTTTACGACGCAAAGTGAACCGCAAAATGTGTGCGAGTGAGATGGGTGGGGGGGTCCTGAAATGGACTCTCTTGCTGCAGTCAAGTGCAATAATGTAATGGCTATATTAGGGCAAACACTCACATATACATTGATAGTGGAATGTTTGCCTTTGGCGCGTTATGACCGCAATATTATACAAGTCCAGCCACGTCCTGCCGCATACTTCGATTTTGTTAGAGAGCTGAAAAACATATTGACAGCAAAACGGGCACATAGAGAGAGAGTGAGTGAGAGAGAGAGAGAGTGAAACTAACCCGGAAATTGTTTGGTCAAAAATATTTGAACTGACCTGGACCAGGACTTCATCCTTGTTAGTTAAGCGCCAGAGATTTGGTTTTTTGTCTGTGCCATGAATATTTCAGGCATTTAATTGTAAATTACACATACGCCCTGTGTGCAGTTGTTGAACTTTTTTTGCGCTGTACAATTCCCCAAGTGGTTGGTGTTGTTTCCTGGTTTTATTGTAATGCGCGGATTTGGTTATTGGACCGCGTCCTTTGGGTAAAACGTTGTGCATTTTTTTCTTCTTGTTTTTGTGGGCCACATTTTGGTATTTAAAAATTTAACTTGCGTGGTTAAAGTTCCATATAAATTAAAATGGTTTTTTGCGCTGGTGTTTCGGTTTCAATTATGCAGGAGTTGCCTTAACGGCATATTTTTTATGTGGAACCTAAAGGAATTACTCAGTAAATGGGGTAGAATTATTAACACTGTTTTAAGACACAAAATTGTTAAATGAATTTGAGTGGATTAAAATACTTAAATATTCGGATTTTTTCTAGTTAATTTACCAGTTTTTAAGGTATATTTTTACAGTGAGTCACATACTTAAGTTAATTTAAAAATATGTGTAGATAATGCTTCACGATATGGTAGTTGCATAAAGAACTATTTTATAGCTTAGTCCGTATTTACACGCTGAAGTTTCTTTAACAAAACTCTCTGCAATTTCGTTTTAACTCGCCTGACAACTCGAGTTATTAATAAGCAATTTACCCACAAATCAATCGGAACCAAGCAAAGAAGAATTATCGAAAATCAACATACCACTTCTAGGTCATAATGTTTTGCCAGCTTCGGCCACCACTCTTCATCTTTTTCCAACAATAACTTCATGAAGGAAACTTCGTCGTGTAAGTCTGGGAAAATAAATGAGTATCCAGAGTATCCGATATGTCGACACGGAGTATATGACACGGCTTAAACGATACACAGTGGGCGAAATGAATTATATAGCGTTAAAAAACTAATAACTTCTGAAATAATAATTATTTCGGATAGCTGTTTTTTTGAATGATAATTAATAAAGGAATATTTAAGCATAATAAAAAATGTTTTTGGAATAAGATTAATTTTTTTTTATAGAATAAATATCAATACAAAAAAAATTGTTTTCTCATAATAATTTTTTTCTTTCTTCAAAGTAAATAACCGTTATACAAATAATAATAGTAATATAAACCAATAAAAACCAGAGTTTTAAGACTTCACAGTTAGAAGAAGACTTTTCGCCTATACATTCATAATAATGTTATTTTTTTAAAATCGGAAAAAACTTTAAACTATGGTTTGGATAAGTATAAAAAAGAAATTTTCCAATCCTGCACAGTATTTTCGCGTGATGTTTGACGTGAGTCCAAAATTTCGAAAATCGTTATATCTCGTATCCAGCTCTTTTTCCGACATCATTTTTATAGCTAACGAAACAGTAGTCCGTAAACTAAATCTTTGTGAAGCGAATCAAGCATTTTCAAGCACGGGTACTTCTACACAAAACGCATCCGTACTCGCTTCACGCCCAAAAGCTATAGCACTTAGAATTACGCCAAGACCTTAATTTAAGCTTTTTACTTGGGTGGACATCTGAGAGTTTTCAAAAAATCGTCTGGGTGTTTTGCCATTAGTGGTATTCCTGAAACTAGGCATTGTAACGTGCACCTCTAACTCCATTTCAAACCTAAGCCAATTTGCAATGAAATTGACGATGTCCTTGTCAGTGCGGCAAATCTGCCACTTTTTGGTTGGAAGGCGATAAGCTATATGTGTTATCACACTTACTTACCTTTCAGTAAATCTATAAGACGCCCTACGTTTTTGAAATAATTTGCTGTTCAAATTGCTTAATAGTTTGCCAATTTCAAGCAGATGTTTCTAGGTACTTTATTTTATCAATAACGTTTGCAAAAACATACGATTCATCTGCCGACATTTTTGTTCCAGGGAAATTTTCGGCATGTCAAAGCAAAAAAAAATAGTGCGTTTGCAAGCCGACATAGTGCCTGAATCGGAATTTGCAAGCCAAATCTTAGCACAGTAAAAAAAGCATTTAAAATAATTGCTGCATCTGCTGCAACAGCTGACCGAAACAAAATGACATACAAAATATATCGAAATTATCGATAAGCTCAGTGGTATATTGGTAATCGAACTCATATCAAATATTGACGAGTTCCCAAATTTAAAAATTTCAGTTTTCTTTCGCTTTCAGTTTCTTTGGCTGTGCTATGGTTTGGCTAAAGTGGCTCGAATGTCTTTTAGATCCGACAATACTTATGTCTCAAGGGAAGCCTTGGTGGTCTTAGGACGAATTGAAACGAAATCTTCGGCACTATCTCTGATGAGATTGGAAAATCTGAGAACACTTATTCAAGACCCAAATAACAAAAACAGAATTGACAAAAAAAAAACTAGTCAGCGCGCTGCTGTCGGGTGCTTCGACTTCGAAATACCCTGTACACTTGATTTTGTGTGTTGTCATACGAATATAGACACAACCGCTTACACTCACTTACACACACTGACGCCGCTGCACAACAATTTTTACCCATTTTTATGGAATAATAGACGTTTTTTAGTAAGTGTCAGAAGTCAAATGGTATCCGACGTATTTAGGTAGATAAAAGCTAGCCATTGTGTCCGTTCGGAACGCGGGCGGATACTTACAAAGACCTGGTTTGTCCTACTCAGTAGCTCACAAATTCCACCAAAGCTTACTACTAAGCTACTTACTCCCTTAACTAAGATTGTCTAGCGGAGCAGAGTCGGTAGAAAGACCTAGAAGAATTGCACTATGTCTTACAAGGCTTCAATTGCAAAATTTGGAGAAAATGGTGAGATCTATTAGGTCATCTAGAGGCAACTTCCACGTGCACACCATGCAATTTCAGTTTGTATCTTAGTTCTATTTGTTAGGAAATATAGGGTTATGTAACACCTTATTTCCTTATCAACGCACCAAAAGACTTTAAAGGACTTAAGGGCCGCTTTCTCATGTTCCTGTTTTTAAAAACTAGGTGCTTTTTGAGATAATGTATGTTGCCTACTTTTAGGTCACGTTTAAAATCATACGCGTGCCGTTGTAGACACAAGCATAGATAATTTTAAAGCGGGCTAAAAGTAGGCAACATATATTTTTATCAAAATGCACTTTAAGAATAACTTAAGCTACCTCCCAGACCAGCTTACATCAATCTTGCCAGTCGACTCTTACTAACCAAATATTCTAAATATTTTGCGTAGCAATAAGTAAGAAGGGGATTGTGCAATTTGTGTTGCCTACTTTAGTGGGTAATGTTCACAATTTTTTTATAATTCTCAAGTCACTTTAGCAAAATAAATAAAATATTTTAAAAAATTCCATTTACTTAAACACTTTCTTTCCACCTCTTTTATTTGCAGGATGAAAAAAATCAACTGCTGGTCACGAATGTGTGGCTAAAGCTCGAGTGGAATGATATGAATTTGCGCTGGAATACCTCCGATTATGGTGGTGTGAAAGACTTGCGTATACCGCCGCATCGCATCTGGAAACCAGATGTTCTCATGTACAACAGCGCCGACGAAGGCTTTGATGGCACCTACCAAACCAATGTGGTGGTGAGGAATAATGGCTCTTGCCTTTATGTGCCACCCGGTATCTTCAAGTCGACTTGCAAAATCGATATCACGTGGTTTCCCTTTGATGATCAACGTTGCGAAATGAAATTCGGCAGCTGGACCTATGATGGATTTCAGGTTTGATTCAGTCTCCAACAAAGCAAAGCAGGGCCTTCAGGGAGTACAAAAAAAATACAAAAAAAAAAAAAAGAAAA
Source organism: Lordiphosa mommai (assembly GCA_018904225.1). NCBI lineage: Eukaryota > Metazoa > Arthropoda > Insecta > Diptera > Drosophilidae > Lordiphosa > Lordiphosa mommai. Next base: position 858,160 of record JAEIFT010000012.1, on the reverse strand, counting down.
ACTCGTAGTTCTTATGCTTTACAAGTTGACAAAAAAAAACAAAAATTATTATTTTCTCTTTTATTATCATTTTTGTATATTATTTGAAATGAGTCATAAATCTATATTATTCTACCCTCTCCCTGCAAAAATTTTTTATATAAAAAAAAAAGCTGGATTTACAATTGCAAGATGAAACTGGCGGTGATATCAGCAGTTACGTGCTCAACGGCGAGTGGGAACTACTGGGTGAGTAAAGCCAACGTCAGAATCCACAATCAGACATTCAAAACGAGACTCTGAGCAGCCGTTGGTTTTCCTTCGTTTCCATCTTTATCATAGGATGAAAGCCAGAGCCTGGCGATGATTATACATTCTATGTATATTCTCTGTAAATTTCTCTCTCTCTATCTGTCACTCACTCAAGCAGGGTTCAACCAAACTTAGCGAGCTACTAAAAAAGAAAAACTAGTTCCGAACTCGTTCCGTTCGAAACTTCGACTGCGTTTGCTCCATCAAAATGATGGAGTTTTTTTTACAACTCTGTCAAACAAATTCCATCATTTTGATTAGATATTTTGATATTTTTCATCATCACTGCCTGGACGTTATGGCACTAAATCTGAACCCTGTTACACCCTGTATTAACTCTTCTACTACTCCAACTACTACTCCTACTACAACTCCACATTTCAACCTTCATATTTCACTCTAATCCAGTGTGTTTAACCACTCACTCAAAATCGAACAAACTCTGTTAACCAAATTCTCTATCGCAACTCTTTGGGCGCTTTAACTTTTCAAGTCCGAAATAGCCGCGTAAATGTTTCGCTCAATCTTATGATATGAATACATAATAAGCAACTGGCATTGGCCTAGCATACGTCTAAATATGCTAGGCCGAGTGCCAGTTTCACTGAGTCATATAAGTAGCTTAAACAAGAGGTAAGGGCCTGGCCTGTGTATGCAAACTCCAATTAGCAACTACATTTTTCAAACTCTAACTCTAATCATTTTCTAAGCGAACGGCATGTTAACTGATACCAATTATGAATGAATAATTCTTAGAATTATATATATATACTTTTTTTTTAACAATTTTGTATATATATACAAAACTGTCGTCGTGTACACGGACAGCCATTAAGGATAACAAAATAAATTGATTGCATTTTGGTTAGAGCAGATTACAAATCTGTAGATATGTAATATGATATATGAGGCATATTTGTAAATGCTGAGCATAACTTATAATGCATTTTTAAGTATTCATTTGAAATTTACGAGTATTTATTAGTTTATTTAAATAATTTTTGTTATTTTGGTTTAAGAAATAAAGCAAGTTGTTTTCAGATCAACTAAAAGGAACCCTTATATGGAGTTAAAATCTTAATATAGCATTGGAGGATCTTAGATTGAATTACAATGTGTAACATACAAGTTTTTTTTAAATCGTTGCAAAGAGAAAGAAAGGGGACTCTTGAGTTATTAAATATCGGTTATTATATCAAATGGACTTCTATGTTTCATAATTTACAAATTAAAAAATTATTTGCAAAATAATAAAAGATTAAGCCCTAAACGGACCTGCGAAGTAACGAGAAGTTTCATACCAAAGAAATTATTTCTTCACCCTTTACATTGTGACCTTACGCTGCTGAGAAGTAATGTTGCGCTTAACAGCACATTTATGATACCAATGTCAATAGGCTGTGGGACTCATTTTTTTATTGCACAGCTGATGAAACATTTTTGCATCATTTTGAATTTAATTCATTATCAGCTAACAGCTGAATATTGCTAGCCAGTTTTAATTAGACGACGCTACTACCACCGATTAAAATAGAATTCATCTCCCGTACAATTAGCTTTTTGTTACATACAATAATTTCGAGGAAAGCATCGATACATGGTCTCAATCAATCACTGATTTAAATTCGAAAAATAACAATAGTAGTCGTACCTAAGTTTGGCTATGGAAAATAAATTATCGACATTTCATTCGCTATGGTCCCATATAGAAAGAGTTTTCATAACTATTCTGTAGCATAGCCATTGCAATTTTTATACCCTATACCCATCAAAATGGGTAAAAAGGTATCATAAAGTAGTGCAAAAGTATGTTACAGGCAGAAGGCAACATTTGCGACCCTATAAAGTATATAGATTCTTGATCAACATCAATAGCAGTGTCTTCTATTAAATTTCCTCCCTCAGTTTTAAAGCTGTCTGGATGAAACTTGGTACATGGTCTTCTTACCAATATAAGCTAATCATGTTTCGAAAAGAAAGAAGGATAAGATAACTCCTAAACCAATGAATCGAGCGATCTGAAATTTTTACTAACGATTAGAAGAAGTCCCGACTGCGTTTAAATTTTAGTATGTTTTTAGATGATTTCAGGTGAATTTTATTAAGTCGTTTAAAAAATTTTCAGAAATAACAAAATCAAAAAAACATTTGCAAATCTTCAAGGTTATAATAACTTCTATAGAACGAAGATAACTTTCCTTTTTAAATAATTTCATGAGCAAGAATTGTTTGAGGCGGTCATTCCAAGTAAAGGCATAATTTTTCACCCTTTTTACGAAATTCGTTTCTCAAGAAATTACGCGTTTGAAAGATCAAGTTCGAATAAATTTAATCTTCAAATACTTCATTAACATTTAAGTTTTCTTGTTCCACTTGGGCGTCCATTCTGGCCTGATAACAGCCTCATAGTCGCCAGAAATGTGGCCACCGCGCTTGATAGATTTACCTTCAGACTTTAACTTGTTATATATATTATATATATATTCTTATGTATTAGACATGTAATAGATTCGATTTATAAAAAATTCGATTTTTTAAAACCGCCAGTTGGGACCCTACTTTGAGGTTCAAGACCTTGTAGACTGAAACCTAAATCCAATGTAAGGAGACATTAAATTAGTTCCAATATCCAAAAACTGATTAACTGACTTAAATTGCCCCACCTTAGACCCCAATATATTAACAATAAAATACACAGAGCTCCAATATCCAAACTCGTGATAAAAATCACATTTCTAGGATAAGCTAAATCTTAGATACAGAGTCCCACGTTGGCCACCAATTAGTCAATAACTGAATATAAAATTTTCCAAATTTTAAAATTAATAAAATCTTAAATAAGGAGCTACACATTGGGCGCCAAGCATTTCTTATACAGCACCAAATTTATTTTTTGCAGAATAAAAATGCTGAATAAAGAGCCTCTCGTTGAAAGCCAAAAACATAGCAACTACCGATTGTGGTACATACTCACTTTTCTCATAAGCGATCATGGTAATCGGTATTAAACCTAAAATTTTAAATTACTTTTAATTCGAAAAACTCGACTTCAAATGCTTTAAGCCGATTGACTCAATTTACTTTTGCACAACAACACATGTACCATATTCGAATTCGACAAATTTTGTCGAAAGTGAAAACCGGAACAGGCCTGTATATATAGGTTAGGTTGCAATGGTTGAATTGGGACTAAATCCCATTTCTTCACTTATGTCAATTAAGGCATGTTGTGTTAACATATAACCTTTTCTACGCTATGATCGTAGCGGGAGGGTTTTCCTCTTAAGCCATTTTGACAGTAGCACGAATTTTAGCAGTGTGCGATTTCAGGGAGATCATGTAGAAAGGGGCAATCCAAACCGGAAAGTCCCCTTCTGCTGAGCGCTGGGCAATGAAAGAAGAGGCTTCTGCAGAAGTCGTTGTGCCGAGCCTTGCGGCATGTTTTCCTAATAGGCAGCGCCTATTAAGGGCCTCTACTAGCACGCAGATGTTTTCTCTTCTTAGATGGAGCAGCGCCTTAGATTTATTCATATTTAGAGTTGGCCATGTAAGCCTTGATACTTTACATGTGTGATTCGGTTACCATCGATTCATGGTTATTCGACGGGTAGTTTCTTTGGTTTGTAATTTAAAAGTCGACATCAACTTTATAGTTGAATATTTAACTCTATATTAGGCGGCTTTCACTTAAAAGCTAAATACGGACTTCTAAAATAGGATCTTATAACTAACAAACAGAAATAAGAGCAACATCTCGAGCTTTAATAATTTAAAACTTTTATAAAAAGCCCCACGAAGCCGCCAATAGCTCAACTACGAAAAGTAAAAGCTAAAAAATTGGATGCACAAGAATATAAAATATAAGTAGAAAACTATATTAAGGGCCATTTTCTAATGTTCCCTTTTTGTAAATCCAGGTGCTTATTTAGAAAATAAATGTGCCCTATTTTTAGGACGCGGTTAAAATTATACGTGGGTAGACACACGCGTCGTAGACATAAGCAAAGATATTTCAAAAGCGTTCTATAAATAGGCAACCTATATTTTCTCAATAATCACCTGGATTAACAAAAATGAAACATAAGAAAATGGCACTTAATCATTTAAAAAGTGAATAAAGAGTCCAGAATAAAACACTTTACTCCTCTTTCCAGTTGAACAAGGTTTTTCAATATTAAAATAAAATACAGTCTAGTTTAATCACCATTATGGGCACAACTTAATGAATCAGAAAACGTATAAACTAAATGATTTGATTATAAGAAAGAAATTCATTTGCACTGCCTAGAATTGAGTTGAGTTTCTATTTGAAAAAAACACATTTACCAAATACATTTCTTTTCATTCAATTAAAGCTGGTAAATAAATAATAGCCTAACAAACCAACTTTGCAACAGAACTAATAGAAAACAGAAAATAGTAAAAAAAAAAACGTTAGGAATTAAAATGAAGAAAAGACTTTTCCGCACAGACAAAAGCGTAAATTGCACTTTTCCGCATAAAATGCGAAGCCAGCGAAAAGTGACACGCCCTCACAGTCAGCTGAAAAAGTTGGTTCCCAAAACCAAAAGACAACACAGACACAGAGAGAGGAGGGAGCCACGCAGCAAACCAATTAAGAAATTAAAAGACAAATTCTCCTTCGCACACACACACACTATAAATTAGCACACACGCAAAAAGTTTTGAATTCTACACTAGCCACAAAAGTGCTGAGGAAAACTTTAAGCAACAAATTTTTTTTTAACAGGGCCTTTTTATTTTTTCCTTTTTGTTGTCTGTGTTATTCTTTTTTGGGAGTTTTCTCAAGTTTTCTTTTTCTCGCTCTAAATGCGCATTTGCGGCTCCTTTCTCTGCCAGTTTATGCAAATTTTGGTGAGTTCGGGCAACGAGGCTGGGTGGGGTTGGGTACATAAGTAGCTGGGTCATTTTTAAATACTTAACCATGGCGTTTTGTTCGCTGTCGCCTGTCTGTGGTAATCCCTTTGGTAATCTTGGACTAAGTTAAGCAGATAATTTAGCTTGAAGTTTTCTGGGCATATGGCAAATGTTTTTTTGCCAAAAAGTTTTTATTGCAAATATGTTTGCGGGAGGCGATGAGAAAGAGAACAATTAAAAGTCTCAACTTGTCAGCAAAAAAGGATTTGGGCTGAAAACTTGAAATCGTTCAGATTCGTTTAAATGTTTGTTCAAAACAGAACTTTCATGGAAAGAAAAACCAGATTAAAAGGCACTCAAATGCAGAAAATAAAATAGAAAATTACATGTGCATTAAATTCAAAACAATTTTGAAGTTTTAGACTTAAATCAAATTTAAGTCCTTGCAATGAAAGACAATGTTTTAATTTAACACTTTAAACTGAGCTAGAAGCTACTTGAAAGCAATCTTAATTAGTAATGGGTTAATTACCAAACTGGTTGACGGCTGTGCCGTAGTTGTAGAAGCATTTACGCAGCCGTCACCTGCACAGCTATGACTTGGCCTTTATCCGTAGGTTCCCTTCTCTAAGAGAAGCTTAACTTAGATCTTAAAATTTATATACCAAAAACAGAAGTGATCAAAGTATCCCTCTATAAATCTTTATCCTGCTTTAACTGCTTTCTCTACTTACTTGCTCTATCCCATATATCTATCTACTCACACATATAACTAACCCACTAAAAAAAAACTAACTTATCTCTTGGCATAACTTTCCTTGTACTACTCGTATTTACACTTGAAGCAAAAAGTGCATTTGAAAAACTTTACCCTTTCGTTAACTGAAAAGAAATTCTCTGCTTTTACTTACAATTAGTTGCCTAGACAAATATGTAAAAAAAAACCTCTTACAAAAACTAAAATGTACACTCAACTTTTTGACCACACTTTTACCCCTCTCACCGTCCATCCTCCTACATTCAGCATGCATACCACAACCAAGTACAACAATTTCTTTATCATATACTTACAACAACTTCATAATTCAGACAATTGCAAAATTGCATTTAATTTTAGTCTTTGCTCTGCTCCTAAGCTTAAAATTACTTCTAACAAAAATTGCTCGATATGCTCGAATTGCTCTGAACCAAAACCTAAGTAAAAAAAGCTGCTTTACACCAGATACCAAAATACTGAAAAACTACCAAAATACATTGAAATATCCACATCAAATTGTTCGCCACTAATCTCTGCTCTGCAATCCAACTGTAGGTGTGCCTGGTAAACGCAACGAGATCTATTACAACTGCTGCCCGGAACCGTATATAGACATAACATTCGCCATTATCATACGTCGTCGTACATTGTACTATTTTTTTAATCTGATCATACCGTGTGTGTTGATTGCCTCGATGGCTTTGCTGGGCTTTACATTGCCACCGGATTCGGGTGAAAAATTATCGCTGGGTAAGTGTAATCACAGTTGATGGGGCCAAACACAACTTGTACTCGTTAGGGATTTTGGTTCTCATAAGTAGGCTATAGTTGAGGCGATGAAAAGTAAGCTACATTAATTTGAATCCACTTTACGCAAGACAAATACTTATGCGAAAGGAGGACGGGCGGAGGCGGAGCCAACCAGCCATCCACATGCAAACAGCTTAAGAGGGCGCCTCGAAAAGTATTTGCCAAGTACTTTTTAAATAATGACAGCCTCGTGCACCCGGTAGGAGAGAGGCGAATTTAAAATTAGATGCCTGCCAGAAAATGTTCAACTTGATGAGCGCTGGGAGAGAAGGCGCCTCCTTCTGCTCCACCCACCGACTGAAGGCGCACATTAGGCATGTTTGCTGGCTGTTGACGATGTCGATGATGCTGATGACGCCACAGTCTCGGGCTCTGAGTTTGGTAAACAAACTATTGAACTTTTAATGTTGCCTTGACTGAGTAGTAGTAAAAACTGTTCAACGACTACGTCGAAGGCGTGGGGACTGCCATTGACAGGACGAATCAGTTGAGGGACCAGGCAAAAGTTGAAGACTTCTACTTAAGCGGAAAGTTGAGTACACAAAATAGAAATTGATGGCTAGGCAAGTGGATTATTGAGTGACGAGCACTTAACACTTGCTAGTAGACCAAATAGTTGGTGGGATAAGCGTAAGAAAATGCCCCAGATTGGACTATCTGGTAAAAAACATAGAGTTTTGGCATCCACGTTGGGCGCTAAGCTGTATGAGGTGTGATTTTTGAAGTAAGTCGCTCTCTCCCATTTGTAATCGAAGCTTAAAAAGCTCAATCGGAAGTCAAAATAAGTTGAAATCAAAGTTAAAGGTCCTTCGTTGGGCGCCAATTGCTCGAAACAGAGATTAAGATAATATATATTATTAAGCTTACACCAGGTCTTCCATTTATCCTAATTGAGTAGAGTCAAGTCTCGTTGATATATAAATTTCATTTGGCCTTCGTTGGGTGCCAATTTCTTAAACACAGAGATTAAGATGTCTCGTTTTTGAAACCATGTGTTATAGCGTCTTTATTCAAGGTGGTTTATTGTGGAAGTTATTTTTAGTTGAAAAGAGGATTTATTGCCAACTTTATCTGGTATATTTCGTTATTAAGAAGTTTAGGAAAAAACCACATTCAACCACATTCAATCATTTTAGTTATTTGAAACTAGAGCTAAGAGCCCTTCGCTGAGCGCCAATTGCATAAAATCAGCTATAAAAATATTAAATTATAACGACTTTTAAAGCAGATGATATTTTTGTGCAAGTTTTCTTTGTAGACCTAAGTAACCTATTGCCCACCAATTACCTTTTGATCGTTATTGAGAAGTATTGAGCGAAGCCTAAATATTATGCCCATTCGAAAAGTTAGAAGAAACGCTTTGCCAGTAAATTCCATTCCAAAAGTTAGAAGAAACGCTTTGCCAGTCCATTCTACCATCTTAGTTAGTTGGACTTTCCTTGGGCACCATTTGAAGAGAGCAAAGCTTATATTACGCCACCTTTATAAAGTTTGCAGAAACGCTTTCCCATTCAATTCGAACATCTTAGTTAAAATTAAAGCTAAGGGCCCTTCCATGGACGCCATTTGTATAGAGCACGGCTTATATATTACGCCCTCTTCAATAAGTTAGAAGAATCGCTTTTCCAGTCCATTCGACCATTTAGTTAGTTAAGACTAGAGCTAAGGGCCCTTCGTTGGGCGCCATTTCTCAAGAGCAAAGCTTGCATATTAAGCCCAATTAAAAAAGTTTGAAGAAACGCTTTCCCAGTCCATTCGACCATCTAAGTTAGCTAAAATTAGAGCTAAGTGCCCTACATTGGGCGCCATTTTTGTATAGAGCGAAGCTTAAGTATTAAGCCCTCTTCAAAAAGTTAGAAGAAACGCTTTCCCAGTCCATTTGACCATCTTAGTTAGTTAAAATAAGAGCTAAGGGCCCTTCGTTGGGCGCCTTTTGTATAGAACAAAGATTAAACATTGCGCCTACTTTGAAAAGTTTTAAGAGACACTTTCCTAGAACATTCAATTGTCTTAGGAACTTAAAATAAGAGCTAAGGGCCCTTCGTTGGGCGCCTTTTGTATAGAACAAGGCTTAAACATTGCGCCCACTTTGAAAAGTTTTAAGAGACACTTTCCTAGAACATTCAATTGTCTTAGGAAGATATCAGGGCTAAGAGCTTTTGTCCAAGTTTTCCCTGTAGGTGCGATTAGTAAATGGACCCCTTAATTCCTTTTTCACATCAGCAGTGTGAAGGAATGCTTAAATGTACATCTACTACGATCAGAGTTTTTTATTTAATTTATTTTACACACATCTGTATATTTAACTACCTTTAATTTGTTCAACCCATCACCTGGATAACTTTCTCCTAATCTAATATCTAGGTGTTACCATCTTGCTCTCGCTGACTGTGTTTCTCAACATGGTGGCCGAGACAATGCCGGCCACCTCCGATGCAGTGCCTCTGTTAGGTAAGATCATTTTGTTTACCATAAATACAAATTGCTGTTGCGTATTGTGCTTCTTGTATATGTCATACTACTAAGTCGTTGTATCCACTTCAACTATGATTTTTGAGTTCGTTCGTATAGTATCTGTAAAAAAAAACTATTGCAGTTGCATATTCATTACATACTTCTTACTCATATATAAACATGCATTTCTAAAACGATTTTAAACTCAAAATAAAATCCGATGATTTTATAATATTAAAACTTTGACACACTACTTAAAAAAAGAAAACAAAACAAATAATAAGAAATTATAAACAAGTGATTTCTTGGGCTCCAAAATCAAATGATCTAGTACATCGTTTGACTTTGAAGTGTTCTAAGAAATCAGCAAGTTGATGCCAAAAAAAAATTTAAAAAAATTCCGTAGAGAAAGAAAAATAAACCAAACTTAATAACCATAAATAGAAGGGCAAATAATATTCTGCAAACCTTTTAAAATGACTATATCTAATACAATTGGAAGTGAACGATATAAAAAAACTATATATATGTATATTTAGACTTATACACGAGTTGGTTTGAAAAATGCACACACATTTGAAAACGAGTTTCTTGCACGCTATGAAATATTCTTTGTTTCGGTTGTAAGAAATTGAAGAAAATTCGATACAAAATTGAAAATATAGACAGGTTGTTCCAGAAATACATTTAAAATGGTTTTAATGTCAGATTTAAGCAGGAATATTTTTTGGTGACTAGTTTGGTAGTTCAGAAAAGTATTTATAATCTTTTAATAATATTTTATTTTTCTTAAGCATATCGTGATGCAAGTCATGCGTTGTATTTAAAAATTAAAACCTTTAAGTTGATAACACCTGTACCAAGCTCAATGTTTTGATCTTTGACTCAGGTGTAAAGTAATAAACCCATGTTTCCACCACGAATTTGAATCGATTTAAAAATTCGTTTTTATTTTTACAAGCTCACAGAAATGTTAGGCTGTCAAATTCCAAACGAAAGCATTCAAGGGTTGCCGCTTTATATTGTAAAAACACTCGGTTTTTTCCATCTGGCTGTCTAGTTATGGGACAGCTCTTTTATAATTTTAGTACAGTATATTCAAGTATCTCTTAGAACTCGAATTCTGTTATCTTACGATCTGAGAACGCTTAATATATATTAAAATAAACGGGATCAGACTTCGATTTTTATAAACAAGGTTCTTTAAACTGCAGCTCTTATAAATATAACTGTATGAAACATTATTTTATGAGTGGCAAGCTTTTGTCTTTATTTAAGTAAAGTCAAACTTTGGATGTTCTGCGCTTTCACCAAATATGTTCAATTTGACCGCAGGATCCTTTTTGATCAATCTTCGACTTTTCAAGCAAAAGTACATATGCAGAAGTCAGCATATATAACTTATATAAAATAACAAATTGTTGAAGATTAACTTCGATGGGGTACAGGCTAGGAAAAGAGTAGGTCGAGTTTTGCCTGCAGCCGATCGTCAAACGGGTAGGGCTTGTACTTGCGCGCTACTTCGGGAGGAAAGAACCATAACTTCCCATTTTCGACGAGGGGCAAAAAACCAAAAATGCTAATAGAGGATGACGGGATGAGACCACGTCCACCAAAGGGAAGGGAAATAGAAGAGAAGATCGCTCCGGGGGTTCGGGGAAACGACTAGATAAGGACACGTCCGTTTTCCAGAACCCTAAGGGTCAAAAAAAGACGAACTCAAGATGACGGGATAAGGCCACGTCCATTGCAAGACGAGAAAATAGAGAAAGAGAGGAGAGATGCCCCGTAATTGGTAGGATGCGACCACACCAAGACAATGTCCGCATCGCTCTAACCACCGTGTTTTCCTATATGTGTTATAAGCCCTTAGCAACTCGCTGGCAACATTTTAAAAGTATTTACATGCGTACTATCGCTCAACAGCGCCCAAAATTTATATGCAGCGCAAATTTTATCTCTAATCCACTTATTGCTCCATGCGCGGGCTACCAGGGGGAATGGTAGAGGAAAAGTTAGAAAAATTAATTATCAAGCACTTCTGATTCTACCGGTTACAGTTTCTATTCACAGATATCCACTTCACTCGTCCTGTTGCACCGATCTTTATTTGATTTTGTATCTCCTATTCTTTTTCACTTACGGTATTTACACGATGAAGCAATCTTCATGAAGTTTTTAAAAAAGCTCTTGCTTGTAGGAAAGAGGTGTAGAAGTTTGTTTCATTGTGTAAACATTGACTTACTTTACTCGATCCACTACACACATGCTTTTAAACTAATCCAAGCCATGATCTGTACACGTCCGATCGGTTTGATTTCCGCTGAGCAAGAGAATGAGCCCATGCCTGTGGTGTAAACACTTGCCCTCTCTTTGCTGGCTTATTTAACCATTCGGTCTTATTAAGTCCCTTTCCTTTGCGTTTTCGGGATTTTGTGCACTCTGACAAAAGCTGACTGATCTGGGTTCAACAGTGGTATTTTGATACCTAGTAAGACCAGTCGTGTAACGACCATAAAATGGTAGCAGACTATTCTTTAGTGCCCGTATGCAGTCAGTTTTAATCATCCTTTCAGAAGTAAATTGCAAATTGAACCTTTGATACTTGTTCAATGATATGAATCTGATTTATCGAGATTAATCTTTTTCACATCAGAAAAAAATAGGAAATATACGATAAGGCATATGCAAGAGTGCAATGCAAAATTTAGTTATACAAATGAATGATATGTTATATAATTATGATAAGAACCTTAGTATAAATTCAAACTATTGTATAAGCAAAAGAAATTAAACAAAGTTAGTTGATCAATCAGTTTTGGAACAACCTGCTATATAATCCCAAATCTCTCTCCCACCAAAAATGTACAACCAATCGATTTGAAATTTTTGTTTTTCAATAATTTTGTTAACAAAATTATTTGATTACCCAAATTCGTATTTCAATTTAATACCAAAAAGAAAAATACATATATTTTCCAACTCTATTGTTAATCCATATCTAATTCAGTTTTAGTCGGTGTTTAACTTTGATATATGTATTAAATTCCTACAACTAAATCGTTTTAAAGTAACTTGAGTGTGTGTGTGTGTTCAAAATTAAATTAAAAAAAAAAAACAGAAATCGTTATGTTCTTTTTTCCCAGTAAATATTTGTTAAACGAGAAGCTAACCAAACGATATTTGCATTTAATGTACTAACTGAATTTTTTTGTATATATCTTTGCCTTCTTTTTTTCTCTTCTTCAAAAAACTGTGTACCCTTTGCCAAACCAAAAAAAAACCAAACCAAAACTCTGAATGAATTGTGAAACGAAATATGTGCTACCCCGTACGATTGCTCGACAAAAACTAATAAAAAACTAATCAACAAACAAACAAATACGCCTAACTAACACCCAACTAACACTTGATGCACCACAACACAACAACAATAACACCATTTCTATATACGCTAATATATATATATCCATACATTATATATATAATATATATATTGACTACACGCCCAACCAACCAACAGGTACATATTTCAATTGCATAATGTTTATGGTAGCTTCATCCGTTGTGTCAACGATTTTAATATTAAATTATCATCATCGAAATGCTGATACGCACGAAATGTCCGAATGGGTAAGTTCCAAAAAATAGGTCAACCCACCAACCAACCAAGCAACAAAAAATAAAAAAATTAAAATCAAACAACCAACAAACTCTATATCCAACAAAAGCGACCATCACTCATCATCTATATATACCTATATATATTTAATATAAATATATATATATAGTCACCGTCAGCCTTTCCACAGTGGCCACACAACCGCTGCAGCTGCAGCAGCCAAAGGCAACCGAAACTCCATCCTGCTCCAGGACATTTCCCTTTCGCTGCTGCTGCTGTTGCTCCTGTGTCCACTGTCGCATAGCATTAGCATTTTTTCATATGATTTATCTCGAGCAAAAAAAAAAGTGGACAAAAAAATACTGCAAATGTGCAAAAATAATTTATGTGTTTAGCTAGAGAAATGTTTTTGTGTTTCCTTTGATTTGTTTTCTCGTTGTTTAGTTACTTGTTGTACTTTGTGTTGTAAACCAAAAACCAAAACAGAACAACATCTAGTTTATGCGTTTATTTTATGTTAGTTTCAATTGATGCTCACCCCCCCACACCCAAAAGGCAAACGCAAAATGCAAAAGCAACGGCAAATGCCGTTTTTTTTTTTTGAGAAGGAGCTTCAGGAAGGCAACTGTATTAGTTCAAGCAAAAGGGTTATGGTGTATTGCGGAAATAAGTTGAAATATGCATCATAGTTTCATTGACAACTAAATTGAGTTTGAATCGTGGAATGGTGGATAAAGGACCGGGATATATTCGCTACATAAACGCACTTAAAGAATACTTAAAGAACGGGGCCTGTGAAAGGATCGCAATTATTCAACTATGTGGGTCGCTCCTCTATTCATCAAGAGTTTTAGAGGCTTAAGGGTTCACCACTTGTTTAAATAAGGAATTTGCCATGAGACATTCAAAATGTTAGGTCAGGTTAGGATAGGGCGGTTGCTGAATGTGGGGAAACCCTTCAACACAATTAGGCCATTTAGTTGGCCCATTGTGATGCCGCTTTCAGACTTATTTCTTGTCCATTCCTCCTATGTTTGGGGCCTAATTAATCTCTAATTTCATACGTTCCTTTGTGATAGGAACCCTTTAGGATCTAGGTCCATCCTGTTGCCTATATGAATCCTGAGATTTATTTTGGAGTTCAGAAAGTTCTGATATGTCTGTTAGGAAGTATGAGTACGACTTAGGTCAGGACAAGAGCAGAAGAAGTGTGAGGCTGATTCCACTTCTTTCTTGTCAATGCAGCTTCTGCAGAAATCATTGGAGTAGGAGTGCAACTCATCTGCCGGCATGTGTTCCGATCGGCCAGTGACTTGTAATAGACCTAACAACTGCTCCAATGAGCATTTTTCGCTGCAATTCGGCTAGGTCAGTTGCGCTGTCTTATTGCTCGTATAAATCTTTTATGATGAGCCTGCACGTAGCCATGGGCATACCTACAGTTTCCCTATGAATCGAATTCACGTAGATAACGTGAATTTAAAAGTGTCACGGTGTGTCACGACATGTCACGACGTGATCGTGAGAAAACACATACTTTTGTGCGTGTGTATCCTGAGCAAACAGGCAGTCTAGGTTAGTTCGTTTATGGTGTGGCCATGACACCCATGATAGAATAATGGTCTCTTAACGCAACAATTCGGGGTTGGTTGAACATGCGTAATCATTATTATTCGTGCATGAATCGAGCGTGACCCAAATCACTTCAAAATAGTGTGCGTGAATCGTGCGTTAAGAGATTTGTATTTCGTGAATCGTGCGTTACGTGAAGAAAAAATTGATCACGCGCACTGCTTGATTGGAGATATGTTTAGAATAGCGTCTAGAGCCTCACTGGGAGTGGTGCGAAGTGCACCCGTAAAGCATATTTCAGGCATGCGCTGGACCTAGGAGAATCTGCGCTGCTGTCCTTTCTTTTTCTGGACTGGCCACTATAGTGATACTTCGTACAGTAGGACCGCTCGTACGATTGCCGTGTACATCCATCGAACTATGTTTGAGGTCATTCCCGATTTGAGTTCGATAGTTTTCCTACACGCATAGAGGGCGACAGTGGATTTCCTGACCTGAGACACACAAAATAGTCTCAGTATGGTCAATTAGTGGTAGGCCTGCCCGTTTTTCGATGCAAATAGCAATAAAATGTTACAGAAACAACCTCTAATTATTAGTACATATCATGTCGTTTGCTTCGCTTAAGTAAATATTAAGAATGGTTAGTTCTTGGGTGTACTTAAACTAAGTACGAATTTATCTAATAAGAACAAATCAGGATTGCTTTAAGACCATTTCGTTCTAAGAATAAGTTTAAAAAAAACTATGGAATAGCCCCAAATTGTACTTAATTTATCCCGAAACGGTCTTAGATCAAGTATATCGGGATTGGATAAATCGTACTTGAACCAAGTATTTTTTTACTTCACTAACTATTGAAATCGTTTGTTTTTGATTTAAGTACAAAGTTTTCCGTTTTTTTTTTCCTGAGTATACATACCGTTAAGTTAGCCTAATTTTGTTGTATACAAAATCCATTTCAAGAAAATTTTACTGTATATTCCGCAATGCAACGAACCGTTTTGTCTCGATTAAGAGTTACACAAAGATGGATTTATGTTATGCCCTTTAAGAAACTCCGTATTACTTCTTTTTACTTTTTATATTATTTATTATTTTGCTGGGATTATTAACATCAGCGTGGGTAAGCCCCTGCTTGAATAGCACAGGCCTTTGCTTCGCAAATGCAAAATGAATGAAGTACCGGCGCCATATCACAGAAACATGGATAGAAAACATGGCTCTAGTCCAGCCTCGCTTATAGGGTTATTATGTTATTTTTGGACTGCTCCCAAACTCAAATATCATGACCACCGCTGATTTAAAATATAATGTATTGTGCATTAAAATTTGGTTTGCTTATAACTTGACAGAAGCTTCTTCAAGTCAATTATTCCACAAGTCAACTGGAAGTCGTGAAAACCCTAATTATTTCAAAAACTTTTCTTCAAAAAAGTTTACATTTAAACAGGATTTTGTCATGCATAAAACATGTGGAACGAATACATTCGTCATGCATGCCGAGCCCTTCGCCAAAAGAGCAAACATTTTTTCAGTCGCTGGCCAGCATTCGATGAAGTAGGTCAGAGCCGTTTTGCTTGGCAATATATTCTCAGACCAATACACTCCTACTTTTTTTCCTGGCTCTTATTGACAAACTCAAATTTTAACACTAATTATTCTAGTGAAGTCTAATCAATGGCGTTGTCGTTAAAGTAAGGCTGCGTTCACACTGTTCGACGCATGAGACATGACATTCTAATAGGCCCTTATGTTGTTTTGTTTCATTGTGAATAGCTTGTCATTTGACATTCAAAACAATACAACCTGAAGGCTTACTAGATTATCATGTCTCATGCTTCGAACAATGTGAACTCAGCCTTATCAAACCTAAAACATTTATAATGTTTCATAAAAACCCGCTTTACAACAATTTGCTCGGTTTTCCACTGTATTTTGACATTCACTCGAAAGTGCCGAGGGTTTTGTTGTCACGTAATACGGTAACACTTTTTTTTTTAAATATAATTTAAAAAAAAAAAACGTATTAAAAAATAACATTAACGCCTATTTTTATGAACTAATGCTTCATTACACCAATAGAAAAAAAACATACTATGCTATCGGTTCTTGCATCGGTAAAGTGTCGAAACATTTATCTCAAAAGTCGTCGTTGAAACACCGACCGTGTGACAACTTCTCGTATAGCTATCATAACTCCACTTCAATCATTTGCTTCTAGTCGTAGCCCATCTACATTCGATGCAACATTCATCCTGAAGCCCTTCATCAAAGCAAAGCAAATACAAAAACCAAAAAAAAAACTGCAATTAGTTTGCACCAAATAAATATCTTGTTGTTTGTTATTAAATTATGATTATGATTGTTATTATGGTTGTCGTCTTGTCGTATACACACATTTAACTATTTTCGTTTCGTTTTTTGTGTTAGTTTTTGATGCCTACTTAGAGGCGCTTATGCAAGCTGTTTCCTTTTTTTTTTGTAAGCCGAAAAGAACGTCAGTTGAGTTGAGATGAGTTTATGTCAATGTGTGTGTGACCCAGAATCGTGAGGAAAGAACAAGAGCCCAGCCGAAATGTGACGGACGGATGTACAGAGTACGAACTGAATGTTGTAACGATCCAACAACATGTCTGGCTACTATACGTGTCTACTATAAAATAATTTATGTAATGAAAAATATCGTAATGTTGATGTTGGGCCCATAATAATTTCAACTTAACTGTGAAACTGTAACTTTTAATATATATAAGCCAACCCCAACCTGAAAATCCCAGCAACCAAATACCAGAAACCCACTAACCAACTAACCACGCTGAGCTCTTTTTTGCTCGGAACTTCGTCACTAGTTGCACACATTCTACTTGCTTTTTGTGGCAGACCAAAAAAAAAAAAACAAAACAAAAAATCCAAAAACTGCAGTCTAATTATATACTCTTATGCAATATGTTGCCAAATGTAAATGGTATTCTCTTTTATATATCTTCTGCTATATGTTATCTATTTTTCCTGTCCATATACTTATAATCTATGTATATGTGTGTTGTGTGTGTGTACGTATTGAATGTTTTTATATCGTGAGTGGCAAATGAGGAATGCGAAATATGTGTGATTTTAAGGCTAACATTATGTTGTAATCATGAGATATAGTTGAAGAAGTGATTGAAATTTTTCCTATAATAAGTGTATAATATGTGTGCAAGTTTGTATCTTTGGAAAATTTTAATTGAAAATTTTTGTGGTTTCTGCTTCGTTCTCTTTAGCCAAGCCTTCCAACGTGTCTCATATTTAGATTAGAAATTGCGAAATTTCACTTTTTTCAGTTTATAGCAGGAATATTAGTTATTCTATTTAACCTTTTTGTGATTACCACGAATCTGTTTGGGGAATATTCTCCATCACATCAAAAATTTATCAAAATATTGTTTATTTTAGGCAATTTTTTTTAAGACGCCTATCATTTTTTTACTTTCCATGGAAATCATCGTAAAGTAGGTACTATTCTAAAGTTTAAAAAAATAAAGCTCATGGGATTCTGTGATTTTTAAACAGTTGCAAAGTGTATATTAATTTGGTCCAGAAGTTTGCAATGCATAGAAATAGAAAATAGAAACTTGATGACGAGCCGAATCAATTGAGCATTGTATTTCTGTTCGACCGTTTTATAAACAATTTCATAATTTCATTTTTATAAACAATTTCAAAAATTGGGAAAAATAAAAAAAATTGGAAAGAAGTGTTATTTTTTTTTTTTAATTGATATCTCAGATTCTGTTTATCGGACAAATCTCGGATTTGTTGTAATGAATAGAATTTTGTTGAGGCTATTAAAATTATAATTAAAAAATTTATATGCCTCAAAAGAAAGCTTCGCCACGCAGTCTGTTTCAAAGCAGTTTCAACGGAACTTGGCTTCAGAAAAATGTCAACATCGGCCAAATCGGACAACCATATCATATAGCTGCCATAGGAAATATTTGTTTAATTGCCTTTGGTTGACAAAAATTCACCAGCCCAAACTACAATTAAAATAAAAGAAATGTTTTTCAGAACGAAATTAGCGAACTGATAAGAATATGCAATATGGTCCAGTTTATAGAAGGAATGGAGGTTATTCTAGATAATTTTCTTGAGCTTAACACGAATCTATTCACCAAAACCGGAATCTATTCTTTTGCTTAGCATACTTTTAGACAGCAAAATAAAGTCAAACTTTAAGAAAATTCTAGCACATGTATTCAAAATAATATATCTTCGTTTAAAAAAATCGCAAAATTATCTGGGACAATTTATTTAAAAGCTAAGGAATATTACTTTAACTAATATCAAGGACATTCAAAAGAGACGTATTGGTTGCCCAAAAAGCATGACTTAAAATGGTCAACATAAGCACTTTTACCAACTATTGCCTCAATTAAAAACAATTAGATATGTGTGAGATTTAAGTTTTTTGTGTATAGGCTTTGGTTCGATCTAAGGTTCCACCAAATTTAAATAGAAAAGCAACTAATTTGTTAAATAAAAAATCTGAATTTATGTATTTTTGATTTCTTAAAAGTAAGATATTTATTTTAAATTTTTATTGGTAAGTTGTATATCTTCGAGTCTAATCTACTTTTTTGATCACACAAAATAAATTATAGCGTGTAAAAGTCCGATTAACTAAGACTTGTAGCTTTTGTTGAATCGAACAGAAAATGTTGGTTTGGAACAGTTTCGGGATGAACCATTTTTTCACAAGATGTTTGGTTCGCAGTAAATGAAAAGTTGGAATTCCGTTCAAGCATTTATTCAACATGGTATATCTTCCTTAACAAAAATCGCAGAATTGTTTGGTATAATTTATTTTAAAGCTAACGAATATTACTTCACCTTAATATTAAGGGGAAGAAAACAAACATATAGGTTGCTCATAAAACATGACTTAAAATGGTCAAAATATGCACTTTTACCAACTTTCGACTCAAATTACCAAAAATCCGGACGTGATGGAACATTTGCCATATATAAAAATCATCTAGAATCAACACCATTCTTTTTATAAACTGAATATAGATGAATTTTGTTGCCTTTTGTTATTGTTCCTTTAAAATTAAGTCGCATTCCAGCCTTAGCGCTGTACCAAAATTGCTTCTAAAAATACCATTTAAATAGAGGCATTTATTATGCTTGTGAGCAAAGCGACCAGATTAGCTAAATAAATATTAAGACTGGTTTAAGGTAAGACTTTTTAAGGTAATTTTTTTAAGTTCCATTTTTGTAAATCCAGGTGCTTATTGAGGAAATAAAGGTTGACTACTTTTAGTATGCTTTTGAAATATCTTTGCGTGTATCTTTATCTTGCACGTATGATTTAACCGCTGCCTAAAAATATATATATATTTTTTCTCAATATGCACATGTATTTAGAAAAAGGGAACGTCAGAAAATGGCACTAAGTGTGTTATTTGCAAAATATATTTCTTAATTGACAAATAAAATTTCAAATGAAATACTTTTTTTATACTTTATTCCGTTGAAAAAATTATTTACCTATTTTTATGCGATCAGAAGAAAGTTTATAATATTCTTTCTTTTTCCATAGTGATGGACAACCAACCAGTTAAAAAAGTGAATACAAATTAGTTACTTCTTGAGCTTTTGTTTAAATACTAATATCGTATTTGTGACCTTTACTTGAATTGTTTACTGGTGCATTGCACAAAGCTCTCGCAAAACAATCTCAATATATGTAGTGCCAAGCTATTTTTTTGTTTTGGCAGTAATTTTGGTGCAATGCGTAATATTAATAAAAGAAAATTTTCCATTTGAGAGCTTGCACTTATCTGTCTGAGCGGCCCGTAAGAGTTGTAAGTATAACAATGAACTTTTGCCCTGCATAAAAAAGTTTGTTTATGCCCTACACTAGTAATTTCGCTTCCTTACATGAGCGACACACATAAAGGTTGTAATATCAATATAAAATATTAAAATGTTCATCATGATTTTGGGTTGCACTCCAGAACCTCAAGTGGAAAGCAATTTCTTTACATTATTGCAATTGCCCCATCGATGAAGAGCATAATGAAAAGTTTCGCTAGACGAGACCAAGATTCAAAAGTACTCCGTTGGCAGTCGATTGGCTTTTAAGAAGTCACTCACATGAAACGTTTTTTGTATGGTTATCGCGTAAGAATGTTTGAAAGGGAGACGCCTTGCCCACCAACCCACCACCTAAGACTCCATTCTGACATGCAATTGAATTTGGAGCAAATCGAGAAATCGAGCACACAAAGTAACTGACAAAAGAAACAAGCGAGCGGGGCAACCGGGGACAAGCGTTGGCCCAGTTGCAAGTTGTCCTGACATGGGCACGAAAATTGAGCCAATTGGCAAAGGACGGCAGGAGCGGCAGGAAGGGCAGGCGGCGGGCAGGTGCATTAGAAATGTGCATGTACAAGAAGTCTTCCTTTCAGCTGGCACTTGAATTTTGCCCGCGTTTTTGTGTGATAACAACAAATCAATTTGCACAAAATTTGCACAAAATGCTTGGAGGAAGGCGGTCATATTGATATGGATATGGCAAATGCCAGCAGTTGCTCCATAGCCTTGGTTAACTTTGCATTTAGTTTGCCAACCACGTACTCGAAGCGCATTTCCATGTAAGCTTCCATCTCGCTTGTTAGCCAAAAAAAAAAAAAAAAAGTAGAGAGAAAACGAAAACAGGGAGGACACAAAGTGCAAGCGAGATTGTCAACTGAATTTAGGGTTAGTCACAGAGACGAGCAGAGAGGAAGGCAGAAGGGGAGTTTAGTAAGGCATGCCCTGACAATCGATTTGGCTTTTGTTTTTTTTTTTTAGGGTCTTTTGTGGCGGTATTTGAATTCACTTCAGAATCAACCAGCTGAAAAATAGTTGGAAATGAGGAGATGATTAGCAAAGGCGGAACGTAAATTGCATTTCAAATTGCAAATCAGTGAATATTGATTACAATTCAAAATTAAGGAGGTTCTTGAATATTATTTAAAAAATAACAACCGATATTCAAAAATCTAGTTGCAAGAATTTGCGAATTTTGTCCAAGAGAACTAGATTGATTTTACTTTATGTAGGAACTCTTGGTCAAAATTAGTTTAAAAGCTTATTTGAATAATATATTTCATATTTTTTAAATAAGAATGTAGATTTTTAGATTAAAAAAAAATTTGGCAACCCTCTGTCCATAAATACATATATACATATTTCTCATAAATTATTATGGTCACACTGACTCTGGAACTTTCTTCTAGCTACACAAGCTCCGCGATCTGCTCGCCATATTTCTTAATCGTTTAATTGCTGTGTTACAAACAAAGTTTAATATTGGCATCGTTTTATTTAATAAGGCACAGTTCAACACATGGGAGATTGACCTCAAAAATTTATTGGATTGAAATAAAATTTATTTTATCTTATGCAAGATTTAAATATATCGTAAGATGCCTGGTAATGCAAGAGATATATATCCCGAAATAGTCAAAGTTAAAGTATTTCAGAATAGAAAAAATCGAATTGTAATGAGTATAAATATAGTATTTAAATCAAGTATTTTTGTACCTAAATATAAATAATTTTCTGGCTTTAAATTCCCCAAATTTCAATCTTTTGGCATGTGTGGTTTTCGATTTTCACATGAAGAAAATTCCGAGCAGCTAAAGAAGCTTTTAACTTCTACTTATTACAGCTTAAGCCAATATAGCTGGTGAAGGTGACACGGTTGTGAAATAGTTCATAAAGAAAATAACTTTTTATTAAATATTCCAAGGTGGGGTGAGACCCACTACTACCCACTGACCACATATATCTTTAATATCTGAAGTGAACGGTTTCCGGAATTACCATATTTGATTTCACTAAAAAATGTTTCCCCCCTGGCCCATTTGGATTAAATTCAATCTGAAAAAACCCAAAATCCGCTGTCTTATTATTTTATTGCTTCAACTTAAATTATAAATTGAACAGATTTTTCGGAAAACTGTCATTGATAGGTTTAATTTCATTTGATTAAGGTCAGTGTGACCAGAGTTTGTTAAAAAAATTCGAAATCAGTAATAATTATGTGAAATTTGCTAGAGTAAAACCTTGTACCCATAAACTATTGTACTTCAGCAGTGAAACCGAAATTGTATCAATTTTTAAGGGTTAAGTGGTTGCTCTCATAGGCAAAAAATCGAAAAATCAAATTCAAAATATTTAAGTAAAAAGTTGGTAGATTTTCTCTTAAATATTCAAGCACAAGAATCCTTATTCGATTGCAATTACATAAAAATAAATCACAAAAATATTTTGTGCCATTTTCATCAATTACACAGGGCAACAGTGTTTTTGGTGCAGCCCTATCTTTAGCTGATTGCACTAAATAAAACTGCATACTCGGTTTTGTTCCATCTGCTCTTGTTTCCAAGATATGGCGGAAAATGCAAAAGGGTCCAAATTGGTCTCTGAAGTCAGACGTTTCTCGATTTATGGCTATTTTTACAAAAATAAATGGTTCCAAAAATAAAGGTTCCGAAATACCGGTACGCAAAAAATAAATAATAACGGTTCTGGATTTGAGTTTCAATCGGTTCTTTTCGGTATACGGTTCCGGTTCGGGTTCCGGTTTGACACCCTGCTAATAAGCACTTGCTTGTGAATACCCTACACAGAGAAAAAAATTAATATGAAATGACAGTCATTTCCACATTTTTTCATATCAATTTCACTCCGATATGACGAAGATTAACTTGATATGATAAAAATATCAATACGTTCTTTTTTTTATAAAAAAAAAAACATTGCCTTGTCTGAGGCGAACTCGAGACCTTGCACTTAACACGAATTGAATGACGCCACAACGCAGTCAGCTAACGCACACGCTTATGGACAAACGTCTAAGAGACAATTTATGTTAAGTACGAAAAAACTGATATTTTCAAAAGATCAGTTTAACCAGCAAAGATTAAATTGATCTTGAGCTTTTTTTTCTCTGTGTAAGGGGCGTTTTCATATCTTGCCTTTACAGTCTACTTCAGCAAAAGGCGACTTTATGATAAATGCAGGATTTAAGACATGTGGCTATTATATTCGTATATTCAATGGAATCGTCATTCAACTTTTCATTTAATTTCCAGTTACTTAATATCAGCGAATTTTGATTAAAATTAGTTGACTATGTAGTATAGCTGCCATACTTCCAATTAGTCTTAAAATTAGTCTTAGTGAGAAAAATGTTTTTGTTTTCGATTTTTTTTTATATCGTATACAAACTTGGTATTTATTATTTCCTTATGCATCTACTCAATTATAGAAAGTTTAAACAAAATCGAACGGCTATATCATAAAGCTGCCATAGGAACGATCGGTCCAAAAACTAGTTATAGCGAGAAAAACTTTTTTGAAAATAAGTAATTTAATATAGGTCTTCATAATTCTGTCAAATTTGATTAAAATCGCACGGCCTAATCGTATAGCTGCAGTACAATCGATCGTTCGAAAAATACTTTTTTGTAAGAAAAACTTTTAAGTTTTCTAAGGTAGCGTCTTTATGCATCTTAATCCTGAATATTATCTGCTTAAACACAATTTTTCTGAGTTTGATCTAAATCGGATAAAAATAAAGTAATTAAATATATATTTTTCGTAATTTTTTACGAATTCATCACTGATATGTGGGCGTACAAGTGTCAAACCACGCCCATTTTTTCAAAATATAATTGTTATATTTTAATAATAAAGTGAGTTAAATATCAAATTGTTATCACTACCGGATGTCCATATTAATGCATCCACTGTGCAGTGTTTCCCCCACAGAAACGATCGACCGAAAAAGTGTATACTGTATACTGAACATTTACCAATCCCTATTGCCTTCGACTCTTTTGGCTCTGTCAGTTCACTCGATGGCACAGGCAATTGCGTCGCTTAGGAAAGAATAATAAAAACAAAATACATGCAGTTCTACCTTTAGATCGTACTAGCAGACGGCAGCAAATACAAAATATATGCAGTGCAGCACAGCGCAACCGAGACTCGAGTCGACTGACGGCTGCAAAACTCGAGCCTCGCTTATAAGGGCTGATTTTTATTTTGTTTTTGTTGTTGTACTGCTGCCAAACTCAAATTTTATGCGTATTATGTGTATTATGCAATATTAAACTCAAAAATTACGAAAATAAATTACTTTCAAACAGATTTCAAATTTTGGTCGGAGTTAAGAGACTATATCCTAAAGCTGAAATAGAACCGATCCGTCGGAAAATGTATCTTAGTATAAATATCTGACAAATATGTATATTCTATTGGTAAAATCAGTTGGCGCGAGCTTTTTAAAACTTCGTCACAGTCTAAGGGCCGTTTTCTCATGTTCATGTTTTTTAAATCTAGGTGCTTTTTAAGACGATCTATGTTGCCTACTTTTAGGCCGCTTTTTAAATCGCATCCAGGTCGTAGTTGACAGAAACATAGACATTTTAAAGCGGCCTAAAAGCAGGCAACTAAATTTTAACCAAAAAGAACCTGAATCTGAAAATCATGAACATGAGAAAACGGCCCTAAGTGCCTTCTCGTTTTTCCATCATGTTGGTAATATTATAAAATCATTTTGAAAGTAATTGAAAATTGCACTACCAAATATACTCGTCGTTTTGAAACTAAACTCTGATCTACTTATAAATTCCTAAAAAATAATCATTGATCATTTATGAGCTTGATTGTGTTGCCTCAAAATTTACAAAACTTTTGCACAGTTTTACTAAAAAAGTTGAATATTCAATTTGAAATTCATTCTACTGAAAACCAAGTCAGCATAACTTAAATGAAACTCCGGTTTTGGTGTGAATGTTTTTAAGGGGAGGGGTGGGACTATTTATAGCTGCTTTTTTGCATATGAAAGGGAACCCAAGCGATATTTGTTTGTTGTTGTTGTTACTAGCTAGCCCTGTGTCTGTGTCTGTGCCTGTCTGTATCTTTCTCTGTATGCTCTGTATCTGTATCTGTGTTTGTGTTGTAAATCATAAATTTTGCATGCATCATAGCTATAAATAAACCAACCAGGCTAGCTAGCCATGGTGAAAAGCGAACACTCACACACATATGTACAAACATATATTGATATTATTATAGCTTAGTGTAATAACAAAAGCACCTCACAGTGTCCTCCTGCTCTTGCTAACCGGGCCAATCCACATGTTGCTTAGTTGTAATCAAAATCAAATATAAATCATACTTGCGGTCTGTCTGTCTGACTGTCTGCCAGTTGAGTCTGTTCATGCAAAAGAGCCATAAATCGTAGCCCCGCCCGGTTAAGTATGCTACACCATTTGGCCACATACACACACACGAACACGAACACACACAACCTCATCATCACAAACTGAAACTTTGAAACACACACGCCATGGGAATTAGTGCTCTAAACGTTTCAATTTCACCACCTGCCGTTAGATACGCATCGTATTTTTATGCTGGCTGCCCTGGATATTGCGTATGAGCCGGCCGGGACGTCCATTGATCTTGGAATTTCCCACAACGCCCTGTTCGGACACCTCGTCGGAGCGCAAGCATCAAATACTCTCCGATGTGGAGCTGAAAGAGCGGTAACCAAGAATGAAGTTTTGATTGAACTTTTGAAGTGCAATTTGTATTTAATGAATATGCTTAATAATTTTTTCAATTTCCACCATTCAAGCTCCTCCAAATCACTGTTGGCCAATGTGCTGGATATCGATGATGATTTTCGTCACAATTGTCGCCCCATGACACCAGGCGGAACATTGCCACACAATCCGGCATTCTATCGCACGGTTTATGGGTAACAAAAAGCAAATCTAACTACAATTCAGGGATTAACCCCCGCCTTCTCATTCACTCACCCTGCCCAACCTTTATTCTTTTGCAGACAAGGCGATGATGGGAGCATTGGGCCAATTGGCAGCACACGAATGCCAGATGCGGTCACACATCATACGTGCATCAAATCATCAACAGAATATGAATTAGGTTTAATCTTAAAGGAAATTCGCGTTATTACTGATCAGGTAAGAAAACTCTGGGTAATTCATAGAATTTTTTATTACTTTTATTGGGCACTACGAGTGGATAGAGCTTAGGTGCAACTCACCAGATGCCAGTCCTTTGAGGGCAAAGTTTTAGCCGATTAAAAATTTAATTTGAAAATCAAAACTCCACGTATGGAAATTTAATTATCTTTGAGAACAAATGAACAGTCAATTAATAAAAAAGGTTCTTCAGATTTTTTTTAGATTTCTATATTTCCTTAATGTATTAGAACAATATAAATTTAGGATATATATTTGGGCCGATATTTAAATTTTTAGGAAAATAGTTAAGGAACAACAATTTATGGTTAACGGGTTTTCCCAATTTCCGAACTTTCGAAAATAATTCAGGCGACATTTTTTATTTAATGTTATAATTAAAATAAAAATAAATTTTCTCAGGATAATTCCATTTTTCTGTCGGAATAAATATTTCAAGAGAATGTAAACAATAGACAGTGTGACCATACTACAAAACTGTTTGACCAAGTTTTGGGTATAAAATATTAAACTTTTTAATGAAAGAAAGCAGCATACACGCTCCAAGCAACAAAAAAGTAAATATATAAGTAGACAGTCAAGCGGAAATCAAGGCTATGCATAGGCACGGCATCAGCTCCAAAAATTTTCTGTTTGGTAGGGAAGCACTGAATTCTAGTAACATCTCTAGAAAGGTGCAGATCTACTGCATCCCAAGCCGTAGATTAGACTCCTTGTAGTTTCAATTTGAGACAACGCTTATCAAATTGATATTAATACGAATTTGGGATTTATTGCTCAAACGTAACGAAAACGATCCGTCTTCGAATTCTAAAGAAGCATCCCGGACTAGCCAATCGCAGGGTTGTCCTTTTCCATAATAACAACGATCGACCGCATATCTCTTTGGACACTTGTTAAAAATTGTCGGAGCAATTACATCCACCATATAGCCCCGTCCTTCCACCTTCAGATTATCATTTGTTTTGCATTCTTCAAAATTCTTTAAATGGTAAAGCATTATTTTCTGATGAACACTTGGTGCGGTAGAATTGTTAGAATTCTGAAGTTACCCAATTGATGGTCAAAGGTGGTCTAACAAAGCGGCCAATTCATATTCGATTAATGTTCAGACTTTATTTAATAAAATCACTCTTGAAATGAATAAAAAAAACCTGACATGATATCTTATACAACCCAATAATTACGAGCTTAATGATTTTAAATGCGAGTTCTTAGTTAAGGAATGGAATATTCAGGTCCTAATAGGTAATAAAGACTGTTATAGTCAGCACAGATAACACGAAATGGTTAATGCAGGATATAAATAAAATAACATTTTTGAACTGAACTATGAAGATGAAAGACTTATTAGATGAAGTCTTCTAGAATACAAAAAGGTAGACGGACATCCGATACTTAATTAAGACCAAGGTGAGAAAAGAGTAAGAATTGCTTATGAACCGACTCAATGTGCATTAGATGCGACTTATATTGAGGGCTTGTAACAAACAACTTGAGTCTATTCAATAATATTAAAAAAAATAAAAAAAATAATAAATAACTAAATTTGCAACCACCAGAAAATTCTTTTTGAATTCCTTGAAACAGCCAGTAAAAATGAGTTGTGGGAGCTGTCTATAAATTTCTTACGCACCCTACCTATGAGCAGGGTGGGTTACCTTATGCCAGTATTGGACGGAGGTGTACAGGCTTGATAGTTTGTAGGGATAATCAACTTACGCTTAAAAAACCCCATGACGATAATGGCCTTATTGACAGTTTTGGATATGTGTTAAAGTTTGAGATCGATTTGAATACTTAGATCTTTCATTTCGGAAATGCGATATAGGGAATATGTAATTTAATAAGGTTTTGTACGATGGAAGACATTAGGCTTATAGCAAAGAAAAGCATCAAGCATCAGATGTGAGTTTGTTATGAGACCTAAGATTTCTATATGAGAGTCAGAGCTTAAAGTCATCTGCCTACATTAGCACATTAAAAACAGTGTAAAGAACAAAAGTTCTATGTGGCCACCCTGTGGAATTCCAGAAGCATATTTTGGGATTTGAAAAGTAAAGTGTTAAATATCCATGACAGTATGTCGGAGAAAACCCCAAGAAATAACATCTCCTGATTGACAGAATAAAAGTTTTACTGATTTTTAAAGTCTTTTATAGAAAGTAGTGGTAAATAAACACATGATGGCCTGGTTAAAATAATAGATCGATATAGATGCTTTCGATGAGAAGGAATTAGGCTCTTAAATGCCTAAGTTGAGTTGCACTTAAACGATGTCTGTCATAAAACGCTTGAAAATTTATACTTCAAAGACTTCAAATTTAAATAACAATTTTTCCCAAGTATTTTCAGTTATATATATATGGTTCAAATTGCATGTTTACTTAAATTTGCACTAGGCCATTAATATATATAAAGTCGTTTATAGTTGAAGTTTTATTTGAATTGAAATCACCTAAAACAATTTTCTTTTTCTTTCCAACTCCCAAACCCCCTCTCTCTCTCTCACACACACTCATAACTATATATATTTATATAACTATCATTAATTAACATAAATATATAAAAAACAGCTACGTAAAGAGGACGAGGACAATGACATTGCCAATGATTGGAAATTTGCCGCTATGGTCGTTGACAGACTGTGCCTTATCATATTCACAATGTTCACAATATTAGCCACAATAGCTGTACTACTATCAGCACCACATATTATTGTCTCGTAGCCATATGGGCGAGGTGGTTATTGTTATTGGTTTTATTATAAAATCAATTTGTTAATTATTAAATTAATAACGAAACTTTTTAAGTAAATAAAAAAAACCAACAAAAAATCAACAAAAAAACAGCATAAATAATACAAAAAATTAAAAAAAAAAACAACAACTTGTCTCTTAAAAAAAAAACACAATAATTTAACTATAAAAATACACAAAACCAAAAGAGACTTAAAACAAATCTAAATAACTAAAATTGTTTACAAATTTTTAATTCCAATTTTCCTAATTCTATACAACAAAAACAAAACAAGAAAAACTAAACAAAAAATCCTTTAAAAAAAACTCCCAAAATCCCCCCAGCTATTAACTAAGTTTCTTCCAATTTAAGGTATTTTGACAAAATGAAACGGGTAATTTTTTTTTTGTATATTTTATAACAAAAGTAAGAATGCAAAAAATAGAACAACATAAATTTTCGGAAATTTTCCAATAAGACACATTTTTTTGTGGAAGACTCGAAGCGAGGTAACCCAACGTTCATTCAAGTCAAGTCCATTAAACTCAGTTCCAAGCTAACTATATATACTGTATATATATATAGTCAGTAGAGCATTAGCAAAAAGTCACAGAACCAATTTAACCTTTAACATATCTCCCAAAAATCCAGCTATTTTGATGATTTTATTTCCCAAGAAAAAAAAACACACTCTAAACTCCCTCAAGCTAAACACAAACCTAAAACCTATTCCTAAAAACCATGCAAAACCAATAGAATAACCCGAGAAGCAAATTGGAATTATGAAAATTTCTACAAATAACATAAAACAGAGTATGAAAAAAAGAAACCAAACCCAGCAATGACGTACAGCAAATGAAATGCACAATTGATATTCTGTTTTCATTTCGACTGACGTACAATCGAGAGAGACCAAGAAGAATGGTATTGAATTTTAAATGAACAAAAAAATGGTTGCGAGCAATAATATCTGCGTGTTGATGAATTGCATGATACTTTTTTGGTGATGCAAACAATGATCGATCGAACTATTGTATCGCAAGAGTTCGCTCGTTCATTGCATTGAGAACAGCGATTTCTAATATCTGATTTTCTGATTTTAAAAAACCAAAACACACCAAAAGCAACTCAGCATAACAAAAACTCTACCAATAACAATGAACATCACCAGACCATAGAACACAAAACATGCCGGTGCATGGGTAAATTATGTGCTTTGCTTTAGTATTGAGCACACAAACATACACACACACACACAAACAAAACATATAAACCGAGGAGCTTTATACATATTATATACAAAAGATATGGAAATGATGCTCATGAAAATATCATGGCCTAACTTTCTATACTTAAAACTCAATTATTAGACGATGATCTATCTTACAGTATGTTACTGTCCACAAACTAGCCAAGCACACAATTTCTTTAAGGGAAACAACCACTACGAAACGAAACAAGAAATCTTAAAAATTAACACAGGATGTGAATCATTTAAGGAATTGTGTGAGGAGAAGGTAAGAATTGATTGACCAAAACTGTTGTATGCCAAAACCAGGAAACGTGTATTTTTATATGATTCCAGTCGGTTATTTCTAAACCAAAAGGGTGACCTCGGTCAAAATTAGGTTGATTCTGAAGATAGCAACAAACCAGTTCTTAATATATTTTAAACCGGTAGATACATTTGCGGTAATCTTACGAGAATTTTAGAATTTTAGCCCTTTTCGTTGGGAGCCATTTATAGTTTCCATATTAGAATGGTGCAATTCAATGCCAGTGGAGCATCAATAAGTCATTACTTAACATTTAAACACATTTTAAAGATACCCCACGTTGGGCGCCCAAAGCAGTCGACTCTTTAAGAATACCATAAAATAATGTCAAAATGTGATAAGTAATAAGTTGATCCATTTTTTGGTCATTCAACTAAAATAACTACCTACGCTATAAATAAACTTTCTCACCCACGTTGGGAGCCAATTTCCTTAATGACCAATAAACAACGAACAGATACAAATACGAACAGATACAGATACGAACAATACAGTGTACCAATTGACCGACAATTATTATTGACCTTTAATGCATACCTAGAAAAAAACAGATCGTTTTTATAAAGGACCTGTACTCAGATGAGATAAAAATTTAGTTCATATAAATAAGAAAGCTATTCGCGGCATTCAGCTTTCAAAGCTGTTCGAAAGTATTTCTAATAACATAAAGTATTGCTCCGAACATTATTTTTATTTCATCTGAGTACAGATGAATACTCTTGTGAAACATTTTAAAGAATTTGGAAAACAAATACTCTTTTATAAGTCAATAAAGCATAATTTATGTACCAATTATGCTTGTATAAAATGATCTTGTATAAAATTTAAGTCGGGATTGGATCAAGACTGTTTCGGTCTAAAAGTAAGGTCAAAAACAGCGATTATGAAAAAGCTTCTCCGTTCGAATTCGGCGTTAAAGTGTAGGTCCCTTTCTCTTGAACAAAAATTAAAAGACACACGAGCCAAGAGATTGAGAGAAGCTTGGTATATAACCAGCACAGGATTGAAAATTAAAATTGTGTACTTTACGCCCTATATGGACCTGCGATGTAACGTGAAGTTTCATACAGAATTTGTAGAAAGAAGAAAACAGAAGTAATGATGCCTTCACCCTTTCATTCGATGCTGATAAGTACAGTTGCGCTTAACAGCACATGAATGGCACCTATGTTAAACCGGTGGATTTGATTTTACTTTGAACTGCTGAAGAAATATTGTTGCAAACAATGCTACTTCACCCTTCTTTTGATTTGACACCATCAGCAAACAGCTTAACATAAATCTAACTTCGTTTGTGTGGAAGTTTTGGTATAGTAGTATTTTCGAGTAGTATGACCAACGCGTTCGTAATTGAAAAATTCCACAAAATTCAAGATTTGGTGTAATTTCTTCTTTTTCTTCTTTTTCTAATTTGGTGTAATTCTTCTGGTCACACTAGACTACGTTTCACCTTGACGTAATAAGTATATGCTGAAGTATGAAGTAAGCTAAATTACTTACAGGAACGTATATGGATTTATCGAATAATATTTGCACTTATCGGACCACTGACTGCTTTTGTACAAGATTCAAATAAAAAATATTTGATTTCTTTTCTGAGTGTATATACATTAGACTAAACCTCCCTAGTAAGAAAAAGGTAATTTTCTAAACCACCTACTTCTTTGTTGCTTTTTGGTATAAACCTTGGTATTGTCTGGCAAGAGAAGGCTCTTAAAAACATTTGAATTTCTCATACGCAGTGTTGTCCGTTTTTATAGAAGTAGTTGTTTTTTATTATACAATATTTTCATTTCCGTCAGCGTTACATGATAAATTCTACACTACATAATGAAAAATCTTTGTGAGCTTCAGCAAAACTTAGCCTTTGTAGCTACACAAGAGATCTTTT
The DNA here is from genome assembly GCA_018904225.1 of Lordiphosa mommai. Taxonomy (NCBI): domain Eukaryota; kingdom Metazoa; phylum Arthropoda; class Insecta; order Diptera; family Drosophilidae; genus Lordiphosa; species Lordiphosa mommai. The sequence goes on along the minus strand of JAEIFT010000012.1, from coordinate 825,531 downwards.
ACTCCTCAGAGGTCCGCACCTGGCTCTGATAGTTAACTTCAAATTTTTTGATTTCCTTAAAAGCTTCGCCCAAGATTCTTGTTCTCTACAGCATGGAATAAGTAGTTTTCAAACGTATTCAAGATGCTACTTTTATTTTTGAACGGTGGTTGAGTAGCGTTCATGTTTTATGATCGAAAAAAAAAAACAAAATCATGAACACTTAGTCATGATTTCAGATGTTCTTCACGTAGCGTTTCTTCTGTGCAAATGAAACTGTTCTGTGACAGCGATATCGGTACACCGACTGTACAAGCTATTCGTGTAGCTTAGTCAATAAGATATGAGCATGCTCTTGTTATGTTGCTTCGTTAAAGCAAACTGAATCAGTTGTTGTTCAGATATCAACTTCTCTTCTGTTGATAAAGGCCCGGATACTTTATTGAAGAATTAGTTGAGCCGGGACTTTTTTCAATAAAAGTTACTTTGTAGATTTAGTATTTTAAATTTTACCTAAAATCATAGGAAATTCGACTATTATTTAAGGGATTAAAAGTTTGAGGAAAACATTTCTTACAAAAATCGTATTGCTAAATCCTTTAACGCATTAACGTAATTTTTAAATTGCTTAAAGAATCAGTAAACATGTGAAGCTTTTAGAGATATATTCCCCTTGTAGTTTGAAGGCATCAAATAACAAAGTGCCACACATTCATAAACTGATTCCTTCTTAAATGGATGAAGAAACTATTAAGCATATCTCCTGTTTTAAAGTTCCATCAATCTCTTTATCAGCTACCTTGCATAGTTCCTTAAATGATTTCACACATGCCTCACAACCAAAAAAAAAAAAAAAAAATATATACTAAAATACTTTCACATAAACTTTTCTTTCGCCATAAACAAAAGAAAACGTTCAAAATGGAATTTATGGTTTAATTTTTAAGTTACAGTTATTCTGCTTCTAATTGTAAATCTTGTGCAATTGAAACAATCAGAATTTTTCTTTGAATATAAATATTAACTCACATGAGAAAAAGAGAAAAGCCACATGAAAAGCAAATTTATAAATATGAATAAGAAATGTCAGATACCTTAGACTATAAGCAACACACACACACACACACATACAGAAGTAACTGTAATTAAGATTCTATCCAAATGAGAAGGAAACATAAAACCAGCAACATATTTAGCAATAGTCAAAGAGATAACGATTTTTGAGTTTGTTTTTTCTCCTACAAATTTGATAAGATTTTTGCAACTGTTTTTCTACGATTCGTTTTTGATTTTCGAAAATGTTAAGGGTTAGCTTTTGATAGAAAACTTGAGGTGAAAATTTCGATTTCGGTATTTTGTTCAGCCAACGTTTTTTGATATATATTAGTTTTTGTATGAACGACAGGTCAATCCTAAATACTTAAAAAATACATAAAGAAAAACAAATGAAGAAGAAAGAAAAATAGCAAACAAGCTGCCAGCATGAAATATGAAATAATAAATACAATAATTAATTTTAAATATTTTATACATTTTCCAAATGATTTCCAGAAAAGCTCATTTCAAATAGCAATTTTTAAAGAAACCAAAATCAAATAGTTGTAAATTGGAATAGCAAATAGTCGTCGTCGCAGCTCTAAAAATACCAACAAAAATCGTTTGGAAAAAACACTTCTTTTGTCATAGCTACATTACATACATACATACAAACATACATCAAATATATATAAATATATATTTCATTTTTTACACTGACAAAAAGAAACCAAGTATATATAAATATAGCATAAAAATAACATAAAACAAAAACATTATGATGAAACTTTTTCCTAAAAACTAGTTGCATTTAAATGAATTTTAAAAAAATATACATAAAAACCAACAAAAAAAAACTCCTTTCTCTACTAACAAAAACAAAACAAAACCGAAAAACTTTATAATAACATTTAATTAGACATTTAATAAATATAGTTAAAAACAAAAACAATGGCAAAAAGAACAGAATCGTAAACTAGTAAATATATATTTAAATTAAATTAATTTTAAACAAAACCAAGTGAAAACCAAAAATTTAAAAGAAAATGCGCTGATTTTTTATGTCGTTATTAGTATTTAAATTTAAATAATTGCATATAAAAAAAAGGACATACAGAATTAAATGAACCTAAAACAAAAAAAAAACAAAACAAATTAGAAGAAATTGAAAAAATTTGATCATTTTGATCGAAATAGTAAATTATAGAAATGCAAATAAAACCGATTGTAAAATTTTAATTATTATTATTCAATAATAAAAAATACAAACAAAATGAATGAGATTTGACAGAAATACAAACAAACCAAATATATTTGAATTTATAACTGAAATCGAGAATCAACCGAGGATCTCCCCCGCTTGGAAGATGTGCAGCAGCCAGGAAAGGTAAATCTATTCACCACGCTTTAGGATTTCTGCAATATACATATTAGTTAGATTTATTAAAGATTCTCATGAACATCTTAAAAAAAACATATTATATTCAAAGAAGAAGCTTATACAAAAATTCTGATACCCCGCGCGCAGTTTGTCAACATTAACCAAAATAGCCTTTAAAATTAACGTCTGTTCTTTAACCTCCTTCATCCATAACTGAATAGATCAGATAACCACAAGAAAGAAAAAACAACACACAAAATATTTAGCTAGCTTTTTACGCGTTTGAGGAGACTCAATGTAGGTATACACTTAAAAATATTCAATATATTAAACATTTTCCCAAATTAGTTTTCATTAAATTTAAAGGTGACAATCCAGAAATATTTTTGGCATGATTTCTTTTAATATCCGAATATGCCCCACTTTTATACAATTTTTTAAAGAACCTCCCACCTTATTTCCCTTTTGCATGTTTCAAACTCACCTCATTTTAGTTTTAGTCTAATAAATACTAAATATAAATATTCTCTTTAAATTTTCCCACCATGCCCAAAAAACTAATGCCTGTGCTTTATGAGGTGAGTGCTTTTTATATGGTCATAAATCTGACATTACTAATTAAGATTTTTATTTAATAGAACTACCTGCGTCGAACTGAAGGATGTACCCAACCACTTCGGTCCACCCCACAGCAGATTATACATAATCAAATTGTTTTAAGTGTAATTTTATTGTTCACAAATTTTAAATACTTCAAACTTGATTGAATACTGTACCATATTTGTTATAATATCTAATTTGTAAAAATAAAATACATTTTATAAAGTTTTTTTAAAAAACGAATCTAACTAAAAATACATCATTTTGGAATCTGGTTCGAAATTAATAGAAAATATCACAAACAATTAAACTATAAATTTAGTAAACAGAAAATACATAAAAAATCAATAAGTTTTTATTACTAGATCAAAAACTTAGTCTATATTAGATTTCCCCTTAAGAATTTTCAAAATAGGGAGAGTTGAACAAAAACCATTATCCTGTTTATACACTAAAAATATTGGGAGTGGAATTAGGTTTTAAGGGATTCAGTAAAGATGACAAAATTAGCATTTAATTGCGATGGATCATCTGGTCACTCTGTTTATGATAAAGCTTTATTATTTTCCCCCAAAAATCAGTATATTACAATTTATTAAATATATTAAATTGTATTTATTAAAATTGTCACGATAGCCATGTCCGTCAGTCCGTCGGTCCGTCTGTCAGTCTGTTTCTATGCTATCTCCTCCCTCAGTTTAAAAGCTATCTTGACCAAACTTTGCAAAAAGTCTTTAAATACACATAGGCTGCATATTTGTCGGAACCGGTCGGATCGATCGGAACGATCGGTCGAAAAGCTAGTTTTAGTAAGAAAACCTTTTTTTGTTTTCCATCGTAGCCTCACCAATCTTGGTGTATATTAGGGTCGTTCAAATTCAATTCAATGAAAACCCTGAACTTATTTTACCCAGACATTGCTTCTTCCGCCTACCATGTCCGATCAGCACCTCAATTTTTACAAAGAAACCAACAAAAATGGTCGATTCCTTGAACGCCTCAAGGGACGGACATTTTTCAACGCGATATCCGTATGCTGTTTGAAAATTGGGGAAAAGTCATAGCTAACGATGGACAGTTCTTCGAGAAAAACACATGGCACCCAATATTTAAAATAAATCCTCAAAGCTGTAAAAATAAAAACCTTTAAAAATTTCTTGCGCCCCCAATATCATCGTCATACATGAGTATAAAAGTATGCTATGTTTATGAATGTTAAGAACGCTGTTAAGACGCTGATTCAATGCTTTTTCTTCGTCTCGTTTGTGGAACAGTTCCCTCGTTTATACACACAAAATTTACCATAATAAATGCCCAATAAAGTATGCTATGACCATGAATATAAATAATTAAGGAACATTTTTCTTTTATATTTGCTTTGTAAGGAAGTTTCTTAGGCTGAGGTCGGCTCAGTCGAGCCAGGGTCACTTACAAAATAATTTATTTAAGTGCTGGGACACGTGGGGCATAGAGACCCAGAATCCTCTACGAATTTGTAGTACGGACCCGGGATACGTTAGTTGCACATTTAGAAAGAGAATCTTGGGAGTTTTGAGACAAAGAAAAGTTAATAGAAAAGCTACCCTAATAGGAGAAAAATGGTCAGTGACACATGTACGATGCAGACCTGGGCCCGGTGACACCAGAAATTTCCGTCAGAATACGGCAACTATGCCCGGAACCCTGCAGGTGAATACCTGGCAAGTGTGAAAAAAATATGGATCCTACACGTAGACAGAGATCGACGGGCACATGCAAGGTGAATACCTGTAACATGTGACCACATAAACGACGGACCCGACACGTAGAACTATTTTTAAATAAACTTCAGGTGAATACCTGGCAAGTGGGGGTACTAAAAGGAGTCCTACTCGTAGAAGGAGATAGGCAGGGCACATGTAAGGTAAATACCTGGACCATGTGATCGCTGCAACGGCGGTCAGGGCAAGTGAGACTATGCCCGCTATATTAAACTTTTTACAACAGGAGTCCTACCAATACAAAAAGCCCTTTGGCTAGCTTACCGCGGTCCTTTTCCAACCTGGTGTGGGTGTGTCGGGTGTACACGTTTGGCTGATGGCCGCCGCCGCTGGGTGTATGTGTGTGTCGGGTGTACACGTTTGGCTGGTGGCCGCCGCCGCTGGGTGTGGGTGTGTGTGTGTCGGGTGTACGTGTCCTTTTTACGATCGCTGTCCCTCTGTCGGCGTGTATCCTTGGCTGTATCCCGCTGTGGGGCTCCTCGTTGATCACTTTTGCTAATTTTATTTTTCCGCGCACAACCAAAGACCATGTATTATCTCTCTTTCCTCTATGCCCTTTCTCATGTAATACAAAAACTGACTCCCCGTTGCGGCGCCAAAACCCGCGATCGTTTTCGCTAGAATTAGTCCAGTGTGACCAGCGTCTTGGGGTGGTTAGTGGTGACAACCTGTGGAACTAGCACTGGTTCGTGTCAGAGATGACACGCTTAGCAATGACTGGATTTTGGCGGGTTTTTTTCTTAAATTTTAATTATTGAAGTAAGGTTTAGACAAAATGTAACTTAAAATTAATACTGGCTTTTTGGGATTTATTTCCCTTGCTGGCTGTGTTGAGATCCGTTTCTCGTAAATGTTTAAAGATGATTTTGTGACGTATTATGGGGGGTGCGTCACAGCTTTCAAACTCATTTATTTTGAATAACTATAACCTATCCGACAATATCAACAATATGCATAGTGTAAGTTATTTACCTAACAGGCTTGTTCAATTTCAATTTTATTTTAACTCATCCCAGCGCTACAAGTAAAAAAGTTGACTTATAATTAGTGCACTAGTCACATGAGGTTGGAAAATAATAATTTAGATTTTTTGATTTACAAATAGATAATTATTAAATCAAATAAAGAATGCATACAGTGCAGAAGTGTATATACGTAGTATGTGTCGCCGTTCACAACACGCAACTTAGTTATCAAAGACCCGTATACATCAATGCTCCTTTCAGATGTCTTACCTTTCCAAGGTCAGAGACGTCGTTTAGGAAGTAGGAGCTGAGTAACTTTTGTGAAAGTAAATAAAATTAGTCGAAAACAAAGCAAATCAGCTGCAGTCGATGGAATGCAAGAGAGTTTGTTTTCATGTTCCGTGTATCTTAAAGTTCATTTTTTTATAACAATGGTCGGTAACAACACAATCACATTTGAGCTGTGTTGAAAGCTGGATAGAACCCAGTGTCGAAAACCGTTTTATAACGTACATAAATCCAACGATGAGATCCAAATCGTATTAAAAGACTATTATAGAGAATCTGCTTCGTAGATTATGGCTGTGGCTAAGGAGATAGTCTTCTCACTTCTATCCGCTTTCAGAAACACTGTGCATAACTGATTAATTATGAGAAAGCTTAAATTAAAATGGGTACCGCGCTTGCTGCCAGTCAATCAATGTTTTCTAGACTTTGTCACCGATTTGTAACTTCAGGTATCAAAAATTAGTAGATCTAGTACATTTTTCCTGGGGAATGGAAACCGAAGAGATGAGGTAAGTAAGTCATTATATATACGGATAACCTCGAAGATGCAATTGATAATAATATACAAAGCTTTTAGACCAATTTGACTAGAAAAAGAACTTTCTTTCTACTAAAGCTTGAAATGTACCACCAATAATATTTTATATACACTTGCAGAGGGTATATTAAAATTGTGCTGATGTTTGTAACGCATCGAAGGAACATCTCATCATCATAATGTATATATATTCTTGATCAGCATGACGAGCAGAGTCGATGGCTATATCCGTATATTTCTATGCTATCTCCTCCCTTAGTTTTTCAGCTTAACTCTTCAAAAAGTCTTTAAATGCACGAAGGCTGCACATATCTCGAAATCGGCCGGATCGGATTACTTTTCCATATAGCTGCCATAGGAAAGACCTGTCTAAAAACTAGTTCTTGTGAGAAAAACTATTTTGTTCTTTATCGTAGCGTCACCAATCATGGTATATATTAGATTTATACGCTTCCACATTATTCGGGAAAAATTTATCACAATCAGATGACTATAGCATAGCACATAATTCTGGAAAAATGTATCAAAATCGGATGACTATACCAAACACTTGCCATAGGAACGGTCGGTCCAAAAACTAGTTCTAGTAAGAAATTTGTTTATCTGTTCCATCGTAGCATCACCAATCGTGATAAATATTAGTTTTATATGCTTCCACATAATTCTGGAAAAATGTATCATAATCGGATGGGAATAGCATAGCACATAATTCTGGAAAAATTTATCAAAATCGGATGACTATACCAAACACTTAACTTAAGAACGATCGGTCTATGAAGTAGATCCAGTGGGAAAAACTTTTTTGTTTTCAATGGTAGCGTCTTTAAAAAACTGCAAGGGTATATAAAATGTTGTTATGTTAGCCGTCTATTTTTTTTTTTTGTATTAAGTTGCACATACAAATATAGTCACCTGTACTCTGGAAAGCAGTCTTTAGGCCAAATACTTTTTAGTCTACGCTCGCTGTAAAACTTTATTACTTGGGCGGAGTAAAAATGGTTAAATATACGTGTAGAGAGTATATTGTAATGTAATGTTACATTATATCTACACACAAATACATTCTACATATTATCTACATATACAATTGACAAGCTCGAAAAGCGGGGTGCTTTGAAGTTCTATGGCGCCATCTATTGTAAATTAACCGAAGCTGCATTGCTTATCCGCTCTTAGTTCGTGCAAATGGATGTAACGGGCACAAGGCAGCTTCTCCGACCCCATAAAGAGTACATATATATTTTTGATCAGAATTAATGGCGACTTATATTAAGAAAAGCGTTAAATTCTCGCGACCCTTTGCCAAAAATTTGTTAAATATTTGGAGTTAACAGCAGTTTAAGAACTTTGCGTTGGATTTTTTGGAATGCTAAGAATATATAAAAATTAAAAATTATGAAAAAGCCACCTCTTAACCCGGTTCGAAAGGCACGACGCCTCAGTTTTTGTCTCGCACATGTAAATTTAATTTCAAAGGTACTGATGGCTATAGCTATTAATTCTATTAATTCTATATGATGGTGAGAGGGATTAATTCGTATTATTACACCGGAAAATTAAGATTTTTTCAATTACAATGAATGTGTTGTCTTATAATGGTATATTGAAAGAGGCGCTTCCATACTTTTATAATCTTTTTAGACCTCTGCCGTGGATTTACAAACTTGATATGATGATGCGCCAATACATACATCCTTGGTTATTAAAACGTATATAAAGAGCCGAAATGTGAAGCTATTAAGCTGGACGATTTACTCACCGCATTTACCTTACGCTAGGGGTTCGGTTCCACAACCGGTTCCCTTTAAATTGAGAACCGAGGTTCCGGTTCGGGTTCGGGTTCCAGATTGCATTTTATATCTTTATGTACATAATAAATAATTTAATAGAGTTTGAAGAAGAGATGCCTTATAAACTGCTGCAGTTTTTGGCAGTCAAGCACATAAATGATCTGTCTAGATTGACTAGACAATCGGACATTGTATGTATGTATAGAAGAGTTCAGCGATACTGCCAACATGCACTCTCAGTGAAAGTCATTTCTCTTTCATTTCTCAACATTCTTTCACAGTAGTGGGATTCCTGAAACTGATGTGCTTTTTGTGGCCATGAAACCTGCAAAGAATCGGCTTATAAATAAGAGATGACCTTTATCGGCGTATCCGTGATTAAGTCACAGTGACTTGTAGTCACCAAATTATACTGTTGCTTTTTATATGCAGTGACTGTGATTTGATGATTGACAGTGACTTAATCACAGATACGCAGGTAGTTTCATCTCTAACTTATAGTGTGGCCGAACACGTTCATACATTTCTGAGAATTCCAGTTAGAGCTATTTTTTCCAAGAATGGGACCGCCACAGCAGGGCTTTGACTGGCATATTGTTAGAGTGAAATGCTAAAAGTATTTAAATTGTGACTTGGGTAAACAAATGAAGAAATTTAAATGACGTACAACTTTCCTTGTATTCACCGTGCCGTTGCATCTCCGTACGAACAAAATAATACCCAGAAATATGGTTTCGGATGCAAATTGAATTCCCTTGCTTGAGGTTGTGTTATTTTGTCCATTATTTTGTTGCGGACGGGAAGAGTGTCGCCGTTCATACATGGGCATATGAATGGATACATTTTTATTCATAATTATGAAATATTTTTTATCATCAAAGTGCAAAAATAAATTCTGTGCTTGCAATTTTTTTTGTAGAACCGAACTCCATTAATAAGAAATCTGGGTTAGGTTCGGGTTCGGGTTCTCGTGATTATTTTCAATGGGGTTCGGTTCCCGGTTCGGTTCAGGCATCACCAAAACCTGAACCGAACCGGTTCTGAAGGGCTCGGTTCCGGACCGGTTTGCAACCCTGATTTAAACATCAACGAAAATGTCTGGGGATGTTTGACACGTCAAGTATATAGATCAGGACAATAATATTCAAATATACCTTAACTAATCCAAGTCATCGAATCAGTTTGGAACTTAACTTTTTTAAATGATTTGGGCATTTTGAAAGCATTCATGCCAAACTGGATGTGTGAAGTTTTAGAGCAGAAAGGTGGCTCAACACACTTTCAAAACTTTTATTATAAAACTAAAATACTTTAATTACCTTGGACTTAAGCAGTATTTGTGTTCAGAATTCTCTAAAATGGCTTTTTCCTTATAGTGTCCTATTAAAGTGGAGCCAAATAAGGACACCTAATTTGTTCGGTTGTTGGTACTCAAAACATTGGCGGTACACAGAAAAAAAAAACTGTGCCATTCGGGCTCAACTCAACACCAAACGGGCTCAATAATGGGTTGATCCCGGAATGGCTGAAACTGAGCCCTAGTCGGGATAGTCGCCCGATAAAAGTTCAAAAAATTTAGAACGCCCGAGAGAGATTTTTTTTTCTTATAAATTTGCATATATGTATATTAATAATTATATTTTTGGATCCACTTAAGACTTCTTTAATTTGAAGAAACATATATAAATAAATTAATAAGAACTTACTTTAACTTGCCTTGTCTGGGAATCGAACTCGGGACCTCGGGACTGAAGAACGTCTGCGTCTCAGCGCACTCGACCGCGCCGCGCTTGCCAGACTAGGCACCCAATGACATACAAGAGCGTTTGCTCCATACGTCAAAAGAGAGAAGCCAAGAGAGCGAATTTGCTGTTGCTCTCAGCTTGTTCGCTCTCTCACTCGACATTTAAGCCCGAATCGGATTAAAAACAATCCCAAACGGGATCAATTACGGATAATCAATCCTAAACGGGCTTAAAATTTCAATCCCTCCGTCGGGATTAAATCAAGCTTTTTAGGCTTAAAAATATCCCGGCATTTTTTTTTCTGTGTAAGTTTTTCTTCTGTATATATTGCAACAGTTAATTAAACTTTACTTTAAAAAAAAAATAAAATTAAGTTTCTAGCTTGCTTGGTTTGGAAGCAGTGGTTAATATAAAACAGACATAAGGAGTGTCCTATTCTATTGGAGCGGAGTGTAAGGATTCAAACAATATATCTCTAAAATGGGGAGAAATACTCTATCTCTTACCATCTCTGAGATCTAAGCGTTTATACGGACATGGCTATATTGACTCGGCTGTTGATGCTGATCAAGAATATATATACTTTATGGGGTCGGAGATGCTTCCTTCTATGCGTTACAAACATCACACTATTTTGAATATACCCTATGCATGGGTACAAAAAATAATACAATAAGGCTGGGTTCACACTGTTCGACGCATGAGACATGACATCTAGTAGGCCCTTTTGTTGTCTTGTTTTCATTGTGAAAATCTTGTTATTTGACATTTAAAACAGTACATCATGAAGGCTAACTAGATTATCATGTGTCATGTGTCGAACAATGTGAACTCAGCCTAAGACTGCTCGGCAAACGCCTGGGTGAACCTTTATCAATACGCATCACGGGTCTTGAGGCTGGACGATCCTGATGGGTTAACCAACTACTGGAGGAATTTGAGAAAAGATCCCTTTTATTTCTCAAAGAGAAAATTCGGAAGAGGTTCTTTGGTAGTTTGGGGTGCTCACAGCATGTCTGGATGCTTGGAGCTGGCATTTCTAACCACTCACATGAACTTTACTGAGTACACGAAGATCCTTAAAAATGAATCGTTTGCCTTAGTTGAGCAGGCGCAGTCTCAATTGATGCATAAACAAGAAAAAGATGCATCAGCCAGAAAACGCATCAATGCACGTGAGCCGTGAAACGCGCACATGGTTCCAAGCCAACAATGTGAATGTTTTGGAGTGGCCAGCATCTTCTCCTCACATGAATCCGATGGAGAACTTGTGGGCATTATTTGTTCGAAAAATATATGCCCAAAACAAAACATTTCAAGATGTCCAAAAGCTAAAAATGGCAAAAATTGAGGCATGAGAAGAACTTTATCCAAATTTTCTAAAAAAAAAAAAATAAATTTTAGAGCTAATTAAACTTAAGGTAGGTCATACTTATTAGTAATATATGTAAATACAAAAATTTTTTCATAATCATTTGTCCCGTTTGATTCTCCAAGAATGACACGAAAATAAAAGCTTAATGGTAAATTTTCCATTGCTAGAGTTGTGGTTTTGTTTCTTGCTTATCTTATTTATGATTCTCTTTTTATGTGCATTCACCAATTGTTGCTCTCCCCTCTCTGAGTAATCGTACACTGAAAAAATTGGTTGCGGCCATAGTTAGGCACCGGAGTCTGGGCCTACAGTAAATCTTTTTGACATCTTTTAGATGGCAAAAGACATTTGTATGCAAGTGCAGAGTTTCAACTAAAAACCTGAATACTTCATAAATCATTAAAAAAGAAATCATGGTGAGCGAATTTAGAGGACTTTTTAAATCATACGCGGGTCGTTGTAGACAATATAAAATATATTTAGAAAGCGGCCTTAAAGTAGGAAACATACATTTTCGTAATATCCACCTAGATTTAGGATCAGCCATGTTCTCAATTGAAAAACCTGGATTGAAATCACAAACTTTTGTGGAAGTGGAATTGAGAACATGGCTGGATGTCTACGTTCTTATGCTTTTTCCAAAACCATTTAGTGCTCAATTTTGACTACGGTTGTAGATCCCAAGAGTATCACAGATGCAGACTTTTGAACCAGAATATAGAGGCGGTTCTTACGTTTCGTCTGTGAACCTGCTGTTACACGTTGCGGAAGTCAAACGGGTAATCGAGTAACTAATCTTCAACCGATCAGACTTCCAGCATTTTGCCAAGAATTTCTTTTAAATATTTTGTTGAAAGTTGCATGCAGACTTATTGTTTGAGACGCGAGAGGCTTAGTTGGATTCTTGCCCTTCTGGAGCTCACCACATCGCTCACATATAAGGGAACGGAAATAAAAAAGTATACGTTTTTTTTTGGGTAAAATCAAAACCGTTTTTAAGTGACATCTATGTACAACATTCTAAAATTTAACAGTTTGCAATATTGCCGCAGATTTTGCTTAAATCGGCTTGTCAATTGTTCTGTTTTTGTCCCGTGCGAATGCCTTGGATTTTTGTAATTATCTTGAAAAGTAAAAATTGCCCAAAATCATCCTTAGTACCAATTATAGGAGCAATTAAGAGCTATAAGTTAAGCCTTTTGTCAAATCAAAAATTACTTTTTCTTGGGACTTTTATTACTTCAAAAGTGTTCGAAGGTCCCGTTCGACATAAAGGAAATGCTTATATGCACTGTATAGGTTATGAGATGCTTCATTCTGCATTTGCAAAATTTTACTACACCCTTTGGTACTGAGTAAAAAAAACAACAATGCTTACAATGCACAATTTAAAATGTTCAACTCTTAAATATTTAATTTGTGTGTAATTCTTTTTTTTTTTTGAAATAAATTTATTATTAATTGGCAGTTTTTGGTCACGCTGATCTTTCGATGCGTTTGCATATAAAATAATAAATTAGGCAAACATTCCGATCAATTAATTTGTGAATTTCAATTTAATTTTTACTGTCAGCTTTGGTAATTATTTCAATATGTCATACATAGCACATCCACTTCTCATAAAAAAAAAAAAACCAAACCAAACCTCGAGCCCTTTCAAAAAATGTTGCATTTTTTTCTCACTTTAAATTCAAACGCACACGCACACACACACACAGTCGGCTCTCCAGTTTGGAGGAGGCAAATCAACTGTAAATCGCCGACCATTGAAAGTGTTTGCTGTTTGTTGTTGTTGTTTGAGGGATGTAGCATAAAATTGCATAGCAAATAACTCAAACCCATGAAGCAGCCAAAGAGGTTTGACCCTTGACCACAGCGTTGGTAATGATACGAGTAAATCCACGCCCCCATCCTCCCCCGGTTGACCATCCTGCGCTCTATCTATGTGTAGGTACATATGTATGTAGTGAAGTGCACTCGGTTTTTTTTTGTATACCATTGCATACTTTTGTGCGTGAAAAAAAAATTAAAATGCAACAAAAGCTGTTTATATGGGGATAAGTGCGTGTGTGTGTGTGTGTGTATATATATAATATGTGTAGGTATATAAATGGGGACCCTCATTTATTGTAGTTGTTGTCTATGTACAGTCACTCACCCACAACAACAACAACAACAGCACTTTTGTTGTACATTAAAATTGCCGCCTGTATGCTTGTGTGTGTGTGTGTGTGGTGTGTAAAGTATATAATTAACGGCATTTTACATATGTGCAAATATCCTCAGCTTATATAACTCCCTCCACCTCAATCTGCCCGCTCATTACAGCCGGAGAATACATAAAGTAAATGTCAAAAGCGATACACAGAGACACACACACACACACACACACATACAAACAGTCACGCGCGCAAACATACGCACATCGCGAAATCTTGTTGTTGTTGTTGTTGCTGATTGAGTTTGAGTCGATGATGAGTGCAACTGGCGAAAACCCTCCACCCAGTTCTTGGGCTCCAATACTCTCGGTATGCCAGGGACTACCTCAATATTAGCGCGCCCACAAACACACACTCACACTTACACACCAATACGTACAGAGACTTAGCCCAAAGGAGAGAGGGAGGGATAGTTCTAAGAATTTTAGGTGTCATTTTAAGCTTAATTTTAACTTTTTAATTTCCGCCTCAAAGTAGGCAACAAATTACTTTAATCCCCTTCAAATTTTACCATTTGCCTACGCTCTTGCCTAAACCAATTTCAATCCATCTATGGGGTTTGTGTCGCATCCGCTGTTGGCCGCTTCTTTTGTGTCTTGGTGTGTGCACATCTTGGGCATTATATCTCCCCCCCACCCCACCCTCACTTCTAATCCTATCCTGGCTACTGGACTGCACAATAAGCACAAATTACGAGTGCAGTAGAGGGGCAGCTTACTTAGGATGTCAGCTTGAAGTGAGGCGGGTGTTGTCCATGGGGGTCAACATTGTCGTTATACTCCTCCTCCCCTTCTCTTCCTCTTCGTTGTCGTTTTCTTGGGTGGCGTTTCTTATGGCAAAATTTATGTGCAGTTTTAATTTATGCATTTGCCGTCACATTGCAGACGTGGACAGTGAATGTTCGAGTGTGTGTGTGTGTGTGTGAGTGTGTTTAATTTAACGAGGTTGAAAGAAAGTTCCAGCGAGAAGATTGCATATCCATGTGCAGAAGAAGGAAGGAAAAAATGCACTTGCCTTCGAAAATAGGGTAATCGAAGTTAATTTTAAGTATAAGAGTGAAAATAATATTTCTCAATGCATTCGCAGAATATTGCAGACTTAAAAACAGCAAGAAAAGTATTTTACTTTATCTGCATATTGGATTATCTGCATATGGATCCGTCTTACTTAGTAGTTATTGGCTTGCTTGGTGAATTTGGTCACACTGTTTAGAGGCAAAAGAATTTGGCTGAAGCGTCAACATATATTTTTGAATGTGAATCATCTTTAAGTTTTGCCTTAATCTTTTTGGTATGTACAGTTGGAAAAAAAATAAAAATTTATATAAAAATAATAAGTGTTGCGAATTTGTCTAGTCTTGATATTTTTTATATTGCTTACTATTCCCCCAATAAGAAAATAGTAGAACTTTTACAACGTTTATGCTATTAAAAAATCAAGCTTGTTTGCCCCTCAAAGTATTTATTTGCTTTATTTTTAATCCATATTGTGCATTCACTCAGATTGTCGGAACAGTTAAAGGAATACAAAAATATTTAGTGTTAAGGTTAAGTAAAAATAAATATTTTCTTTAATTTTAAAACAGAGCATAATTGTAAGAGCAAAAAGCATGATTTTTTAGCATAAACGTAGTATTTGAAATGGTTATCAATATTTTGTTTTACGTTTTTTTTATGGATAAAGGCTAAAAATTAGCGTAAAAAATAATAGGACCACTTTAGCATTCTTCATAGAAACCGCAATATTTCGCTTAATTACATTGATAAACATAACATGATACGAAACGCAATAAACTACAAAGAAACATCTAAAACAAGTGGTCGAAAACGAATCCTGGCACAAAACCTATATATAACTGCTATATATATATAATAAACAATATAACCTATATATAATAAACTGTTTTCACATGCCTCAGAGATCATAATTTAAAAGCCTGCAGCCCAAGAAAGGTCCCTCATTAAAACTCGAGAAACAAAAGAACATCTAAATGGGCCAGCCCAAAAATCTTGCAATATTTTATGCAAAGATGAGAGCAAAGTCGTTATAATTGGTGGAAAAAGCTTTCGTTTGTACGTCAGGAGTCCACTAAACTCAGAAAACAATATTAAATACACTGCAAAAATCATTAAACATAAGAGCTCAAATATATTGGTATTTGGTTGTTTCTATTACTTTGGAGTAGGTTCACTATATTGTATCAAAACCATGATGGATCAACATGTCCATATTTTTAATATTCGATGCTTCGTATCACAGAATATGAGATGCCGCTAGTTTCGGTCTTCCAACAGTGGAGTGGCCTGGGCAGTAACCAGTGTTCAATCGTCCTGAAGCAAAACTCCTGTAAAACGGTGCCAGGACTTGGATGAATCGATTCCAAGACGATAGCAGAGTTGCCACCCCCGCAATTTGAAAAATTCCTTATATCTCCCACAATTTTGAAGATGGATTATTCGGACCTTCTTGACATATATTTGAATCATCATTACCTATAGATCCGTCTTACTTCATTTTCCGATCAGATAACCGATAGTAGAGTTGCCACCCCCGCAATTTGTAAAATACCTCATATCTCCCACAATTTTGAAGATAGATTGTCCGAACCTTCAAAACATATATTTTAATCATCATTACCTATCGATCCGCCATTCGTCATTTCCCGATCAGATGAGCCATAGTAGAGTTGCCAAGCAATTTGGAAAAATCCTCATATCTCCCACAATGTTGGCATGTTGTAATCTAATAAAATATTTTTAAAAAAACCCTGAGTAACGGGTATATCGAAGTCGAGCAGGGCCGACTTCAACTTACGCTCTCGTTTTAATTTTAAGTGCATATTTGAAAAGTGGTCCTATTATTTTTTTCGCCTAATTTCCCTAATTGTTCCATAAAATTTCTTAAATTAAAACAATTTTTAAGAGTCTTCTCTATGCAAAGGATTCTAGAACCTACAAATGTTGACGCCTTTGGAAAATTTGCCTTTTTTTTGCTGATGTATATAGGCCATTCTTTTTCAAATCAAACAAACTTTAAGCTTTTTATTTTCGATTTGAATAAAAATAACCTTAATTAGACCTCGAGATGGCGATCTCTGAGTATATCACGGTTTTTTTTAATTGCGTTGATTTTATAAACAAGTTTAAAAATTGGAAAAAATAAAAAAAGAGTCGGCGGACAAATTTCATATTTGTTGTTATAAATAGAATTTCGTTTAGGCTATTAAAATTGTTTATTAAAAAAATAATTTTTTCCTTAAAAATATTATATAATTATTGCTAAAGTTTATGTATAATTTTATAAAAGTGTTAACCACGATGAAATAGCATCTAAAAATATACAAATTATTGCCCTAAGTACGCAGAAAATTATGGTGCATTCAAAAATATGAAGGAATTTAAGAGATATTGATTTTTAAAGTTATAAACAAAACGCAGTCAGTTTCAAAGCGATTTCAACCAAACTTGCCGAGCGTGTGTTATATTTAATTATCTTCTCAAAAAAGTCAACATCGGCTTATATCATATGGCTGCCATAGTAATGATTTGTTTAATTGCATTTGGTTGAGGTGTAGAGTCGATGTTGTATGAATGTAAAACTAAGAAGAAGAAGACAACTGATCAGCTGTGAAAATTAAAAAATTAATTTGATTTTTTTAAATTAAATAAGTTTTTATAGGGGAAAACATTGAACTCTGGTGCAAGAGGCCTTGATGCTGGCTTTCACCAAAGACGATAGAGTGTCAGTGGCGAAGGCCTGGAAGGAACTACATGCTGATTTAAACCAGCCAGAAAAAAACATTTGATTTTCAAAGACAATTTTATTGAAGAAATAAATAGAAGACCAGGGCCATTGCCGGAGGGCCATGCCAACTCGAAACCCTGACTGCAATTGAGGAAGCAGTGGCAGTGGTTCCCGGCCTGGATGCTATGGATGAACGGAAAGGAATATTTAAATAAATTTAGAGGGACGATGTAAGACAATTTCGGTAGCTTAAACAGGGCTACTCAGAATCGGCTGCTAAAGTTGATAATTTAATACACTGAAAAGGGAACAGATTTAAATTTTTTTTAAACAATTTATTGAAAATGAAGTTGTAAAACTAATTCAAAATAACAAATTTATTAAAAATCCAATTTTGAATTTCCAAAAATATTTCTTTACATGAAAAATTCGTCCTAACGTGGGATATATCATACCATATCATATCATATCATAAGTACTTTAAAGGCCTAATATTTCTGGTCAAAATTCATTGGTTAATTCCTATAGTGTTCTGATGAGTCTAAGATATGAGATACGGGGATCAGATAAGGCCAAAATCATGTTAAAAAAGTTCGTGTTTGCTTGATGTCAAAATATTTTGCACGTGTTCGCAAATCTATACCTTTTGAAGTCCATATTCATCGCATCTGAAGACTTTGAGAATAATTTTAAACCTTTTGATGACATTGAGAAGAATTCCTGTTATCTGAGCAGTTGCTTCATTGTTGTTGAAGAATCTCAGGGATGTTTTTCCATAGCCCTGCAGTCGATTTTAAGCGCGAGCTCCGCCAAGAAATTCTTTTGGATATCCAGTATTCTTATACTTTCCCCTGTTTTTGTGTTGGAACAGTCATCAGTGATGTCTCCTTGTCTTGGAGGAGTATAGACCAATATCAGCATGAACTCCATACATCTCATCCTCGCTTGCAATGAATGAGGTGCTAAATCCACCCTCTTCATGGTTTTCAAGTCTAGGTGCTTAAGAAAATATGTGTTGCCTACTTGTAGGCCCTTTTCAAAATAGTTGTGCTTGTGTTAGAACAATCCGCGAATGATTTTGAACGCGTCCAAAAAGTAGGCAACATCAATTTTCCCAAAAAGCACCTAGATTTGAAAGCCATGAAGATGAGAAAACGGCCCTAAGTGTAACTAAGGTCCCTATCAAAATTTTAAGACACTATTTTTTTCAAGATATATTATTTAGAAGCTTAAAAAAGTATATTTATAATTTTGTCATCAAAATAGTAAAATGTTTCAACATAAAATATATCAAAAATATAAAATTTTTGTTTTCTTTGAACAAAGTTATAATTACACAGGGCAACAAAATGACCACTTTTGTGAGGTCTGGCCTTCTCGATGCAAAATTCTGTTCCTGTTCTGCGCCCTGATTCCAAAAGTGGTCTCGGTTTTTTTCCATCAGCTCTTGTTTGCGAGAAATCGCGGAAAAAACATTTTGCCGTTTTTTTAGCTTATGGAAAATTATGGGGGTCACACCATGCACAAATTTGTAGGTTTATAAGTTTTATGCGGTACTACATACATCAATGCAGCCATAAAAAATCAAGCGAGCCGCATCAGCAATCCCGAAAGTGACTAAATTGGACCTTGAAGATAATTTTTTCTCAATTTATAGCAAATTTTTCAAAATAAACCGTCATCTACAACCTAGTGCATAAATCGTAAAATTAAAACAACTATTTTAGCATTTAGCCTAACATATCCGCTATTTTTACGAATTTTGTTGCACTTTTATCAGCTTGTTGGACTAAGCTACAGCCGTTTTTTCACAAAAAAGTGAATTAAATTTTATGGCAGGACTACTTGATTAATTCACAAAATGTGTATACGAAATATGAAAAGGCTACTCGATTTAGCATAGCTCTTACATTAATATTCAAACAAATGTAAAATAACATTCCGGCAGTGCAGGAAATATTAAAAGGCTACTCGATTTAACATAGCTCATTAATAGCCAAACAAATGTACAATAACATTCCGGCAGTACTAGATTTAAAAAAAGTGGTGACATACTGTCAGGTGGACCACAAAAAAACGATTATTGAATCAAATTAAACCAAAAAAATTTCAACTTTGGGGAAAATTTTTTGTAATCTAGTACTGCCGGAATGTTATTGTGGATTTGTTTGACTATTACTGTAAGAGCTAGGTTAAATCGAGTAGCCTTTTCATATTTCCTATACACATTTTGTGAATTAGTCAAGTAGTCCTGCCATAAAATTTAATTCACTTTTTCGTGAAAAAACGGCTGTAGCTTAGTCCAACAAGCTGATAAAAGTGCAACAAAATTCGTAAAAATAGCGGATATATTAGGCTATATGCTAAAATAGTTGTTTTAATTTTACGATTTATGCACTAGGTTGTAGATGACGGTTTATTTTGAAAAATTTGCTATAAATTGAGAAAAAATTATCTTCAAGGTCCAATTTAGTCACTTTCGGGTTTGCTGATGCGGCTCGCTTGATTTTTTATGGCTGCATTGATGTATGTAGTACCGCATAAAACTTATAAACCTACAAATTTGTGCTTGGTGTGACCCAAATAATTTTCCATAAGCTAAAAAAACAGCAAAATGGTTTTTCCGCGATTTCTCGCAAACAAGAGCTGATGGAAAAAAACCGAGACCAGTTTTGGAATCAGGGCACAGAACAGGAACAGAATTTTGCATCCAGAAGGCCAGACCGAAATGGCTGTTGCCCTGTGTTATTGGTATTTTTGAGCTTATCAAATAAAAAGGACGTAAGAAAGCTCAACTCGACTGAGTAGCTTTAAAAAGTTGTTATGGTTAAGTGTGCCAAAATACCCGTTTCAGAGTTCCAAAACATGATTAGCTCGATGTCTGTTCGCATTTTTGAGCTCCATAATAACCTTTGCGACTTTACTCATCATTAAACGATTTTTTATTTTAATAATTTTGTTTATTTGAAATTTTTTCAAAAATAATTTTAATTAAATTTCGCAAAAAAGATTATGTTTTTTCGCAGTTTTTCCTAACTCACAAGTGAAAATTTTGGATTATTTCACTTCGATAGAATGTCTTTAAGTATTACATTGAATTGTTTGCGTTTCATTTGGGCAAAATTCTTTATGCCACATTATGTATTTATTCCTTATTTAAAAAAACTTTAAAATAAGTTGTGAACTTCACTTTAATATCCAGCCAAATAAAAGCCAACTTAAAAATAAAATTGCATGCATAGGCTAATGGCTAACGCACAAAATGAATAATACTTAATATACAACACACATACAAGCAACAAAAACATACACATTTATGTACACACGCACACACACTCATATGTGCCCCTGTAAATGCATAAGTACTTCAATTTGCTGAACACTTTTTGGTACATAGAAAACTGTACTCTTCACTTGGCTTCCTAATTATATACAGACTTCTTGTGGGTAGCTTGGAGAAAAACCAAATGAAAATGCAGCCCTCTGCACCCCCCCAAACCTTCATTACTCTTCAAAGTGCAGCGCCTAAGCATATGCAATATATTTTCTCAAAACTGCAAAGACAATAGAGGTGACCTGCTGCAAGTAGGCTTAAGATTTTCTTCGAGAGGCCAGAGCAAACATAATGAAACATTTTTGGCCAAGATGCAGCAGGGACAGCTACACACACACACACACACACACTCGAGGAAAGTGCAGTTGCGTTGCATGTGTGTGTGTGTGTTAGTTTACTTTACTCATTTGCAATGTTTTTGGTAAAATGTAAAATTGAATTATTTAAAATTTAATAGAAAATCTTTGACTTGCTCAGAAATACATATACATACATATGCAATGCTTAGGCAAGCCAATGTGACTGTATGTGTGTGTGTGTATTTATAGAAAGACAACGAAGACGAGTATATTCTGACATACAAAGTAGTTCGAATCTTTTATGGTGTTTGCTCTGTAGTTTAGTTTCTTATGTTTATGTTAATTTAACATTCACGTTATATAATTTATTGAACTCTTTTGTTAATTTGTTTGTATATATTTTTCTTTCTGTAATTACATTTTGTTAAAACGAAGTGGCGAAAAAAACGCCAATCTACTGATCGATTATTTTTACCGCCAGTTTAAGTTTATTGTGAAGATGACTTTAATTTATGCTCTCGATTATTTTACAATTACATTAGAAACTTGACTAATTGATAATTTTTTAAATTCTATATTTTGGAGATTTTGAAATAGAAAAATCGAAAGCGTTGGACGGAGGATCTGAAGAAACATATAAAAAACAATTAAGCAGACCGAAAAGAAGAAACTCGGAGTCCAAAAAATTTACATATTTATGCTGAGCTACCAATCCAAGAAATACTAACAGAGTATCAAGATATAAATGCGAAATTTAGGATTACTTCCGTGCCTTGTGCACCGAAAAGCCAAAGAATAATGGTACAAAAAGAACAAATCGTATGATGTTTAATAACAACTGCAGAATATTAAAACCTTCTAAATGTTTTTAGCAAACACATTTTAAAGTCGTTTTTAAAATTATTTAATTATCTTGATTAATAAAATAAACAGCGAACCTTGTTTACCATAGTTTTATAAAATTATTCAGCTACGGCTTTTAAAATTCTTCAGCACAATTATCCGCCTCGTTAGCCACATATTCTTTAAATTTGGATTGTGTTAGGAATTGTCCTAATTCAAATATTCCGGCGGAAGATGAGAAGAACTCTTTTAAAATGTTGCACACACTTTCTACGTGGGTTGCCATTTAAGTTTCTGGCCTAGGTCACTTCTAGCCATTTTAGGACCAATTGGCCTTTTTCCAAAAAAAGTTTGGACTTTTATCGATAAAAGCTCTTTCATGTGTGACCACGTTTGATATCGATTAACGATTAATCAAAATCATGAAAAATACAGACAATACGGTTACTTTTATGTTAGTTGGATGGCCACACTGCTCCCTTTGTATGTATAGAAATATATTTGATACCATTTTCCCTAGCTCTACCCTAGTTGGAAGAATTCTTCGGCCAAATTAATTTCGAACAAAAAGACTCAGTCCCGGCGATTTAAAAACAATTATAAAAAATAATTCTGCATTTTTTTTAACGAAGATATGCCATTTTAAATACGAGTGATTAGCTAAGTTTACACACACTGGCAGGCAGGCAGCCAGACTTTTTGGTGTCAGTTGCTTCCAGATGCTTAATATGTTAAAAAAGATGAATCATGTTTATACCAAACTACTAACACAAAGTGGAGGAGCGTGAATTATTATGGGACGCTGGTTACACTCAATATAAGGATCCATGAAATTGATGCCTTCTTGGAACGCACAGTGGCCGACTTAAAGGCAAAATATCAACCTGCAACCTTGGTTTCTTATAGATGTTTCTTATAGATGTTAATCAAACTTTTAAATTTGGTGCTGATAACTGCGGGGGCAGTTTTCCTATGCTTATTCTGCTATGCCCTTTGTGAATTGTCTATAGTATTGCTTCAGAGCCGTTTTTACTTACTTACTTTTTATGAGCCCGTGCTTAGAAAGAACTGAATGTGCTCCGAAAACGCTAAAACTTATCTCCAAAAACGCTCTTAGGCTCGGCTCTTTTCAGACACATAATTATGAGCGGTTCTAACTTTGCTTGCTGGGATGTTGCTGTCGATCCATCCAGCATGGATGAAGTTGCGTTTCCTCATACTCATATAGTGTTCGAGCCACGTATATGAGATGGAGAGTTAAACTGTAAATGTGAACATCTTCTAGACCCGCCTCGATTGCTAATATATAATTCGGGGTACAGTCAGTCAGCTTCGGTATCCATTTTATATAATATCGTAGCAATTGATCTGCTTCGTCGCTTATATCCCCTCTCCAAATTTGAGCTCCATAGCATTGCACCGTTCTGCAGATGGCGTTGGAAATTTTTCATTTCGCAGCTAGGTTTAGAGTTCAACAAATTGGACCACACTTAGTTTATATTCGCCTTCGCTTTTCTCGTTCTGGATGATACATGTTTTTTGAAACTCATTGTTGTCGTCATGACAACTCCAAGGTATTTGTACTAGAACCTTCACCTGGACTGCCTGAAATGTCTAGTTCTCCAATGCTGGCAGTCTACCTCCTTTTCTGAACACCATGATCTCAGACTTTGATTTATGGACTTCCATGCCCCACAATGTGCAGTATATCTTCAGTCTTTCAGTCATTTGCTGAATTGTTAAAATAGATCTTATAATTAAGCTGGTTCAGTAGATAAGAAGTTTTCATTCTTTTTGCAAATGTGCGCACGTATTACTTTTATTTTATATATTTACAAACAATTCATTGCAGAAATCAATAAATAAATAAGAAAACGAGAGCGTAAGTTGAAGTCGGCCCTGCTCGACTTCGATATACCCGTTACTCAGGGTAAGGTTGCCCAAATTGTGGGAGATATGAGGTATTTTTCAAATTTCGTGGGTGGCAACTCTTCTATCGTTCATCTGATCGAAAAATAATGTATGGCGGATCGATAGGTAATGATGATTAAAATATATGTCTAGAAGGTTTGAACAATCTATTTTCAAAATTGTGGGAGATAAGAGGTTTTTCATATTGCGGGTTTCTACGAGTAACGGGTATAAATATCTACTTAGCTTTGATAAAAATTAACAGATTAATACTACGTGTGAACAGCATTGCCAGAGATATGTCAACTGTTGATTGCCATATATAAAATAAACATATATTTTACTTCATCTGAACCGCCTACCATATGACTGACATTAAAAATCTTAATAAAGCTTATTTCCAATTTAATTTTTTGTGCCTAAGAGTATGCAATGCAAAAATCAGTTTAAAATCCTAAACATTTATATTGAATCACAATTAAAATTCTAAACAACACCCATTGCATACCTTTGGGCAATACAACATCTTTTCACTTTGAACACTTGCACTCAAAATATACGTTAAAAAAAATCGAAAAATAGAGCGTGATAATTTATTTTAAAGCTTAGAAATATAACTTAACGATTATATTAAGGAGAGTCTTAACAAACGTATGTGTTAACCACAAAACATGCCCTTTAATGGTTATAAATATCGTTTTTACCCAATTTAGGCTAAAATAACTAAAAAGGCTAACGTGATGGAGAACTATATCTAGCAGACACTTGTTTAGAGAAAATAATGAGTGACATTTTGGTTCATCCAGAGAAAAAGGCGAGATGTTACTAAAATAATATAATAGTTTTGCACTCTTGCAACACCCAAGAATGGATACGACAATGTCATATTAAAAATACCTAGTAAAGTTCACAGTCCAATCAATTCCTCCACATTCGTTAGCCTACTAATTATTGTCTTTATTTTTCTTAAAATTCTTCTTCCTTCAGTATTATTTGCACTGTTAATTTACTTGTTTACCATGTTCTTTATACTGACGGTTAATTTAATGCCATTAAAGATTTCCTGCAATTAAAATGGCTGATTGAATTGATTTAAGTCTCAATGATTTGTGGGCGTATTTTGCCTTATTAATGTTGTTGCCACAAAAACGGAATAATATATTCAATTTAATATTCTAAGACTTTGTGCAATATTTTTCGTATTTATTTTCAGAGCGTTTGCCAAGTCGCATTGAAATGCTTCTTTTGTTTTAGATTTTGTATTAATTTATATTTTATACTTCACTTTACTTGCACACACACACACACACACACTCGTACGCATAACCTAAGCAACATCTTGAGCTTGAAAAGCAAAGACCAAAGAAGGACTCTGTCCATCGTATCCTTATGCGATCTTATAGGCCATGTTATCATTTCGGTAATTGCATTTTTGTGTTTGTCGTTGTTGTTGTTCTTGCTGCTGCTGCTGCAGCCGATGCACTTTGCAGTAGTTTTTGCTTCCTCTGAATTCTCTCAAGAAAACTCACACCCATGCGGTTATAATAAATACTTGACTCCTTCGCCCATTAAAATGCATACAATGTATTGCATACTTTTGTGCAGCTCTGTATCTAATTTCGACACACACACACATGCACACTGCGGCCGAATGGCATTAATAAATATGCTTTGCCTGCATACTTTTAGGCTGTTCCTGGACTGGCCGCCAGCTTTGTAATTTATATTATGATGATGTTTTTCTTTTCCTCTGAATGCATTTTCTTAAGCATTTATGCAGCTGCAAAAGCATCAAATGAATGAATTTATCCACAAACATCCATAATTGGACTTTTGCTTTTGTGTCTTAGAGCCAGGTGAAAAAGAAGATGCTAATATATAGATAGCTAGTTGAGTAAATATAATGCTGGGATATCTGTGTGTGTGTGAGTGTGTGAACTTTGCTCCTTGGTGTGGATGATTTGGCAAATTTTGTTCTTTTTGGACAAACGGCCAAAAAGGCTTTGAAATGAATTTATCAAATTAGAATGCTGTTAATACATATTAGTTAAAGGTGAGAAAACAAATCAAATAATTTATAGTCAAAATTAATATTAGACATTTTATTTATAAAAAAAACCCAACAATTTTTAAAAATAATGAGATTTAGTGAAATAATATTTTAAACTAAAAAATATCAAAAATATTGATATTGATTTTTAAAATTGATCGAGGCAATTGAACGATTCTAATGATAAGGGAAGATCAAAGAATACGACCTAATAGAAACGATTGGCCTGTATCTGCCAATGGCACTACAAAATGTAGTTTTTACGTTGGAAAAAAAAAGTAGTGTTGAATTTTTTTAATAGACGTATGTCTCAATTTTAAACGGACAACAGGGGTACCATTAGAAAACTTAAAGTCCAAGCTATTATCGTTCAAAAGTGGATCGTTATTTGATATCATTTGAAGAAGCTACATTAAATTTAATATGGAAAGTAACAGTAAGCATTTTTGGCATATTTTGCTATCTTACTTTCGTATTCAAGCTCGAATAAAAGAAAGGAATGTATACGGTTCGGATGCAATTAGTTATTGACAATGTCAGCGGTAAAATGCCATCTTCAGATTTTGAAATGAAGATGATGATTTGGAAGCTGATGGCACTCAAATCAAGGCAGTGATTAATGAATACCGCCGTTATTCATCATGAGAGATGGCAAAGAAGCTAACTGTATCAAAGACAACAGTGGAAATATACCTAAAACAACTTGAATACGTTAACGAGCTCGATATTTAGGTACCATACTAAGCGTATTAATTACTACGATTATGCACAAATAAAAGCATTATTTTTGCCCTTTCATAAACATTACATTATGAATATGCATAATTAAGGAAAATATTTATTTTTTAGTAGCCACTAACACTGATTATTTTTGTATAACTGGTCCAACAATCTGAGTAAATGCACAATGTGGATTATGTATGTATTATTGCATATCCTGAGGGGCGAAAAAGCATGATTTTTTAATAGCATAAACGTAGAAAATATTAGCGATCGTTGCACAATCATAACGAAAACGATCCATACTTGAAACGAATCATAACTGGGAATGGAAATGTGCTGTTTACAATAACGTCAAGCGATCATGGAGCATGAGAGATGGACGGCTTAAACCACATTATAAACCAATATTCATCAGAAAAAGTAAATGCTGTCTGTTTGGTGAAATTGTAAAGGAGTCGTCCACTTTGTGAACGTCAGCCATCCCATTTGAACAAATAATCAAAGAGATGCATCCCGGATTAGTGAAGCCCGAGGGTGTCCTTATCCGTTATTTCAAAGCTCGACCGTATACATGTTTCGTCACTTGTCAAAATTATTGGAGCTTAATTGGGAACTGATGGCACATCTTCCATAAAGCCCCGACCTTGCACCTTTAGATTATTATTTGTTTCAATCTCTTCAACATTTTTTACATTTTTAAAATTTCATTTTATTCATGAGATTAATTGCAGCTGGTAATACCCAAAATTGTCAATCTTGTCCTAAGGGACTTTCTAATATATATGGTTAATCTGTGAACCAAATCCTTTTTGGTAAAACTGAAATCTTAGCTAGGTCTATATTAAGGTCTATATTGAGTGGTTTGGGGGGAATCTAAATATCTTGTACACCATTTAGCTTATTTTGGCTACCTTGTACCATTTCTTTAGGGCATGATTTTAGGGTGCATGCAATTACCAAAGCTGGCGAGCGTTCTTAAAGATGTTTAAAAATTTTGGTTCAAGCTCTTTTGGAACCGATTGTTCGATTAAAGTGCAAATCGGTTGTTTTGTTCCCAATGACCCTTTTCGTGTTTGCTGAATTTCGTAGAATTTTATTTTTAACCAAATAAAATCAAGTTGAAATTGGAATTGTGAGTTAATTGTTCAAAAGTAAGCATAGAACGCGAACCTAGGCTATATTTGAAAGCTGGTTATGAAGTAATGCTTACAGAAGTTCAAAGTATCAGAATTTAGTGGTCTACTATCGGTCTAAGAATTCCCTTATAAAACGGCAGCTAATTTCTGAGTTTTAGGATGGAACTTTACCTCAAGACTCAGCTCATCTTATTATCTTTAATAGTCAGCTGGTTTTTTATAGCAGGGTAAAAGTAACTAACAGAAAGAAACATTTGCGAATATAAAATAAAAAAATATAAAGTATATATTTTCTTGATCAGCATCAATAGCCATGTCGATTTAGCCTTGGCCTTCTGTCTGTCCTTCTAAATAAACGCGTCGATCTCAGAAACTACAAGAGATAAAGCCATGTGCTTTGGAATGTAAATATGTGTTTACCATACACATTTCAAGTTTGTTTAAGATTTGAAAAATTTCTCCGCAAACCGCAAAAGTCTATCACACAATTTTGAAGTAAGAGCCTTGTTATTTAAAACATATAAACTTAGACATAATACATATATATTCTCAAGTACAAGGGTGTTTTGGAAGAAAAACGATTTTTAGCCGTCCAACAGGCAGGGGTGGGGGGACCGGCTTTACTGCTCATAAACTCTGGTGCATAACTATAGCCGCGCCATATTTTTCAGTTTACGTCTAGTTAGTGTGGAAAGAGTAACAATTGGCGTTTAGAAATAAAAAGGAAATCAAGAATAAGATAAACAAGAAACAAAAAAACAACTCTTGCAATGCAAAAATTACCGTTAAGATTTTATTTACGTTGTATAAAATTTTGTACATAACAAATGGGACTACGAATATCCTTTAACAATATTATGAGTTTTTTTTGGATATATATTCATATAAACTTGTGTTACAATAGAAAAATAATATGAGAAATTGTTAATCCTAGTTACTTTTTCTTCTTCTTTGGGCCGATATATTAATATCACAACCAATTGATGGTCTCGGTAGCTGCTAGAAGTGCGCGCTAGTCGCTTCTGTTTCGTGAGAGCTGGCTCCAATGGTTTACACCAAACTTGGCAATGTCTTGCTGCACCTGGTCTTCCCATCTCGGTCGTCCGCTTCTACCGGCTTTTTTAAAGACTGTCATCGCCCATACGGGTTACATGTTCCATCTAGCGAAGCCGCTAAAATGTTAAACGCTTAGCAAGGTTAGTGTCTCCATAAAGCTGAAACTAATCGTAATTAGGGATCGAAATTCATCTTCAGGGAAATCTCTCTTTCGAAAACGCCAATGGCCGCATCATCCGCCGCTGTTTATGTCCATGCTTCGAGATTTTTTTTACTGAGTTCCCTTCTTCGAGAACTTCTTACTTATCTGATAGTATCATCAGTTTGCAAGAGTAATTCTTCTTTGAATTTTTCCAACTATTTTCTACAGTTTTTCACACTGATTATGGCGAGCTTTAAAGATTTCCTATTTGTTGTTTCCAACAAAAGTTTTCAAACATTTCTTGTTTTTCTTCCACCAATAAATCATAATTAAAATCAATTTTCAACCTATTAATATACACAAAAAGAAACCAAAATTTATTTGAAAAATTATCTTTTCGGTTATTGTTCGTAATTCTTTCCATGTTGATGAAAATTACAAACAAACAAACAAAACCCACGAACCAACAACAACAACATCAGCAACTACAACAGTTCGTAGGATGGGAAGCCGATTCGTAGCTGGCTGGCAGATAATGAGGCTACAGAGCGTTGAGGGGAGGAGGGGGCGGTGGAGAAAAGCGGGCGGAAAGCGCAATTTTACGCACAAAAAACGAGTTGCCAAAGGGAGGCCGAGTTGAGTGAGCGGGAAGCTTAACAGCGCAACATAAATTAACGCATATTTCAGTTGCAATTTAAACTGAAAAAAAAAATGGAAATTCGCACACAAAAGCGAACGGAACTGCAGCGGACATCATCGACGCTGGCGATGCCAACGTTTCAATTATTTGTTGTTGTTATCATTAACATTGTTGTTGTTGTCACACACACACACACACACAAAGTGCCTGTACGCACAAAAAATGAGTAAAAAGCAGACAACGCCCCGAAATGCAGGCTCAGCCGCTGCTGTGGGCATCTCCATGTAAAAAAACAACGACAACATTCAGCCTAAAAGTATGCAATGCAATGCCGCCCCCTGCTGTCGTCCTTGTGTACATTATTTACCTCTTTTTCGTTTTTTACCCAGCCGGTTGGACTTTTTTACAAGTTTTATTGCATGCGTGCGCGAATGAAAAATAAAATATATAAAAATATATAACGGTACCGCTCCAACCGTTCAACGTCGCCGTCGACGCTGACGGCAGCGCACACACATTGTTGGTGGTCCTGGTCCCGTGGCCACCATTGGCCTCCTCGTCGTTGTCGTCGCCGATGCCGTCGCCGCTCAAAAAATGAACAAAAAGCAAAAGAGATGACCAAATGCGAAAACGCGTGCAAGCAAACGAGCCGAAGCGATAGCACACAACACAACACCACACACACACACACGCACACTCACACAGAACAGAGCGTGATGCGTTCCCGGGATCCAGGGTACATAGGTGCACTGATTGCCCATCACTGGGTAGAGGGAATGGTGTTGGCGCTAGCCGGGAGGGGGGCAGGGGGGTCTCCAATGGTGCGTATGTGTGACGTCGCCAACAACAAAAAATAAATTAAAAATGGTTTGAGCTGCAGTTGCAGTTTTTTTTTCCATCTTTTTTTTTTTAAGCTCTCTGCAAATATATTGCAAATATTTTTATTCCTTTTTTATTATTTTTATTGTGGCTCAATATTTATTATACATATTTTTGTTGCATTTGTTTCTGGTCGCCTAAAAGCGCACAACATTTTTTAATTGGGTTAGTAATTGAAATTTATCGAAAGGCTTCCCACGCATCCAGCGAAAACTTTGCTTTAGAGAACAGAACAGACCCCGAAACGGGAATACAATACACAAAGCACCAAATGAATTGAACAAAATAATTGTGAATAAAAATAAAAGAATTGACATTTGATAAATATATATTTTTTTTTTTGCAGCGCGTTAGTCGTCCCTGGAGTACACGAAAACTGGACATGGAAAATGAAACAGACACGACTCTGACAGGGGTTAACAAGGACAGAAGGGTTTTTGGGTTCAGTAAGCGTTGGTCGATGTAATTTGATGATCCCTTATGGAGTAAGGATCTTAACACCTCGGTTGCCCTTCCAATTCTTGATGATAATCAGGAGTTTATATAAAACCCATCTAAATGGAATTGACTAGTAAGAATTTTTCTCATAATCGTTTTTTTTTGCTCATAAAAGAAAGGGAACTGTAAAGAATATTTTACAGCTGGGCTCCAGTAGCTGGTCAAGGTGACCGGATGTGTAAAAGTTTCAAAGAAAAACCTTTTGAGGCGGGGGGTAGATTGACTAGTAGTGTCCATTTAATTAACCTTCCCTCCCTAATAAAGTTAAATAGTTAAGACTCTAATTAAAATCGTCGAAAAAAATCAATCGCAATTTCTTTGCAACTGTAAAGAATTTTTTTTGGCCTGAAAAATATATAAATATTTGGAGACTATGAATAAATAGTTGCGCACTTCTGAAAAAATTACTCATATATGAAATCGACTTCTCTGATACTACGTTTTATGCACAAATAAAAAATCATGATTTTTGCTCTTCCTAGTATTTATTTTTTTGTATACCTTTAACTCGTCCGACAATCTAAGTGAATGCATGATGTGGATTATGTTTTATGCTGCCCTAACTGACCATAAATTATCTCGTTGAAATGAATAATTCTTTAAAGAAAAAAAATATACTTTGAGGGGCAAAAAATCATTATTTTTTTAATAGCATAAACATAGTGTGAGTTGATTAGCTAAAATAATCTAAGTTTTCCAATAAGACTGACTCGTAACCTTATCTCTAAAACGTTTTACTACTCACTAAACTTAGCATTAACTATTCATATAAAAATGCCGGGACTTTAATTTTTACAGAGCAACCGTTAAAAGCTAAATTTGAACCACTACGGAAGGATTAAAACCTTAAGGGCGTTTAGGATTGACCATCCGTGATTGATCCCTTTGGGATTACATTTAATCCGATTCGGGCTTAGTGATTCAAGACCCTCGAGTCTTAAAAAGCTTCATCTCGAGAGGCTTTTAAGAAGTAGAGTAGCAAAATCAACTATTTCGCTTATTTTAAGCATGTTTTGTCGTCTGGAGCAAACTGTTTTCTTGAATCGTCCGTGACTAGTCATGGCAAGTGCGCTTAGTATCTACTATTGAGCCCGTTTGGTGTTGAGTTGAGCCCGAATTTCAATATTGCATACTTTTAGACACAAAAATTAATAAGGACAATTTGTTAATCGTACTCCATGATGTATGGCGGATCGAAAAGTAATGATCATTAAAATATATGTCTAAAAAGTTCGAATAATCTAGCCGTTTGGGACTGTAACAGACAGTTTTACTTTAAAGATAAATTACACAAGGCAACAAAATTAAACTTGTTTCAGTTTATTGAATGGGTGGTGATTATTCTAAAAGAGTTTCGAGTGCTTTACACGAATCAGTTTGCCAAAATGATCCATTACGTCCCGATTGTAATTTGTGGCTACAGTTGGTAAAAGTGCCTATTTTGTCCATTTTAAGGCATGATTTGTGGGCAACCAATACGTCTGTTTTGAATCTCTTCGATTTTATCGTATAGTACTATTCCTTAGCTTTAAATTTATTTATCCCAGGTAATATTATGATTTTTTTAAACGAAGATATGCCATTTTGAATTCATGTTTTAGAATTTACATAATGTCTGACTTAATTTTGCTGTCTAAAAGTTTGCTAAGCAAAAAACTGTACATCGCCTAGAAATTTTTGTTAAATTAAAATAAAAGTTCTCAAAGACATCCATAGTATACTTGTGGGCAAGGAAACATTTGGTCGGTTCAAACACTTGTGTTCAAAGCGTTATATCTTCGTTGAAATAAATCGCAGAATTTTTTGGGATATTTTGTTTTAAAGCTAATGAATATATCTTTCCGATAATGTAAAGGGTGGTCAAAATTAATGTATAGGTTGCCTAAAAAACGTGCCTTAAAATGGTTCAAATAGTCACTTTTACCAACTATTGGCTCAAATTGCCAAAAATCATTTTGGTAAATAGATGCATGCTGAGCATCCGAAAATCATCTAGAATCACTAACATTCCTTTTATAAACTGGACCATGTTGCCTAAGTGTTATCAAAAATCCTATAGTGTTCTTTGAAATTTGAAAAACATGTAGAACCACCACTTCCCCTTCGACACTGTGTGATTTGATATTTGTCAATCACAGTGACTCATGAACAGGTTCATTTTAGAATAGGACAGAATTTTTCTAAAAATTGTTCTTCTGGCTTCGACTGGCACATTGGAAGAGCCAAATTTGAAAAACATTTTTTTTTTCTATAGGGTGGCTGATGAATTCTGCTAACAAAAAAATAAATTATAGCTTTTATTCTGTGTGGTTTATCGGTTACTTTCTCTGATTTGGTTTTACTGAAAAATATGGCTTAAAGATACTTCATTCAATTGCATTCATCTCTTCAAATAGTTTATATGAATTCTAAAAAAGGGCTTTTAAGCATATTAATGTAGCAATTTTTATTAGCCACCTCATACTCATAGGTTATAAATAAAAATTATTTATAAATAAAAATGACTGCAACTTTCCGCATGAACTAAGTTTTAATTTTAATTTTTTTTTAACTTTGAAGGTTTTTAATGAGGGAAGGTGTAATTAAGCACTTAATGGACGCAAAGGTCGGAGGGATGGAGACGGTGCAGTCGTCTTCGAATTCAGCTTATTCCTAGATTAGTAGCAAGGCTGTTGGAATGGGCCATCAGGCGGTCATGATACCTGCTTGTGTGCAGATTGATCTGTTCACAGATTGGGAGAATATCAAGTTCCCGGTATAAAGGGGAATGCTTTACGTACCAGGGAGCATCGGCAATGCGCTGGAGGACTCAGCTTAATGTGGACTCCTGTTTTTTGAGGGAGGTTGAGCATGCTGTACCCCAAAATGGGATCCCTCAGGTCCAGGAAGGCATAATGAATGCTTCAACAGTGGCGTCACAGGATCACGCCAAGATACTTCTTGCTTCTAGAAGTCGCAGCTATTGACAACTATGTTCCAACGGCTCGCCCATTGTTGGAGGCAAGAAAATCAGTATCGCCTGCATATGTAGCGATAAGGGTATGTTGGGCGCCTGGATTCGGTAAGTCCGCGGGAGTAGAGTACCGATCCGAGAACACGACCCTGGTGTACACCCGCTCCAATGCTGCGGATGCTCGAACGCTTGCCCCTCAACTCAACCATAAATCGACGCCCTAGTAGAATGAAACGCAGGAGCTGATATTGATCTTGCCGAATATCCAGGAATTCTCTATATATTGAGAAGGATAATTGTGCTAGCTCTTTAAAATCTTCTAGAATCTCCACACTCCTCCTGTAAACTGAACCATGTTGCTAAGTGTTATTTGTAACAATTAATAAAGGCGTGCGTGTCGTGTTTGAAATATGCCCTTCGTGTTAGACTCGTGTCGATTAAAAACGAGTAAGTTTAAGTCGGCCCTGCTTGACTTCGATATACCCGTTACTCAGGGTAAGGTTGCCCAAATTGTGGGAGATATGGCGAATTTTTCAAATTGCGGGGGCGGGAACTTTTCTATCGTTCATCTGATCGAAAAATGATGTATGGCGGATCGATAGGTAATGATGATTTAAATATATGTCTAGAAGGTTCGAACAATCTATTTTCAAAATTGTGGGAGATATGACGTTTTTTCATATTGCGGGGGCGGGAGGGGGCGTGGCAAAAATTTGAAACAAACTTGATCTGCGTGCAGAAGATACAAGTCTACACTGAAAAAATGGTAGCTCTAGCTCTTATAGTTCCTGAGATCTAGGTGTACACACAGACGGACAGACAGACAGACAGACAGACAGACAGACAGACAGACAGACAGACAGACAGACGGACATGTCTATACCAACTCGGCTATTGATGCTGATCAAGAATATATATACTTTATGGGGTCGGAGATGCTTCCTTCTGCCTGTTACATACATTTGCACGAACATAGTATACCCTTTTTACTCTACGAGTAACGGGTATAAAAATATTCGTTCGCTGTTTCGCTGACATAATATCCACCTTTGTAACATTTCTTGTTACTTTGATATATCAGCCAAGCCGAGATCCAACCAAAGGGCCCTTTAAGACTACTAAATGATTTAGAAAAAATATTTTAAAAATATTTTGAGGGAAATCGCACCCTTCATGCTTTCCAGCATCTCAGCATTTCAGCCTCGTTTCATTAATCTTATACCCAACAAATATACATAAATTCTTCTTCAAAGTGCGCCAAAAATGATAACCCAGAAACAGGCCATTCTAAATGGAACTGGTTTCCCACTGGTGTGGACTTTTTATTGGTGTCCTTTGGCACAGCATCATCATAGGCACAACAGACAGACAGCAGCAGCAGCTACAACAACAACAAAAAAAGAAACGAAAACTGGACATTATCTTTGCCGAAAAGAAGGAAAAATACAAGACATTCATGCGGGCCAAATCAAAGCATCAGCATCAGTTCATCTCATCTTTGGCAAAAACCACCCCAAAAATAACCCCCCAAAAACAAAAGTGACCAGCGGAGTCTGTAGCTTCGGCTTGACCATTAAACTGGTTGTCCATCGTTGGGCAAAGGGTTGCAGCAGCAGCCGCAGCAGCATCTTGGCCGGGATGCGTGTCAAAGTTCAACGTCAGCGTTGATGCTGCTGCTGTTGTCCAGTTTGGAAAACCGGCCTGCGATCGGGGCACATCTTCTGTGTTCTGGGTTCGAATCTGTTGAAATTTTGATGTGAAAGTTCAGCAAAAATAAATTTATAAAAGTTCCATGTCCTGCCACGGCTGCCAAGGATGCTGCTGCATGCGAGCGTGAGAAAGTTTCCCCAGGCCAAACTTGTTTTATCTGCTAATGTCCTGTGACTTCTAGTGGAAACCAGTCAACTACTTAACCCGTCCAGTACCCGATTTATTCATGTTATTTGGCCAGCTTGCTAATTGCTAACCAAATGGCCAAAAAGCCTTCTTGCTGCATTGTTTGTCTAATAACTAACTAACTAACGGTAATTGTCCTCGCAAGGAGTAAGTCTAAGGCGACAAGTACAGTGATTGGCAGGTCCATCCCCTCTATATTAGCTTAGATATTCCATTAGTCACAACGATTACTCAGACATGCATTGATTTTTTCACAAGTGACTGCCAATTTCAATGCATAAACGATGAGAGGCCACTAATGAGCAACTAAAGTAACGAAGGCTGTAGCAGCTGCAGCTCCTGTAACCATTTTGGGTGGGCATTCAAATAAGGGCGATGGATTTTTGTATTGTAGGAAAAATTAACTTTTTGCTGGTTTATTTCGACTTCTGTAAAAAAATATTTCAAAACTGAATCAAGTGGGTCAAAATTCTGCATAATTTATGTCAAATAGGAAAAGTGCGAGTAATGCCAGTAAGAAGGAAGAAAGGTGATTAAAAGACCACCAAATAAGGAACAAAGTGTGAAAGATAAGGTAACACCGAATACAAAAAACATGTGTAAAGAAAGGCAAAGGTAAGACTATTGCATATGGAGGTGAAGTTAAATAATTGAGGGAGTTAAAAAATTTACCAGCTTTTAATAAAACATAAGAAGATCGCAATCAGCTGCTGTATGACAAAATTCATTTGCCAAACCACATTTTTATTTTCTATTCCAAGCAACAGATTGCGAACTTCTTATACTGTTACTTAAGGTATTTTTAAGACACAAATTCTGGTCACACTTATTATAGGCTTATTTTATTTTTTATTTATTTAGTTATTAGCAACTTCATCATTTTGAAACAGTTACATTTAGACATCTTATAAGTAGATTAGGTTATAAGGAAGAAGAAAGGCTGTAGAGTGTAAAAGGATTCGATGCCCACCAAGATTAGCTTAAAAAAAGAACAAAATAAATATTAGACATCAGTGCATAGTAGAGTTATTTAAATCAATAAGAATAAAAATTCCTTCAAATTCGGTCACCTTCACCAGATAATGGATCACACTGTGAAATTAGACCATATTTACAGGAATTAGAAAACTTCATAAAGTTTTTCAAAAAGCATGAAAAAGGATTTTTTATGGGAAAAGGGAGTGGTGGGGAAGCTTGTCCCTTTACACCTCTTTCCTACAAGCAAGAGCTTTTTTAGAAACTTCATGAAATTTGCTTCAGCGTATAAATTTCAACTTAGTAGGCGAGAAAAAGCTTTGTCGATCAGGTTTGGCATTAAACCACAAGTACTTTTGTGATAAAATTAAAAATCACCCATGCCAAGTGATTAAGAGAAGCTCAGTCTGAACCTTAGGGGCCTAAGTATACCCTTTCTACTCTACAACGCTTATAAGCGAGGCTCGACTCAAGCAGCCGTCCATCTGCCCAGTTCTCAGTCGCGCACACTGTGGGTATTTTCGTGCGTGTTGCGATCTGGCGCCAAAATTGCATGCATTTTGTTTTTGTTATTCTTTCCGAAGCTAAGCAATTGCCTGTAAAACACCAGTTGCCAAAAAATAGCACTCGTAGGCATGGCAGTAGGTGGGAGCAGGGGCTTGCCCACCGCTGTACTAAACACCTCGATATAGTGAATACCTAAATCCTGCCCAGTCAGTTAGAAAATTCTAATGTAAAAGGCAATAAATTTGAACTCTAATCTTAAGGAATCAAATAGTAAATTTTATGCAAGCACCGGGTGGATATAATGCAGTTAACGAAAAGGTTTAGCATATGATGAACGTGGGTGCTGTTACCAGAGTTGCGTTCAAGAAGTCACATCCACATTGCCTTAGGGCATTTGTAAGTTAGAAACAATTTAATTAATATTTCAGTAATACTTATTTATATATCTCTAAATATAAGTTTTTAGTCCAGCTTTTGCCTGAGCTGACACTTCTGTATGATTTGCCATCCCACTGGACGAGCGATCCGTCAACGCCTTTTACTAGCCAGGAAGCAGCTGTAGTGAAAACCCGCTATTAAATCTCGTTTCGGAATTTGACTATTAAATGTGTGCGTCGAAAAATTGTCACTGGATACTCGAACAATTGAACCATTTAGGCATAAACAAATATATTATAATTAACTTTTGCATTTAATTACACAAATGTTTGTGTGTTTTGAGCTAATAAAACGAGTTTTTGACCAAAAAATGCCAACCTTGATTTAGTAGACAGGTTAGATGCTGCAAACAGGTCTTTCAAAAATTAGTTCACTTTAGTCAGATAAGACTTTAAATCTAGCTAAGTTTGGTTACGATCACATGAATTATAGTGGAGTTGTAATCATTTAAATTTCGCTAAAAAGACTCAGAGAGAGAGATAGATAGAACGGATAAACTGAGAGCATACCAAGTCTCTTAATTTCTATGCTATTTGATTGAAATTTGATACACAAAAGTTTAGTGGAAACTGCAAGGATAAAGGGCTTGACTATTTTATTATTAATACTCCCCACGTATATTGAAAAAAGTCGTTAACAAAATGGAATGCAATAATTTTTATAAACCTGCGAGTGTATATAAATTTTCACTTTTGTATTTTAAGGGTGGAGGTGCTACTTTATTCCTCTGGTCCACTTGATATGCGCACCGAATATAATGATCGTTGAGCATTTCCATATATATGAGAATTCCCTTTTTCCCCTATATGGAAAGGGGGAATGGGTATTAGAAGGGCCAATGACTATAACGGGACTTAAACGATGAAGCGAACTTCAAGAGGTTTTTCGAAAAGCTTTTGTTTGTAGGAAATCGGTAGAGAGTGGCAAGCAACACCTACTCACGTTTTCCTAAAAATAAGAGCTTTCTAATAAACTACATGAAGTTTGCTTCATCGTGTAAATCCGGTGTTTCTAATACCAAAACCATATGAATATGTATGTATATAGGGTGACTGATGAACGCTGCTACCAATTGCTGCTAAGTAATTGTCCGTGTTCAGCAGAAGAACTTGCTCCCTGATCAATGATATATTTCTTGGTAATTCACATAGCCTACTTATCCTCTTGTATTTAGTATGAAATTATCATAATGCTATTTCAAATGACAATTTAGAAATGTTTTATTAAGCTGATCAGTGATCAAGTGTCTCTGCTAAACGCGCCCATTGCTTTTGTTTAGTGTGGTATATCGGTTACTTTCTTTGTTTTGATTTCACTGACTGATTTTTAATTTACAAAAAATGGCGTGAAGATACTTTATGCAACGGAATTTCATTTAGCTTAGAGATGGAAGCGTATAATTTTTTTCTTCGTGTCACAAACACGCACGACTCGTGTTGCAAAATCAGATTTCGTGCGTGCACGGGCGAGTCGGTTGTGAGCCCTTAAAACACGAACACACTCTAAGACGACTTAACACGTCAAAACACGCTAACTCGACACAAGCTGACACCACTTAACTGATCTGTATGAGTTTATTAAAAAAAGAAAATGAAAATAAATTGGCATAAATATACAAAAGAAAAAGACAACAGTATAAAAATTCTACGTTAGTCAGTCAACCAGACACAATATACTGTATAAATATCTATATGTTTCCATTATCGACAGTTGGTCTCACTTATTTTTGAGTCGTCTCTTTTAAACAAAATTAAAGACGATTCGACAGAGTTTTTTTCACTATTAAGAAAGTCGTGCGTGACGTGCTTACGAAAGTTTAGACCGTGCCATTCGTGTTACAGTCGTGTTCAAGATATTCGGATCGCGCCCATCTCTGATCCAGCTCTTGAAATAATAATTAATGTAGCATTCATCAGCCACCCTATACAATAATTTGTTATGTTTGCGTGTTTGCGAGTTTGCTCTATATAAAAACATTTTGTTTTCCATTAATAACCAAGAAAATCCGATGTCTATGGTTTTTCTGAATACATCGCTTCTAAAATAATTTGCTATATAATATTATATAAAAATTCTAAAAATAGATTTGACAAAGATATGTGAAATCAATTTTAATTTGTTTTAGGCAAACATTTACAGTTCAAGGCTAACTTTCTTAGCGCAAATTTTGTTAGCGTGTGGAACCTTAGCTTATGTCGGAATTTTCACCATGAAGCAAACTTCATGAAGTTTTATTAGTAGGCGAGAAATTTAGGAGAATTCTTTCAAAACTATTAAACGAATAATAGAGAAACACCCTTAAATCTCTCGCCGACCAAGAAATCTTCATAAAGTTTGCTTTATGATGTAAATTCCGTCTTAGTCTCTTGTGCAATTGAATGCTCTCTAACATAGGCCCATCCCGTTAGAGGCAACCTTTTTAAAACTGTTGACCGTTGCGGGACATTAGCTAGACGTTACAAAAGTTAACATAACATTTCCATACAAAATAAAAAAAACGTTACAAAAATAATAAACCGGACATTTTCAGTTGGACATCACCTTTTACTTTTGGCGGCCCAAGAACATCCCAAAATAACAGAAAAAAAATTATGCAAAATAAGCCAGTTTTTGATAGTAAAAAAGGGTCCAGCAATTAAGATGAACTCAAGGGCCACAGAAGCTGAGATGCAGACAGAAGTCACCGCCAAACACAGGCCAAGACACAGGGATAGTGCACAGCCAATGGGAAGACTAGATAAAAGACAAAAGAAAAGATCAAAATAAATAAACACCCCTAAAAGGTAGCCCAATCGAGAAGTCCCATAATGGGAAAAACATTAAGGAATAAATAAATTTTTAAAGCCTGCTTTTGGGGGGTACTAATAATTCCAGCTAAGTTAGTTTCTACCCTTCTACTATATCAATTTCCGGCCTTTTGCTTTATTACTCATTTGTCATTGACTAAAGCAACATGTGAAGTAAAGAATACAAGCAACAGGCTTTATAGGCTTCTATGGAACGAGGGTGGCTCGTATTTCATGACTCACAAGCAGCCGAAAAGTATGCCACAAAAAATGTAAAATATGGTAAGGATTGGGTTGGGTTAGGGGTGGCTTTTTTTCTTATTTATTTATTGAGGTAGGCACTACCATTTGGTTATCTGTGTGTGCGTGTGTGTATTCCTTTCCCTTTTCCTGGTTGCTTGCCTTTTCAAAAGTTCAACCGGTCAACCGGTTTGTATCTGGCCTAGCCTGTCTTCGACTGGACCTGAGCATCATCCTCTTTCTATGCCATCTACTTGATGGGACTCTGTAGGCTTTTGGTCAGATCAGTTGAGTTTGAACTTTCATTCGGTTGCGTTCGGTTGTTTTTGTTGTTGTTAAGAAGTCGAGAAATTCTCGCATTTGTTTTTTCGTTTTCGTGTGGGATTTCTGTTAATATTTTGTTATTAAATTAAATTTAAAAAAAAAACAAGTTTTGTTTTGTTTTTGTTGACTATATTTGATTAAACGTTTATGTTGAAATTTTTAAACTATTTTTGGTGAAACTAATACGGAAATTGTGCATAAAAAGTAGGTGCAAAAGAATTTTATATAAATAATATGATGAAGTGAACTTTTAAGGAAAGTCTTGCCAAAAATGTGATATATGAGTTTAAGCTTGAAATGTGGAAACATTATTTAAAAGTTGCATTATTGCTGCTTTGACTTTGACCATTGCATGGATTTATTCTGGTTTTAAACGTTATAAAAAAATACATTGGATATTGGAAGTGCTTATGAATCAGTAAACAAGTGATTTATAAATCAGTTGGTTTTGTTCAGTTATTCAGTTGATCACATACTTGTTCATTTTTGTTTTGGTTTTCTCTCTCTTGTTCTACTTTATACTGCCCTTTTTTAAAACTTCAGAGTTAATTTTTCAAATTTGGTAACACAATACAATGCGCAAGTTTTGAAAACCTTACACAATTTTGATATATTAAATCCGGTTTATAGGACTTACGGCCTGTTCCGATTTTTACTAAAGTGAATTCGAATGTGGTACATGATTACTTTTCTAATAATCGATCAAGGTAATCGGTATTAGCCTACCAATTAAATTACTTTTAATTAGAAAAACTCGACTTAAAATGCTTTAAGCCGATTCACTCAATTAATTTTCCATAACAACACATGTACCACATTCGAATTCGACAAATTTTGAAAAGTGAAAACCGGAACAGGCCTGTTAGACTTCGACCCACTTTATGGTCTGGCTGATCCATTCGCCGTTCTGTTCAGCAGCTTCCTTTACCAAGAGCACGTAGCTTTTCAGCTGGTTTTGGCGATGCATTTTATCCACCTCCGCATACTGTACGGCCTCACTGATGATGCGGTCGGTGTTCGACTGTGAGTGGCGCCCCTTGTCGGCAATAATAGAGGTCTCCCCTATTCTCAGATGACATTAATTTTATTTTCGGAACAAAAATTCATGTTATATAAGTCAGCCGTTCAAAATCATTCAGCTTTTAGAAGCTCTACAAAAGTGTTTTTATTCATTTGAAGAACTAGCTTATGCCCACGGCTTCGCTCGCACTTGTGTAAATACAAAAAAATATAAGTTTCCTTTAAAGTACTCCAATAAGAAACCAACTATAAGCAACGGGTTTTTCAATTATAGTACATCCTCCTGCAAAGTCGAAATATTGTCGGAAAACTGAGAGAGACTTTTTTGTTCTTCTTTCGATAAGTTTTTAGCTTATTTTTTTCGGACCAACATAATGCAATTAAAATTTTGAAAACCACCCTGTGAAGTCAGAAAATGAGTTCGTAACACGAACATGAATAACAAATTAAATTTTTTAACCACTTTCCGCCAATTTTCCAATTTTTTTAAGTTTTTAAGTCCCGTTGGTAATATTTTGTTATGAAGAGTTTTTAAAATCACATTGAAGTTGATCTGATAAAAACTAAAAGAGAGAAATCAATATATTTCATATTTTTATTTGTGCAGCTTAAAAAACGAGTTTGAAGCAAA
The DNA here is from genome assembly GCA_018904225.1 of Lordiphosa mommai. Lineage (NCBI taxonomy): Eukaryota > Metazoa > Arthropoda > Insecta > Diptera > Drosophilidae > Lordiphosa > Lordiphosa mommai. The sequence goes on along the minus strand of JAEIFT010000012.1, from coordinate 782,831 downwards.
ATTTCCACGCTGGTGGGTGGATTTTCCAACAAAAGTGAACACAATCTTACGAAATTTCCATATAGAGCTTTGAAACAGATTTTAATTCGGATCGAATGGAAGACAAAAATATTATTTCCCACGAATTTTTTTTGACAATTTTTCGGATTTTCCACAATGGGAAAATCGCGTTTTTAATATTATGTTTTGTAGAGCTTTGAAAATAAGTTTGGAGCTAATAGGATGAAAGTCATAAGAGTTTTATACAAATGCTTTCCGGCCATTTTCCGGTAGGTTTTTCGAAAAATTAATAAAAACAAGTCAGAGTACCCGTTTGTATATAAAGCTTGGTACTGAGGGCGGTGGAATTTTCCTTGAGCTATCAAATCACATATACAAAAAATTGCTTGAAGAATTCCGCCCATTCCTCTGTTGGGTACTGAAAGTAATACACAAGCAATTTCAGAGTTGCCGTTCAATGATTGTGGGATTGTATTGAACAGCTGATATTTCTGAGAATTATGCAGCAATTAAATACTGTGTGTTGTCTTAAATTAGCGCCAAACAAAATTGACTCAAATGTAATTAAGGTGAAAAGTGGCTGGATTGATGGAGATTAGACAAAATAAGGTAAAGGGACACACAAGATCAGGGTTTGTTCTTACTAAAATTGCAAACACAAGATAGTGTTTTTGTAATTCAAGTGTGTTTTATGTATGTAAATTTAAAGTCGCATGCATTGCGGTGGTCATATCAAAACCATTTTCAATATGTTTGGAGCAAAGTGATAGGATTTTGCTGTTGTTGTTGCCAGCAAACATAGCGAGAAGCTGCAAAACAAAAACAGGTGTTCGAGCATGTGACAGCCCAAATCTGAAAAATACCAAAACAATTTATTTATGTTGCAATCCACTTAAGGAATATATGCCCTATAATAACTTTAAAGTGTGGGGTCACACAATTACGGGCAGTGCTGCCCAGCGTAATTATTTGATTTGCTTAAAATTCGAATATCTTTCATCTGATCTGGAAACGGTTTATGGTGGATCGATAAGTAATGACGATTAAAATATATGCCTAAAAGGTTCAAACAATCTGTCTTTAAAATTGTGGAAGATATTCGATTTTGTTCAAATTGTGGGGGTGGCAACTCTGCCATCGTTCATCTGATCGGAAAACAATGTATGCGGGTTCGATAAGTAATGACGAGTAGAAATATGTCTAGAAGGTTCGAACAACCTAACTCTAAAATTGCGGGATATTTGAGGTGTTTTTCAAATTGTGGGGGTGGCAACTCTACTATCGTTCATCTGATCGGAAAACGATGTATGGGGGTTCGATAAGTATTAATGAGTAGAATATATGTCTAGAAGGTTTGAACAACCTAAACCCAAAATTGCGGGATATTTGAGGTGTTTTTCAAATAGCGGGGGTGGCAACTCTACTATCGTTCATCTGATCGGAAAACGATGTATGGGGGCTCGATAAGTAATGATGAGTAGAATAAAAGTCTAGAAGGTTCGAACAACAAAACTCCAAAATTGTGGAAGATATGACGTTTTTTTCAATTTGCGGGGGAGGCAGGGGGCGTGGCAAAAAAAAAACTAAACTTGATCTGCCTGCAAGTATAAGAAATATATGTTCCATACTCCTCAAACCTCTATCCCTTACCATCTCTGAGATCTCAGCGTTCATAAGGACAGACGGACATGTCTATATCGACTCGGCTGTTGATACTGATCAAGAATATATATACTTTATAGGGTTGGAGATGCTTCCTTCTGGCTGTTACATACATTTGTACAAACTCAATATACTCTTTGTACCTTCGGTACAGAGTATAAAAAGAAAGAAGTATTCCACAAGTCCGTTACTGATGAGTAATAAAGAAAAGTATGATCTGTCTTTGGCTTTCCAGCTCATCGCCAAAGAGTGACCATGGGGGTAAGCCTGACCCTACCCACCCCTACACACAAGTTGATCTATAGGTCACACAGCTTTTTCAGCAATTGTGATTGTCAAATTTACCAATCGCAATTGTCAATCACTGCATTCAGCAGGTGGAATCGGCAATCATAAAACACAAATCGTCTAAATTATTATCTAAATTATGTGAGCTCCATAAAGCAATATATAAAGATATTCAAAATAAATAAAAAGTTGAACCTCCTTAGAAAATGTCTTTATGAATTTCCTAATGAGGAGTCTCTTTTGTAAAAACTAAATACTAAAATATATTTATAACAATTTATTTTGAAATTTATGTTGTACACACTTCTGAAAACTGTTTTCGACATAATATCACAATTGAAACAACATACTTATTGCAACGAGCTATCACAAGAGCCATAAAAATAAGACTAACTATTTCTGTGTCATCCTTTATTGCAGACTGAGAGTCCTATAAATGTATTAAAATAGATTGTAATTCATTGACCAGATCGACTCGAGCGGATTTGACATTTATTTTAGGAATTAAAATGGCAATCTACTTTTTTGGGAGGTCGAGATCAGAAACTTTGCAAAAAAAATTGAACTGAATTTACTGCTCTACATGAAACGCACTCGCATGCACTTATCAATCAATATTAGGAAAGCAAAGTAGATAAGCAAAGCGTAAGCCCCACCTTCCATTTCATATTTTTCGTCTTGAGCGATCGAGTTCAGAATTTCAAACCACACACAACTACAAAAAATATTTCGGAGTATTTTGAGGATAATGGAAAATTATATCCTTTCGAGCACCTCATATTTCTTAACCAATATTTTTTCTACCCTTACAGCACACTCTCTCTTACTGAAATCCCACCAAACGAAAAAGAATCTTGTACTACAACACAAAGCTAAAGCCAAAAAACAAAATTAAAATTCCCTTCAAAATTTTAAATGCTTTCATTAAAATCTGCAACTTTGCACTGATTCAAAAACATTTGTCATGGAGCAATCGAATGGTAATCGTAAGCTTAGCTCTGATCCGACTGAGGCGGCTCAACCACAGTCCTCGAAAGCTTCGTCCATGGAGTCAAGTAACTGGAGTAAAAAGCGTAAGCTTTATGCCATTGATGAGCATGGAGAAAGCTCACCGGTGACTGTGGTTGAAGCTGAGTTGGAGACAGAGATGGCCTACGATGCAGATGTCGATGAGCTGGAGCAGCCCGTTCAGGGTCCCAAATTGGCCAATGAACGTCAGATCATATACGAGCTATTCCAGCCTTGGGCCTTGAAAACATACGGCGATCAGGCAAAAACCAAAACCATTACGTTGCGCAAAAAGGCCCGTATTTTAAAGGCGCTGGAGGGCAAAGAGCACAGTCGACCGGATAGCTCGAAATTTAGGTTTTGGGTGAAGACCAAGGGTGAGAGCATATAACCAAGAAATATTTTGGCAAAATAAAAAGAAAGATTTTTTGTAATTTAGGTTTTACCACCAAGCGACCAGAGGGCTATGAAGAGGCAGCTGGTAGCCGAAGACGCTTTCAGCCCCTGCCCAGTGCAGCAATTTTATCTGATAATCCGGGAGCTGTTGATTTGTTTGCAGCTTCGACTAGCAAAGATTTCGGTCGCCGCATCTATCGTAAGGTGGCCTGTGTGGAGGAGTTCTTTGATATTATTTACAATGTGCATATGGAGCTGGGTGGACGCAGTGGCATGCATGCGGGACAGAAACGCACCTATCGTATTGTGAGTGTACTGTGTGGAAAGCAAGGGATCACGATCAACTTATTATAACTAATATTCCCTTTTCTTTGCTCTTTTTCCCCCTAGATCACCGAAACCTATGCATTTCTGCCCCGCGAAGCTGTCACTCGCTTTCTCACCATCTGTCCCGAATGCAAAAAGAATCTTAGACCCTCCTCACCAGCCATGGCTGCGGCCGCTAGCAAGGATACCGAGTTGGCAGGCAATGAAAGCTCTTCGGAAGTGGAAACCTATCTAAATTATTCATCACACACCGAAAGCTCATTGGAGGCGGGTCCCACAGCCAAGCGACGACGTCACTCTAGTGCCGATCTCAAGGGTTCAGCGCTTGGCTTGGCTGTGGGCTGTGGGGGGGAGGTTGGCACTGGCATGAGTGCAAGTGCCACACAATTGGATGTCATTGCACCAGCGACACCCACCACTCAGGCAGTCGTGGCTGTGGAATCCACTGAATTAGTGAGCGTGCCCAAAATCAGAGTAAAAACCCAGTTGCAGCGTCCCTTGAGTCCTCCCCAGGCTGAGCTAAAAGAGGCTGTGGCTAATCCCAATTCTTCGCCTCAGTCATGTTTTGATATAGAAATGCTTAAGTCGCGCGATAATCTATTGAGATATTATGATTTCATGAGACGCTTCTATGCCGGCGGATCATCGGGGATGCTCAGTCAACCGGTTTTAGCACCGCCTCTCTATGGCAGTAGCCTACTGCAAAGTCTTAGCTATCCAACCACCAGCAGCACTGCAGCAACAAGTAGTCCTTCAACCCCTGTGGCCACCACCATGATACAGAACAAACCCATTCCCCTCAACACCTTGAAGAATTCCCCTGAAAACTTGGCACGGGCACGCTCACCCATACACAGTTCGACAGCCACGCCTATTAATGCACCGACTGCTGCTCCTCTGACACCCATCAATCTAACAAAATCTTTATTTTCCAGCTCCAGTAATGGTCAACCCGTCTTAACCTCGACTCCTGTTGCGGCTGCTCCGCTTAAACTGGAAATAGCCAGTCCGCCCAAGCCTTTGCCGGAGTTGCGTATACCACAGTTGAGGGGTATGGCTCCTGTTATGCCGTTGCCACCGCTGGATTTGGAGCGATTGAAACCAATTACCTCCACCTACTTGCAATTGACGCGCAGTATGGGTTTGAGCGATGAGGATGCATTGCGGTTTGATAACTTGGTGAGTAAAGATTTCAAATATTCACTTTAGAGCATAAGAAAGCAAAATTTAGAGAGATTTTTAATGCCAAAAAATATTTGGTAAATTCATATTTAAAAAAATGGGTACAGTCAGCAGAACCGCTTGTTTCCCAATCAATGATTTAATTTTAGAAACATTATAAAGCCTACTTTTTCGATCATTTATAAAATCATTTTTACAGTTACATTTTTCCATTGTCACTTTTAAAGCTGCGCCTAAAAGTATGCCAATTGTTAAATGCAATGGTTGCGTTCAGCAGAAGAACTTGCTCCCTGATCGATGATATATTTCTGGGTGGTTTACGTAGCCCACTTCTCCTCTTGTATTTAATATGATATTCACCTGGAGCTTTTTCAAATATAAATTTAACAAGACCCCCCAAAAGTATCATAAATAATAAGAAGATTTTTGATAAGCTGATCAGTGATCAAGTGTCTCTGCTGAACGCGCCCCATAACAATTATTATCATTTGTTTCCGTCCTTGAAATTTTTATTCAAAGAAAAACGCAATAAATAGTATCTTAAGCCTGTTTGAGCATTCACTTTCACTACGTAATCGCAAGATTTTTAATTGAATTTCCTTGAGTCCTCTACGCTTGCCAGATTATGTACCAAAAACGAGTCGCTTGCAGATCTGATAAATATTATTCTATGTTCACATTTCATCCTAGAAAGAATATTTTAAACTAACTATATAGCCGGCGTCGCAGGGGTTCTTAAAAGTGTGTTGTAATGTTACCTTATCGAAATTTCTGTAAATTTATTAATACCTTTATGACAGAGTTTATTACCAAATGTCAACCGGTTGGTCATCACTTTAAACATTTAAACTGGGTCAAACTGATGGTGAACCAATTCCAATACGGAAAATGATTTAACTCTAAATTTTCGAACATGCACAGAAAATGTTCAGTTAGTAGCTCAAATAATTTTTGAGATATTAAATCGGTTATATCTGGTTCGGAACCGATTTTCAACCATTGAAATGTCTAACTTCAGATTAGCAATCAACATAACTAATTTCAAGTGCGAGCTTAAATAATATCTGATTAGTAGCTCTGAACCAATTTTAACGCGGAACTCGTTTTGATACGTGAAAAAATCTTACATTCCATTTAACATCTATTCAAGGCGGAAAACCTCCAACATCTGGGGTTCGGACCCGTGAGAAATCTTTGGTTTCGGTTCGCGGACTGGTTTCAGGAAGCCCTGAAGCTTAGGTTTTGGTTCGAACCTCGGTTCACTTGGACCAGAAAGAATTGATTGTTTTTTTTTGTATTTTTAGGTTTTAGTTCGAATTTGCCCTCTTGGCTCTTTTAACATAAAGCTTTGCCAATCGGCCAAGATATTTTGGAATTCGTTTGCAATTAATCGACGCTATGATCATTCTGATTATGACGCTCCTCGCTTTTGAGTAGATTTTTTCCAAAGGTCTCAAAAAAAGAGCTAAAAGCTGACCCATGTTTTTGAAAAAAGCCTATTTCTACGTTAGTCAACATAAGAATTAAAAAATTACAAAATTCATAATTAAGTCAATTCGTTCGTACTCGGTTGGAATATCTCGGAGTTTTTCTTGTGCTTTCATCTTAATCTATAGTGCTAAAAATGCTCGATCAACTAAAAAAATCACACTCCAAATAACTTAAATAAATGAGAAAAATATTCATAACTCCGTAACTATTGAGGTGTCCATTTGCAGCCTTATATTCTAAATTCTTGGATACTAGACGAAATTTTGAGAAAACAAATTATGGAAAAGAAAGATACCTTTCCGCGGCAATGAATTTTTGCGTTCAAATTTTCGCGCTTTGGTAGGGGAAAATAATTGACATAATTTAAAAGTCTGAGTAACTAAGAAGTTTGGGATCGAATGCAATTTTACAGATTTTATTACATATTTGTTTACAATGGTTAACGGTACAAATGTACCCCAATAACGAATCTAGGGTTCAGACAGTCACACACTATCAGGCCTATTCCATTTTTCACTAAATTGAATTCGAATATGGTAAATTTATACATTTCTAATTATCTGATCAAGTTAATCGGTATCAATATCTTAATTTAATTTACTTTTAATTCGATAAACTCGCCTCAAACGCTGTAAACCAATTTACTTTATTAATTTTACACAACAACACATGTACCACATGCGAATTCGACAAATTTTATCGAAAGTGAAAACCGGAACAGGCCTGCAAAACTTTCAATAATAGCAAAGGTTTGAAAAGCTAAAAAACGTTGGCCGCGTTCAGCAGAAGAACTTGCTCCCTGATCAATGATATATTTCCTGGTAATTCATGTGGCCTACTTTTCCTTTTGTGTTTTATGTGATATTGACATGATGCTTTTCCAAATGTCAATTTAAGAAGACCCCCTAAAAGTATGCTAAATAACAAGAGCAGTTTTATTAAGCTAATCAGTGATCAAGTGTCTATGCTGACTCATAAAATGTTTGAATAATCTTAAATTTTCATTGGGGTACAAATGAACCCCAAGAACGAATTTAGGATTGAGACAGCCACACACAATTTCTTATTCGTAATTTTCTTAAATATTGATTTTTGAAAATTTCTTGGGGTACAAATGAACCCCATTACAATACTCTTTCAGACGTTATCGAATTGCTTTTTGAAGGAACATAAAACAGACAGGAAGAGGTTTTAAATTAGGGAAAGTTTGATTTATGGAATCTAGCGTTTTCTAGCTGAAAGTGAAACTCAACACAGGCCCCAAAGGCCAGTTCTAAATCCCTTAGGTTAATCTCATGTTTTCCCATTTATTATACATTGAACATTTGTTCATAATGAAAATAATAGGAATTTTGTTAACACAAAGCAAGAAATCAATATCTCAAAATTCAATTGAATACTTTTTCTCTATAATTAATTTGTAAGCCGTGTTATTAGTGCTTTTTGCAATGCTTTTTTATAAATATTTATATATCACATTTTTTAGATTTAAGTAAATGCTTTTTACTATATACCCAGACATATGATCAACAGCAATTTTTGTACTAATCTAGTTTCTCTTTTCTCTGACATGCTTGGCTTATAACTCAAACGCTTCTAACGCATGGTGAACGAGCGTTAGAGAGAGAGAATCCGCATCCACAACTCAACCACAAACGATTTCGGCCCACAACGCACAAAATTATGCAATAGTTTCCTATAAAATTCAAATTTTTTAATATCCTTTTTTTCTGTATAATTTTTGATCTCTTTCTGCTTGAATTATTCTTTGGCTGCAATTTATGTTTATGCTTTAATTAGGTTGTTAACATGCTTAATGCATATTTATTGTTTTATTTTATTTTTGTTGTTGTTGATTTTGTTTTATTTTTTCTTTTTCCACTTATTTTTTTTCAGCTCAGCTATTGAACAAAATTGTTGTAATAAATTAGTAAAAAAAAAAAAAATGAATAAAAATTTGTTTAAATGCTTTTCGATTTTAATAAATTAGTAAGCTTTTTTGGAAAATTTTAATCTGCGTAGTTTGTGTACATAATTTTTGCAATTGCTTTATTTTCTATATATATATATATTTAAAAATTCAACGGGTAAGTACACATAAATTTACAAACTGATAAGAATTTGTATTATTTGGTGGGCAATTGCTGTTCATTCCGCTCGCCCTGCTTGACAGTGCTCAATACAAAGCGTGCACTCAAGACGCGACCATTTTTATCTGTAATTGTCCTGACCACTTCACCATTTTGGGCCAATATATCCGAGGGGCTGAGATTAACTTGTGACAGATAATTCTCAATGGATTTATCCTCGCCATTAATTGGTTTCGGGGTGGTGGGCAGTGGTACAAATCCACTTGAGCTATTCACTCGGTAAGTGGTTCTCGTCACATGTCCTGGTTCTGAAATAGTTCGTTCAATCACTCCACCGGGAGGTGTATTACGTATATCCTCGTCGGTGATGCCGGCCTTGGCAAGCACTTCCTGTTGCGTAGGATTCAGATCAGAAACTTTGGGTGGGGCATTACCTTGAAAGCTGGTGCTAAAGGAGGTCAGTCTGGTGCGTGTGGATGAGCCAGGCATTAGTTGATCATCTGTAGAGGGTAAATCATCCTGGGAAATGTGATGCTGTCGCTTAAACTCATCCAGCGAAGGCAGAGCAGTGGTGGTTCTCATATCACTTTGGGGTTTCACTGTGGGCAGCGGTACAAAGGTTTCTGTTGGCTGGGCAGCCGCAGGTTGAGGTTGTAGAAAACTGGGAAAACTAGGATTGGCTGGACCACTACTGTATAACTTTGTGGTGGTCGTAACGGTGCGTCCTTGATCATCTTTTTCAGTTTTGGTGGTAGTTTGTGGCACCACTCCGGCTGGGAAACTAAAGTTGGGCCAGTTGGGTCTAAGTGGAAAGAAGCCACCTCCAAAATCTGGCCAATCGGCACCAAAATTACTTGGAAATCCAAAGTTAGTTGGCGGTGGCAGGGAAAAAGTAATATGTTGCCTCTGTGCCGTAGTCTGAGCTGGTACCAGCTCCCATTGCTTCTGTGGACTATCCTCAGATGGCCTGCTTTCCAAATGGTTAACAGCTGGCTTATCCTCTGTGGTTATGGTCTGGGAAATGCCCAACTGATCGGGAGTCAATTCATATGTGATTGTGCATAATTGACCCTGTGCATTTATTTTGCTAATAATCACCGGCTGCTTTGTACGCCATAATTCTGTTAAAGTGGACGGTTCCATGCCCAAGGCATGACCATGTCTAACAAGTGTTTCACTGGGTCCCTCATTATTGTTGTTGTTATTCTTGGCGACAGCGTATGCCCAAGTAATCTGTTCATAGAAAGATGTTACTCGTGTTTTTCCATTTAACCGCGTAACTCTTAACCTACCTCCGATTTAAAGATTAGCAAGCACAAGGCACTGCCCACTAGCAGTATTACGGTTTTCATATCTGTACAAGTCGAGGGTTGAAATTAGACTGATTTCGTTTTTGTAAAACTGTCCGAGCTCTACAACTTTGCTTGAACTGATTAGAACGATTTAGCAGCTTAAAGGTTATCGATTTGTATATATATATAAACATATGTGAGATTGAAGGCGATTTTAATAAGTTTTTTAAGCTGCTTATCAATTGGGGAAACTCTGGCATTTTATGAGATTTTGCAGGTAATGACCCAAAAAAAAATATATATACACATAATGTTTATAATTCCGAGAAACACTAGGGGTCAGTTGCAAAATTTAAAAGTTGATCAATAATGTTTGTATTATTGATTATTAATTTCTTATTTTTTTTATCGGCAGCTATATAATATTGTCATCCGAATAGAACCAAATTAATACGAACTATTTAAAAGCTTATTCTACACTCATAGAAAAAATAGAGAATTTTATACTTGAACCAAGAGCATTCGAGCACAATAGTACGGTTAGAGTGAAAATTCTTGTTCCAAGAATGAATTTTGAGTTCGAATTTTCTGGACCAAGAAATTGTATACTTGATCCAAGTAGCACTTTCTGCTCAGTTACATCTCCCCACTTCCCTCACCTATATACATATACCAATTTGAGATCGAAAAATAATGTAAAATTTATTTGAAGATGTTGCCATTCAAAACTACCAAGCTTTTCCCACTTTTCAGACAGAACGTTCCAATAGAAGCTATTTATATAATTTAGTCATGTAAACTGAACGGTTCCGACAAATGTGCAGTCTATATAAACACTCTAGATCATTGAAATTGACTCAAAAAATTTCTATATAAAATTACATTTATAATATCAATATACGAATGAATAATGAAAAAGTGTGTTTTGTTTTATTCAGAACTTAATAAAAACTTAAGCAGGGAATAATTCCGTAACCGGTACCGTCAACCGAAATAATCCATTTCAAAACAAGTAAGAAAGTCGGTCAAGCCCGACTGTAATATACTCTGTACCAGTTTGTATATAACTAATAACTTTAAAGTGTGAGGTCACACAAACTGTTCAACGATGTATGGGGGCTCGATAAGTAATGATGAGTAGAATATATGTCTACAAGGTCAAATAACCTAACTTCAAAATTGCGGGATATTTGAGGTGTTTTTCAAATTGCGTGGGTGGCAACTCTACTATCGTTCATATGATCGTAAAAAGATGTATGGGGGCTTGATAAGAAATGATGAGTAGAATATATGTCTAGAGTCTTCGAACAACCTAACTCCAAAACTACGGGATATTTGAGGTGTTTTTCAAATTGCGGGGGTGGCAACTCTACTATCGTTCATGTGATCAGAAAACGATGTATAGGGGCTCGATAAGTAATGATGAGCAGAATATATGTCTAGAGCGTTCAAACAACCTTACTCCAAAATTGCGGGATATTTGAGGTGTTTTTCAAATTGCGGGGGTGGCAACTCTACTATTGTTCATCTGATCGGAAAACGATGTATGGGGGCTCGATAAGTAATTATGAGTAGAATATATAGAATATACAACCTAACTCAAAAATTGTGGAAGATATGACGTTTTTTTCAATTTGCGGGGGAGGCAGGGGGCGTGGCAAACATCAAAACTAAACTTGATCTGCCTGCAAGTATAAGAAATATATGTTCCATACACCATCTCTGAGATCTCTTCGTTCATACGGACAGACGGACAGACAGACAGACGGACAGACGGACATGGCTATATCGACTCGGCTGTTGATGCTGATCAAGAATATATATACTTTATAGGGTCGGAGATACTTCCTTCTGGCTGTTACATACATTTGCACAAACCCAATATACTCTTTGTACCTTCGGTACAGAGTATAAGAAATTTTGAGAACGACACCCGTTATATACAAATCTCAAGTGAATTTCCTATAATTGAGTGCACTTTTAACTAATACTGTTTGTCTGCATATGGAAAGGGACACTAATATGCCCGGATACTACAATAGATTAAGTGACTAAAGTTTAGCGATTTAAAACCGGCAGTTCAAAGCCAAGTAGATTTTGGTTTCCTTCACTAAATCTAGTAAGTGTATAAATTCTTATCAATTAACATATAAAGGCATTTAAGTATGGTTTGAAATGCAGTTGTTTATACGAAAATATCTAGAGACTTCCAGGACACACCTGAATAGGAACCGAAAAAGTCGGATTCTAATTATTTATCCTACAGAATTATGATTACTTGAAATTTGTATATAAGCTGGTAAGTGCACAATATATATATTTAAGCCAGAAGACAATGGTTTAAAAAAGATGAAAAAAGTTTGCCTTTTAGCCCAACTCTATTGTAAACCCTAAAAGATTAAAATTTTCATCGATCAATGAAATAGACTCAAGGTCTTAAAATTAATATAAAGCGTTAGGTCTATAAAAATCGTATTATTACTTTGAATGTATAGATTTTTAAAGCTTAACTTATAATGTGGTTAGCCAACTTTATTTGGAATTACTTTGTAAATCTGGTCGGACATTGAATCGAATGGGGACTTTAAATAGTTCATATATTGTACTTAACGCGATAGCTATCCCCATAAAGCTGTATTTTCACTTGTCTGAGATCTCATATGAGATGGTTGAAAAATTCCTTAGGAAGTTGTGAGTTAGCTGTCAAAAAACTCGTATGAGTTTCTCATATGAGAGTTTTGATAGGATTTTACACTAAAATTAGACACATTTGAATTTCTCAGATTGACTATAACACTATCTGAGCAACTCATATGAGAAGTCAGACAATTGAAAATACAGCTTAAGCTTTCTAAAGTTCTTTAGATCAGTAGAGTAAGGTGAAAACTCTATTAATCTAGCGTATTTTTGGAGTTCTAAGTTATTTCGTTTTTAAAACAACACACATTTTTGTATTTTCAACTATATTTTCAGTAAATTAAAAATATCTAGAGGCATAAAGAAAAGAGAATTCGTATCTAATCTTGTTTAATTGTCTTAAGTAAATGATTACATTTATTCTTATGTTTCGTAGTGAACGTGACATTATTGTACAATACTATGAAATAAGTAAGTTGAGTGTTGACAAAAAGTTATGTATTATTTTCAGTAAATTAAACGAGAAGGTAAAGCTAACTTTGACTGTGCCGAAGTTTAATACACTTGAAAAACTTTACTCCAACTGATTTAACTGGAAAAATATATATAGGATATAGTTATCAGATATTCAAAGTTTTTAAATCATTGATAATAAAAATTTGATGCCATAAAAAAAAACTTTTCTTAGCAAAACACATTTTCCAACCCATCGGTCATATGGCAGCTTTATGCTATAGTTATCCGATTTTGATAAATTTTTTCAAAATTATGTGAAAGCATATAAAACTGATATATACCAAGATTGGGGACGCTACGATAAAAAACAAAAAAGTTTTTTTAAATGCTATAGAGATCCGATTTTGAACCATTTTTCCAGAATTATGTGGAAGCATTTAAAACTAACATATACCAAGATTAGTGACGCTACGATGGAAAACAAAAAAGTTTTTCTAAGTAGAACTAGTTCTTAGACCGATCGTTCTATGGCAGCTATATGATATAGTCATCCGATCCGGCCGGTTCCGATATATTAGTTGCGTGCAGTAAAAAGAAGACTCTGAGCAAAATTTCAGCTCGATAGCTTTAAAACTGAGAGACTAGTTCGCGTAGAAACAGACAGACGGACAGACAGACGGACAGACGGAAGGACAGACGGACGGACGGACAAGCGGAAATGAACTCAGCTCGCCGTCCTGATCAAGAATATATATAGTTTATGGGGTCGGAAATTAACATATTTCTATGCGTTCCAAACTTCTGGGCAAAATTAATATACACTTTTCAAGTGTATAAAAACACAATTCTTTATTCTGTACGTTACCTGATTTAACTATGCTAATAAACTCGAAATACAAAAGGGTTTACAAATGAATTGTATCATTAGAGTGTAAAGCTTTGGTTGAATAAGAAGTTTGTATAGGTAGGGAACACCTTAACTCAGTGTTAGCTACTTTATGTTCCTTTTTATTTATATTAAGGCAAAAAATATAAAGGTTGGGCGCAGCAACAATATAGACAAAATGCAATTTGTTGTCTTGTTTTTTATGTGGATGAATCAGATATATGTTAGTGACATATGCTTCTTTAAAAATATTTCTGTAGAACCCCCAACTTAGTCAATTTCAAAGGTTCCTTCCTTTCCCAATTGATTTTTTTTTTTTGTGGAAAAGTGTGCAACGAAGTTGCGTTGAAATAAAAAACCTGAACGGGCAATGGCAAACCGATTTGGGCAAACAAAACGTCACAAAGCAGGCTAGCCAAACCGTGAGGAAATCTAGAAGCAGGAGTCGAACCTACACACACACACACACATGCACGCCCTCAGCTTGGTCAAGTGGGTGTTTGACCTGTTCACATTTTAGAGGTGCTTGTTGTTGTTGTTTTTGTTTTTTTGTATTTTTTGGTTGAAACTCACATTCGCTGCTAGGTGGCGCCAGACGAGACGCGACAAAAAACGTAACAGGAGCTGAGCTGAGCACATGGATGACGACGACGCCTTTGCTTTTAGCTTGATTGCCAAGCCTAGTTAACTGTAAAGTTTTATAACTTTGGCCCCTCCTCGCTTACACTCGCATGGACACCTTGTTGTGCCCTTGTGCTCCCTTTAACTCACCTCTAAAGCGGTAAAATCGCTTGGTTTATTGCACGCGCCAACGCAGCCAGCCCTTTGCTGCGCCACTACCTCCAATCCCTGAAGTTGCCTTCGACCCTTTTAAAAAGTCGTCAATACTTGGGCTGGCACCCCTTGGCTGGCCGGCTGGCTGGGTTTGGAGCAAACATGCAATGGCCAGAGGATGGGAAAGGACGCGGCACCCAGGCGTCTATCAAATTCCAATTTTGGTCCCTTTTTTTCTCTCTGTGGCATTCAAAGTTTATGGCGTCTTTTTAGCGTAAATCCTGTATGGCCAGTGCCATGTGGTCTTCGGGGGGGAAGGGGGTTTTTTTTTTTGATTGTGCACCCTTTGGGGAGTAGCGATGGACCATGACCATACGCCCCCATCACAGGGACAGCATCTTCAATATACTTATTTGTCCCTTTTTGGGCTGAGTTAGACCACACACACACGCACATACACAAATGCAATTTTATTTTTGTCGCCTCATCATAACATTTATTTCTGTTGTTGGGCTTCATTTTGACTTTTTTTTAGATTTTCTGTTCAGCTTCAACATTGAATTTATTTTTGGGATTTTGATAGTGATTGAGAAATTTAAAAAATGTACAAAATGCGGGCAACAATTTACTGTTTTTTTTTTTTGAGTTCCAAAAATTTTAAAACAAAATATAAAACGAGCAAAACAATCGGAAACTCGGATCCTCGAATCGTTCAGCTCACAAGCAGTAAGAATTATTAAGCAGGAGTTCCATAAATACCATCTTCATTTAGTTGCAGGGTGGCTGATGAATATTGCTACATTAAGAAACTTGAATAAATTTTGTTTTGAAGTATGGAATTCATTTTTGATTTATTTATGTTAAAGCTCATACAATTTAATTGAATATCGTTGAATTTGTCCTAAAAATATTTAAACTTAAATGTCCTTACTTCTTGTTGACACATGTACATCATCTTATCAAAAAGTTGATCATTACTGTCCGGAGGGTTGACTGTGATTTCGCCTCATGCAGTATTTGTGGATTGGAAACTCTTCATATTCGACAATAAAATGTGCCTCGTCAGACATAAAAAGTTAGTTCAACATGGTTTTGTCCTCTTTCACCATTTGAAGTATTTTCTGGTCAAATTCCAAACGTCACGACAAGTCTGCTGCGTTTAGTCTGAAACCCAAATCTTTCTGTATAATTGTCTGTAATGTCTACTAATACCCATTTGAACAGATAAGCTCCTTGTCGAAGTTCTTGGACTGAAGAGTTTCGATGGTAAGGTCCTCTTGCGACTGTCCCATGCTCGCAAAACTGTTTTCAAGTCTCATTATGGTTCATCAGCTGAAAGAATCGCAGTCAGATGTGCACCTATACTCTCTTTAAACCGAAAATACGGACATCAGTTCGCGAAAGAAGCGGACAATTCAACTTTTTGTTTTAGTGTCCCAGCTATAAATTTTTGTTAAATCTAAAGATCAATCTACAAAATAAAATAAAAATTATTACATTTTATTTTTCATCAGCCACCCAGTAATCACCTTTAGACTATGTTCAGACAATTTTTATATGGTATCTAAATTGGAAGGATATAGCATAAAGCTGTCATAGGAACGATCGCTCCAAAAACTTGTTCTAGTTAGGAAAGTTTATTGTTTTTAATGGTAGCGTCTCGAAACTCGGTATTAATTAATTCTATATGCATTTATACAATTCTAGAAAGTTTTATCGAAATCGAACGGATATGGCTTATAGCTGCCATAGGAAAGATTGGTCAAAAACTAGTTTTAGTGGGAAAAACTTGTTTGTTTTTAATGTTAGCGTCTCCAAACTTGATTTTTATTAATTTTATATGCATCTACACAATTCTGAAAAGTTTGATCCAAATTGGAAGGCTATAGCATATAGCTGGCATAAGAACGATCGATCCAAAAACTAGTTTTAGTGGGAAAAACTTTTTTGTTATCAATGATATCGTCTCCAAACTCGGCATTTATTAATTTTATATGCTTCTAGACACTTTTGAGAAGTTTGATCGAAGTTGGAAGGTTATTGCATATAGCTGCCATAGGAACGAACGATCCAAAAACAAGTTCTAGTGAGAAAATCTTTTTTGTTTTCAATGGTAGCGTGTCCAAACTTGGTTTTTATTTATTCTATATGTACCTACACAATTCTTGAAAATTTGATCAATATCCGACAAATATAGCATAATGCTGATATAGGAACGATCGGTCCAAGAACGAGTTTTAGTGAGAAATTTTTGTTTTGTTTTTAATACTAGAGTCTTCATACTTATTAATCGAAAACATATTCGCCGGGCTTCCTGAAAATCGGTTAAATATACCGGATGTCTCCCTTACAACTACTGGCTTATGGTTTGATCAGCATAATGGATGTTCTAAGCGAAATTAAATTTTTGCAAGAAAGTCAGATAAACCATTGCTTATATTAAAGAAAGAAACTTACTTTTTTCTTCTATTATGACCCTTACCACTTAATGTAAACCTTTGAAAATTCTTACACATTAATTGTACAATAATACAACTATTCTAGAATTTTAAAAAAGATTCTTCAAAAGAAAGCCAAATTACTTAAGGTCGGAATTCCCCCGAAAAATATGTATTAATTCAAATGCCTTGAATTGATCAAAATTATTTTTTATGTTTCTAATTAGTGTCCGTTCATTTCATGTATACAAAACACTTTTCAGCAATCGTTTATTCCCCTAAAAACATTTGCTAATTTAAATGTATTTCATTAAAGACTAAAATTTATGCAAATCCCCTCAAAAATGTTTATAAGAACCAAAAAAAAAAAATTCAATCCCAGTCAACAGCGGACACGCACCCCAAGATGGTTCCACTTCGCTAAGGACAGGGCAGGACAGGAAGGGATGCCCCCAACTTAGCCTACACCCTCCCAGTGAAGGCAGCACGTCAGAATTGCAACTTGGTGGGGTGAGCGGGACTTGGGAGTTTTTAGTGCCTTTGGAACATGGGTCGGGCACTTCTTCATTAATTTTCATGGCGGCACAAGAACAATGCCCCGCCCCTCCCGCCTACCAAATGCTAAAGCGTAGAATACAGAAATGATGGAAGAAGCAAAAGCAAACGAAGAAGTGTAAGTCGAAGGGAAAAAAAAAGTTTCTCGGACCAAGTTGTGGGTGTGTTTTTGTGCAAATGAGTGGAGTGAAGTCCTGTCTGTGCCTTTCTTTCGCTGTGTGTGCGTGTGTCTGTGTGTGGGTTGATTACTTTCTGTTTTAGGTGCCTTTCCCCAGTTCCCGCCTCAGTTGCCTTTTCAGAAAAGGGACTTCCAAAGGCAAAAAAAAAAAACGCATTTTTATGTTTGCTCGCCTGGCTAGCTGTCCTTACTCCTTTTGCTCAGCAGGATGCGAAGCCCTTTTTTCTCTGCCACACCCCTTAAAGCAGAGACAATTGTGACCGCCCCCCAACCAAAGGAAAATGAAAAAATTGCAATTTTTGCCAAGACAACGTCTTGGAGTCACTTTGACTGGGTGCCTATCTCATCCCATTTTTGGCTGCTCTAATGAATTTCCGTCCATCCCTCAAAACATAGAGAGGGATAGAGCAAGAGAGACAGAAAAAAAAACAATTAAAATGGGATTTGGTTGGTGGGCAGGACGCACCCATAATCATAATTACGCGACCAAAACTGGACTTGGACCTGAGGTTGTCGATGCCGGAGTACTCCCCCGCTTAACCATCTCTGTCCTCTAATTGTCAAGCACACTTTGTTTTCTTCTCTTCCATTGCGTTTCTCAGCTTTTTCTTCTTTTTTTTTTTTTTTTGTCCACTGGGCTTCTGCTTATTTCCTTTTCACAACTTTCTGAAAAATGTTCACTCGCTTTTAATTTGTCAATTTAGTTCTTCTCTTTTTTTCCCATTCAAAGCTCTATAAAAAAAATAAAGGACAAGAAAACTGGAAGAACAAGGTGGCAATTACTCATTTTTCGGCTTTTAATTGAAGCGATGAAGGGAATTTTAGATATATATCTATAGGAATTGTAAAACAAAGGATTGTATAAAGATCCCGTATTAAATATTAATTGTTATCTAGTTATAGATTAAAGTGCATACTTGATCGGCTTATAGGCATGTTCCACTGCCACATATACATATGTACATCCCAGTGGATGTTGAAGTGAGATGTGAAACTGCGATTCACACTGGCCACATCTTTCATCTTGCATCTGTCAGTCGTCTTGAATTTATAAATTGGTTAGAAAATTTATAATAATGCATTTTGAAGAACAATAAGTTGTTGATGTATCCGTTTTAATGGCGGATCTTTTCAATAATGCGATTATTCCACTTGTAAAACGTTACTTTGTACACTCTAGGACAGGGATGCCCGTAGACCGCTTACGACAGAGCAGGCACCAATACATATGAGGAAAAGCATTTGAATTTTCATGATTTCCAACTTTTATAACGGACTTATTATCTCGGTGTACCTAGGAACCATATTCACGCTGAAACTATCCTTTTAAAAACACACGTAAGACGGAATAGAGATGAGGGTCTAGGCTCCAAATAGAAACAGATCGCTAGAATTAACCAACTTCAAAGAAGTTGATAAAATGCAAAATTTGTTCACCCCCAAATTATCGCATCCAATTGGAAACAGGAATTATTTCAAAAAAATCCAGAAATCCGTTCATAAACAGGGGAAATTTAAAGTAGAAACAATCTCAAAAGCTAACCAAAAATTTACGATTTCCAAATCAGAGAAAAAAATTCACATTACTAGTTCGTCTTTTGATTGTAAAGTCGCTTTAACTTGAAAAAAATGCAGTCAGTTACATTATTATTATTCTTTCTCGTATGTTTTAAGTATTTAGGATTATCATCATATTTTTAGATCAAAACGGTTTCACATTCAATCACGGAATGTCATTTTTTTCTGAGTGTACTCTTTCACAGAAAGAACGCTGTTCGAACCGACTCTCGAAAATTCATATTCAATGATTAAAATTTAAATGAAAAAAAAACTAAAAGTGGAACCTACCGCTGACTTGGTTTGAATGACAGAATACAGCCTAAGGGCTTAAGAACATGCTACAAATTCAAGACTACCAAACTAAGTCAGACAGATTCATGAGTAGCGCAAATAGGTTCTGTAGATAAATATTAAAATCATGGCCAAAGACCGAGCTTCTTTGACAAATCGCACAAATGGGACAAGATAATGTGGATTTTTAAAGCAATATGTGATCTGATTACACAAGGCAACAAAATTCAACTTTTTTTAGTTTATTGAATGTGGTAATGATTCCAAATGATTTTCATGTGCTAAAAATAATAGCCCAAATTATCCATCATGTCAGGATTTTTGGTAATATTATTTAAAAGTTGGTAAAAGTGCATATTTTGATCATTTTAAGGAATGATTTGTGGACAACAAATTCGCTTGATTTTTATACTCTGTACCGAAGGTATAAATAGTATATTTGGTTTGTGCAAATGTATGTAACAGCCAGAAGGAAGCATCTCCGACCCTATAAAGTATAGATATTCTTGATCAGCATCAACAGCCGAGTCGATATAGACATGCCCGTCTGTATGTCTGTCCGTCTGTCCGTATGAACGCTGAGATCTGGTAAGAGATAGAGGTTTGAGGTGCATGGAACATATATTTCTTATACTTGCAGGCAGATAAAGTTTAGTTTTGATTTTTGCCACGCCCCCTGACTCCCCTGCCAATTGAAAAAAGCCTCATATCTTCCACAATTTTGGAGTTAGGTTGTTCCTTCTAGAAATATATTCTACTCATTAAAACTTATCAACCCCTAAACATCGTTTTCCGATCAAATGAACGATAGTAGAGTTGCCACCCCCACAATTTGAAAAAAATAGTATATCTCACTCAATTTTAAAGACAGATTGTTTAAACCTTTTAAGCATATATTTTAATCGTATAACTGATCGATTCACCATACAGATGAACAGGTCCAGATCAGATGAACGATATTCGAGTTATAAGCAAATCAAATAACTACGCAGTGCAGCACTGGCCGTAATCGTGATGGGCAGCACTTGTACAGTTTGTGTGAAGTTATCAGTTATATACAAACAGGTACAGAGAGTATATTACAGTCGGGCTTAACCGACTTTCTTAATTGTTTTTTTCTGTGTAAATGCTATAGTCATCCGATTTTGATAAAACTTTCCAGAATTGTGTAAAGGCTATTAAACTAATAAATACCAAGTTTGGGGTACGCTACGATGAAAAACAAAAAAGTTTTTCTTACTACAACTAGATTTTCACCGATCGTTCCTATGGCAGCTATATGATATAGTCATTCGATCCATCGGGTTACAACAAATGTGCAGCCTATGTATATTTAAAGACTATTTGGAAAGTTTTGGTCAAGATAGCTTCAAAACTGAGAGAGGAGATAACATAGAAACAGATGATATGGCTATATCGACTCAGCTCGTCATGCTGATCAAGAATATATAAATTTTATGGGGTCGGAGATGCTTACTTCAATGTGTTACAAGCATCGTGACAATTTTCATAAGCCAAAGATATAAAAATTCTTACAACTTTTTATATTCGCTGAATTACGGCGTTCAAGCTTAAAAAAGACGGATTTACAATATGGAATATTTTCAATATTAAACGGGCCAACTTTAAAGTGATTTTTCGAGTTTGTGCCATAAAAAACAAAGTTTTGAAAGTGATAATTTGAATATATATATTGATATATTATATTAATTTCCCATATTTCAAGTTGTGTTAAAAAAAAATTACCCAAAATAACTGAAACAACTAAGTAAAAGAAAATGGTAAAAGTGGCAGTTAGTAAACTTTCCAGATTATAGTCACTGCAGCACTCTTTAATCTTTAGTGAACTTGATCAAAGCATATTCAAGTTTGTTTCTCCCATTTGACCTGTTGTAACATCTTTGTGGTCCTAACACAAATATCATTGACCAATTCAAGTTTGTGCACTTCATCTTTACCATTATTTCACACAAAATCAAAATTCATTAGACTTCACTTTCAGCTTCCACTTTTCCCCTCTCTAAAACCCCTTTTCGGCATTCAATAGAAAGCAATTACAAACCCATCAATCGGTCATATCAATTACGCAAAACCACACAAAAAGAATCGCAAACTCCGTAGGATAAATCAGAAAATTAAAAAAAAAGAAAAAGACACATTTGTTGGTGTGGGTGTTGCTGTTTCTGTTTTGTGTTGTGTGCTCTACTTTTGAATTGATTTCGCCAAAAGTCGTAAATTTCTTTTGCTGCTTGTTTTTTTGAACTTAACCAAAAAAATCAAACAAAAAATGCGAAATACTCCACATCATAATGTTATTCAAAGCCAGTTAAATGTGGGTGTGTGTGTGTGCGTGTGTGTGAGAGAGAGCGTCGTCGTCATCGTCAGTCGCGAGTTTCTCATCGTTGGCTCGTACCACTTCTCGTTCTCGTTTCTCGTGGGTCGCCTCGTGTTTGTTTATTTGCATTTCCGCTTGAGTTGCAGGACTCTCTCCGGTGTGTGTGTGTGTGTGTGTGCGTGCAAGACTCAACAGGTGGCTGTGTCTGACTGCTCCTCCACTTGTTGTTGCTGCTGTTCCTTCCCAGCCTGCCGGGTCCTCTGTTATTGTCATTGAGTCGTTGTTTTTTTGCTCGTTTTCTAGTTTGTCTTTTGCTTGTTTTTTATTTGTTGCTTGCCAAACACTTTTGCCTTCGCATTTCTTTTCGTGTGTGCGTATGTGTGTGTGCATTCTGGTTATGTTTATCATCTTCTCTGTGAAAACTCTCACGGCTCTCAGCTTTTCTCTCTTGTTGTATAATTTTCTTCATTTTTTTCACTTGTTTCTTTTTTAGCTTTTTGTTGTTGTTGTTGTTGTTGCTGGTGGCGCACAAAAAAATAATAAAAATAAATTTTCGTCAAGGACGTTAATTGTTTTGCTTCTATTTTTTTGTAGCCGTCTGGCATGCGTGTGTGTGTGTGTGTTGGTGTGAGGGAGACCGAGTCCTTTGACTTTTATTTTTACTTGTTTATGTTGTTGTTGTTGCTTTTTGGTTGTTGCTTTTTGCGGTTGTTGCGTGTCCTTGCTTTTATTTCCTTTCTTCCTGGTCCCTGCTGCATAAGTGGCATTTAATTTATCCATTTTCGTTCTGCCAAAAGGAATTCATTCCCATTTTTTGATTGTCTGCTTTCAATCTGTTGTTTATTTGTCATCATCGTTATCATCATCCTCATCTTCATTGGTCTCATATTTGTTTGTTTGTTGTTATTGCTTTGTGTCGTTGCCTCTCAACGGAAGTTCAATCGGTAGCAATGCATTTCTTTTTTCTCAATTTCTTTGAATTTCTTTTCCTTTTTAGTGTTTGGGTAATTGAAGTCAAATTGTTTGTTAGAACGAGGAAATGTTGAGTGTTGAAAGCGAGAAGAGAACAGAGAGCAAAGTTCCAACTTTAAAAATCTAGAATTTCTGTCAAGGACTAAGCCGGAAACGAATTTCGAAATGAGTGTTTCGGCTGAAGGTTCTTTTTCGTTTCTCAATTTATGTCGGCTCTGGATTAAGATATGGTAGCCGTATTTATACTTCGGTAGAACGTGCCGGAAAAGTCAATCTTTATTTTTAAAAATAAAATTTTTGGAGATACATTTCCTTAGTTCATACAAGCATGCTTTTTAACATGATAAAGCGCACCTCAAAGTAGAGCTAGGAAAATTAATGGAACTTAAAATGGCGAATTATCACTATGCAACAAAATCAACCTTTTCGACCTCACGAATGCTTTACATTTCTTTATGCAGCTTGGGTTGTCCTGATTCCGAATCTGTTACGAGCAGTGTTGCCTACTTTGCCATTTTCCAGCTACATCTAGTCATTTTCTTAATTTAACAACCGAAAACCATTTAGTTTTGCCGTAAACTGCAATTCTAGCTATTTAAACAATTTTTTTTTGCCGTTTTTAGCTGTTTTGACAGTTTCACATTTCATAAAATTCAGACTAAACATATTCCAATTTTTTTTTTTAATTGTTTTGAACTTGTAAAATCTCTGATAAAATATCATGCTTTTAATACTGATAAAAAATACTCATTGTTTACTGTACCATAACTTTTTATTGATTATGCTCATCACTATCTGTATATATTACAATTTATAATTTAAATATTTGATGTTAACAATCTTACAAAAAGTAACAAAAAATTGGCGATGCCTGGATGAAGATCCAATAAAAGCATATTCCACCTGCAAGTCTTCACTGAACGCAAAGTTATAGAAATGGGCATCCAATAGAGAAACCAATTTTTCAGAATTTTCCATTTACTATTTTTGAAGAATTTTCATAGTTTTATCGTTTTTAGTTAATGCTATGTTTGCTCAGTGGATTTGCATATTTCGCCATATTTCCGTTATCCTTCACCAATTTAAAAAAAAATGTATAAAATCGCGGCCAACGAACAGGCCTTCAAGTAAGTCAAAGACACCTTATACGAAAAGTTAATCAATTGAGAGAAATTGAGCTCATAACTTCGGAAAAGAGATTTAAAAACATTATTTTTTTATTTTGACTTAAAATTCAAGAAAATTCGAAAAAACAAAATTTAAGTTGCTAATTTTCTTTTTTGATCATAGTAATACATCAATATAGCGTTAAACAAGCTATCGTTTGTTAAAATCTATAGTAAAACGACAAGTTATACTCTTTGAGACGAGATGCCCATTTCAAATTTAATATTTTCAAATACTTGTAGAATTATAAAATCTGAAATATTTGTAACCACTGTTAAAAAACAGCCAAAATAGGAAAAAAATTTTAAAATAATTTTTTTTATTTCTTCTATTGGAAGCCCATATTTAACGAAATATATTGGTTTCGACTCGAAGCCAGTTTGGCTGTTGCTTTGTGTAAATTGCCTATGAAATGGTTAAATATGACTGAAACTTTCGAGCCCTACTCGTCTAATAAAGCAGAAAATGTAGATTAGCTTTTGCAATCACTTTTGGATGAATAAAAACAATTATTTAAGGCCTATTCTCAGATCACATACAAATTTATTGTCGACAAAATGCTTTATATGGTTAAAAAACACTTTTGTAGATCTATAAATGTTAAGTAATTTTTTTTAGCTATTTCGAATTACATTGAACCATTTCTAGCTATAGCCGGGTATCCAGCACTGCGAAAACAAAAAATTCCTGGCATACTTCATATAAAAAAAACTGTGCCAGGAATTTTTTGTTTACCTTTCTGGGGGGGTTGGGGGGGGGGGGGGGGGTGGGGGGGGGTGGTGTTTCATTGGTATCCAGCAACATAAACGAAATCCACAGTTTGTTATCGATAGTTGGCCTATCGTTTGCGTGTGTGGATGCTAAAAATTCTGACACACAACACAGGAATATATTTTCTACAATTATTTTTGACGTGATGGGCGAAATGATGGAGGCAAATGCTGGGTGCAAAACAATAAAAATGAATTGATGATTTCTAACGCTGGAGAGCAAACAATAGAGAATGTTTATAACGTTATCTTATATAAAATAATTTGATATTTTATTATTGCTGCACACCAGCAAATTGATCTTGCCAAGATACTTGGCTTTACAGTTGACAAAGTTCTTAGTATTATTTTGAATATATTAGGGGTAATCCTTTGGGGTATACGACCACGAATGGCTTTAATTGGCTATCACTATAGGGCCGGGTATTTTTTGGGCTTCGTCGTTTTGTGGTTTGGCCCAGGCCCGTAATAAGCCCGGATCGATTTCAAAGATTGGCCTGGGCCTGGGTACATAAAAACCATACCCGGCCCGTGCCCACATCTACATACTTCCTACTTTGGATATTGTCTAGAGCCTGACGGCTTTCAATGGCTTTTTTCCAAGCGAACAATGTGTGGACAATGTGGCTGAAGAGGCCAAATCTGTCTGCGGTTTCTGATGCTACATTCTCCTACAAAGGCTGCACATATGTGGGATGCAGTCGCTAGGCCAAATTGACCATTTCGTTCATAATTTTAATTTATTTAAATTAAAGCGCCTTACAAAACACAACAGATTAATAAGTGTGACCTTGCACCGTTTAGGTATTTTTTACCTTTCTTGGTCTTTTTTACCGTTTCTGGTCACACTGTTTTAGTTGAGTTCCACACACTTTTAATAAATAGCAAATTCCTGATAGGAATTTTCCGCAGTGGTGGATACTAGCCTTATTTTTAAAATGTAAATAAGACCAATATCAGCTGTTCAATAGATGCAAGTATGCAAGAACGTGGCCATTGAGGACACCTTATCGCATCTCTTCGATAAATCGTGTTATCGATGACAAAAAGCACGGCGGTGAGAACCTAGCATTAGCAATTGATAGTCTTTAACAGTTGGCAACACTGTTCGGCAGATCTGGGATTTCGTGAAATCTTGAAATGCAGACATAACCACTAGAACATATCAACAAGTAAAGGAAAAAATTCTGAAATGCTATGTAGAATATCAATCCCTGAAAACAAAAAGCAATGAAAATAAAGCCAAGCGAACTGAAGCACTGAAACAAAAAGAGTCAGTATGTCAAGGAATAATCCATAGTCTGTTGATGAAAATTATCAAACTCAAAGTGAATAAAAACTTTTTACCAAAATTGAATGGAATTATTACAACCACGAGAAAAGATGCGTGTTTAAAATAAAACAAATAAGTACACTCAAGACTCTTCACTTTTGTCGGCATCAGGATCACAACTGCCTACTCACAAAGCCAAAGTCAGAAGGAACAAAAAGGTTAGCGATGGATTAGCTTTTAGCCTTGATTTGTCCAACCTAAGTAAGAGAAAAGCAGCTGTCTTTTTAACATCAACTTCTAATAGCCTGATTTCACTGGCACATATATGTACATTAGAGCGTACCTGCCTTGTATGAAAAAATTTTTTTGGAGAAATTCTTTGCAGCGCTTGGCTCAAAAAATTCAGTATATTTTATAAAGAACTTCATAGAAAACCAAAATTGGATATTTTAAGTTTTCGCGAAGCTCTGTGGCTTTAAAGTTTCCAATTTCCCCTTAATTTAACTTTTAACTCAATCAATGAAAAAAAATCCTTTTCTAAAAGTGTCAAAAAAATAATTTGAGAATTTCACAAATTGGGAAACAGGCAACCTGATCGGAGGCCAAACTTGGTTGCTAATCCCCCTTAATCTTTATAACCATCATGGAAGAAGATCGTAAGACAGACCCTGGTTCTCTAGATGGATTCTGAAAAACTCCTTCCATGTCATGGCTGTTTCATAATTTAAAGAATAAACTAAACCAATAACATTGACACATTTTGAGGCCAAATAAAGAGCTGTAACTTAACTGTATACTACTAAGCAATTTTTCAAGTTGTTTACCAGATATGGAAAATTACTAACCAGACCAAGCCCTGCCAAAGTTTTTATATTACAATCATTTCCTGTTAGATTATTTGTTCTTGACGCTACAAACTATTTTGGGTCTAAAGTGTTTCAGTGTAACTGGTCTAGTTTGCGCTTAAAATTCGGAAACAGCACTGCAAAAGCGTTAGTTTATGTTTTAAAATGATTTATGATTAGAATATACCATGCCAAGATAGATATGTTAAATTAGAATACTATTGTAGAATTATGACTGAATCGGAGTCAATGGAACTACCGCCGCAGCTGTACAATAAACATTCTCTCAATTAAATATGCGATTTACCATCATCAAACGTCTTTGCTCTAATAGAAACTGAAAACATTACTTAAACCAATAAAAATAAACCTGAAAAAATGGACAATTGGCTAAACCATTAAAACATGTTCTTTTTAGTTCAGTTTTAAAATTTTATTTTATATAAAACATATATAATGAACTAATTTATATAAACTTTTTAGAAATATGTTTTTTTAAGCAGTTTGGAAATAGCTCTCGATGCTCTTCAACGCATTGTAGAAGGTGAGGTTGGCCTTTTTTGCAAATTAGTCCATCATAGTCTTCTACAAGCTTCACACTTCTTTCTGCCACATCATTTACAACCTTTAAAAATTTTAGCATGGACTGAGCTGCTTTATATTCGTCATTCGTCGGCCTCGGATAAGGTTGCTTGTTACCCAATTTGTGAAATTATCAAATTATTTTTTTGACACTTTTAGAAAAGGAGTTTTTATACTCTGTACCGAAGGTACACAGAGTATATTGGGTTTGTGCAAATGTATGTAACAGCCAGAAGGAGGCATCTCCGACCCGATAAAGTATATATATTCTTGATCAGCATCAACAGCCGAGTCGATATAGCCATGTCCGTCTGTCCGTCTGTCTGTCCGTCTGTCTGTCCGTCTGTCCGTATGAACGAAGAGATCTCAGAGATGGTAAGAGATAGAGTTTTGAGGTGTATGGAACATATATTTCTTATACTTGCAGGCAGATCAAGTTTAGTTTTAATTTTTGCCACGCACCCTGCCTCCCCCGCAAATTAAAAAAAACGAAATAACTCCCACAATTTTCAAGATAGATAGTTCGAACATTCTAGACATATATTCTACTACTTATTTTGAATCGACCCGCCATACATCGTTTTTCGATCAGATGAACGATATAAGAGCTATACGTAAAAGAAAATAAAAACCAACGACAACGACAAAGAGAGAGCGAGAAGGCAATAGCTAAGTGGTAATTTCCCAATTGGACCTTGCTATGAGAGGAGCGATGTAATTGAGATGGCCTGCGGTCAGAAATCACGCGTGATTCCCGCGTGACTAAAATAGATACGTTTATGTTAATATGAAATTATATACAAATTTTATAATTTTACGAGTTTTGTACTAGGGTAATTCTACTCATCATTACTTATCGAGCCCCCATACATCGTTTTTCAACCAGATGAACGATAGTCGAAAGAGTTGCCACCCCCAGATTTTGAAAAAACCTCACACTTTAAAGTTATTAGTTTCGTACAAACAGGTACAGAGTATATTACAGTCGGGCTTGACCGACTTTCTTACTTGTTTTCATTGATTGAGTTAAAAGTTAAATTAAGGGGAAATTGGAATCTTTAAAGCCACAGAGCTTCGCGAAAACTTAAAATATCTAATTTTGGTTTTCTATGAAATTCTTTATAAAATATACTGAATTTTTTGAGCCAAGAGCTGCAAAGAATTTCAAATGTCAAAAATTGTATGGAAAAATGTACATTTAAAAATATTAAAATTCTAAAGCAAATATACATTCTAAATCTATAAGTGAAAGTTGACCAATCTTTGGGAAAGTTAAGCAGCTATGTTTGCATGAACGTCGCACTTGTTCAAAACTCGCGAATGCACATTCGTGTATGTGTCAATGAAATAAGACTATAAAAGTGTTAGAATGAATTCAATATAGATCCAAATTGGCGCAGTGCTTGAAAGTGATTTTTAAGGCAAATTGACTGACTTTTTGAACAGTTAATATAGTCAGTCAATTTGCCTTTGGGTCTGCCTTGGGGGTCTTTGGGCTTAAACAAATAGATTATATGTATGCATGTATCACAAGCGTTAAAAATGAAGCTTGTATTGTTCCGAAAAAAAATACTAAAGAAATTAATAATATAAGAAAGAATTACTATGGCTGGCCTGTCTTCATTATATTTTTGAATTTGTTCTTCAAGCCGTAGTTTACGTAGCTCTGGGGCCATTAGGTAGACCTAATATTGGAATTCTAAAACGAATTAAAAGATGTTGGAAAAATATAAATATAAATATAAACTTAAAGTTTATTGAGGTTAAAAAGTATACAGAAAATTATTGCATTTTCAAAGAAGCAGCTATTGTAATATCATCCACGAAATTACACGGAAATACTTTACCTCATTATTATTTCCTTGGGAGGCTCCTGTCGCGTATACATTTACAATGTCAAAAAGGAACTTAAAAGTTCACATTTTTAGTTTTTGTCTTTGCGAAACACAGGTATACAGCTCTGACTGCACCTGAAAACGTATTCTAGCTTTAAAAAGCTCTTTAGCTTTATTTTTGAACAAAAAAGATATACAGATGTGTCTTGAAAATCTCTAGAAAATTTCGTATAGACTGCGTCATTTCAAACCAAACTTGAATATCTTTATTAGGGCTGTAAATGAATCAATCATTTCGAGATTGATTTACGATTTGATCTCAACCTGATTTAAGACAATAAGATTTAATTCAATTTCAGATTCAACTCATCAAGATTTAAATCTGATTCAATCATAGAAGATCGCTTTAAGATTTCAAAATCATTTTGGTCCAATCAGATTGTTTACACTCCGATATAATTCATTTGATTTAAATCATAAAAGATTTAAATTATTTGATTTAAAACATTGAAGATTTAAATCTTCCAGATTTAAAGGTTTAAATCATTTGATTTAAATCAAAATATTGCAATAATTAATGATTTTAATGAAAATATTAAAATATTTAATGATTTTAATGAAAATATTGAAGTCTCGAATGATTTAAATCACTAAATGAATTAAATCTTTACTGATTCAAATCACAAAATAAATTAAATCTTGAATGATTTAAATCACAAAATGATTTAAATCACAAAATGATTTAAATCAAAAAATGATTTAAGTCTATAGGAAATTAAATCAGAAATGATTTCAAAATTTTGATTTAAATTAAATGAGCAAATCTTCAATGATTTAAATCATAGATTGAAATCTTATATGATTTAAATAAAATGCATTAAATCTTTAATGATTTAAATCAAATGAATTAAATCAAAATATGATTTATAAATCAACTTTAAACAATCTTCCATGATTGAATCAGATTCAAATCTTGATGATTTAAAGCACTATTGAATCCATCAAGATGCAAATAAATCATAAAGATTTAAAATCAAAAATTATTTAAATATTTTACAGCTCTGATCTTTATATGTGAAACGACAACAATTGATCCGCTTATTAGATTAAATGGAAGGAAACCCGTATGAGGTAAATCTGCTTGTCTTTGAGCAGTCGGTTTCAAATTGCTTAAATTTCGACATATTTGTGTCATCTTCTGTATAAAGTCAAACAGTTTAAGTTCGAGTTGCGAAATTTCTGGAACACCCCCGATAAATATATATTTAAATAAAAAATTTGTATTTTACGACCCCTAAACGTAAAACTTAAAATCCGGAAAAATTACTGAAGTTGAAGTTACAAGATCACCATAGCTTTGATGCAAAATAATTTGGAAATACCTGTTTCTATAATTTTTAGCTAATATTTAAAAATAATGATTATGCCACACAAAACCTTGGCCAATGCCTGGAAATCAAAACTATGTCCCCTCATCAATATATTTTCTCAAACTTCTCAACTGGCAATCGATTTTACCTGCCAAATTTTAAGAGCAACAAATTTGGGAAATTTTCTTATGCGAAAAGGTGTTCCACCTCTTTTCCCTGCTCCCCCCCCCCCCCCCATACAATGGCCAAAACATATTTGGCAAAAAGGAACTTGAATTATATTTTGCAACTAATTTGGAGCAATGCCATGCCACAACACACCATTTTCTCTCTGATGAAAGAGAGACAGAAGAAAATGCATTGATTATGCATGCGTAAAGGCCCCAAAACCTAAAGCCTGGTGTCTGATCTTGGGTGGGGTGAAGGTTTTCAAGTAAAAAGATAAGACAAGGTAAATGTTAGTTGCATGCGCTGTCTCTGTCTCTCTTTCAAGCCAAATGTTCCAAGATTTTCTCAAACCATCTAAATGAATTTTCTTCAAAATTTCCTGTGTGCAAATTAAAAGCATTTATTTATGTATGTGTGGGGGACTCGGGGGAGAAATTACCCTAGACTGCCCACTCACAGCTCCGTCAAGGAATTATGCACAAGCAACGCACGTTCAACATTGCGTATACGTAACATGGCCTTAGCTCAAGCTGCCATTTTGTGTGTGTGTGTGTGCGTGTGTGTGTGTTGATTAGATTTTCTTGCAAGAAAACGGAGCAAAGAGTTTTCTCGTACATCAGTTGACCACACCAAACACACCCACACACACATACAATAAATGCAGAAAGAGAGAAAGAGAGGTTTTCCACTCTTACTCATAAGAATTTTTGGCCTTCTGCTTGTATGTATTTTAAGAAGCTGACCACAGACACACACACACGTACACACACACACACACTTGTATAGCACACATGCAGCTGCAACAGCTTCCGTTTCACCCCCTCCTTCCTACTCCTATTCCTGCTGCAAAACTTTTCGGGTTTTGTGCTTTCTTGGACTTTGCCTAATGCACATTTTTGCATTTTCTACTGTGTGTCGTCTCTCAGAAAGAGCCAGAGCATGTCAAGTGTTAGAGTGAGAGCGATTAATTTGAAAATTTCTTATTAGTAGAGCGTGCATGAGTGTGCGAGAGAGAGCGAGCGAGACAGCTATAGTTGTTCAAGAAGAAAGTGCATCAAAGTTTGCGGTTTCCAAAATGCTTGGACAGGCATAATAATAATTGTAGCTGGACGGGGGAAGGGTGGTCACAACAATTTGACATTTTTTTGGTTTTGTTTTGGTAATTGTAATGTGCAAGGCAAGTTCATCTGTTTCGAAAGTTGGCCCTGTATTGAGTAACTAACACTTGCTGTTAAGCATGTAAGTTCGGTACGAAAATATATTAACTAGATACAATCTTAGATCAAGGAAGCGCAAGCTTTTCTTAAGGAAATGCAGGCTCCTATACATATAAAGAAATAATTTTTTTAAACAAAATAATTAGTCAGACAGCAAGAAATCAAGTAAAAAAGTAGATCAAGTCCCTGTAGTTCCGCTGGGGTCAAGTCGCTACTCAGCCTAACGACGCCAGGCATCACTGATCGTTAGTCATGTTGTAAGCGGCTGGTAATGCAGCGGGTAATGCAGCAGCTCGGATGAATTCGACTTACTGGCTTGTGCCCTAAACTAAATTATAGCCACTTGGTATGGCTGGTATGAAAAAAGGACTGACTGGATTTCACTTTTATTAATCCTGAAAAGATTACGTTTGTCTCGCGGTAATCTCAAAAAGATTAATTTAAGCACAATATTGGAACTTAATTTAATCCCAAAACGTGATCGCTTCAAGCATGTTTGAGATTAAATAAAATCATTTTGGAACTGCAACTTGTTGTTTGCCGAAGGCAGAAGTCTAAATTGTGAAAAATTCAGAATAGGCCACACATTTCGTTGAATTGAGAGTGCATACCCACCTCCTTAAACTCACACTTCTGGATATTCTGTTTGCGTAGAACGTAGAACAAAATGTCTCTGATCCCATAAAGTATATATATTCTCGGTAAGCCTATCAAGCTAAGTTGAAATAGCCGAGTCCATCTATTTGCGTGT
Source organism: Lordiphosa mommai (assembly GCA_018904225.1). Classification (NCBI taxonomy): domain Eukaryota; kingdom Metazoa; phylum Arthropoda; class Insecta; order Diptera; family Drosophilidae; genus Lordiphosa; species Lordiphosa mommai. The sequence continues at coordinate 750,035 of JAEIFT010000012.1, read as the reverse complement.
CTGCGATCTCTCTTAGTTTTATATCTATTTGGACGAAACTTGGCAAATGGACTTCTTTCCTTTATTGATTGAGCACATGTGCGAACTCTAGAACAATGATATATAAAGGGAATCTTCAAAACTGCTACCGTCTGCTTGTTGTGATTTTCTTCAAAGCGACGTAATTTTCTGTGCGACTGAGTGGCGGCGTTTGCAAAAAAATAACTCTCTGAGCTATCGGAGCTGTTGAGAGCAAGGGCTTGCCCACCGCTGAATTGAAGAATTGATTTAATTTTTCAGTAAAGTGCATACGTAAGAATATTTTTACAATTTGAGAAGGTAATTTTGCAATAGACCTGCTCCATCAATTGGACACTTCTGTCGGAGTTGTATCTTGACTTACTTAAACCGGTTTTGGGTGTACGTTGATTGCCATCAAAACATGATGTCATTATAAGTTATTCGACTAAAGCGGCTCATATCCAAAAAAAAATTAATTTATTGTTCGTCTTTATAATAAATAACTAATTTTTTATTTTCTGCAATTTAAGCCACAGCAATAGCTGGAAGTAGAGTTGGGACACTAACACTCACGACGCAACGCGACTTGTTCGTGTTGCAGCATCAGATTTCGTGCGTGCACGTGAGAGTCAGATTTATTCTCTTAAAACACGAACACGGTCCAACACGACTTAAGACGACAAAACACGACCCTACTTAAAGCGACTTAACATTAAAAAAATACTTAATAAATAAAGTTACTCAAGTAAGAGTTTGAGTAAGGAAAACATTCAAATTTTTCCACTTATTTTGCTAATTAAATTGTTGTCTCTCATTATAAAAATTGGTTCAATATTTTATTTTGATTCTCTTTGGTTCTCAGAGACAGAACAGAAAAGAAAGTATCAAAATCCATTCACTTTTAACAGTTTTAGAATTAAAACCATACATTTTTTACATTGTTGACAAAGTGTTTTGACAAGATTTCAAAATTGATTTATTCCCAGAACAGATGGTAAATAAATGATTGATTCTAGAAAGGTTTTCCAAGCTAAACACGATCTGGTTTTATAAAATCCATATCCCTTGTGGAAATCTGAAAATTTGAAGGGTTAATATGTGATCTAGCTTGAAGTACAAATATTTGTTGTAGAGTTGGGTTATAACTCTTTTATTGGTCTTATGTTGTTCTTTTTTTTGTTCATTTATTAGGTCTTATAGTGAAATTGTTGCATTCAGGTAACAAAATTTAAGTGGAAACGAATGAATCCTGGAAAACTATTACTTACTTGATTTATTTATCCACGTGGGCCCCTTTTGGAATACGATATTGTATTTATTAGTTTATTTATTTAAATTTTTCTAAGTTGTTTATAGTGATTCTTCGTTATTCATCTCTAATTAACGTTTATAGAGCACGTGTTTATCCTATATATCGTAAGTTTTATTTTAGAAAGTTCGGAAAGTCAGAATCGAACTAAAACCGCGGTTCGGATTGCTACAAAAACCATATTATGAACCGAACCGGTGGTTTAAAATCTCTGAATTCAAGGCTCGTTGAACTCTCCGTTCTTATCGTCAAAAAAGTGGACCTTGTGCCTTTTAACAGCCTCTTCAGAAACGAATGATTATTATAATCTGAAGGTGTAAGGCAGCGTTAGGCGCGTCCGTATAGCTTGTGCATAGCAAAAGCCGCTGCCACACCGACTGCTGCTGTCAATTTCGTATCGGTTGCCACGCACCCATACATAGCTAAAATGTATTTGTATTGTTTGCCCACCTCTGGTGTCAGGTCAGGGCTTTCCAGTATAGCTTCAATAATTTTTGACGAGTAACGAAAAATTAAAGCGGTCGATCGTTGTTATGATGGAAAAGCATACACTTTCGATTGGCTAATCTGGGATGCTTCTTATTAAATTTTTGGTCTAATTCGGATAGCTAAAGACAAAACACATACGAATTGATGAGTTTATTTCATGGCATCTGCTCAAAGTAGACGACACCCTAACAACTCCACCAAACAGACAGCATTACCTTTCCCGGGTGAATATCGGCTTTGAGTGGGTGCAAGCATTTACGCCCAGTGCGATAACGCCCACGGGCGTATCATTTTTATACTCTGTACCGAAGGTACACAGAGTATATTGGGTTTGTGCAAATGTATGTAACAGCCAGAAGGAGGCATCTCCGACCCTATAAAGTATATATATTCTTGATCAGCATCAACAGCCGAGTCGATATAGCCATGTCCGTCTGTCCGTCTGTCTGTCTGTCTGTCCGTCTGTCTGTCCGTCTGTCCGTATGAACGAAGAGATCTCAGAGATGGTAAGAGATAGAGTTTTGAGGTGTATGGAACATATATTTCTTATACTTGCAGGCAGATCAAGTTTAGTTTTAATTTTTGGCACGCACCCTGCCTCCCCCGCAAATTAAAAAAAACGAAATAACTCCCACAATTTTCAAGATAGATAGTTCGAACATTCTAGACATATATTCTACACTATTTTCAATCGACCCGCCATACATCGTTTTTCGATCAGATGAACGATATAAGAGCTATACGTAAAAGAAAATAAAAACCAACGACAACGACAAAGAGAGAGCGAGAAGGCAATAGCTATGGTAATTTCCCAATTGGACCTTGCTATGGAGCGATGTAATTGAGATGGCTGCGGTCAGAAATCACGCGTGATTCCCGCGTACTAAAATAGATACGTTTATGTTAATAGAAATTATATACAAATTTTATAATTTTACGAGTTTTGTACTAGGGTAATTCTACTCATCATTACTTATCGAGCCCCCATACATCGTTTTTCAACCAGATGAACGATAAGGTGCCACCCCCAGATTTTGAAAAAAACCTCACACTTTAAAGTTATTAGTTTCGTACAAACAGGTACAGAGGATATTACAGTCGGGCTTGACCGACTTTCTTACTTGTTTTATTTTGTTTATTTTTATTATAATATTTTTTTCATAATAGGCGAATTTAGAAAATTTAAGAAGTAGCGCACGCTTTTGCTCACTTAGCAGTGGGGTTTGAGCACTTTTGAAAGTGGGCGTTATTGCATTCATCCTTTTAAGCCATTTCATCTCTCTTGCTCCATGATCGCTTAGCTTGACGTTATTGAAAACAACCCATATTTCAACCCCAGTTATGATTCGTTTCAATAATGGATAGTTTTTGTTGAGTTTAAGTGATGAACTGCAGATATTGTTACGCTAAGGTAAGGTAAAATTCATTTAAAACATGTGGTAGCCTAATATTGAGTTTAATTACGTATCTAAGTTATTTTAGATGGGTTTTCAATATTGTATGTGATACAGCTTCTCTGTAAGCTTCTCTTCTCTCTTAAGCTTCTCTGTAATCTTTTATAATGAATAACGGTGGTTTTCATAAATCATTGTCTTAATTTTATTGTCATCAGCCTCCAAAGGGCGGCCAGTGCGTGGTGCGTTCTTCATCTTAAAATCTTCGGTACAGAATTTGGCAAGCCAACGCTGATAATGTCTTTTCGTACCGTATACGTTACGCGTTCATTATTTTCGTAAGTAAAATAGAAAAATATGCCGAAATTGATCATTGTTACTTCTTATATTTAATTTGCTGTAGCTTCTTCGAAAGTTATTCAATAACGATCTACTATCTACCGTTAAAAATAAAGTCACAAAATTCTTCTTTTGGGCGATTGTCATATTATGCGGTATTTAATGACTTAATGCTCTTGTTGAATTGAACATATTTATATGTTGGTCCCTCTAATGCTCACGTTTGATGCTATTCTCAATCAATTTTGTCACTTCTTCACTTGCTTCGGTCAAAACTAATTCATTGCACGAACATATTCATGAGTTAATTCTATTTTTCTGCCACATTTTTGAAGTCAATGAAAACAACGGACAGAGTGAACGTAGCACAAAACGTTCAAGGGAAATCGAACCTGGTCACACTTAAAGTAGCCAAGTGCAAGATAAATTAAAAAAATAAAAAATTATTATCCATAATATTAAGCGTTTTCCCCCTTGGGTCAGTTACTTCTGCATTTCAAGCAGTTCACACATCATTAACAACATTACACAACTTTATGAGTAAAATGTGCATCAAATATAATGATAACCCCTGTCCGATTATTCATATTTTTTTTTGTTTCAACAAAAATCTCGTGTTGTGGTCAATATTTAAAGTTAATTGAAAATCAAGTTAATGCATTTAATTCAATATGTGCGCTGAAAGGGAACTCAAAACCGTACACAGAAATGCAATAAAAACATAAAAAAAAAAAAAAAAAAAGTATAAAAAAACAGCAAAGTGGAGAAAACACAAACACAAAAGCACACATAATTACACGGACAGAGGGGGGTAGGCCTGAAACTGATGGAACAGGGGCCGACGCGCGGCTCATGTGCATATTTATATGAGGGAAATTATATACAAACACAAGCGTGCACATACACATATCAACACGCACATGCACACCCACACAATATACACACACACACACATATCTATATATATATATAGAAAATCATAATGACAACGATGCATCATCGCAGAACAAAGGCGACACGCACAGAACCAGAACCAGAACAGGACCCAACCCTCCAATTCAGTTCCTTGGTCATCTGTATGGGTGCGTGTGTGCGTGTATTATGATGGAGCAGGTGTGAGTTACACTATTTTGGGGGTTGTCCCAATCAGCCAAGGTGCAGACCACCCTTTGGCCATTTCAAACGCCTACAAGTAGTTGTTGTCGCCTTCCTTTCATCATAATTATTACCCCACACACACACTTTAATATGCACTTGAAAGTGCAGTGAAAGAGATGGCTATATTCTTGAAAAATGACCCAAACCCGGTTCGAGTTTATAATGATTATTATAACCCAAACCCCACGCACATCTTGAGGCCTAAAAGTATGTAATGTTATCGATTTGTGGGCCTACTGCCTGCTGCTGCTGTTGCTGACATCTCACTCTAACGCATACAGAGGCTTAAGAAGCATTTTCCATTTTTCTTAAGATAAATTTTGATTAAAATTTTTGACCACACACACACACACCCACACACATGCACTCAACTCAGAGTGTGAGTGCAACTGGTAAATGTCTTAAGAAATTGCATTTTCTTGTTGCAGCAGGCAACATTGCTTTTATACATAAATGAGCAATTTATTTTGCTATTTGATAGGTGGTTTGGTTCTTTCGGTTTTTGTCTACTATTTAAGATTAATTTCTTATTATGTTGCTGCAGTTTTTGGAATTTTAAAAGATTTAATTATTAACGCAAAAGGTTGCTTATGAAGTTAATGAAAAATGCTTTTGGCTTATGAGGGATTTAAAATTATTATCGAAGTTTTAGATTTTAATTTAATGTAATTCATTTTTTCTATCAGAAAAAAAAGTAGTTCTAATCGAGTTTGATGATTCTGCCACGATACTCACCTAAACTATCAGTGCAAAAAGTCTGCAAGAAATCAGTATGAAATTTACTTTTCAGTAATGAAATACGATCAATTAATTTTTTTAAGAAAAAGGAATTTTAAAACAAAAATATTTTGGGATTTAATATACACCGATTTTGACTGTACCTGACCTTTGGAAATTGCAAGATAAGACGGAAAATCAAGATAATTTATTTCAAATTTAATTACACACAACAAAAAGTAATCATCATTGAGTATCGAATTCTTTTTACCCCTTTAATACTCAAAGTATCATGTTGATATTTCGAAAGTATCAATATGGCATTTTCGATATAAGTTTTTGATACTGGCTTTTGACAATTTTTTATTTTTTCTATAAAAATCTTAATATTTTCTGAAATTAATTGCTTTATCGCATGACGGCAAATTGGTAAAGAGTTACACTGATTGTTTCAAGTTAGCCTTATCTCTCATTAGACTCCTTCTTGCTGTTGCGCCTTTGTCGCTCATTATCAAGTGCCCAATTTATATCATCAATGAGCTCAATAGCAACTTGAGAATTACAAGTTGCAGCATTTATGCGATTTGCTTGGTAGAGAGAAACGAGCATGACAGTTCGAATTTTCAATCTAACATTCGATAACATTGAAAATGGGTGAGTTTCGAATTGATAATTTTAAGTATCAATTTAATAGGCATAGTTTCAATTTACCACCTCTAATATTAATTTGATACTTTCTTGTATTATATTGATATCAAAAAAATTATACTGGTTGCAGTTTCAATTTAAGACAACGTTTATCAAATTGCTATTGATACGAATTTTTTTGGGTGTACTGCTAAAGAGGTTAAGCTTCAATACTCAGACCAGCTTAATTCCGCTTAACAAAATTGTAGGGATAGCAGCGCGCATATTTGTGTCTACTTTTTGAATGAGTGGCGCAACCAATGAATGGAGTGTTGAAAACTATCTTTAGATATCCGAGTGAAGGACGCAACAATTTTGCGCAACACAAACATTGAATTCATTTACCCTTAACCACTCAAGAAATCAATCAAAACTAAAACTTTGCATTTAAATTTGATGCCCACCGCTGGTCTGGAAAGTCTTTTATAGCTTTTATATTTTCAAAAGTTTTGATGACACAGCGATCTGCATTTTTTAATCAATGCTTGATATCTCAACGAGGTCGAAATTTTAAATCAGCATTGCTATTCTACCCAATAGAGTTGACGAAAAACTAATATTTTCGAACATCATTAGCCTGTTCGATTTTGCAATGGAAAATTTTTGCTTAAGTATATATAAGATTTCGGGGCTGTAACTGCCAATTTGAAATTTTTACATATATACGATATGGATCAACCTGTATTTCCTAAATATTTCGTGAAAAAAACGGCACCAATTGTTAGGCCATTCTTTATACTTAGCAAAGTGAGCTGCATATTGTTCATTGACTAATTGAACTTTTTTCAGAAAAATGTTCATTAATTCCATATTAATTTCGGGAACGAAAATGACTGTTGGGGAAATATTAGTTGTATTAGTTTATTATATGCTATAATCGGTATGGCATACCGTCGTCTGCCTTAGCAGTTTCGTACATTGAACATGAATGCTTAAAATAAATTTCACAGAATAGTTTATCTAATTACATAAATACTTGAATTTTCGACAGATAGTTGACATATACTTTTAACATGATTTAGCCCTGAACGATTCCGTCAATATGTGAGCTCAATATTTTAGGGTGTCTATGAGAAAGCTGCCTAGAATCAATTGTTCTTCCGTTTGCAGATTTTGTTTACCAAAATAAAGCTGCCTGTACTCCCGTAGAATTGGACAGCAAGATATAATGTGTTCGGAGTCATCTCTCTTTTTGCTGTATGGCCTAGCGAACACTGCTTGTTCTCATTTGCACGGTTTGGGCGGTAGTTCAAATGCAGCATTTACTTTAATCATCTTGAGTTATTTCCGTCTTATATCGGGACGCAAGTTCCAGCCAATTCTGGAAGCATTGGGACTTCTTTTGCAGCAAATAGATTGCGACCACTTTGGGATAACGATTATCTTTTATTCTAAGTGATTTTTTGATATGTTCAAGGTAAAGGCGCAAGGTTTACAGTAACAGTGTTGGTAGTCCTGTTGTAGATGGCGTTTTTGACTCCCCAATATAGAAACTAAACTGGTAACATAATTTATTGTCGAATCGACTTTAACGTAGAAACAATTTGAATATCTCATTCTAGTCACCAGAGTATTCTTTGAAGAAGTATCTTATCTCCCATACTTTATCCAATAAGAAAACTCTTTCTGGCCAACACCTTGATTCCGTGTTTAAAGCCCTATTCTAGTGCCAAAGTTGAAATTACAGGGGCATGTGAGTGAGTCAGGAGAGAGAAGAAAAAAAGTAGCGTTTGCACATAATAACGTAAGACATATCCTAGGAAGAACTCCGAGACAGACAGACAGTCGGCTAGAGAGAAGGGACATGCGGCAATTGGGGGGCACCTAAAACCCATCAAATCTAATCTCCCAGCGACTGCTGATGCTGGCCAGGACTCTGGTTGGACTTTGGTTGCCTAGGACCTTAGCCTCCCCCACTTTACCAAAAAAAAAAAAAAAAAATCAACAAAAAAAAACACACGATGAAAACGAAACGGACAAGCTTTCTGGAAATGCTTCGCCTTTCGCCTGGAGAACGAAAATTGATGACCGGCCAGGGTCCTGGGTCCGAGGTGGCTGAATGTGGGGGGGCTTGGTCATTGGCGCTGCGGCCAAAAGAAGTAATTCATCTTATTTTTTTCGCCTGCGCCTTGGCGACGCTTTCTCAAGACGCCCACATGAGCAAGGATATGCCAAAAGGATAATGAAAGCAGCAGCAAAAGTTTGTGATAGAAAAAGGCGAGGGGCCCGGGACACGGGACCCAAGCGTTGAACTTAAGTGAACTCAAACAAAAGGCACAGGCAACTTGTGAGGGTGCTCCTTTGGAAAAGGACACAGGACGCGCAGGACAGGCGAAGCTGATCCCTCAAACACACACCCAAACCGTTGCTGCTGGCTGCCTCCAGGCATCATTACATCAAATGTCCTTCGCATTTCAGCAAAACAACAAGATGGCGGTGCCCAGGACCAAAAAGGACGAAAGCCAAAGAAAAATCCCCCCTCACACAGAAAGCTAAGGATATCGCCGTGGGACGAGAACGGGGACAACTTGGCGCCCTCCCCACCCCACCAAAAGCAAAATAACGAAAGGACTAAGCAGCAGGAGCTGAAGGAGAACTAGCTCATTGGCGCAAGCAATAAACGTTAAATTTTTTCCTTGCTGTTGCTGCTGCAGCATAATGGACACGAAGAGACGGCAGCCCCGAGATGAAGACGGAGCTGGAGATGGAGTGAAAGTCCTGTGAGCGGACCAACCAACGTCTGACGTGCAATAAAAGACCAAAAATCCTTTTCCATTGCGCTAAGCTTGGAAAATGTTTCTCGCTGAAATTTTTGGTAGATGGCAACGTTAGAAGCAGGCCGAGAACGACACACACACACAGAGAGAGAGAGAGAGAGTGAGTTAGTTGGAGAGGGGGACAGGAGGGAAAGGGAATGGTATAAAAATAATCGTCATAAAAAGGGGTGGGTGGCCTGAGTGGTTGCCGTGGGGCCAGTCTTCAAATGGGTGCGAGCCAAAGGTTGGGGGTTTAGCTGATGTAACAGTGGGTTTAAATGGGAGGTTTTGTGTGCAATTTTTTTTAGAATATGAGCTCGAGCCCGGAAAGGGCAAGAATTTGGAAAAGTGAGTAAGTTAGCGGGATTTTCCAGTGATCCTAAAATTCCCGCGGATCCTGAAATATTTGTATGCCCAATTTTGATTTTCAATTAAAATTTTTCTTAAAAGCCTTCAAAACATTATATTAATAGCTGAATGAGAACTGTTTTAAATTATTAGTTTCTTACAATTTTATCTTTATTTCATGGTCTCTCATATTTAAGTAGTCGTGAATAATTGACCTTTTGTCTTTTTATTTTTGCAAAATATGGTCACACTCTAATTTTCCAAATGCCAAAATATTCCTCTGACTATTTATTGTAATCCTCTTTATTCAACAAATATGTTGATCTTATAATTTATATAACATTTGCATATATTATCAGAAAGACTTCCGAAATTCGATCTAAGGAAGATAACAATATTTAAAAAAATGGTTTATTTCTTCCACAATATCTTATTTTATGAATCAGCTCATACCAATTTCGATACGGTCCTGCTCACTTAAACTGTACCCCCATATAAGCGGGATTCCTGAAACTAATTTAAATTTGATCTAGTTTTCTTAGTAGCAATTAGCAATTTGCGCAGAAGAAACCAAAGTCGAGAAATCACGAAATTCCGAAGAAAAATTTAAAACTAAATTTTAAGCCTTTTGAATGCCAGTTTTCTGGTGGGGCATGTAGTTATAGAATGTTCGCAATTTTACCAAGTTTGGCTGGGTAATTTTGTTTGTAGATAACGGTCACACTAAAAAGCAAACCGAAATTAAATCTAAATTAGCCTCAGAACCAAAGTACCAACGGACAGTACAGTAAATACCAATATACTTGATTCAAAGTTCTTATATTAAGTACGATTTTGTCAATTCTGAAGTACTTGATTATAGACAGTTCCGAGATATATTAAGTTCATTTCAAACTATATCAAGATATTTTTGATTATATATTTAGGTCGTGAAAGTCTCAAGTCAATCCCGATTAACGCTTAAAAAAAGAGTTTGGGTATTTAAAATAATTACAAAATATTTTTCCTTGAAGTTTAATAAATTCTAAATCATTACACGAAAACATTCTTCAAACCAAATAATAGTGCATAAAATAAGTAAAAAACGCTTTTGGTTTAGACGAGAGGTGCGCGAGTGACGTGAATTTAAACGTGTCACGGTTTGTCACGACGCATCACGACGTGATCGTTAGAAAACACAGACTTTTGAGCGTGCACATCCGTGATCCATGCGTGATTCGTGCGTGTTAAAGTTATACATCGTTAATAAAAAGTCATGCAGTATTCACGAAAATTCTATTAAATTTGATTAATACGATTATTTCTAAAACTGATTTGCTTTTGATTTCGTGAATTCGATGCTCTCTAAAAATTCGGTAGTGGTTTTTTGTGCAGCGCACACACGCGACTTATAGAAGCACAATTTAACAAGCTCTTAATAAAAACGTTGCCGAAAAAGCTATAAAGGATACTACCTTCAAGCAGCAGATATTTATTTTTCAAGATATGCGGCGTTGTGTTACAGATACATATATACATAACCACGTTGTACGTAAGGTGTGCCTACTCTAGCTAATCGCCCATCCCTGGTTTTGGCAGTAGCAGCAGACGTTACACAACACTACGCAACACGAGGTAGAGAGAGATACACAGAGCGATCGTCAGTAGCAGCCGTAACAAAATCAAATCAGTTGTCGCGAATATAAAGCGTTGTATTTTGCATTTTAATTATCCTTACTCACTGAACTAATATACTTAGGGGATTCACGACAACTTGCTTTTTTGATAACCTATTGAAAAATAATATTTAATCTTCATCTGTCGTGAACACACTTTTGAGTAAATTTCTTGATTATTAAAACTCAATAAATCAGAGCCAACTATATTGAAAAAATTTATGTTACGTAAATTTAAAATATACGAAAAGATAATGGCTTAAAATAATATGTGATTGCATTTTATGTAATTGCAATCGTTAAAAGGTTCTTAAAGAACAAAAAAAAAAAAAATTAATTATAGACCGACCTTACCGTAATTTGAACTCAGGTTTTGTTGACTTCCAGTCTCACACCTTAACCTCTACACCATTGTCACCAAGGTCGAATTAACAGCTTAGTGTGCTTTATAAAATAGTGGCGCTTTATCATCAAAATACTACAATTCTGGCACCTAATAGGTACACACTGTTTGAAGTGTTTACCAATACTGAAATTGAATTTTAACCAGGCAACCACATGACCCAGCTCTAGGCTGGTGATGTCAGCTTATTTTTCGGTAGTACATTTTGTTGTTGGAGATTTCATTTTTTAACAGGTTATCTATTAAGCAAGTTGTCGTGAATCCCCTAACTATATACTTAATAAACTATATTAAACACTTTACATGTATTTCGTAACATAAACTTTTATCGTGCGTGATCATTCGTGACTTTTCTTTAATCGTGTGTGATACGAAACACTCAAAATAGTTGTGTGCATAAATCGTGCTTGAAGAGATTTTTATTTTGTGGATCGTGCGTTACGTGAATAAAAAATCCCATACGCGCGCACCTCTAGGTTAGGCCCATTAATTTCTCAAGCTGTGTCCAATTTTTGCTTGAAACGATTTCTCTGTATCGAATCAAATATGGCTGCAAAGATCTTACTGCCTTGAGCTAATCAAAGTCCGAAAGGTGTCAGCGTAGGCCAGAAATCAACCATCGCTTCATAAGTAAAGTGAAAGAACCAGTCGGGAATTTTAAGGACAGATTCGTCTTGAAAAATTTCGCACTTTCCATTTTTTTTCTCTTGTGGCTTGGAATTTGATATTATTTCGAACTTAATCTAAGATATTTTGTACTTGAATTAAGAATGCGTAATTTAGAATTTTTCGGCTGACTGTAAGTGCGAAAAATTCTTGATTTAAGAATGTTTGCTCTCATTTGAATAAAATTAACAGTCTTTTGGACTTAAAAATGTTTCATACTTAATTTAAGTACACCCAGGAACAAAATATGCACCTAATTCTGTTTTTACACGGTAGATACGTTCCAGAAAAAAACCGTGTAAAAAAATATATGAAGTAAAGAATGACTGAAACATTTGCATACATCCATACTAAGGCTGCTAAAAATTAATTAGAAAGTGGAACTCCCTAACTAAATTTTTAAAAGATTTTTTGGAAGATTTTTCGAAAGATTTTTTTAAATCGTGCTAATTCGAATGAAATCGTGTAAATACAGAATACATTTTTATTGACCGTGTTTTATATTAGAACCGTTTAAAACGACTGTGTAAAACAGAATTAGGTGTACATGAAATTTTAAGCAAAAATCGGTATAAATTCCATACCGATCGTACTAGAATTCTGCTAGTCGTTTTTTTTTTGTGTACGACCTTAATAACCTAACTTTTTGTGGCCATTGATTGTCTACAGTGCACTGTTTCTTATCTTAAGGTCGTTTTTAAGACTTTGCCTTTCCTTGCTATTAATACTTTAAGCATTTGGGAACTGCAAAGCAATGAAAAATCTGTGGTAAACTTTTTGGAGTCAAACTTAAGCTTTGGTATTTCGATTAAATTATAACAATAAGGTTCTTAAAACAGTTCTGTATAGGCAACCAGCTCTTTTTTGTGCATGCATAAGTTGTTTATATTGTGAGCAAACACAACTTCATGAAGTAACATTAAAACAGGTTCAAAACCTGTTTGTAACGCCTCCAGGTGCTTTAATAAAATTAGTTTATTTTTTTCCCACACTAAATTAAATTGCCACCCACTGTACTTCGTTACTGGGCTTCCCATTGACATAAGTCAGCTGTGGCGGGGGGAGGTTTTATTTTTTTTGGTAGGCGGTACAAAAAGTCCTAGTGGGTGCCCTAAGCTAGACTCCCACTGTTATTATCAGGCCAACATACTATACTGTGACGGCCCAGCTCCACCTTGGCTTCTGGCCAATATAGTCCACCCCATCCCCCCAAGTTTGGCTTCTCTGTTGCATTAATTTTTACCATTTGCTCTTTGTGCTGCAATTTTTTCCGGGATATTTTTGTGTGTTTCAGCGTTGCAGTGTTGTTTGACCAGCGCTTTGTTTTCAACCTATTCCCAAATAACCTTAGGCCATTAAATTGTCCCTAGAGTTGGGCGCACACACACACACACACACACACAACACAGAGGGACTGTCCACTATATGCATATGGGATAACTATGTTAGTTACCCCTACGGTTAAAGCCGGCCTCAAACCCTTTGGCAGACACATCAAAACTCATTTCATGTAACGCGCATTATGCTTTCCACGGCATTTCGCGTCCACCAAACTGACAGTTGATGGATTGAGAAGCGGCACTACCTACCCTGCTGTGGGTAAAGTGTGTCGGGGGAGGGGTGGGGTGGCTTGGCCAAAGTTATATTTGATATACATAAAGGAGCCTAGGCTACTTTTAAAGAGCAGAGGGGGAGGGCAGAGGGCAGAGCTGGTCCTCACATAAATTCCATTTATATTTTACTTCTCTTTGCCGCGCCTCAAAGTAAACTCGTCGTTTTGTGTTTTTTTTTTTTTTTGGGGTTAGCTTAGCCACAATTTGATATGTCCATTGTGTCTTATCAGGCGACATGGTTACCACAGCCAAGGGTCTAACACATGGCCCAACCCCTATGCTGGGTCCCTGAGCTCCCCATATCCTGGCGGCCTTGCCCAAAATAAAACGATGAAAACGCGCGCGCTCGTCAGTCAGCGGACCCAACCCAGCGCGCACACACACACACTCACACACAAGTCTAGCTTTTTCTCCCCCGTCCCACGGCTGGCTCCAGCTCCCATTTCCTGCTCAACAAATGCCAAGAAAAAGTTTTTTTTTTTTCCGACGAGCACAGAGGAGGGTTCTCATCATCATTGTCGTTCTCGTCCTCGTCCTCGACGTCGTCGTTGAATTTGAAACGTTGTTGCCTGCTGCTGGGGGTGGGTGGGTGAGTGTAACGGACTGTCCGCCTTGTCCTCCTCGTCCGACCCAAAACACATTTGAAGAGGGTCGTCGTGGCTCACATGAGTTTGGAGTTTGGGCAAGCCAAAGAAATGGGAAACTAAAATGAAAGAAATCCAAGTAGGGTGGGGGTGGAAGGTACTGGGGTACCAGGCTGCTTGTCTGCTCGTTTGTTCTTCGATTTAATGAAGGATATTGCCACATGGCTCACCTCACTTCACCTCATACCAAAGCATTTTTTCTTTAAGTTTCTTTTTATATTTCATAACTTTGCTCCAAAGAAAAAAAATTTTGGTTTTCAGGCCTAAGCACTCCTTCCCAGCGATTTGGGGGTTTTTTTCTCTCCTTTTTTTTTGGGTACTCATCAAGTGTTCCGGTTGCTATTTTGCATAAAATGAAGAGAGTAAAGCAAAGGGTTTGACTGAAAATGTTACCTGACAGAGTGAGGGGTGTTGTTTTTTTTGCAAGAAATGAAACTGTACAATTGGTGAGTAAAGGAAGGAAAATGGAAAAAATGGAGACTCGCTAATAGATAGAAATTATTAAGTGGAAATTTTCTACAATTTATACGAGAAACAACTATTATATGTTAACGGGGAAACTCTTTAAACTTAGACTTTTGCTCACTTGAGTACAATACAAAATTAATGGACCAACTAAACGAGGCAGCAAATGTACATCGTAAACCCACAAGTACACAAATGCTGCTGTGTTGCTGTTGCCTTGTTTGGATAGAGCATTGCACTGACATCATAATTACATAACACCTAAAATTAAAGAATTCACTTCCAATGCCAAATAATACTGAATTCTAAACAATACTAGCAGAAAATACAAAAAAAAATACCGATAAATTTCAATAATAAAAAAAAAATCAAAATTTTGGATAAATTTGATAAAACCTAAGAACAAGAAATGTAAACCGGAACCGAAACGCATGAATGATGCGCCCTCGTGCAAAGCTCCCACCTTTAATCTTTTTTAAACTATCAGATATATATTTTGGGGTGCCGATTACGAAAACCATGTTAAAAATTGGCGATAAAGTGATTTTTTAGGTTTTTAGGACTTAACCCGAAAAAATGATATATTTTGCAGATATCTCAGAAAATATACACATTATAAAAAAATGTTTAATGAATTTTATTGTTGAAACGCATGTTTTAATAAGTTATTTTTTATGGGAAATGCTTTTTGAGAAAAGAACGAAAAACAGTCATATACATATGCCTGTAGAGTGAAACATTTTTCTAACAAAAGTCGAAGCGAATTATTAAAAAAAAAAGTTTCACCTGCGGCGCTTTTCTACAAATTTACATCAATTTTTTACATGTTTTTGGAGGCTTTGCTTATTTTTATTTTTCCTGATTATCCGAATTTGCTTATTCTTACTTTTACCATCTATTGCTTTTCAAAATAGTTTTGAAAATATTTGAGAAAATGAACTGGTTTTTTTTAACATTGTTGAGAGTTAAAACACTTTTATTATGCATTTTTGTGCACACGTCAGTAAATACAATTATCAATGTAGCACACATACCGCTCACTTCTATGGTTCAATCTCTTGATTTTGAACAATTCTGTCTGGGTTGAAAGCAGAATAGTTTCGAATTTTTTCGGAACCATGGCATAAATATATTTGCGTAGACTAGACTAGGCAATAGTTTTGCCTAAAATAAGCTTAACTCGATTACAAGCGTGGTCAATTTTTGAATTTCATGCAAACTTTACATACAAATTAGTAACCACACCTAAATTATTTGGTTTGAGAATCTTAATTTATAAGTTAACAACGCAAGCGCTATGTCATCGAAGTGGTCAGTTTTGTCCTCGCTGCTCTTTAGAAGGAGGATATCATTTTATTTGAAAGAGCTTCCCCAGATTGTACATATTAAAATTATTTTGGAGAAGAAGAAATCTGAAAAATATAGGCTTAGGAGTGGTTATTCAGATCTCAAAAAGCTTAGTACAATTGGTATAAGGCTTCATCGAAAGGCAAACAAGAGATGAACATCAAAAACAATGCTTAGAAAACCATGGAAACCTATCCAAGTTGTCGAAACAAAAAAACATTTTTCAATAAATATGAGTACTGTTCTGAGTTTTAAAATAAACTTTATAATAATAATTTCCTTATTCGCTAATGAGTTTCCATGTTGATTTTTTTTAGTTCTAAGATGTTAGTAAAAACTCCGACCTTAAAAAGAACACGTGCAATGGACTGTGGGACCTACTAAGACTGTAGTCATTGGCTGTCTTGATTTAATTGCTTGGTATATTTTTGTTCTCCTCTCTTCTGAGAGCTATATTTCACATTTTTCTATAAACAATTTCCACTACAGCATCAAAACCTTTTGACCTTATTCAATATTAATAAGGACCACGTGGCATCTTGGGTAAAACCGCGTGGTTAGGTAAATCCGGTGTGATAACCGAAAATAGTAAAGTGCGTTTATAGTTATGCACCAGCTGAAAATCAAATATTTACATATAAATCAAAAGAAGATAATTTTGTTGTTACTGACCTGCATTTCTAAAGGGTTATTTCTTTTTATTCCTTTTCACTCCACACTTACACTTTTCGCTATTCCGTTTATAATGTACTGGACGCTGGATAAAGTGAGTGAATACAAATTAGTTGGTTTTAGAAACAAGGATACCTTTTTGTGAAGGGTCATGTATTGAAACGTAGTCAACGACTACTTCTTATAAGGAAAATAATCGAGCAAGATGTAGGTGGAAACTTTGATTCAATTGCGCAACCCCTATAATTAATGTTTTTTTGAACTTTTTGCTATTGATATGCCGTTTATAAGGCCTCATTTCAGATGGCATAAAAATGTATTTCGTCACTATACTTCATTTAAATTGGACAACTTTTCAAAGGCATTCAGCTATCAGAGCTTTACAAAAGTGTTTCCTTACCTTACATTTTTCATACGATTGGGGGACACCCTTATGAGAAAAATAATAAAAAAGTTTCCATATAAGAGAAAAAACGAGAAGGCAAAGCTAACTTCGACTGTGCCGAAGTTTTAATACACTTGAAAAACTTTACTCCAGCTGATTTAACCGGTAAAATATATAGAGGATATAGATATCAGATATTTTAAATTTTTAAATCATTGATAATAAAAATTTGATACCATTAAAAGAAACTTTTCTTAGTAAAACACATTTTTCGACCGATCGGTCCTATGGCAGCTATATGCTTTTGTCATCCGATTTTGATAAAATCTTCCAGAATTGTGTTAACGCATATAAAACTAATATATACCAAGATTGGTGACGCTACGATGGAAAATAAAAAAGTTTTTCCCACTAGAACTAGTTTTTTGACGTACCGTTTATATGGCTGCTATATTCATCCGATTTTGATAAATTTTTCCACAAATATGTAAAATCATCTAAAACTAATATATACCAAGATTGGTGACGCTACAATAGTAAATAAAAAAGTTTTTCTCACTAAGACTTATTTTCCGACCGATCGTTCCTATGGCAGCTATAAGATATAGTCATCCGATCCGGCCGGTTCCGACATATTAGTTGCGTGCAGTAAAAAGAAGACTCTGTGCAAAATTTCAGCTCGATAGCTTTAAAACTGAGAGACTAGTTTGCGTAGAAACAGACAGACAGACAGACAGACAGACAGACGGACAGACGGACAGACGGACGGACGGACAAGCGGAAATGAACCCGGCTCGTCGTCCTGATCAAGAATATATATAGTTTATGGGGTCGGAAATGAATATTTCTATGCGTTACAAACTTCTGGGCAAAATTAATATACACTTTTCAAGTGTATAATAACGCCAGTCGGTCAGATCGGTAATATGACAGCTATATAAAATAATGGTCCAAGTTGAACCAAATTCGGTAGGGCACCTAGGGAGCTTAAAACATTAGTACAAACCGAAACTCAGTTCAGTAGTTCAAAAACCACAAAGTTTGTGCATGTCGGCCTGATCTATTATATAGAAGCTAATATAATAATGATAATATAATAATAATAATAATGGTCTAAATTGAGCCAATCTTTGTAAGTCGTCTTAGGGGCCCTAAATATGCATATAAACCAATTTTTTCAATTGCAAATATCTCATTATCCGACTTTGCGACCAATGTGCAGTGTTGAAAAACAAGTACCATAAAAAAATCGATACCGCATAAAGTTCGGACAATCAAAATTGACAGCTGAGCGCAATTTTTTAATTATTGTATTTTACAATTGTTTTAAAATAGTTACAAAACAGAAATACCGTATCTCAGAAGGACTATCTTGATGCCATATGAATCGAATGGACAAAAAGTTCCGCTCAGCAGAGCATATATATATTTACAAGAAGTGGGCATTGCCAACTTGTCATTTACATGTTGACGAAACTGGAAAATATGTACATATGCTTATCGAATCGATCTAAAAAAATATTTGTACATATTCAATATTTATGATCTTAGTGAAATTAGGCTTTAAGACATCATTAGATTAAAAACACTTCATGATGTGTGCCTGATGTAAAAGAATAGAATACAGATTTCCTTCTTCTTACTAGAGTGGAACCTTTTACCTCATGAATTTTGTTGATTATTGAATCTATATCAAAAATAAGAAAACAATTATCTAAGAATTAATTAAATTTTGATTGTTTCAAGTCAAAACTGGAAACCTGTAAACCTGTCTTTGTATTAAAATTACACCCCATTAACTTTTCTTTTCCCACACCCTATCGTTTCTCATGCACAAGCTTCAGCATCTTTGAGTAACCAAATGACTTGGCACAAACTACATACAAAATATCAAAGAACTTTGCATGTCTCTAGACACAACCCTTTCCCTTTCTTCCCTTGGGCCACCCCCTTTCAAAACTATTTTGTACTCATTCACTCACTCACCCCTAAGTCGAAAATTTTCACCGCTTTTCTAACATTATTTCCATCAAATACTTGAATGTTTTAACTCAGAAACACAGAGAACACAATTAACTGATATTAAAATAAGCAACCACCCTTATGGCCTCCCACCCCTTAACTCTGTTAGCTTCCTTGAGGCTTTCACCTGCATCTTACCCTCGTCTGGTCTGGCCTCAGTTTTTAATCACTTTGTCACCCCTTTTTCGGGCCCGAGCCTCAGTGTCTAATCCAAAACCCTTTTCTCCGTCCAACCCCAACACCCCTGCCCACACCAGCATAAATGCAAATCAGACACATTTTCAGACCCAAAAAGGGAAAGTTCCGTACCCAACGAGAATAAAAATGCGTTTTTTTTCATCTTGGTTCCTGAAATTTATTTTTGATTAGGAACACCCCAAAAACTGAGTTGAAACTGGGCTGGAGACCCACCCATTTCGTGCTCATCATCATCAAACTTCAGGACCAAGTCCCCTCCCCCCTCCACCGCCCGGTGTAGCCTTGTTGAAGATTTTGCGCCGCCTGGTTGTCATGACGGAGGCCGTCTGTGCCATAATCCTGCTCCCACGCGAGAAGCGTAAACTGAGCTCGCGTCGCCAGCGTCGTTAGCGCCGCTAGGAAGAAGGACACATCTTTGTATTATTTTCAACATTTAATTTGTTGCCTGCGACGACGTCACCATCCATTCCTTTACCCTTGTCGTCGTGTTTTGCTACTTTGTTTCACATTTTCGTGCCCAAAAAATAAAATAAAAATGGGCAAAGCACTTGAGGAGGGTGTGTATGTGTGTGTGTGTGTGCGCCCAATTTTGGACGCTCGTTTGCGCTTATGTAATAACCTCGAATCTAATTACTTTTTGACAATATCGAGAGGGGAACACGCCTGCCTATCAGCTGGCTTACTTACACTCTCGAAAGTTGTTTCTAATGCTGGCTTATTGAATTGAAATTGGTCCTGGTGGGCAGGACGCAAGAATATACATTGGTTTTTATGCTCGAATTGTCATCGAATAGCGAACAGAGGATTGGGGCTAAATATGTCTTGATTTGAACTTGATTCGTGAACTAATTGCAAAGCTGCAAGCCATTTCAGTTGAATTTAACCGCCAATATCTATTGTGTGTCTATCAAACGTAAGATAATCAAATTTTAGAATAGATAAATACATATATGACCAATCCTACTTTGGGCTTAATCAATCAAAACAAATAACTTTATAATATTCCATATGATATATATCAAAGGTTTTCTTACACTTTCAGTTAGACAACTAAAATTATGACTTTTGTTTTTATTATGGTAAAGTTTAATATTTTTAATTTACCTTAGAGATGGGCTCAGGACAGAGAATTGTATCCATTCCCAATCATAGTCTATCCCCACTCGTCCCGAATCCAAATTTTTAAATGCAGTCGCTCCCCGATCTCGAAAATTTTTTCGGGACCCTAGAGAATCACGTTCCGACTCGAATATTTTCAAAGACAGTTTGTTTACCCTTGTAAAGGATATTTTAAAATTCTCGAAATGTTTGTAATCAGCGTTATGAACTGAATTTATATAGCCATGTCCGTTTGCTCAATGCTCTCTCCTACAGATATGGAAATAAAATTAATCGGAACTAATCAAATTCCTCCGCTGGATCAAAGGTCTAAGTGAGATGACTTTAAAACCACTGGACCGATCGAACTGAAATTTGTTCTGTTGATTGGGAAGACTTGACTGCGTAAAACTGATAAATATTGGGGTGACATAGAAAATTTTAGAGATTTTGACGACGGTTGGTTTGTTAATCTCAAATTATTTTCTTTCAAATTACTATTTGAAAGTCTAGTTGGAATGTCTGTGTATTAGATTATGGTCCAACTGCTTTAAAAGGGTTGCATTTCTCGCAAAATAATTTATACCAGTTTCTTTTCACAGTTTTTGATGTTTATCGTGAGTTCGTTAAATAAATTACGGTCTTGATGATGTTAATTTATATACATTTCAGATTAATTATAAATTCAAATCATAAAAATAATAAATTTAAAAATATATTTTTGCACAAATTTTTAAGCAATAATAATACAAGGGTCTAAATACTTCGATAGGCTGAAGTTAACCTGGCTCCATTTATTTATACAAAATTATACAAAGTTGTTTACATTTCTTTATGAATGAAAAGGAAAGAACTGAAAGAACATGAAACTGTTCAGCATAGTTTGCTAAACAGCTGCGTCGGTGCAGTCCACTTGTGTCACATCTTACACAAAATTCACATGCTTGTTATTGACTTCTACAATTAAAAAGTTTTTCCACATTTGCAATTTTTATGTTGACAGTTTTAAGTTCGAGTCACAGTTTCTTAATTTATTTACGTATAAGTGTGACCATTATCTAAAAAAATTAAATGCTGTGTATAAGCTTGCTTAGGTCATTAAGGGGCACACCCAGAGTGAAATTAAAAAAAAAAAACGATTTTTCTTCTCATATTTTTATAGATTACACCTTTAAAAATAACATATTAAAATTTTAAATCGATATTCAATTAGTTTTTGAGTTATAGCGAGATAGAGAGATTCATTAGCGTTTTTAATCGCTTTTTTTTTTTAACAGCATTTTCCGAATTTGCTGGAGTGATTACTCAAAGATATATGATCCGATCACTACCAAATTTCTACATGTTCTTCATATAATTCTCCTTACCATGACCTATCGATTTTTTTATTTGATCAAAAACCGAATTTTGGCAGGCCAAATACGATCAAAATTTTGGGTAAAGTTTGAATTTTTTTTTAAATAGGCCGTCATTTTGTCAATTTTTTAGTTTAACGAGCTTTTGTTCTTTTTTTAAAATTTAGCCGGAAGCAGCAGTGGAGGAACTTTTTTTCGCGCCGTCGGAGATCGTGTATAACTTAAAAAACATTGCTTTTTTCATATAAATATACCCTTCAAATTTTGAAACAATTAATATAGTTGTTTTTATTATAAAAATTTTCAAAAATATAATTTTTGAAGTCTGTTACACTAGGGTTGACCCTTAAAAAAATAAGTCGGGAATTAATCACGTTTCGTTCCAATCCCTACCCTAGTCTGTCCCGACCTGTCCCAAACCCGACGCCAAATTTTAAATTTAGTCCCGTTCTGTTCCAGAAATCTCGCAATTTTCGCTTCCTGTGCCCATCTCTTATTTACTCTCATTATGGGCGCATTCTTTTGAATAAAGTTTGAATGATTCCTCACATATGTGTAGGTTGCTACCCACTCTGTTATATGCGATCTTAAAGGATTTTTATATTTAACTGGCTTAAACCTTTCCCAACAAATTTCCCGAACCAACTGTTACCCAAATGGAAATATTTGAAGGTCCGTTAGAATTTTTAACTCGTTTCCCGTTAGCATGCACTTCTAAATAAGTCGGTAATTCAAATTTTTTCTAGTTGAGAATTTTCTCTTTGAAGCAACAAAAAAATTGTTAAAATCATAAAATTACGATGAAGTATTTTAATTTGTAGAATAGTGTCTTTTAATCTAGCTTATCTAATAGATGATTCATAAACGCCCGTAGTCGTTGAACACGGGTTCTTAAATAAGTATATAGTTATATGGGTCAAAGCGAGCATTCTTAAAGCATATGTGATTAATTTTAATAATAGAACCAAAAATTTTACAATAAATCCGAAACAACAAAAATTGAGGGGTATCAGCAGCCGCCAGTAGCAGTGCAGATGACGGCTTAGAAATGTTTCGACTTTTTATCAAATAGTTCGAACGCAGGATCAAAACCCTGGCTACATGGCAGTAATTTTAACACTTTATAATGCAAATTTGTCTAAAATATAACAACATCCTGTCTATATAAATGCATTTAAAATATGATATTCCCAGTGCCATGGTTTTCAAGAGGTTTATCTCCGTAAAAAAAATTCCAGAATTGCTTGGTATAATTTATTTTAAAGCTAAGGAGGGGGTCAAAATAAACGTATAGATTGCCCACATAACATGCCTTAAAATGGTCAAAATAAACACTTTTTCCAACTTGAGGCTGAAATTACCAGAAATCCACACTTGATGGATCATTTAAGTACACAAAAACCGTCTAGAATCCCCAACTGTTTTAAAAAATTTCAAAACTCTGCCTTAGTTCCCTTATTCACCACACTTGAACTCTGTTGGTCAAGTTGCAGCTTACCGTTTAGGCTGTGCGTAGATTGCCAATCGGTTGAGACAATCTCTTTCATCTATGAAGTATAAGATAGAAGTTAATGTACCTAATCGGTTTGGAGAGGGTTCCTTCTTCTTGCTTGAACCGAATTGGGTAGGATTTTAGCTAAGAAGCTGTGATTTCTGCTTCGATTATCAACTCAGACTGCTCATGTACCTCAGTTCCCTTAAGGTTTATTGATCTTAGGGCAATTAGAAATGATTCACGAAAACTGTTTGCTTGAATTCATTTACAAATAGTGTCGCCCGTCCATCAATAAGTATAAAAATCCAATTCCATTTATTTGCTTCAATCAATTTTAATCAAGTCTAGCACAGAGGACACAAAACTCTAACCCGAAGCCGAACCCCCAAAAATACATCAATGTGGCAGACGTGAGGGGGATGGGGGCGTTTTATCTTGAGGTTATTACCGCTGAGTGTTGCCACACAAAATAATGCATTAAAGACGACAGGGGGAACTTAGGACATAGAAGGCAGGACACAGGACACGGGACACACGACAACGACAGCAGTTGCAGCTGCATTGTCTAAAATGAGTGGAAGGAGGGGGGGCTGGGATGGGATGGGATCGGGTGGACAACCCTTGAAAGACGAGACAAGTGTGCAACTCTCAAAGTGCATTTGCTCCTTACACCCTGAGCATGCTCAGATTTTCTCTTTGGATATTTATGAGACCCCGCAACACCACACTCCTCGAATGGGAAAATGTTAAGTGTGAGTTTTCTTGGACCAATACATGACCATGTATGCCTACAGTGCACAAGCTTTATGTACAACAAAAAACCAAAGCCTGCTTACAGGCGTCTTAAAATTTAATGAAAATTCCCAACTCCCCCCCCCTAAGAGATTTCTCTCTACTTTTGGGCCTACACACACACACACATACTATTTGCTGCTGTAATTGTTGTTGTTGTTGTTTTTTGTGCCTGTCAGAGCCTGCAATAATAAGTTTTCTATGCACTTAATGTCAAGCCTACTCCCTTTACTCAGCCACAGATTTCGGCCAACTCAA
The DNA here is from genome assembly GCA_018904225.1 of Lordiphosa mommai. Lineage (NCBI taxonomy): Eukaryota > Metazoa > Arthropoda > Insecta > Diptera > Drosophilidae > Lordiphosa > Lordiphosa mommai. Next base: position 725,770 of record JAEIFT010000012.1, on the reverse strand, counting down.
CTTCGGCCACAACACCACAATACGAAGGAACCCCAAAGACCCTGCCGAGTGAATGCATTTGCCAAACTTTTGCCTAGTTTTAGGCTCAATTGCAGCTGCATCTACTCCTGCTGCTGCTACTGCTGCCGTTGCATCTTCCAATTTTCTTGTGCATTTTCTTAAGATTTTCTGCAAAATCAGGCTGCTCTCTTCTGGCCGCCTTACCTTCTCTTTTACTCGTAGGCAGCATTTGGCCTGGCATTTTCTTCAAATATTTTGTATATATACACACATATAGGAAAATATATTTTACCTTTTGTCAACTCGCTGGAGATTTACATAAATAACGAAAATTTTAATAGTACATGGTTTATTAAAGTTCTGCTAAGTAGAGAAACCCAAACCAAAACATCAGAGAGCGGAAAAGGCATTTAGACTAATTGTGTTCAACTTTTGATTGGTTGGTCATTCCGTTAGTGTGTGTGTATTTTGTCATTAAAATTGCAATTTGCAGGGCTGCCCACTTTTCGTCATTTTTAAGATGATGACGTTGATTACTGAGGCGGGGGGTGAAGAAAGCTTCATTTAAGCGTAAATTATTATTTATGTTGTGGCCAAAGATTCGCAAATATTGAGATGATAAGCTGCTTTCAGTGCAAAGGGAAATGACATGCGATGCTTAGAGAACGATGTTTGAGATTATGGAAAATCTCTGCTGAATGTACAGATAAACTCTATTGGGAAAAATTTCAGCTCACATTTGAGGATTTGGCTAATATATTAAAATATATCAAGATTTTAAATAATCTTATATACAAATAAAAAATTATGTTTTTTTCCCTTCCAAGTATGCTATGGTTATAAATCTTAATAAATTTAAGTAGCCTTTAGGCCTCCTTCCAGATGACATAAAAACTTATTTCGGCTCAATCCTTCATATGAAAAAGCTTTGAAAGCTGAATGCTTTTAAAAAGCTGTCTTTTTTACATGAAACATAGTGCCGAAATAAATTTTTATGCCATCTGTAATGATCCCTTTAAAACTAATTATTTTGAATACCTTTAACTGGTTCGACAATCTGAGTGAATATGCAATGTGGGTTATGTATGATGCTGCCATAACTGACTGTAAATTATCTCGTTCAAATAAATAATTCTTAAAAAAAATAAAGTTTGCATACTTTGTGGGGCAAAAAATCATGCATTTTTAATGGCATAAAGTAGTATTAGGCATAATCATGTTAGGACTGGTGTCTCACAACTGGTTTTGTAGAAAAACTAATCAAATCGTGGGGATATAAAAGTTTTTGTTAAGGTGTGACCATTTAGTTTTTTCGTATTAAAAGCATAGCTTATTCTTTTAAATGAATACTGGACTATCGCTCATCTGATCGTTCCCAAAAGTACGTTTACGATTGTGGGACAAATTTTTTTTTTCCAGGTCGGGGCCAAAAGAAAATTAAAATAAACTTGATCTTCCTGCAAGTATAAGGGAGTTTACGCTCCATTTCGAGCTTCAAACTCTTACCAACTCGGAGTCCTGTTTGAATAAAAATAATCGGTTTGAAAATGTTTTTTAATGAAAAAAACTTTTTTGGTTTTCAATGCGGCTTTTCAGGGGATAATTATGATTTGCTATTTTTGTTTTTTAATAGCCGATTTCTTAAATTTGTCAATTACAATTGCTGAAAAGGAATCGAACAAGAAGTATGATTAATGAGAGCAACTACCGATTGCTGGGTTAGACCACCTCTGCTCACAGTTCTCATATTGAGATTTTTAGAGTGCCCGAATATTGCTATTATGTAAATATAGTATTTTTCAGTGTGATTGTATTTTTCGACAAAAAATACTAAAGCCACAGAATCCACAAAATCCTGCAGGCAATGTCATTCAGCAGATACTCTTTAGCAATTGCAAATCGTAAATAGGTAATCGCAATTCGGAATTATTTGCCGAATGTACCCAGTGTTATCGTTCTTAAACTTCCCTGTAGTCCTGCTAGGGTCAAGTCACTACCCTGCCTAACGACTAGATCAGTGTAGGGCAAACAATACAATCATATTTTAGCTTTGTATGTGTGCGTGGCAACCGATACGAAATTCTTAGCAGCGCAGCAGCTTATAGTGTCGGTGTTCGTCGTCGCGACGCGTCGCTGCTACAGCGACCTTTGCCTATGCACACGCTATACGGACGCGCCCTACACTGGACTAGATGCATCACTCATCGTTAGTCGCGTCGCTAACAGCAGGTAATGCAGCAGATCGGACTTGTGCTCTTCATTGTTTTACCTTTTTAGTTGCATCACAAAATTTCAAAATCCACAAAAAGACTAAAATAAAATGTAAAAAACATCACAAATAAAAAAAAATATTTTAAAAATCTCGATTACCTGAGGATTTAAACCCACGACAAAAAGATAATAAATTAAAAAAAAAAAACAACATAAAACTTCTGCTTTCTAACGCTCCGGATTTGTTGGGAAACAACTATTAAAGCAAATTTCTTTAACGGACGTTTGGCTTGGGGACCAAAACGTAAACAATTTTGTCTTTGTATCGGCATTTCGTTTTCATTTGTGTTGATATCGTTTGCATTGAATAAGCAGGATGTAAATTTAATTAAAGTCTATCTCTCATGCTTACGCTCTCGGTGCAAAATCTCTCTTTGCTTAATCTGTTAGGTCTCGCTGCAATTAAATTTGATCGGTCATCCCAAGAACGGCAGATCCTAACAAAAAAGATGTAAAGGAAGTTATTGGCTTTCGCTTTGCTTGCCTAAACTTGATTAAAAAGACATAGGAACTCACTTTACGACAAAACACATGCTATATTGAGCTTACTATTGTTTTGGATACTGCGAATAGCCTTCTTATGCTTCGATATTCCGCGAAAGATCCCAATGTATACATGGCTATTGCGATTCGTTTTTATGAATGGGATTGCTAATCGTCCACCTCCCAAAATGAGCCGGATTGTGACTATCGAATATATTCATGTGAAGCATAGATATATTCATTTTAAAAACCATAAAACATATATGTATATTATTTATCAGGACGACGAGTTAGGTCGATTGAGCTTTGTTCGTGCGTTCGTCTATCTGCCCGTCTGTCTGTTTGTTTCTAAAACTAGCTGAAATTTTGCACGGAATCTTCTTTTTATTGTACGCAAATTATATGTCAATATATAGCAGTCAATAAATAGCAGGATTTGTCTGTTCAGTACTGTTTAGAAGGCCACCAGACCCTCTCATCAGCAGACTTTTCATGCTCCAAGTCCTTTTTTGTTTTTCTTTAATTCTTTTGGGAGAATAAGCACCTGTAGTTTTCGATACAATGTTCTTAGAAAAATGTCTGACATCTATATTATATATATATATATACATTCGGAAAGATCATTTGGAATTACCATTTGCAAGTATATTAAAATTTTGCATAGACAAAGTTTTGTAGCGTTTCCGATATTTTTAATTTTTTCAAATTTTTTAATCATCAAAATCATTTCCAACGAGAGCGTAAGTTGAAGTCGGCCCTGCTCGACTTCGATATACCCTTTACTCAGGGTAAGGTTTATTTCAGAATATTTTATTAGATCACAGCATGCCCAAATTGTGTTTTTTTCCCAAATTGCGGGGGTGGCAACTCTACTATAACTCATCTGATCGGGAAACTATGTACGGCGGATCGATAAGTAATGATGATTAAAATACATGTCTAAAAAGTTTGATTAATCTATTTTCGAAATTGTGGGAGATATAAGGCTTTTTTAAAATTGCGGGTCGGGAACTTTTCTATCGTTCATCTGATCAGGAAATGATATAGGGTGGATAGATAGGTAATGATGATTGAAATATATGTCTAGAAGGTTCGAACAATCTATGATCAAAATTGTGGGAGATATGAGGTATTTCCCAAATTGCGTGGGTGGCAACTCTTCTATCGTTCATCTGATCAGGAAATGAAGTATGACGGATCGATAGGTAATGATGATTAAAATATATGTCTATAAGGATTTACTAATGTATTTTCAAAATTGTGGGAGATATGAGGTATTTTTCAAATTTCGGGGGCGGTAACTCTACTATGGTTCATCTGATCGAAAAATGATGTATGGCGGATCGATAGGTAATGATGATTAAAGAATATGTCTAGAAGGTTCGAACAATCTATTTTCAAAATTGTGGGAGATATGAGGTTTTTTTCATATTGCGGGGGAGGGAGGGGGCGTGGCAAAAATTTGAAACAAACTTGATCTGCGTGCAGACAATACAAGTCTACACTGAAAAAATGGTAGCTCTAGCTCTTATAGTCCCTGAGATCTAGGTGTTCATACAGACGGACGGACAGACGGACAGACGGACAGACAGACAGACAGACAGACAGACAGACGGACATGTCTAAATCGACTCGGCTATTGATGCTGATCAAGAATATATATACTTTATGGGGTCGGAAATGTTTCCTTCTGCCTGTTACATACATTTGCACGAACTTAGTATACCCTTTTTACTCTACGAGTAACGGGTATAAAAATATCGGACTATTTAAAGATAATCGAGAACAATTTGAGTACTGCAAACACTTCTTTTTGTAACCCCATTTAGTTTTATTTAAAAATTACATTTGACCCAATTTAACAAATTATTTTTACTCCAAACTTCTAAAGTGATTATTATATCTCGATATTATTTTCCCAATTTGAAAATTAATCATAAATAGAACATTAAAGTCAAATCGAATTTAAATATGTTAAAAACATTTATTTTTAGCATCAAACGGGAATTTATTTGCTTTGATGTCTATGAAATGATAATAAATTTGATTGAAATTGAAACAGAAATATATGGCACTTGAATAGAATGCCGTGGTAATTGATTGTCCACTCCCCTTTAATCAAAAAATAGTCTAAAAAACACCATAACAAATCAAAACGCATTTATAAAATAATAAACTCATGACCAGGAATCGCAACGTAAATGCCGTAAATCTTTTAAATCCATCAGCTACCAGCTACCACATAAATTGAAGCGAATTTTTCATTCGCTACAAAAAAAAAAAATCGTCCAAATTAGTTGCACAAAATCCAAAAACTATTTCATCAAAAATGCATAAATGCACGAATGCGAAAAATAATAATAATAGGAAGAAAAAAAACCAACAAAATGCAGAAAAGCTAAATTAATGCAATATTTATAAAGCGCAAAAAAATGCTTGCACTGAAAAAATATTATATGTAAAATAAATAATATATAAAATATTTATATAAATTGCAAAAAAGCACAGCTTCAAATAAAATAAAGTTCAGCATCAAGTGCCAAATGCGCAGTCGCCTCTATTTTTCTATTTACGGTAGGCGTGGGCCTATATATAGGGGGAGGGGGGAGGATATATAATGGAATATGTATAAAATGTCAAATGATTTGCTTCTTTTTTTTGTGTTCTGTCGACAAAAACTAATGCAAAAAAAACAAATGCAAATTGTTAGTAATATGTGTGAAAAAAAGTACAAATGTGCCGGAGGGGGTGGACCACTGCAGCCAATTCAATTAAAAATCTGCCACTTAAGCCCAAAAAAAAGGCTGGGTAGGGTCAGACGGTTTGGAGGCCAGGGCCGGGCACTTGTCCAGCGTTGCATTTTAACTGCATTCAAATCAACTCACACTCATGATGTGCTGGGAAAAATCAATTTAACCTAATAATATTAGCGGGTAGTAGTTTCCAGACTTTAATTTGGATTTTGTGTTTTTTACTTCCATTTTTTTTTCTTAATGATACTAAGGTATTCTGCTGTATGTTAGCCTATTGCAACATCTTTTTTAATTTGTATGTACAATACTTATTTCAGGCTTTGCGATCTTGGGATTTCCCATTTTTATACAAAGTGTATATTCATTTTTCCCAGAAGTTTGTAACGTTTAGATATTCTATATATTCTTGATCAGAACGAGGAGCTGAGTTTATTTCGGCTTTTCCGTCCGTCCGGCTGTCTGTGTCAACGCGAACTAGTCTCTCAGTTTTAAAGCTATCGAGCTAAAATTTTGCACAGAGTCTTCTTTTTACTGCACGCAACTAATATGTCGGAATCGGCCGGATCGGATAACTATATCTTATAGCTGCCATAGGAACGATCGGTCGGAAAATAGTTCTGGTTAGAACAACTTTTTTGTTTTCCATCGTAGCGTTATTAATCTTGGTCAATATGAGTATTAGATGCTTTCAAATAATTTTGGGAACATTTATTAAAATCGGATGTCTTTAGCATATAGCTGCCGGTCAAAAACTAGTTATTGTGAGAAAAACTTTTTTATTTTCCATTGTAGCGTCACAAATCGTGGTATATATTAATTTTATATACTTCCACATAATTCTGAAAAAATTTATCAAAATCGGATGACTATAGCATATAGCGGACATAGGACCGATCGGTCGGAAAATAAGTTTTAATAAGAAATTTTTTTGTATAGTATCGTGATCAAATTTTGATTCTCAATGATTTTTAATTTATAAATATCGGATAGCTATATCATATATTTATTCTACATCTTAAATCAGCCGACATAAAGATCGATTTATGTACCAGGCCTTAAATATATTCAAACTAGTATTTAAAATGTTGAATTAAATATTAAATATTTATATGAACCAAATCAAAAAATGTTTTGTTGAAATCAAGACACTTCTAATATAAATTTCTGTCTATGAGCTCTACTGAGAAAATAAATTGGGAAACTATTTTCGATGTTGTGAAAATGAAGGTTTGAAAAGTAAAGATGAATAAAACGCGTTGTATATTATGATTGTTTTTCTATAGAATTTGACCCATTTTTTTACCAATTTTGCCTCAAATATTTCGGCTTAACAATTAAGTTAAAGCTTAAACTATTCCTTCCCTATTTTCTTGGGAACGATTTTTTTTTAAATGGGAAATTTCGTGGCTTAATATTTGGCTTATTTAGCTTACATACCGCATTATTCAATCAATCGGATAAAACAAAATAATATTTAATACACAAGCTGGCGTGTATTTTTACTCCACTTGGAGAGGAATATTACCAAATACCGTCCTAGTACACACTCTCAACACAAATGAAATCTAGTGTCCAAGTTTAAACCATCCATCTACTTATATTAAATATTAAATCAGTCAGTTAGGAGTCCTAACTTAGGACAAATCTTTGATTTAAAAATCGTTTACCCATTATTGATCTATGTTTATTGCTTAATATACAGAGTGAGGCATAAGTAATCAATCTATCGGAAGATACTTAAATTGGGGCAAATTGTGGCAAATGTCACCTGTTTATAGCGCAATGTACATAGATCGGTGATATGCACACGATCGCAACAACAAAAAATTGAGTATGTACATTTTTTTTGTGTCAGATATATTTTGACAATTCGTGGACTGTATATGCATAGGTCGCTGGTTTATATCCGACTCAAAGGACCATGAAAATGTGGTAAGGTGGAAGTCCGGGGTAAGTTTTTCTAGGGGGTCGTCTTAGGGGGTACTTGATAATATTCCGAAATTTAACTCTTGAAAAAGCGGTAACTTAAAAAAACACTTGTGGTTCGGTTCAATAGGGTTCCAGAAGGACAATTCATTTTGTCGATTTATTATAAAAAAAATAAATAAATCGATCAAATTATCGATCTTAATCTATTAAGAATTAGTCTTATTCTATTTATGAAGAGGTTGGGACGAGTGGAATGGACATAAACACTCTAAACACTAGGTTTCTAGAAGATGGATATTGGCCCGCTAAATATTATTCGAATTTCCAAAGCTTTTTTATCAAGAATAAGCATCCCGCAGCTTATTTGAATTTGAAAAACTATTTTATGCCTCTTCGCTTTCAGCTTCCTGTCCAGCCCTTGGCTTATATTGCATCCAAACAGCAAACTAAAATGAAACACCCACCATATAAGCCCACAATTTTTTTGTGTATATGTATAACAAAAATTTTATTTGAATTTATTTTTAGTGTTTTTGTTTTTTTTTTTTTTTGCAATTTGTTTACCCAGTGGGCAGAGGGCGGAAAACGCATTTTGTCTATTTTTTGCGCGTCACCAAATGCAGCGACAACTACAACACCAAAGCACAACGGTGCAGATGTATGTATGTGTGTGGTCATAATAAATAATAAAATATAGACACACACACACACATACATACCCAACCCCACCTTACCCCCCCAACCCACGTTGAAAAAAATGCAGTTGAATTTTGCGCACATTTTACGCCTGATCGAAATATTTTGCGCCACCATAGAAAAAAGTCAAACGCATAGGCAGGCAACCCTATACCCCTATTTTCCATCCTTCCTCCCCCAAAGCACTCCTACTCATCTAGCACGCGCCTACAAAACTTTTTATTGTGCTCTCAATGTTTTTTCTGCTTTGACGCGCCGACCCAAAATTGCCCATGGGTTTTAGGTGCGGTATAGGAGAGGAACTGAACAGACCTCGGTTATGGTTATGATTGTGGCATGGCTGAGATGGGTTGTCGCTTGTGTTCTATTGGCTGTTTTTGTTTGTTTTTTTCACGAATTTCATGTTGAGGTAGGCTAAGCCGTAGTAGGTGAGCCTGGGGTAAAATTTATGCATACACTGCAGTATTCTATATATGCAAAGAGAGAGAGAGAGAGACAGAGAGCGAGAGTGTGTTACTTCTTCTGATTAATCAGTTAGAATAATGATATATGGGTGTGGTCTTCAATTAAGACTCGCGATAATGCCTTGCAAAAATCTACAAGAATCTAAGTTGGTCCAGAACAGCATCCTATAGAGCAGGGCCAGGTTGTTTTTTTACATTTCAAACCGCATCTCCTTAATTAATGATCTACCAAAACTTAAATCAAATCGAACCCTGCCTTTTGGGTGAGCTCAGGTAATTACGAGCTTAAGGCCTATGTCCACTCGACGCGAAACGGCCGCGAAATGAAAAACTCCATATACAAAAAAACGAGAAGGCAAAGCTAACTTCGACTGTGCCTAAGTTTTAATACACTTGAAAAACTTTACTCCAACTGATTTAACCGATAAAATATATATAGGATATAGATATCAGATATCTAAAATTTTTAAATTCATTGATAATAAAAATTTGATACCATACAAAAAACTTTTCTTAGTAAAACACATTTTCCGACCGATCGGTCTTATGGCAGCTATATGCTTTTGTCATCCGATTTTGATAAATTTTTTCAAAATTATGTGAAAGCACATAAAACTAATATATACCAAGATTGGTGACGCTACGATAGAAAACAAAAATGTTTTTCTCACTAGAACTAGTTTTTTGTCCGACCGAGTCTATGGCAGCTATATGCTATAGTCATCCGATTTTGATACATTTTTCCAGAATTATGTGGAAACATATAAAACTAACATATATTAAAATTAGTGACGCTACGATGGAAAACAAAAAAGTTTTTCTTACTAACACTTGTTTTCCGACCGATCGTTCCTATGGCAGCTATATGATATAGTCATCCGATCCAGCCGGTTCCGACATATTAGTTGCGTGCAGTAAAAAGAAGATTCTGTGAAAAAGTTCAGCTCGATAGCTTTAAAACTGAGGGACTAGTTCGCGTAGAAACAGACAGACAGACGGACAGACAGACGGACAAACGGACGGACGGACAAGCGGAAATGAACTCAGCTCGTCGTCCTGATCAAGAATATATATAGTTTATGTGGTCGGAAATGAATATTTCTATGCGTTACAAACTTCTGGGCAAAATTAATATACACTTTTCAAGTGTATAAAAACAGCTGCGGAATTTTTCAGCGTTACCATTCCATATTGAGTGTCCACTCCGCGCGAAAAAAGACTACGTATTGCCATTACGTTCTGTTAGCAATCACGTAGCGATTAACATACTGTTATCGTTTCATTTCGCGGTGACGTATGTAAAGAACGATGCGAAACGATATTTGTGTGTGGAAATTGAGTAAGAACAGGAAGATTTAATTGAAAATGAGGCCAAATCTTTTTTTGGTGCGCTCATTTTCAATTAAATCTTCTTCTTCTTACTCAATTCAAGAGCGAGGTTTAAGATTTGTCAAAAAAAAAAACACTCTGAATTCAACATAGTCAACGCGGCCTGGTTGTGGATTAATAAAGAGCTGGGAAAAGTGGTATATCTTTGTTTAAAAAAATCCCACATTTATCAGGGATAATTTATTTTAAAGCTTTCCTTAGCTTTACGAAAACTTTGAGGAGAGTTAAAACAAACGTATTGGTTGCTTACAAAACATGCCTTAAAATGATCCAAATATGCACTTTTATAGATATGGATTGACGCAGTGTCTGTGCTTTCTCTTTTCCTGTTGCTGCTCCTCTTCCTGCCACTCCAGAAAGGTGGCGGCCAGCTTCGCCACATTTAGGTTCAATAATAAAAGTTCGCTTCAAAAAACATTATTAAACAAGTAAGAAAGTCGGTCAAGCCCGACTGTAATATACTCTGTACCTGTATTTGAGGTGTTTTTCAAATTGCGGGGGTGGCAACTCTACTATCGTTCATCTGATCGGAAAACGATGTATGGGAGCTCGATAAGTAATGATGAGTAGAATATATGTCTAGAAGGTTCGAACAACCTAACTACAAAATTGTAGAAGATATACGGTTTTTTTCGATTTGCGGGGGAGGCAGGGGGCGTGGCAAAAAAAAAATCTAAACTTGATCTGCCTGCAAGTAAAAGAAATATATGTTCCATACACCTCAAACCTCTATCTCTTACCATCTCTGAGATCTCAGCGTCATGTCTATATCGACTCGGCTGTTGATCCTGATCAAGAATATATATACTTTATAGGGTCGGAGATGCTTCCTTCTTGCTGTTACATACATTTGCACAAACCCAATATACTCTTTGTACCTTCGGTACAGAGTATAAAAACATGAATGTGTACTAACATACTGGCTGATATATGTACATTAGGGTCGATTTGTATGGGGCAAAAAAGAATAGGCGTTAGCAGAATCCAACTAGGACAATTCTAGACATTTGCCCAAGAAACCATAGGTCTAAATAAAAACTGCATCCTTTAGGTTTATAAAAAAAAAAAAGAACAGTTAGGGTATAAGTAAGTTAAGCAAAACCTCGGTACGGTTGGGTCGCAAGATTTGGCGGAAAAACAAATTTGTTTTTTCAATGTACTGGCTTAATTCGAACTGAGTATACGAGATTACAATAGGAAAATAATTATAGCAAAAGAGTCAGATTGGACTTTAAGGACACACGATATATAATATTTTAAAACAAAAATTTACAGTGTGTTGATGTATTTAAATCCTACATAGGCCGAAAATAAAATTTTTTCTTTGGCAAGTGCCAGTTTAGAAAATTTAAAAGGGGAAGTTAACAATTTATAGGAACTTAAAGGCTACTGTCCCAAGATTTAGGTCATAACTAAATCTATTTGAAACAAGTAGCCTTTTTAAGTTTATAAAATTTTGTGTATACAGTGTCTCCATAAATTTTAAAATTTGGCAAACAGCAAAACCAAATACATAAAGCAAAAAAACAAATAGAGAAAATGGCATATAAATGTTATACAAACAAACAAAACTTAATTGTTTTAAATATAAACGTGATGTGATTGTATTCTGTATTAAAATATGTTATTTAAGGTTTATTTAGACAGGGGCAAAGCAGTGTCATCTATCAATAAGACAGTTATGTACTTACCGTGTATCCATCCTTCACTTTGTTTTAAAATCGCAATTTTATATTATTTTGTTTACAAACGGCTTTTAACTTTTGAGTGCAAAATTACAGCGCGTTAACAGCACAATGTTATTTCCTATCCTTTATCGACTAAAAAAATCGGTTATAAAGTTAATAACAGCAGTTTAACCGAGTCTGTTAAGTATCTGCGAAATATCAACTTTTTCGCGTGGAAATTTCCGCGTCGAGTGGACATAGGGCTTTAGGTAATAATTAAAAAAAATATTTACATTAACAAGTAAAATAGAGCCTTTAACAGTGTACGTAAAGCGAAAAATACAAATGAATGAGTGAGCTAATTTACAAACTTTCCAGAAAGTCGTGTCGCATGTAAGTGACAGACATTCGAATCGTCTGTCTGTCCGTCTGACTATCTGTCTGTCCGTACCCGTTCGTCTGAAAATTTTAAGGTGATGGTAATGGTTCATTTAATATCCCAATAATACAAGACCAAGTGCTTATAAATTAAATCATTGGTCATAAAAGGTGTTTCCAAAGAATGTTCAAATTATCGTTAGCTTAATATAATTATAAAATTTATATAAGGATTTTCTTCTTTTTATTCATGAATAATGCATGAGTCAATATTTAATTGAAAAACAAAAATAATAATAATGTAACAGAATAGTTACTTAAGGGGGTCTTCTACCTTTGGACTGGGTTTTTTGAGTGTTTTTTTTTCATTTTGTTTTTGATGTGTGTCATTTATTAATTACACAGGGCAACAGCCATTTCGGTCTGGCCTTCTGGATGCAAAATTCTGTTCCTGTTCTGTGCCCTGATTCCAAAACTGGTCTCGGTTTTTTTCCATCAGCTCTTGTTTGCGAGAAATCGCGAAAAAACCATTTTGCTGTTTTTTTAGCTTATGGAAAATTATGGGGGTCACACCAAGCACAAATTTGTAGGTTTATAAGTTTTATGCGGTACTACATCAGCAAACCCGAAAGTGACTAAATTGGACCTTGAAGATAATTTTTTCTCAATTTATAGCAAATTTTTCAAAATAAACCGTCATCTACAACCTAGTGCATAAATCGTAAAATTAAAACAACTATTTTAGCATATAGCCAAACATATCCGCTATTTTTACGAATTTTGTTGCACTTTTATCAGCTTGTTGGACTAAGCTACAGCCGTTTTTTCACGAAAAAGTGAATTAAATTTTATGGCAGGACTACTTGATTAATTCAGAAAATGTGTATAGGAAATATGAAAAGGCTACTAGATTTAGCATAGCTCTTACATTAAGAGCCAAACAAATGTACAATAACATTCCGGCAGTACTAGATTACAAAAAATTTTCCCCAAAGTTTAAATTTTTTTGGTTTAATTTGATTCAATAATCGTTTTTTTGTGGTCCACCTAACAGTCCCAGTACCACCACTTTTTTAAATCTAGTACTGCCGGAATGTTTTGTACATTTGTTTGGCTTGTAGAGCTATGAATGTTTATTCCTATAAATTCTAATTAAAGAGTCTGATAAATTAATATTTTTCGTGAAAAAACGGCTGTAGCTTAGTCAACAAGCTGATAAAAGTGCAAAAAAATCGTAAAAATACGATATGTTAGGCATAAAAAGTTGTTTTAATTTTACGATTTAAATAGATAGTTTATTTTGAAAAATTTCATAAATGAGAAAAAATATCTCAAGGACAATTAGTATCGGGTTTGCGATGAGGCCGCTTGTTTTTATGGCTGCATGAAGTATGTAATACCGCATAAAACTTATAAACCTACAAATTTGTGCTTGGTATGACCCCCATAATTTTCCATAAGCTAAAAAAACAGCAAAATGGTTTTTACGCGATTTCTCGCAAACAAGAGCTGATGGAAAAAATCCGAGACCACTTTTGGAATCAGGGCGCAGAACAGGAACAGAATTTTGCATCGGGAAGGCCAGACCTCACAAAAGTGGTCATTTTGTTGCCCTGTGTTATATAAAAAAAAAAAATTTTGGTATTCGAGGGCTGTTTAAAAATTTATCGCCCTGGTAAATATGGTCTCCATTAAAAAGGTGTAGAGGTTGTAGTCATGATTCCGGGACTCCAGGTTATCGGAAATGAAAACGGTAAATGAGGTTATGATAAGATTTAATATAATTCTGGCCCGTAACTCAATCATATTTTCCAATAAAACTTTTTCATAAAACTGGCGGCAATTCAAAAAAAATTCGACTTTTCCAGCCATTTTTTTAGTTTAGTGTAAAATAAAAATAGAAGTCTAACATCGGCTACGCCGATGTTTTAAATACCCTTGCAGTTTTTGAAAGGCGCTACCATTGATAACAAAAAGTTTTTCTCACTAGAATTAGTTTTTAGACCGATCGTTCCTATGGCAGCTATATGCTTTAATTATCCGATTCCGATCAATTTTTCTAGAATTGTGGTGAGGTATATAAAACTAATATATGCTACGATGGAAAACAAAAAAGTTTTTCTCACTAGAACTAGTTTTGGGACCGATCGTTCCTATGGCAGCTATATGAAATAGCGATCTGATCAGGCCAGTTCCGACAAATGTGCAGCCTATGTGTATTTAAAGACTTTTTGCAAAGTTTGGTGAAGATAGCATTAAAACTGACGGAGGAGATAGCATAGAAGCAGACGGACGGACAGACGGACCGACGGAAATGAACTCAGCTCGTCATGCTGATTAAGAATATATGTAGTTTATGGGGTCGGAGATGTTGCCTTCTATGCGTTACAAACATCGTGACAATTTTAATATACCCTCTGCAAGAGTATAAAAATCGGAAACAAAAATTTTCAAAAGCAGAAGACCCCCTAAACTGCCGTAAGCATTACACCAAAAAGCTGACTACATATGTTTGCTCATCTTTATTGCTTTTATTACTTTGCAGTTCCCAACTGTTTAAGGTATAGATTGCATTGAAAGGCACTTGGCAAACCTACAGTTTTCAGCAAAGCCTACTGAAGATTAGATTGGGAAGTCTTTGAAACAGTACCGAATTATTTAGAAGTTGATTATGCTATGAGCAAACACAACTAATTGACCTCGAGCCGGAAAAACTGGCTAAGATTACATTTTATTTATTTAAAGTGAAAAGATCTTTGTTCCTGTTAAAGTTTGTTCTCAGATTTGGAAATTATGAGCTTTTTTTAGCTTGAATTTGTTTAAGTGCATGTTTGACTGTCTGTTTGTACAAAAAAAAAAATATTATGATCTGATACATCTTAAATTTGATTTTAAAACGGTTTAATGAGGTATTTACCAAAATAAGGTATTAACCTTACCTTATTTTATCATATTTTGATAGATTTTGAATATCAAATTGATATATTTTCATATCAATATAATTTTTTAATGACAAAATTATATTTATTAGGGTCACAATTTTATGTATTCGTTTCAAAATATTATGAAATAAATTATATTTATAAAATATCACATTCATCAGCCCATATCAGATTGATATTTTATTTTATTTTATTTTTCTGTGAAGCCATCGATTAAGAAACTCGATACAAAATTTCATCGGCCAGTTTTTTGAGGGCTTTACGTCTCATTTGAATCTTATTTATTGATGAACCAGTCAACCAGTTTGATCCATTGAGTATCTGATGAACTTCATACAGATACAACCTTGCCTTGCCAAAATGTACGATTCTGATTTCTTTTAGGATTGGACAGCCTCCTATTAAATGGACTATGTTTTCTTGCTCGTTCCAATTGCAAAGAGAACACGCTGTATTGCTGCTTGTTCTATTGGGGATGAAGTTAAGTTTTAACAGTTCACCTCTGGCCTTGAAAATCGAGCGAATTTGCTCCAATGAAATAGTTACTTTCACCTAGATCGTAATGCTGGTCTCTGTAGATCAGCCTTTGGGTGCTCCTCTCTGATTCGCTAAGTAATATAGATCTAAATGAAGCATCCATCTTCTTGATTATTGCTGTGACCCATAATCCCCATTTTGAACTGTCTTCCAGGTTAAGGCTCTTAACATAAACTTTGCCAGTATTTTACGCAGTCTATTTTTATGCATGCAAAAAACCTTCTGCTTACATTTGTGCATGTCCGCGGTGAATATGTGCAGAGGCGGCAGACCCGATTCAAGGTAAAGCATTCTGTTTGAAGTGTTTCTATGCAGTCGGAATAGCTTTTTGAGGAAATAACTCAACAGGCTCTATACCTCATCATATTGCATAAGTCTGGGTGACTTGGACGCCGTAACACATAATGGACCTCACAGGTGCTCCGAAGAGTTTGTATTTGGTAGAATACTTAATTAATAACTTAGAACGTAAGCCAGATTTTTGGATCCGGTTTTTTGCTTTAGGTTATACACACCATTGCGCTACATTTTTAGAAAAAATTGGCGTGGCAGCACTTGGCCATGGTTTATAAAAAGGATTTTAAAAAATATAGCATACTTAAGAGGGCAAATGTACGAGTTAGGTATTAACAGAATGTCACTTAAAAGGTGCTCCTAGGTCAGCTTGCCCTCTTTTCCTGGCATCATTTCAACATGGATACTAAAATTAATATTAAAATAATTTTTTGTTTATTTTAAATTGAATTTATCATCTAAAACAGCCAAATTATTGCCGCAAAAACAGAAACATATTTTTCGACAACGATATTAATAAAAATGGGTTTTCTGCTAAACAAAAAATGACTAATTTCAATTTATTTTCTGAAAGTCTTATTATACTCAATATAATTCGTGACCTAAGCCTGCATTGCGTGTTATATAACATTATTTTGCAAACCCAGGAGAACTACAGCGCTCTTACTTGTTCTTCTTTGTCTCCTGGAGTATGAATTCGATTGGTAGATTTAAGCGAACTGATTAATTTTCTCCTGGCTTCTTCACACTCTCTATTGAACCATATTTTCAATTTATTGTTAACGGCCTTGGCATAAATTAATAAAGGCTTGAATTATATCAGAAATTAAATGCCCATTACCATGACCAAAATACCATCTCTTGTTTAAGTTAACCGACATATTAGTATGTATTTCCCCTTCAGAACACTTAATTATCTGCGTATTTTATTAAACTGATTAAGCGATAGCTAATACAAATAAACACACAATTTATGTTAAAGGCCACTTGTGCATCAATGAGATACATTTCGCACCTGAAATTCATAAAACAAAGAGCAAGACAAGTTTCTATGCACATTTAACCTACTTACTGCAAAATGGTTTCTTCTTCAATGACGGGCCTTAATTATGTATTAGCCAATTTGGTTACTTAACTGAAAACACTTTGACTTTCACACGCACACACACACACAGAGCAAATGTAATAGGAAACTTATTGTTACTCGAAAGGGGGAAAATGTGAAGACCGCGTCAGAAACGTGTTGAATGCTGGGATTCTGTGAGCTAAGACAAGCCATGACAAACATCATCATGATATCCATAATAACTGGCATAATAATCAACATTCAGCAGGCCGTGGCCACAAATTCTAAACAATGACGCCTGGCGATGGCTCGTCCTTTGGCTGTTTTCGGTTTCAAATGGAAGGCGACAGTTTGTGCAAAATGTTAATAATCGAGAGGAGTGAAATGGAAGTTGGGAGAAAGTGGAGATTGATTATCTGGCAACAATTAAGAGAGAGAAATAAAACATTTAACCATTCCATGGCTTGAGTTAATCATTTAAATTTCTTGGAAACATTTTCTTTGCTTTAGAATTTTTCCACTTTTTCAACAATTTTTCTCAATTTGATTGCTTCCTCCCGCCCTTTAACCGCAGCTACAAACCACATCCGCTCTAATTTCACACCGCCTACCCCACGGCTTCGTCGCGTTCCAACCTATACATATATCTAAGTGCTATGGGCTATGCCGCAGCTATTTTGGTCAGTTTGGCGTGACGAAGACGAGACCGGAGAAGAAGAAGAAGGAGCAAAGAACAGAAAGAAAAAGGAAATCATCAAATAACTGACAGTCCAATCGATGCTTGACAATGTTGTGGCCCGTCTCCAGCTTAGGGTTAAGTTGCGTTGGGTGGCTGGGTTGGTGTTTGCTTGAAAAGTGGATGGCATTGTTTGGTCTGGAAGGAATTTTTTATGCTATACCCGATTGCCTTGGACAAATTTTTAATAATGTGCGGTTGAATTAGTTTGACGGGAGTTTTATTTTGATATGATGATGATGGGGTATATATAACAAAATTAATTTCGTTCAAGAAGCCAATAGGTTAGTTGAGATCCCGAGGTTTTTGGAACTACTGAAAAACTAGAGATTAACTTGAATGTACCCAAAAAGATAAAGATCGCATGGTGTAAAGTACTCGAATGGTTACATGTCTTTAATCACTTATTGAGAAGTGGGGTCAAGTTCGCCGAGTCCGAAAACAGGGACGCTACAATATGTTAGAAATTTACCGTCACTTAATAAGGAAGGTAATAAAACTGGTTGCGAATTCTATAAGCAAATCCGCATTTTTCGACAAGTATTTATTGACGTGGGCCATTGTAATTCTTTTTTAAACTTTATCCAAGAAAATTATTTATTTGAATTTAGTTAAAATTTTCCAGAATTGGTAGTTTAGTTTTAATTATGGAAAGTTTCAAGAATTTTTATACTTATATTAATTAAAAAATTAATCGTTTGGAACTTAAGCATATTTTATAATAACTTGAAAATTTGAGTGTTGTGCAAAACGGTATAAATTCCATTCTGATCATATTTAAGCTCTCATGGACATTTTGTTTCTGAGTGTGGTAATATGAAAGTGCAATATCTGGTTATACAGGAGGCTGGGACCCGTATCAAAGATTCCCCATCCTATGGTCGTTTTTTCAGACCACCAAATGCATAGCATAAGCTTCTAACCATTAATTTATGGATTGACCACTCCAAAAATTCTTTTCCCCTGGGTTGCCGTAATGGATCCCTTTTACGATTATAAAAAAAAACCCTAACCTTCCTGGCTCTAAAGGAGCAGGTCGAAATTGATAGATCTAAATTTCTGGGACATAATTTGCCTGACACAGAATATTCTTGATTTTGGATCATTCCCGATACCTTTAAACGGTAGTCTAATCCATTGCTAAGAATTCTGTCGAATAATCCTTTTAATTCGGTGTCTTCAAAATCTTCTTCTTCAAGTAGCTAAAATTTCTGATTTATTGTTATTAATGTTGTAAATATTAGTAAATTTTGAAAAATAATTTAATTTAATCATATTTCAGGAACTAATGACAAGATTAATTTTCAACAACTATTTCCTGAGACTTAAGTCCTGGAATTTTTTCTTAGCATTAGTTTCAGCAGAATACGTAGCAGAAATTTATGGGTTTATCTATGGAATGTTTTGTTTGTGTTTTAAGTAAGAGGGCTGTTGTTTCAGGATTTAATGGGAATTTGTTAATATTGTTGCATTATCCAAATAATTTCGCAAATTGGATAAAGGGATAGAACAATATGCATTTGTGGCACCCATTTGGCACACAGAGAATAAAATTGATATGAAATGGCCAGTCATTTTCACATTTTTCATATCAATTTCACTCCGACAAGACGATGATTAACTTGATATGTTAAAAATATCAATACGATTTTTTTTTAATAAAACAACTTTGTCTAGTCTGGAGCTCGAAACTTACACAAAACACGAATGGAATGACATCTCAACGCAGTCAGGCAACGCTTACGCTAATGGGCAAACGTCTAAGAGACTATTTTTTGTAACCAAATGATATGAAAAAATTATATTTCTTGAAAGATCATTTTAACCAGCAAAGATTAAATTGATTACCAAATCACTAAATGATTTATCTTGACAAAGAAACACAACCGAGCTTCTCTCACTCTCTTGTCCCCTATAGTTTAAGGACAAGAGGGTGGGACCAAATACAAAGTCGATATTTCTTTGCAGTTGTATTTATTCAATGTTTCGTAATGCTACAATTACAGAGACTTATTAATAATTGCATTAGTCACAAAAATATCAATCAAAAGAAAGAAAATAAAGCTTAAACATACTACATATTTAAATACAACGGTGTAAAGGGAATGACTTTACTTATTTTAACCCAATCTACGTTTATGCACAAATAAAATATTATTCTTTTTGCTCTTCCAAGTATGCTATGTTTTGTAATTAAAGAAAATATTTATTTTTTCTCAGCCTTAACTCTAAACAGTGTTGTTTACCTTTAACTGGTCCGACAATCTGAGTGAATGCACAATGTGGATTATGTAAGGTGCAGCCATAATTGATCACGATCAAATAAATAATTCTTAAAGAAAATAAAGTTTGCATACTTTAAGGGTCAAAAAGCATAATTTTTTGTAATAGCATAAACGTAGTAATTGAGTGATAATACTATTTCATGGTAGTTCTTAATTGATTTTCGAATTGCGGCACGCTGTTGTTGTTCCAAAGCCTAACAGCATGCACAAGCAAATCTTTATCTGAACATGCCAATCCAGTTTTAATGTTTTTAATATTATTTGTTTGCCGTGAAGTAGCGAGGTCAATCTTGTCATATAAGTACGCCAGTTCCGCAGTAATTAGTATTCTGTGAAGTTGTGTCAATACTCTGAGTTTGACACAAGATTGCGGTTAAAAGCGATATGTAACCTCTCTTGGCTAGCAGCGCTATTGCTTCCAAACAATTCCGCTCCGTTAAGAAGAGAAGATATTAAGTATACTTTAGCAATAAGTAGTGTATGATTAAACAGTTTCCCGATTGCTTTCCATATTGTTATTAGACTTAGGAAATTAATTAACCTAAGTGGAGAGTAAGCGGGGATCTGTTTAATCATACGGGGTTTGTTGTAGACATAAGCAAAAATATTTCATAAGCGGCCCAAAAGCAGGCAACTTGAATTTTCTTAATATTCACCTAGACTTGAAAGTCAAGAACATGAGAAAACGGTACAAATTAAAGAATTATACCCGTGAGGCTGTATTTAGACAATCTATGATTTTTAACAGAATTTTCAGTATATTCCTAAGTGATAATGAATATTTTTTTATTTTTACTGACCAACTCAGGCCATAATGACTATTTCCAGAGTGACAAAAAACTAAGTAAATGATGCGGGAAAGATTTTAATAAGAATATTGATGCATTCTTGTTTGCCTCCAACGCTTGTATGATTTAAATGTGAAACATATGATTATTTAGTGATACTTAAGGTCTGATCATGACCTTCTCAAAGGGAGCTGTGGGAAAATGAATGATAACTCTTTAAAGTAAACCATGTCAATCAAAAATTACATTAATTTTGTTTTTTAAGGGCGAAAAAAAGCGGAAATTGGGAAATCGGTTTGAAAATTAAAAAAAAAAACAGCATTAATTTCTTAATAGGCGCGTTCAGCAGAGACACTTAATCACAGATAAGCTGAAAAAACTGCTCTTATTATTTAGCATACTTTTATGGAAAAGCCTTATTTAAATATCATATTGTTCTCTTGTGTTTCCAAGAGAATGGTAGGCTACGTAATTAAACCATAAATATATCATTGATCAGGAAGCAAGTTCTTATGCTGAACACGGCCAATGCAAAGTTCAATAATTCTTAAACTAGATTATCTAGAAAGGGTGGGCTAATGTGTAGACCTTTTTAAATTAACTTTATATCAAATATATTTAAATCTTAGTCTTTATAAAATCGGTAAAGCAGTGAACAAATATCTGAGCTCAACTCTAAAAAAGTTATAACTTTTCAAATTCATTAAAAAAGGCACAACAAAATATTAAGTTATTTTTTGCACTAAAAATAAAATGTAATTGAAATGGGGATTATAAGTGAAGAAAGGGTGAGACGGGGGAGTGGGTGGGAGGTCAGCATTAAATTTTTTTCCGTTCTAATAATAAGACCGGATGGTTCTTAAACACGGAACGTCCGATGTCAATAAAAGCGTTCTTACCATAAGCCCCGCCGTTCTCAATTTAAAAAAAAACCGACTTGCCCTACTATTGAGAACGAAAAATATGATTTTCGGTACATTTAGAACGGATTTTTTTCTGAGTGTGGAAATTGTGTTCCATTTTCACCAAAAAATAAATGTGTTTAAAAATATTATGTTTAGGTCGGGTCATCACAGGCAGATCTATTACAATTATTATGCTCCATATATCATTGAAATCTATTGCATAAATAAATTATTGACATAGATCTCCAGTTCTACCACTTTGCCCCAGTAGCCCCAGTAATAAGGATTAAGATTTCGTTCAATTTAAACAAATTCGATTTTTTACGAAATACAAAAATAAAAAAACATTTACCTAAACATACAATTATTCTTTTAAATTCTCTTAATACAAGTGTTTCGCTTAGTTTTATCCTTTACCATTTCAAATTTACCGCTTGTCAAAAATGCCTTTTGCATTTGTCTACCATCGTTGCAAATCGAAATGCTAAAGACAATAATGCCTGAATGCCAAATCAAAAGCAAACAAGACGATGACTACAACAATCCCTCGGCCCACCTCACCCTCCCCAGCCGTGTACCGCTCTGTCATTGTCTTTGTCCGCCCAGAAATCAGTCAAGTTTTATGATCAGACACGACGAAGCAAAGTCTGAGGACAAAACCTCAAAAAATGTGGAAATAGCGACGGCAATGACGTTGAACAGCGCTGACGTTGTCCCCGTTGTTGTCTGCATGCTCAAATAAACACGCACAGAGAGGACACCCCCCCTGCCAGCCAGCCAGCCATCCAACCCAAAAAAGGTAGTCAACGCTCTTGACCCTTTTTGCACTCAAACCCCCACAAATAGCAGCGAAAACCTCGAACCTCAACGTAGCCTTTTTTCTCTTTTCATTCTTTTGAAAAACTTTATACATCCACCCACTCCACCCAACCACGTTGTCCACTCTCGCACCCCATGTACAAGTATCCCTTCCTTCGGCTGGCCCTGCCAACAGCAACAACGTAGCCGGCTCGTATATTTTTCTCATTTATTTTTCCCGACACCCCCTAAATCCCCCCTGCCCACCAGACTCCGCAGTCAGCTTTATTTTTTGTGCGTTTTTCATATCCGAAACGCCGACAATGTCCCCCTGACCCCCAACTCCGTTTCAGCCGGCCTTTTTTTTCGCCATGCCGGCGACAACAACAACAAACCGTCCTCACCCCAGCCCCTTACCCTCACTCATTTACTCACTGCACAAAAAAAGGGACCCCCCCCTTCAGCCATCTTCCCATTCACAAAACTCACGGCACTCAGCTGTTTGTCAACTCATCTGCCTCTGCCACCCCTGCCCAGGCAGTGGTTCGTTGACGCCGAACCTCGCGTTATCGGCATTTCTCTGTTTTTGTACTCATATCCCTCTCCCAGGGAGAATCATCTGCCCACTACTGTCCGTTTTGTGGGAAAAAACATTGTGTTGCATACTTTTTGGCATTTTGCCTTACACACGCACGTTTCGCGCGCGGCCCACATTTCCACTAAGCCAAACAGCGCCTGCGCTACCACCTAACGCGCGCTCTCAGTCTCTCTCTCTCTCTGTCGACGTCGACGTTGTGCTGTAAGGACAAAACTCATTTGTCTGTCTCTGTTTTGGTCAGTCAGCAGTTGGCTTTCGTCGTGTTTGGTTCGCCTCTTGCAAGGAAGAGCTCTAAACCTTAAAAAAAAAATTAAATAAAAATTAAAATAAAATAAAAAAGAAATTGGAAATTGCAATTTAGAAAACAAAACCAAAAAAAATCCCACTCAGAATTTTCAGTGTGTGTGTGTCAAATAAACCCCATTTTGCGTCGCGCTTAACCTAACTTAACTGGATATTCACAAAGGCAAAAACCCGCCAAAAAGTTACCACAGTTTCTAGTGTGTTCAGTGCTCTGCGAAGTTGCCTAAATTGCAACTTTTGATATTCATACATTTTGGCAACGTTTACGTTTATTTCAAACTTTGGTCTTTGGCCAAATTCATTACCCCGGGAAGGCACTAAAAAAATTTGCCAAAATTCCGAAGAATCCGAGAAAAACACCAAAAACATCGATACGTACCGCATCGGCAACCGGTGGCGGTGGCGGAGGTGCTGGCGGAGGTGCCACCACCAGCACAAAGATGGCATCTAAAAGAAAAGCCTCGGTGTTGCTGCACAAGGTGAGTGGAAACATCAAGATGATGAAACAAGTCAAAGAATGTGATGGAAAACAGATTAGATCAGATATTGATCACTTATCTCTTATAATCATATAAAATTTGGCATTAACCAAAAATTGATAAGGCAAGGAAATTATTGTAAGATTCCTGCTTAAAGGCACTAATGTATCTCTAAAAACCCCTGAGACCATAATTTGTCCAAGGACAGAATAAAGACTGGAGAATTCCAAAGTCTAGAGCATAGCGTGAAATTCTATTTTACAAGTTCAGTGGAGTGCTTATTGAGTTGTAAACCAACCTTAAAGCTGTATATTAATAATAAAAGTTCCCTTTTCTGATTTTAAGAGTACGCCAATTTTTGGATAATTAAAAATTGTTCATTGGAAATTTTCTTCAAATTTTGTTGAGATGTGAGTTTATATACTTTATGAAAGCTGACATAAGAGATATCCATCAAATAAAAAAGAACAAAAATGGAATATGATCAAACATAAAATTCTCAAGAACCTATCAGTTTGTTATTGGATCTTTCAAACTGAAAAATATCAATTGAACTATTCTTTGGCCTGGACTACAAAACTATTTCTTTGCTCTTGGTTCCATAAGTTCATCAAGTTCCCTTGTTAATTCAATTTCGTTTGCATAATTTTTAATTCTGCTCTTAGTTCAATCGTTCATTTTTTATAGGAAAATGGTTAAAAAGTTAATCGTTCACTTATTCAGCTTTTGGCAATATTTGTTTATTTAGATCTTTCGATTATACATATTCAAAAGATGGAGTGTTCCGTAGGTCGCCTTCTGTAATCATAAAGGTATGAAAACTTTCTACGCGAAATAAAACATTCTATGGGTCTGAATCAATATTTTTCTGTTTTGTCAACCCTTTGTTTATGTAACACATACGTTAACTAAATAATTCTAGAAATATATACTCAGAAAGTCCCAGAGATGTTGATGAAAATTTATCATAAAAGATGTCAGAAGTAGGTCGATCCCTGAATTTCTCAAACCCATTACAAAAGGAATGAGTTGAGTTCGAATTTACACATCCCGAAATACTTTGTTTTCAAATAGGATCCGAACTTGATATAAGCATTTTCGGATTGACAGAAGAATTCTGGGATTGTTCCAGGTCTTCTTCTTAATTGAAAATACAATCCGAAGGTCGGGATCAAATCAATATATTTATTGATTGATTATATATTGAATACAGTTCCCCTTTTTTTCTGTGTAGCTTTCAGCGATCAAAATATTAGAATGATCGCCTTGGGGTACAATTTTACCCCGAAATCAATCAGTTAGTTCAGTAGTATTTTGGGTACTCAAATCTATTTTGACGTTTTCGTTAATTAAGGAAAGCCCCACAAACGATGACTGTAAATGAGGCATTGTCAAAGCTTCGGTACTTTACTTCGCACAGGTGGTATAAAATGTATTTCGGTATATCCATTTATAAACAGAAAAAAGTCTAATAAAATCAGTTTAGTATGGATATTTTTGCAGGATATTAAAATGTCTTTTTCAATCTTCTTTGGTAATTTTTCAGCATTATTTGATGCAAGTCTAAGATCAGTATAAAATTATATAATCTTAAATGGATGAAAAAATGTGTATTATAATATCCAGTCCAAATGGATATGGAAAATAGCCAATCAATCATCCAAAAATAAACTTTTTTCTGAGTATTTAAATAAATATCGCTGATTTAAAAACCCGGTTTTTGAGTTAATGATGCAGAAATATTGGCCTATTTTGTGGCAAATATTCAAATAGCTATTTTTTATACTCTCCGCGGGAAAGCGACTTATCATTTGGCCATCTCACTTATGACACCCAATTTAATTTATTTTTGATACAATTTGAAGTAGAGATCGGTTTTGTTTCAATAAGAATTTTAAAGGACTTTTTGGACTCGATTTTTTATTACAAACATATTATATTAAGTATTCGAAATACAATGAATACAACGTTTTGTTAGTCGAAATTATAAACAGACTTGCTATTTACTCAACGGCACTCGGGTCCTTAAAAAATGTGTCGAATCATTTTAGCAGGTTTACGAATGGTTTTGCACCAGTAAAATATCTGTGTCCATATAACCAACCAATGAACCAATCTTTAATCGGTTTAGCGGGTTCGGAGCCGGTCTTGAAGTAGGGAAATGCCTGTCTCCATATGTATAACTAACTTCCACAACAAATTCAAGTTCTTAGCTTTAATAATTTTAAGGCTAAGTATCTGATCCATTTTTAAGCCGGATCGTAGGGTTCGGAACAGGTCTTCATAAAACTAACCTCTTTACAAAATTTCAAGTTCGTAGTTTTAATTGATTCGGAGATATGGCTTTGAACCATATAACTAACCTTCAAAACAAATTTTTAGTTCATTGCTTAAATAATACTCTGAGCAACCATTTAACCGGGTCAGCGGGTTCGTATTCAGCCACGAACCAGCGAAATATCGGTCTTCATAAAACTACACTACACAACAATTTTCAAGTTTTAATCTTCAATTATTTCCATTCATTTAAAATCTACATAATAAGCTTAAGGCCTTGGCCTTTCGCTATAACTTCTCAATAATTATAATAATAATATTTCTGAAATATATATATACATATAAAAAACCGGCTTAAACCACTTTTGAACCAGTTCACAGATATGGACATAGCCTTTAACTCTTTACTGATCGACAAGAACATACTGAAAAAATTTCATGATGATCGCTTCAGTGGATTGGACGCTTATAAGGAACAATCAAACATACATACAAACATCAAGTGCCTCTGCTGAACGCGCCCATTAAATGGGCGTCAAGCATAGTAAAATTTGTTAAAATATATGGATTAAAATTATGCAAATCTCAACAAATTTTACTTTTTACTCTCGCCAGAACTTATAAATTAGAGAAATCCTTAAGCAGAATTAGAGAACACAAAATGAACTAAGTGAAGCAAAGCCTTTTCGCAAAAAATTTATTTGCTTGTGTGCCGTTAGTTCGTGTTGAAATTTTAAGCACAGTTTATCAGTATTCCGAATGTTCGCTATAAGGCACTTACGCTAAGGTCCAAATTTATAGAAAATAATATGCCAATAAGCATGTGAATTGGGAGGGTTTCCCAGGATACCTACGCAAAGATCCCAAATGTTACGATACCCTTAAAATTACTTCTTTTTTTTAAAATTTTTTATGTAAACGCTTAGGAGTGTTTCCCAACATGATTTCATTATCTGCATTAAGTACGAAGACCTACATAATAAGATAAATTTTGGAAGAAGTAGCTTTTAGGAATATTTTTTAATCGGAACTTAATTTGAGCAATAATGCTAGATTTACAATCGGCCATAAAATGATGTTTTGCCTTAAAAATTTCAGGACTTGGACTCAAAATGATATAAAATGAGGCAATGTAAGTCCAGTTAATAGATAGAGTGATAGTGATTCTAGATGGTTTCGTGCTCTTATCACGAATCTGTCTATAAAAAGGGTCTATTACTATTTTAGCCATTTTGAGGTTTGTTTTGAGGGGAGCCTTTTAAGTATAAATAAACCTTAATTGATATTATTGAATAGAACTATAACTTAGCTTTAAAATAAATCATCCCAAACATTTCTAGGATTTTTTTAAACAAAGATATACCATTTTGAAAACCAGTGTTCGAACGGACAAAATGTTTTATAGCCCAAAAGTATGCAATGGGTGTGCATTACAACTTAATACACATGACTGTCCTACTATTTATTTAGTTTTAAGCATTGCATACTTTTAGACAACAACGATAAATAGTAAATCTATGAGCCAATAAAATTTTTGTTTTGGAGCAAGTCAAAAATGAATTAGTGAACTTCTGCCTAGGCTAAAGATCAGCAGTTAAAGTGAATCTGTTTTTCAGAAAAAAATAAAAATTTAATTTGCCTTCGTAATTTTTATAATTTTTCTTTAAATGTTCGCATTCGTTGCACACTCTGACACGAAATGCTCTCACATCGCAAATAGCCATACTTTAACCTTCTTTATTGGAGCTTCGATTCTCCATATCTCCACCTTCAGATTCCCACCTCCATTTTGGCATCTAGACCAATATGAAATCAATTTGCCTCACACTCTTCCATTTGGTCCTTTTCCAGAACCCAGACACATTCGCCCAGCCACAAAATAAACATTCAAGCTAAAAAAAAAAACATGAAGAGGAGTAGAAGAAGCCACGTAGACAGTCGCAAAAATATTACTAATACGCCGCGTAGGCAGGCAAGCAAAAAAAAAAAAAAGAAAAGGAAACCTGCTCATAATGCCTTTTTGGATAAAATGGCGCCTAGCTGGTTGGTGGGTGGCTAAGGGAAATACACTCTAATGATATACGACTGTATGGAGAGGTGTGAGTCCCCTTCCCCTCCCCACCCGTCTCTGTGTGTTCCTTAGTACATAGTAGCAGCGCGAGTTGAGTCAAAGTGTGCGTGTGTCTGTCAATGGTGGGGCGTGTAATGGCAACGGGTGCCAGATCCGAAAATGAAACGAAGCACACTCACACACCTACTCCACCTCTTAAGGGCGCACATTTGCTCGGCACGGTAATTCATCAAATGACGAAGACGAAGCAGACGAAGGCGATGGCAATAGTGGGGGTAACTGGGGCGCCAGCATTTGCTGTGCCACAAAAGAAGTTGCTTCTTGGGTCTAACATCTCATACCGCCATTCCAACACACATTTAAACACTCACACACACACAAACACATACGCCTTAGAGACACAAAGTGAGTCCAGAGACTGACCAGTGAGTCCGGCGGGTAACTTTGTTTATGTGTGTTTGTTAGGAAGTTACCCTTATGTTTACGGGTATTTTCAGTTTGTGTTTGATTTCACATTTTTTATGTGAAGCATATATAATTTTGATATGAAGGAGGCCATAATAAAAATACCGTAATATTTTGATTTGCATTATCGCATTTTTCGATGTCCCGTTCGACATTGAAAAGCAACATTGGTTATCAGTGCGTCGAAAGCATATGCAGAAAGCTTATTTAATATTGAGTACAAACAGAGAACAGAAAACCATTTTAAAATATGAGAAGATTTGTGATCTTGGTACTTATATAAAGTTGGTCCCGTGCGACATAATTTTTCTTACATAAATAATTAAGTTTTGGTCAAATCATACTTTTTTATTTAAAAAATCTAAACGAGCAAACAACGGCAGCGAAAAATAATAAAGAGAGTTGCAAACGGTAAAGAGAAAAATTAAAGGACGATCCAATATTTTTAAAAATTTTTGGATTTTAGTTATTATGTGAAAATGAATACATTGAAAACTTCTTCTGTTGATTAAAAAAATTTGTACTAAGCTTGCTTATATATAATTTCATCAACATCAGCTGAATAACACAATTATCATGATGGAAAAATCTGTTGCGAGCGAAATAGCTTAAAATTAAATTTAAAAAAAAAGGTAAAAATTTGCAAAACCATTTTAAAGTGACATCAAAGCACTTTATTCTAAAATTTAAAACATTAATTTTAATGTCTTAGGGTCGCTACAATCGGCTTTTGAATTGTTGGTCGCAAAAACCACTTCAGTTTTTGTCCCGTGCGAATACCTTGGTTTTTTTTTTGCAACTATCTTCATAAATAAAAATAGCTAAAAATGATCCTTACCACCAATTTTAGGGCTAATTAAGAGCTATAGGTTTGCCATCTGACAAAATTAAATCCGTTTTATTTCGTAATTTTTTTAAGCTTGTAAAAGTGTTTGTCGGTCCCGTTCGACATAATGAAAATGCCCATATCCATACAAATGTAAAAGAAGAGCTTAATATCTGTCAAGTTCTAGGAGTTATATATCATTTTATATTGAGTGGACGGAAAAGGGCGTGGCAAAAATTTGAAACAAACTTGATCTGGGTGTTCTTATATTATCCAAGCTCTGATAGTCTGCATAGTTCATATAGTCTTTAAGATCTAGGTATAGATCTAAGCTCTAAGACAGGCCAGATCAACTTAGCTTTTGATGCTGATCAAGAATTTATATACTAAGTGGGACCGGAGATGCTTCCTTCTGCCTGTTACATACAATTGCACATATTTAGTGTCCCTTTTTTCCTCTACGATAAATATAACATATTTATACCGGAAAAATATGATATGTCAAAATATACCCAGTTAATAGCTTAGCACAATCTCTTTCTGCTTTCTCTGGTTTGACTTAATTTATTTTTTTCCTACGTGTTTTTGGTGTCGCACGTTGGCAGCTACGCCTATCAGTCGGTTGGGCGGGAGGTGGATTGCTAATTTGTCTGGGGTTCGGGCGTTATAAGCAATTATTAAGTGTCGCTTGGACCACTTAAACGTAGTGCGAATTGTAGGTCCACATTCAAACATACCAATTATTTAAAAATACAAATATTATGCCAAAAATTCAAAAATAAAATAAAATATACATGAAAAATAAAAAGTTTTATAAAATACCATAAATTCAATTAAGAAACTTTAAAAAAATATCGAAGAAAACTTACATTTTCTTGTTATCCTTTGAGTATTCCTTTGAACTCTGACTCAAGCAGACTTTACTTCTTGCGACAATTAAGAGAGTAAATTTCTCTTTTTAATTTTTAAAACTTAGAAATATAGAAATAAATTCAGTTAATTTATAAAAAATTTTCCTCTGTAGTATTTTGCGCGTCAAGGCAAGCAAATCGACGTCTGTTTGCTATTAAGCTACACAAAACAATGCCTATTTCATTCACTTTTTGCTCAAGAGCATTTAATCTTCGCCTTCAGATGAATTCTTTTACTCCCCCGTTTGTTTGTTTATTGCAAATATGTGTGCGAATGGTGGGTGCGGTGCGTCACCCGTCTTAAGTCCCAAGTCGAGCCCACCGAAACCTCCCATCAAAGCAACAAAAGCATTGACTTTTGTACATAGTCAGCGTCATTTGTATATAAATAGTTGAATCTCTCTTCCCTATGTGTGTATGTGTGTGAGTGTGTGTGAGTGTGTGTCAAAGGCACACTCCCCCTCAACTCTTTGTGGACTGGGGTCAAGCTTTGAGCTTAAGCGCACATAAGCCGCCGCAGGACATTGTGTGTAACAGAAAGCCGAGCGTCAGAGTTTAATTTGTGCCTCAAAAACTTAAAGATTTGTCGAAAAGTTTTCCAAAATGCCAGGCATAACTTGTTATGCTCCTCAGCTGTAATCAAACATGATTTGGTATCGACTCCCCCACACCTCAAAGGCATCAGGGCAAACTTTATACTTGGTTCTGGTCCCGGGCTGCGTCACCGTTACACACATCTTGGCATTAGTGTCGCAGGCAGACAACGTGCCAAGCGAATCGAAGTAGACGAAGGAGGAATCTCAACCAGAACCCCGAACCAGTCAATGTCGTCAACAACATGTATGAAAGGAGTAGGGTAACGTCTTTCGACTGTCTTGGCTGGATTCGCCTTCACCTCGGTTAGATGTTACGGAAAATTGCTTACGGTTTTTTGCAGACGCACACATGAATAGAGCAGAGATTGGATGGGTGCGGAGAAGTGTAGGTAGCATCGTCGTCGTCGCATCATACAAACAGACAAGTTAGACAGCCCAAGACCCTCATCTGCTCATCCATTCGCTCGAAAATAGAAATAGATGACAAGAACACCAAAAACGAAGACATGGCCCCGGCTGGGATAGGCGTGTGGGAGGGGGAGAGGAAGGAGCAAGGAAATTGGTAAACGGGAATGGGTAGCAACTGCGACAACGACTTTGGCTAAGGGCAAGCGACAAGCTCGACGGGGTTAGCTTGGCTTCTGATAGCAAACACTGAGAGAAATTTCCTTGGAAGGAAGCATTTCCGACCCCATAAAGTATATATTCTTGATCAGCATGACAAGCTGAGTCGATATAGCCATGTTCGTCTGTTCCTATGCTATATTCTACCTCATCTTTAAAGCTATCTTGACCAAACTTTGCAAAAAGTCTTTAAATACACATAGGCTGCACATTTGTCGGAATTGGCCAGATCGGATGACTATATCATAAAGCTGCCCAAGGAACGACCGTTCCAAAAACTAGTTCTAGTGGGAAAACCATTTTTGTTTTACATGGTAGCATCACCAATCGTGGTATGTATTGGTTTTATATGCTTCTACATAATTCTGGAAAAATTTATCAAAATCGGATGACTATAGTATATAGCTGCCATAGAAAGGATCGTTCCAAAAACTAGTTTTATTGAAAATAACTTGTTTGTTTTTCATCGTAGCATCACCAATCGTGGTATATATTAGTTTTATATGTTTCAACGTAATTCTGGAAAAATTGGTAAAAATCGGATGACTAAAGCATATAGCTGCCATAGGAACGATCGGTTTAAAAACTAGTTCTAGTGAGAAAAACACTTTTATTGTCAATGGAAGCGTCTGATTGGCGGACTTATATACAATTTAATACTAATTATTCAAATTTTTTCAAGTCCCTCAAAACTTATTCCATTCAAGTGAAAAAAAAGCCACATCATTACTCTAAGCAATTTCAATTTCTCTCAGTGTCCATTCCTTAGTAGCTTGTGGGCTTGCACCCCTCACACATACACAAACACACACATGCTACGAAATAACAGCCATCAGCTCTAAGTCCTCACACTCTGCCATCACCGCAAAGAAGAAAAAAAAAAAGAAAGAAGGAAACCCCAACCCCTCCACATAAGGCTTTTTCTGTCAAGCGCAAAACAGACAAACCCACCAACCTTTTCACCCACTCACACACACACACACACACATGCAGTGAACTGAACTCCATCTTAGCCAAAAAGCTGGAGAAACAGAAGCAGAAGAAAATGAAGAAGGCTACAGCCACAATCAAAGTTGCTGAGGGCAGGCAGAAAGGCGGCTGCTTGCCTGCCAGACTTGGCTCATCCCCTAGCCAAGCACTCACACTCACACACACACACACATCCATAACACAAAAAGGATGCTACGACAGGCAACGCCGCCTCCGAGTCCCAGGCACAAAAACAATGCCAAAAGTTTCTACAGAAGGCGCCTCGACCTCACCTTCATGGTAAAGCCAAGTTGGCTACGGCTGCTTGCCAAGTCAAAGACTGCCAGCTCACATCATGTGTGAGTGTGTATGTAGGGTTGGAGTGTGAGCGTCTTGGCTTAGTATTTTTGGTTAATTTTCTTGCAGTTTTAGGTTACGTTTTTGGCTTTTACCACTGATGGCTGCCACCTCCCCTACTTTCCCAAAAACAGAGAGTGTACAACTACCCCCGCAGGCCCTTTTAGCTAGAGAAAGACGTTTGCTTAAAAGCCAACACACATATGTCTATGTATGTGTGTAGATATGTATGTTTCTATGTATCAGGTTAGTTTGTGAGAGCACTTGTACTTAGCCCTAATGAAAATGAAGGCTCCTCTACCACTGTAAAAAAAATAACGATTCATCTTCTGGTTCCAACTTTCTGCTAAGCTAAAATATTCGCCTTCCGTTTCCGGTCGCCTCAATTCCTTCACCCTACGCCATTCGGTCACCAGAAACTCAAACACAAATTAGAAAACTCCCTCCAGCAGGCAGCAAAGTTTTGAAAAAAATGGAAAACAAAATGGAATTTTATATCGGTTTAGCTTTAACTTTTAACTACTTGGGTTAATCATATCAGTTCGCCAGACAATTAAATTGTGTCCTGGAACACACACCAGTCACACCTACTGGTACGGGCCTACAAGGAAATTAGCCATTGAGAGTGCTCTCCCCCTTAGTCACAGCTAACCAGCTGCCCATTCACTCCCCCCTCTTCATTGCCTCGCTATCACAACTGCTAATGAAATACGCCACGTACATAGCGTGCTCCAGGAACTTTACCACTGCCCTTCCCACCCCCGCCACTGCTATTGAATTACTCAAGCGGCGTTGGTGCTCATCCTCCTCCTCCTCCTCCCTAGGCAGTCGAGTCGGTCCTGGGCAACTAGCTCAAGTCAGCAACATTTCAGCTGCACGGACCCACACGCTCAGCCAGAACGTTGTCTTGCACCCTTTCAACGCTCCTGTAACATTCCGCCTTCATTCTACACCACGACACCAAGCTGGGGAAGCAAACCGAAAAAAAATATATAGAGGGAAGTCTATCCAGCAGGAGCTTTTATGAGAACGTGCGCTTTATTTACCACTATCAAGACGCTCGAAGACGAAGGGAACGCCGACTGGCACTGGCCAGTACAGTGGGTTACATCTAGGCGATTTGTGCACATAAAAGAAGCAAATATATAAAGAGTGGGGAAAAAAAAAAAAAAGGGGATTCTTATGGTGCCAGGGATAACACTCACCTATCCATCCTTATTTCTAACTTAATACCTTAAAATTATTTTCATGTTCTTATTTCGTAAAACTTTTTATTTTAAAAATGTTTTTTATCAATTTTGGCACTTCTGAAACGCCTCAATCTTTTTTGGAACCGTTTTTGAAACGAAAAATAACTCTACTTCATATGAACTACCTACACACAGAAAAAAAATGTAACCAAAATGTTTCAAAAATGGGAAAAAAATCTTAATACAAGTATGAAATACTTTAATGAAGAATATTAGAACTTAAACGTTCTTGTTCCGGTTCGAATTTATACCGTTTTGTACTTTATACCGTTTTAAGATTCAAATTTACCCAAAATGATTCTGACACGAGAAATAAATTCTTAATTCAAGTACGGAATACTTAAATCAAGAATTTTTTGTACTCAAACGTTCTAGAACGAACGAGACAGAGTTTTGTACTTTAAATATTAAGTAAAACTCTTGGGTGTCCTTAAACTAAGTACGAGTCAATCTAATAAGAAGAATAGGGATTGGATAAAGTCCATTTCGTTCTAAAAATAAGTTTTAAAATACCTTGGAATAGCCCAAAATGTACTTAATGCATCCCGAAACGGTCTAAAATTAAGTATTTCGGAATAAACAAAAAAGTTACTTAAACAAAGTATTTGGAATTGTGTCTAGTATTTTCGTTCTTGTATCAAGTATTTTCGTACTTGTGACAAGTATTTTCGTACTTGTATCAAGTATTTTCGTACTTGTATCAAGTATTTTCATACTTGGCGTACTATTGACACCGTTTTTACCTGACTTAAGTACAAAGTTCACGGTTTCTTTTCTGAGAATAGTTTTCAGCTCATAGTTTAAATACCTTTTATGATTTACCCTGAAACCACTTAATAACTCGCAAATTTAAAGGGCAAGGCATAAGTTCATTTAAATTTATGGCTCTGAACCATTTTTGAACCGTTCTCATCTTGTTAAAGAGAAATTATGTAACTCCTTTTAACCAATCTACACATCACATTTCTTTTCTGAGATATGTCTCGGATCTACTTTTCGGAACTTCTCTGGACAATGCACCAATCCAGTAATTTCATTGCCAATTGCCAACTAGTTTTTTTTTTAAAAACAGCTGATAAAATAAAAACAAAAACATACAATATGTTTGAAAAAAATGAGAGGTGCCTGGGTTGGCCGTCGATTTTGAACTGGCCGTTTTGTTCGACTTTGAACCATCTTTTGTGCAGCTGCAGGATTCCACTCTCGTAGATCTTTTTGTTCTTATTGTCAAAAAACTAAACCAATATTTTTTTAAATCCTCATAGAATTTTGAAGAGATGGAAATAAATGATAGTGGGCTATATGATGGTTGTACCATCACTTCCCAATACAGCTACAAATATTTGTGACAAATTTGTGTGATCGAGCGTTGCTACTTCTTCGAAGTGGGAAAATCCGTACTCAAGTCAATTCTTTCGTATTTGGTTTGAGAAAATTCGGGATCGACCACATTCATCAGACATCGATTTGAATAGATTTAGTCCGATTTTTCTTCGGTGTAGGCAATATATTGTATCTTTCTGGAGCTCTTGTACAACTTTTTGTTCTATATTCTCTTGGACCATTTTCGAAGGATAGATTTAATATTTGATTATTGTTTCCTATTGCTCCTCTCATTATACTCCATTCTTTGGAATCCGACTTAGAGACATTGAAAGTTTAATTTTAAATAATCTCATTTAGAATTTCTTCCGTTTAAAATATTACCTAATATTGTGAACCGAAGCACTATTTTTGCATAATTGGTTCGGTTCGGGTTCAGGTGTCCAAAGGCGAGGTGTCAAAAATGTAGAAGGTTCGGTTCATGGTCCGGTTTGCGCAGTTCAAAAAAACCGAACCGAGCCAGTTTGCAGCCTTGACTTTTCATAATTACCACTTGTTCCGATCGATAACTCCTGATATGACTGATCAGCACTTTTCTTCATAGGAAAAGGTGTCGACTACTGGACTGCTGGGAAAGATATGGCAAATTATGGGCAATATCTAGAATAATTTATGTTTTCTTTTTTTTAAAAGTTAGGTTAAAATTATTATTACAATTTTACTAAAACTTTTGTTTTGTATGGGGAGATTAAAAAGATCTTAAATTGTACAAAATGTATTATGTTCATAATTTTGTCCATTCTCTGCCATTGTAACAATTGCTAACGATTGCTCTACCATTTGCTATGTCTTGTCTTTGATGCTTGATGCGGACGCCGCCTGCTTCTACTTCTACTATTTCTGCTCTTGCCACTCCTTTGACTACCCGCCACCCCCACCCCAACAACCACTTGCCCTATCCCATAGCTGCTATGCACACAGACACCAGCGAATTGGGATTACAGCCCAGACCCTGTGCCATGCCCTTGCCCATACCTAGGCTAGTCCAACATGAGCCCAAACCTAACCCTTCTGTCTGCCAGCCCCTGCCAAGCCCACTGCTTGGGTTACCCTCATCTGTCGTTTGCTTAGTTTGTGCCAGTGCAATTTTTATACAAAAATTTTCTTTCCTTTCCTCTGCCTCACCCTCCCACTCTTTTATATTTATCTGCGGCTGTGAGGGGGCGGTGTGAAACCCTTAGTCAGCTCTTGGCTGTGAAGGAAGCCGAGACTAGCGGACTAGTTCACGCGGACGTCGGTCCGCCACGCTTTTATTGCTACCCCCATTTGCCTCCAACGTCGTCATCGTCCTTGCTCATCAGGCAGTCCTCTGCCTGCTACTGCTACGCCGGCTGCTTCTGCCTTTGCACGTTTGTCCATTTTAAGTTCGGGCTCTGCCCGTGGCACTCATCCAGCGTTTGTTGTTGGAGTCCTTCAGCAGACCCAGACCGATTCCCACCCATCCTCATTTATTTTGTACCCACGCTGGCAGCAAAGTTTGTCTTGCGTTTCGTTTGGGTTTTCCATTTTTTAGATTATTCCTTCTTGCTCCGGCTCCGGGTTTTCCTTCTTCTTTTTTTTCCTCTAGCCTCAGCTAACGAGCATGTTACTCCTGGTCTCCCCTCATTCCTTTCGCTTTTATTATTATGCTTTGGCGCACATTCCAGCAAAATAATAAAAAAAAGAGGAAAAAAAGAGAGAAATGTAAAATGAAAGCTGTACCCCTTCGACAACATCGCGTTGCCTGGACTACGCTGGACACTGCTGGGAAAGTTGCATGTCCGAGTCCGAGTTGGGCCATATAAAATAATAACAACTAACTAAAAATCCATTCGCTTTAGCTGCAAAATCCTTTTGTTTTCCACGCTATCTGCTCCTCCACCCACCAACAAAAACAAGAAGCAAAAAAAATAGAGAAATTGTTTGCTCCGCTCAAATTCAATGCAAAAGTTTTGGCTCGCCGTCTAGTAGCTACCCACATAAATTTTCAGCTATTCTCCGCCCTGATTTTTATATTTTTTTTTTTTTTTTTTGCTTGGGTTGAAAGTTTATCAACGCGTCCCCCTTTTGCAAGACCCCTTAAACCCAACTCAACCGCTTGTTTGTCTTACTTTTGACCTCTATAAACGAACAGGCCGCAATGGGAGGAAGCGGCCGATAATGATGAATGCAGCTCTGCAAATGAAAATTTGAGTGGCAGCTGTGGAAGAAGGGGGTTGAGAATTAGAAAAGAGTAGCAACAAATAAAATATAAATAAGCGCGCTGGTATTTAACTTACGACACTTGGAGAAGTTGGAGCTCGCATTTTGTCGCTTTATTGAACTAGCTTGGAAAACATTATTTAAAGTTTTATTATTATATTCTAAAACTACTAAAAATATCAAAATAACGAAGGGTTTTAAAGGATTAATAGGCTGAAAAAAAGCATCTTTGACTCTATCTTGTGTTACATATAATAATATCCTGTTTTAATTGCATTCAACGTACAGCCAAAACCATAAGAGCAAGCAAAGTTCCAACTCAGACATTAGTTTCTAATTGTGATGAAATTTAGCATTCTTATTCCCAATGTAGCACAATATATTTAAGCGACACCAAGACAATGTATGTTACACGCGGAACCCAGGGCAAATGGCAACACAACAACCGCTCACTCCTCGCAGGCCGCATAAGGTACAGCACGAGAACGCAGTGAAAAAAAAATGAATCAAAACTAAAAATAATTACATAAAAAGAAAAATTATGCGAGAAAAATAAAAACAGTATTCTTAGGTGGAGAAATAACATAAAATGTGAGTTTAGTTACCACACATGAGGATTACATGAGAAACAAAAAAAAATTGCATTGCATTTCTACAACCAACAAAATTTGTATTAATATCAATTTGATAAGCGTTGTCTCAAATTGAAACTACAACCATTATCTTTTTTTTTTTTATCAATTTAATTCAAGAACGTATCAAATTAATATAGGTGTTAACTTGAACCTATGCCTATTAAATTGTTACGTAAAAGTATCAATTCGAAACTCACACATTTTCGATGTTATCGACTGCTTGTTCGAAAATTCCAACTGTAATGCTTAATACTTTCTACCAAGCAAATTGCATAAATGCTGACACTTGTAATTCTCCAGTTGTTATTCAGCACATTGATGATATAAATAGGGCACTTTATAGTGAGCAACAAGAATGAGTCTATTGAGAGATAAGGTAAACTTGAAACAATCTTATCAATTTTTGCCGTCTTGCGATTAAGCCGTTAAACACACCCTTTATGTATGCGCCCGCCCGCCTAAATTATTGTATGATATTTTTTTATAATTATTGTCAAATTGTTAGAGGCCAGTATCAAAATGCTACAAAAATTTGACAAAGTGATAAGAACTAGTATCAAATTGATACTTAAAAAATTAATACAAAAAAATGTTAATCTGATAAAAATTAGTATTATTTTGATAACATCGAAAATATTATTTTGATACTAACGAATTATCAACTTGATACTTGAGTATCCGGCCAAGCAATTACCGATAATATAAAGGTTATTCGTTTCGGTATTAATCTCTGATTTAGAGATGGGCTCGTGCCGTGTTTTTCTCTGTGACACTAACACGAACGACTCAAGACAATGTGATTGTATTGCCACATCAGATTTCATGCGTTCACGCGCGTGTCAGCTCTCACCCCTTCAAACCCGGGAATAATGCCGTAACCGGAACCGGTAACCGAAATAAACCGTTTTAAGCCACGTAGCAGTATCGAAACCAAAACCTATATAAACATTACTTTGAGAACCGAAAACCGGTAACTATTATAATAGGATCCGAAAAATCCGGAACCATACCGAAACGCTGATACCAGTACTGTTTTGGATTCTTATTGTTTATTTGATTGATTTATGATTATTTCAAATATATATTTCAACTGATAAAATAGCGATGTATACACTGAGAAAAAAGTCGTCCATTTTAGAAATTCGCCCTTAAGGAATAACCAGAATCACTTTCTCTTTTTGAGATATGTAAGAAAAATATAGACAGAAAATAATGCTTCTGATTTTTCTGTAGTGAAAATTATTTTTGAGGAATTTTTAAAATTTTCGATGTAATATACGAAATTATTGCCAATAAATAAGTTAATTGTTTTCGAGATATTTAGCTCAAAATTTCGGAATATGTGTGTTCTTATTTTTAATAAAAGTTTTACTAAACGAGAAGGCAAAGCTAACTTCGACTGTGCCGAAGTTTTAATACACTTGAAAAACTTTACTCCAACTGATTTAACCGGTAAAATATATATAGGATATAGATATCAGATATCTAAAACTTTAAAATTATTGATAATAAAAATTTGATACCATACAAAAAATCTGTTCTTAGTAAAACACATTTTCCGACCAATTGGTCCTATGGCAGCTATATGCTATAGTCATCCAATTT
Organism: Lordiphosa mommai; assembly: GCA_018904225.1. NCBI lineage: Eukaryota > Metazoa > Arthropoda > Insecta > Diptera > Drosophilidae > Lordiphosa > Lordiphosa mommai. The sequence continues at coordinate 685,859 of JAEIFT010000012.1, read as the reverse complement.
TAATACATTTTTTCAAAAATTTGTAAAAGCATAAAAAACTAATATCTACCAAGATTGGTGACGATACGATGGAAAACAAAAAAGTTTTCCTTAATAGAACTTGTTTTTTGACCGACCGTTTCTATGGCAGCTATATGCTATAGTCATCCGATTTTAATCAATTTTTCCTGAATTGTATGGAAGCATATAAAACATTGGTGACGCTACGGTAAAAAACAAAAAAGTTTTTCTCACTAGAAGTAGTTTTTTGACCCACCGTTTATATGGCTGCTATATGCTATAGTAATCCGATTTTGATCCATTTTTCCAGAATTGTGTGGAAACATATAAAACTAATATATACTACGTTTGGAGACGCTACGATGGAAATCAAAAAAGTTTTTCTCACAAAGACTTATGTTTCGACCAATCGTTCCTATGGCAGCTATAGGATATAATCAACCGATCCAGCCGGTTCCAACATATTAGTTGCGTGCAGTAAAAACAAGATTCTGTGCAAAATTTCAGCTCGATAGCTTTAAAACTGACGGACAAGTTTGCGTAGAAACAGAGAGACAGACAGACGGACAGACGGACGGACGGACAGACGGAATTGAAATCAGCTCGTCGTCCTGATCAAGAATATATATAGTTTATGGGGTCGGAAATGAATATTTCTATGGGTTACAAACTTCTGGGCAAAATTAATATACACTTTTCAAGTGTATAAAAAAACGCACGAAAAACAAAATACAGTTTGTGTACGTGACAGTGATTTGGGCTTGATTCGGGGCACGCTTGTAAGGGTTTTTTTCTGTTTCTTTCAAGGCCACCGCTGAACCAATGGCTGCACCACAAATGCAGTGTTTAATGAGGTGTTAAGCTTAGAAAAAAAATTGTCAGTTCAAATTGTAATGTAGTTCCAGTTCTTCTGTACGCTTGACAATTACTTAAAAATTATTTAGCAAGGTGAAGGTGGGTTCAGTCTATTCAAGTGTATGAAGCTTTGCAGCTATCGATAATTTAGCAAGCTGTTAGAATTGACATTATATTATTTATTCTGAAATGTATAAATTTGAAAGCTTATGTAATTTTACAGCCACATATTTTGTTTAAGTTTAGAAGTTGTGATTATGTATATATTTTACAGTATTATATCGCTTCCAACTGTGTTTATTAAAAATAGAGTTTCTTGCATATTAAATTATTTTACTAAATCAATATCTTTCTCTTCCTCTTTACAGGTAAGCAATCTCTGAAATTTCTTACTATAATCGTGAGTACATTTGCTACAACAATTCGAGGGGGTTAACGATTAATCTTTGTTTTTAACATTTTTTTTATAAATCTACAACCCAAGATTTCTAGCCCCACAGCATCATCTATGCTATTAAAACAAATCTTGTTAGTGAAACCCATTAAAGTGCCGTTCCCATCTCCGACATGGCAAATGCCAAGCAATGTGAAAAATCAAATTCAACTTCCAGCGGCAGTCAGCCATCATGATGTTGCTCAGTGCAATCGGAGGTGGATTATCCCGCACCCACCCATCACTTCACGTCACCAATCGAAACAAATCATAATCAAATTGAATTTCAGTTGATTTTCACTCGCAAAAGACACTCACAACTGTGGAGAAGTTTCAGTGGCCTGCTCCTGCTGGCTACGGTCCTCATTTTCCATAAAATGAAGAAGTAGCAGAACTAAAAGCAAAAAGCAAACAGAAAAAGAGAAGAAGGAAATTCGCACATAAAATTGATGATAAACCGTTCCAAATAATATTTTTTTCCTTTGACGCCTGAGGAGGTAGGTGGTTGGGGGGCATCTTAGGCTCTGGATTTTGGCAGAGGAAATGCTCTCTGAAGTCTAAAGGCAAAATGATGAATTATTTGCTGCCTCTTTCGTTAGGCGTCAAAGCTGCAGAAGGGTGGAGACGAGAATTGCGCAAAAACATAAAAATGAACGCCAGGGCCCAAACAAACGTTTCGTTTTCTTCTTTTTTTCATTCGCTCGTCCACCTAACCCCAAGCTCCAAAAGCGTTTTTGACACAATTTGTGCCACTGTCTGAGTGTGGGCGCGGGCCATGGAGGGGGTGGGTAGGATAGGATATGCGAGTTGGATTGGGTTCGGTGGTGTCTGCTGCTTGAATGATTTTTAAACGAGGCAAGAAATCCCAAAAGATGCGGCAAACGTTTTGTTGGCATGAGTTCACGTGGGTTTCTCTGACGTTTTTTTTTTTATTATATTTTTTTTTGGGTGTGCTGCCTTTATGGGCAGTTCCCCATTGTGCCCTCCAACCCCCGGCCTTAGGCAACAGTCAGATAATACAACAACAAACATTTTAGCTACAGCCAGCAAAATAAAAAAAAATAAAAATTTGAAAAAAAAAGTTTTTTATTTTTGGCTTGTTTTCAAAGGGTTGGGCTGAGGTCGGCGGGAGGTGTGGAAAAAAAAGTTACGTCAGGAATATAGAAGGCAGAGGTTTTTCTATAGGTTTTTCAAATTAATTCAAATTTATTTTATGCGTGCGGCAATAAGAATGATACAAAAGTCGAGAATTTAAGATACAAAGGGATGTACGCAGATGTGATAAAAATTCTGCTAGGCACAACACTTCATATTCATAAGCTATTCAAAAGCATTCAGCTTTGAAAGTTGTTCGAAAGTGTTTCTATTCTTATGAAGTACCGAGCGCAACTAAAATTTTGTATTATAACTGAGTACAGGCCTAAAAAAATAGGCTAAAGAAGTTGCACTGGAAAAATTTTTTTTAAATATTTAGCAATCATTTTCACAAATTGAATTATAAAACAATACTAAGACTTGAACTTCTCACCTTCTACATAGCACTATCTGTCACATAAACTTACAAATAGCAGTGTAAATTCTAACTTTATCTGACATATAGCACCTTTATAGTAGATGAGGAATCTGCTCTTAGAAGTCTAAGCTCGGTGCCTACAGCTAATATTTTTCTGGGAAAATAAATATGTGCTAAAAATGGCTTTGAACATGGGACCCAAATTTTTTGAATGGAATTGAATGTTGCTTGAATGTGTCGGACAATTTATGATCTTCTAGATAGCTGCTATGAGTCAGATAATCATACAACTAACTCTATTGTTTATGTATTAGAGGAGAAATCGACCCTCATTCAGCCTTATAAGAGTTAGAAGGCTTTGTGCATTAAAATATGTTACTCTTGGCGCCCAACGTAGGGTAACACTACATTAAAATTGTATTTTTATACCCGTTACTTCTTTTTCATTTAAATGTAATTTTTTTTACATCTTTGAGGCTTTACTCAAAGTTCTTTCCTTGTTACCTATAACTTTTCCTCATATTTTAGGCAGCATATGAATAACTGGCAAAACGTAGGTTTTGGACCAAGTTTTTTCTGTAGAGATGAAAGTTACTTTTCTTTGTTAATTAGGATCCACTAAAGACGAATCCATTGTCAAAAAATTCTACCAATGTAAACTGGATCCGCTCAAGGCCGAAATTCAAAATATGAAAGTCAAAATTTCGGAACCAAATTAATCATTTCCATTTTACAATATATAAAATTTTTCGGTACAATGGTTTATTTTACTCCATTCCAATTCGTGCCAAAAGAGCGACAAATGAATCAATCTGGAATTTCTGTGTAATTAACTTCAAATCATGTGTACGTAACATTTAATTGGACATTATAAGAAAAAGGCTACAAATTTGATGGGCTATTAAAAACAGAGGTATTACCTTTTTTTAGATATTTATTGATATTATTTCCTAGTGCTACAAGTTGAACTTATAATTTAGGTATTACCTTTATTAATTTCTAATTCAAATAAATTTATGTTTGTGTGCTTATTCAGTTGAATAATTGTTTGTCATCGCCTTCGATAGTGATCATTTATAGGTAAGCTTTTAGTTGTGTTCCCCCTGAAACCTCCAATGGGATATTTTTTGTAGTATTAATGGATCATTTAAGATTCTAATCAAGTTCAGTTTAGCTGCCGACTTAAGCCGAGCCTTGTGCTAGATACTCGAGACCAAACGTTGCTCTTGCATAGGGCTACAATTTCCGGTAATGTTCGCGTATTTACGCTTAAGTTTTTATGAGCTGTGTTAGATTTTCGTTTTTATTATGATTTTATTGTTAATCTTTGAATTTAAAGTTACTAAAATTGTTCATTAATTGTTTTTTTTTTTATACATTTTACCATATTCTAGATTTTTGAAAATATTATACTTGTAGGTGGGGGGTGGGTAGGCGTGAGTGAGAGTGTGTGCAGGGAGGTTTCAGTCATATTCGTCTTCATACTATATTTTTAAAGTATTTTTTAAATGCCATGTTCAAAATTTTAGACCTCTAGTGGTGGGCGGGAGGGGTAGGGGTGGGACAAGCATACTTATCTTCTTACCATATTTTTCAATTATTTTTTAACAGATGTGGCTAAAATTTTAGGCCTCTACCTCCATTAGAAGTATTTTTGACCGCTGCCCCAAACAAGCAGGAACAGTGTGCAATGATTGTTTTGCCAGATGAGACTGTTCGACTAGTCGAACAGTGGCCAAATATATGTAATTGTTGGACAAATATAATAATGAGGGTTTTCACTAGTCCTCGTAAAATGGTAAATGGTAAATTTACCAAAGCTGAACGACCCTGGATCATAGTAATTTTAGTAGTAAACAAGTAGATTAAAGCTTTATATTTTGACCATTTTCGCTAGGTCGTGGCGTGGGCGTATGCATAATTTAAAACGTGGTTCGATCCGAGGGTGGGTGATAAACATTTTTTTGTTTATTATTTTCTTAAACGTAATTTGCGCTTACTTTCTCTTTGTTGCATAAATTCAATTGATCATTAGTTTTTCTGAGATCTAATGTTCATCAAGAAAGCGTACGGACTGATGACGGACTAAATACGCTTTTGACGATAAAGAATATTAACAGTTTTTCAGTAATAAATTCTAGAGGTACAATTTTACTTAAAAACGAATGAAAATAAATAACAATCTAAAAGACACAAAAATATTAAAAAAAAAAATGTCGATTAACACAAAAACCCCCCCCCCCCCCCCACAAAGAGGCAAAAAACGATATAAGTTTTTATTCGATACTTTGATTTTAACACTTCACAATTTTACGACCATTTTTATAAACAACCCCAAGGTCTCGGAAAGGTTGTATTTTTTTCTCATGTTTTTTTTGTGTCGTAAACTATGAGTTACCATTTACAATTACGATTTCGGACTAGTGAATACCCTCAATATTTATTTTGTATAATATTCTCATATTGCTTATTAATTTTTCTTATTCCAACTTGTGGTTGTTGGGCCGACAGGTTTCTGGGGCAGGTGCACCTGACATCCTTGTGATAAGAAGCAGCTAACTTAATCACAACTTTAGTCACACATTGCCAATCGTTCGGGTTCTCTATTTGAAATGTTACCGACATATCTTTCTCTAAGAAATCTTCGTCAATATCCTCCTCATCTGTTATTCCATTGAACTGCTCAGGCGGAATAACAGTATACCGTTTCACCATCAGATTAATTATAGTCGAGTTCTTAGCACATCAACTAATTACGCTGGGCATTTTGTGATTTAATAATATATTTTTAAATAAACCGTTCCCTGGGTAACGGGTATATCGAAGTCGTATGCTGTCGTTTTTATCTGGAAGCTAATGATATTTACTGTAGTTAAGTGTATCTAATTTAAACAATTGCTTTTACTATAAGAAGAGAAAAAAATTTTAAAATAGGTAATTTTGCTGTTCAACTAGTCAAACAGAGGGGGAAAAATGGGTTTATTTACCTTGTTTACCATGGAAAACGTCTAATTACCTATTAATGATCAATGTAAGAAAAATATTATATAGCTTAATCCAGCCGATATTTATATCTTTGATAAAGCGCGAGTTTTTCACAGATTCGATTTGTTCTCCTTTTTTTTTTAGTATTTTAGCTTACATTCCCAAAAATTCCAGTATAATTAAGATTTTAAACGCATAGCTTTCCACTCCAACCTCCTAGCTAGTTCCCTCCGTTGCGATCTCTCCCTCTCTCTCCTCTTAACACTCACAACTTAAGTCCTGAAAAACAGCTCGCACAATGCTCGTGTCTGAAAGCTGAGGTAAACCCAACATAAAACCCCGAAAAAATAAAATAAAAAAAAAATATGTATAAAAATCCCCTCTCCCTTCCAAGTCGATGGCCGGCGTCATCATAATCAACAACGCGCCGTTTTCCAACTCAGCCACAGGAAGGAAAGCTACTCCTACTCCACACTTCAGCAACGTCCCCGAAGCGTACTTGAGTTTTGCGCGAGCGCCTGAAAGTTGGTAGCAGCAAAAATTTCCATCGTTGGCTTTGGCGGTTTTACAACCTTCGCGTGTCGAGACCACCCCACCGCCTCCACCCACCATCCAGTCACTTGCTGGTTGGTCCCTTTTCTGCTGTTTAGCACACCTAGAAGCGTCGTTCGTCCTCGTCTAGCCGCGGCAACCTTCACAAATGGTAACAATTTCAATTTCTCTGCCGCCTTATCGCACCCTCGCACATATGTGGGACCCAAACCCGTTACCCTCGCGAACGCCCAAACCAAACTTTACAGCTCAAAGTTGCCGCTTGGCGCTGAAAAAGAAAAATGAAAAAAAAGAAAAAAAAACGGGGCGAAATTATTACAAAAAGGCAGCCAAATGTGGGTGGGGTCTGAGAGTGTGGCAAGGCAAAAATGCGTAGCAGATTAGCGATTTAGGGATGTGGAAAATTCGTACGTCTGCCTGCCACCCCTTGGGTTAGGGGTGACGAGATGAAAAGGGTTCCTGAAGTTGGCGTCGGGAATTGTTTGGAGAGACTTGCAACATGAAACGTGGCTCCGGGAGAGGGGCTGACAAACAACGAAAAATGTTAAGCTGCTGCAATTTTCGAAAAACGAAACATTTTGCCGACGCATTTAAATGAGTTAAAAGTCACCTAGTTTGGGGAATGGGGACTCAACTAAATATTACACTGAACTGCAGGGTTAAGGCTATTAAGCAGTAGAAAGATAACGGCAAAGTAATGGGATTGAAAAAGAAGTCCAATACCGGCCTAGTTCCTATACCCAAATAGACTTTCTTGTTTTTGTTATTTTGAATTTTAGTTTTATAAATTGATATGTAGTTGACAAGCAATTCTGTGGCATTGTAGCTTATAAATTCCCTTTTCACTTAAGAAATAAATGGCCATGTTCAGCAGAGAATTTGCTGCCTGATCAAAGGTTAAATTTTTTGATTTTTATGTAGTCTACTTTTCCTCTTGTGATTAATATGATATTTACATGAAGCTTTTCCAAATGACAACTTAACGATACGCCCTAGAAGTATGTTAAATAATAAGATTAGTTTTATTAAGCTGATCAGTGATCAAGTGTCTCTGCTGAATGCGCCCCATGATTCTATTGCTACTGAATTTTTTTTCCTAATGATAAAAAAGCTAGAGTTACAAAAGTTTCTCTAAAACATTGCTTGGACAGATAAAATTTCCCATCATCTTAAATTCTAGTAGCTTAGTGTTCGCTACTACTTAAGGGTGTGAGGGTAGCCTCAACTAATGCTGCTTTGATTAAAAAAAAACGCTGCATATTTTTCTATTAATTTGTGGCAGTCCACAGCTTACACACTCCGCGTACCCTCGCTACGATCCTTTGGGCCGAGACAAAGGCAGTCAATGATTGAAGTGTACCATATCCTACTTTTCAATTGCACCCCAGCACAATTGTATGGTTTATGGGGGGGTAGGCAGACTGACTACTGCTTGTCTATCACACCCCCATCTCCTGGCCCTCTAACCACCTCGCCTCTGCCATTATGCGACTATAATTTTTATGTTACCCATGCACTCGCCTACCAATTAAAATGTCTGCAATGGCAAAACGTTGGACCAGGCCACGTCGGATGTGCTTATGTCGCTAATAAACCGTATTATTAAGTGCGTGGTTGGTTTCGCTCGGCTCTTAAGTGAGGTGGGTGCGCCACTTTCAACTTCCGCCAGCAAATGTATAATTCTATGCCACTGAAGTGAAGTTTACTATTTTATTATTTTTCCATTTCTTCCATGCGAATTAATTTTAAGCTGCTTAAGGAATGAGACGATTTTTCTCGTTATATGTGTAGCGAAATCTTTGATTTATTCTCATTTAATGTATAATGCAAAAAGTGTTGCCTACTTTTTAGCGTGAATCAGGCAATAAAACAGTTTTGTATAGAGGGAGACAAACAGTTTAGTTACGATTTATTATGGCACATGTCTTTTACTGTGGCATGACATAAAGCCCATATACAAAATTTCGACAACAAATTTGAAATATAACTGAAAACTTTGCTGTCCAGCTATAAGGCCCATGGCAGTATGAGAATCCGCTTTGAAAAATCTGCTTATCTTATGAGGCGATCCACCAATGCACACTGGCTCCAATTGCCCAAAATTTTGGCATAAATTAAAAAAAAATGTTGGAATATAAGAAAACAAGTTAATTGCCCTTAAAGGTAATAGAACCATGTACCAAAATAACAAGTTCAAAATATTTGCGGTGGATCCCTGGAATTTTCGCACGACCCTGAAGTTGAGTTTTTTTTTCTGCAATCATTTTATTCTGCTTTTGTTGCTGCAGCAAGTGTACTTTAAAATGATGAAATCAGATATTAATATCAAGTTTAATAATTGTCTTTAAATGGAAAATTAAGCGTCAGGTATGTCTTATTCTAAAGAAAGAGAAAAGTTTATGCTTTTTATGAGTTGTTTGTTTGTTTTTATGTGATGTTGCTGTGCTGTCTTTTAGACGAACCTAACCTAAAAGTCACGAGTTTTGTGGAGTACAAAGTTTTAAGCTACTCCAGTATTCTCGCACCTAAAGATGCAAATATTTTTATCTGAATGTATATAATAAAGCGTAACCAACCGCATTTGCTCATTTTTGCTCGTTTGCGAAATATTTGTTATTGTTGCAGGCAACTTTCAATTTAAACACGCTGAAATGTTTCCAAAATGGATGTGGTAAATCGCAGATAATTTCTGATTGGATCTTTAAAACGATTGTTAAAAAATCTTAAAGCAAAGGAAAATCAACTAATTCTAATCGAAATCTGTTATTATACCACTTATATTAAAAGAATCTGACAAAATGCATTAGGCTCATTGCAAGATTCAACCAAGAACATTATAAATGGCTTTAACCAAGGTCGTCGAGGAAGATGATTTATTAGGAAATGCCAAAGGACGCCCATTTAATCTATGAAGAAGGTGGAATGCGTTTATAAAGAATTAAAGCTGAAAATATTTTCATAAAGCAAAGTCAATACACTTATTTCTCACGTAATCAAAAAATTTTAGGTACAACATTTTATTAAACTTTTTAAAATTGTTTAATATATCGTTTGTTAGAGGAAAATTAAGCTATATTATGCAGGAAATATTTTAATTGTATTATGTGAACAAATTTGGAAAATTAATTTTAACATGAAATCGTAATGTTATATGGGCGGTTCAGGTGGGCGTGGTCGGATCGGTCCAAAAATTTTTTCGTTTCTTATATATGATATTACAATTAAATGTTCCAAGTTACAGCCCTCTAACTATATTCGTTTAATTTATGCCAAAATTTTGGCTTTTGGCGCCACTGTGCAATGAAAGGAAGTGCTGGCCAGCCAGAAAGCAGTGATAATCTGAAGAACTATTATTTCGAAAATATGGCGGGTGCGATTAGACATCCAATTTGAAAATGTTCGGTTGCTTTTGAAGAATCCTAGAATGTGACCAAGCATTATCATGTAAAAACCCATCACTTTTACGAGCCTTCTTCATGCCAAATGCATGGCTCAAACGCACCAATTATTTTAGTTAGAGCTGCGCTGTGATGGTTTTATTGGATGCCAACAGCTCATGCTGTACTGGATCCCACCATTTCCTAGACATTCCGTATATTCTTTGTCGATTTTACCACTTTTCGAGGTGTAGCTTCCGAAATTTTAACGATCATTTAGGATGATTTAAGTGCGCAAATCATTTTTTTAAGTTTTTTTCATCAGATATTTTTATCACATTTTTGTCAAATATCCATATGGACAGTAAGCTCGAGCAAATCTGAATTCAATGCATACTTAAAGTCCATATCAAAGTGATATTTCAGAGTTCACTTTGATTTATTTCGATGTGGACTTTATGTCATGACACCGGCTTTAACACTTGGAGATCGAGTTGCCGACTTGTTTTTTTGTTTATATGGACGTGATAATTTAAATTGTGTCAGAACCAAAAAGAATCTTAACATCGTAACGTTGCAGTTTTGGCTCTTATGGTCGTTTTCTCATCTTTATGTTTTTGCAAACTAGGGAGATATCAGGAAAAAAGCATGCACATTTTCATAATATCTACCTAGATTTGAAAAACATAAAGATGAGAACATGGCCCATAGTTTCTCTTTTTCTTCAGTTTAATTTCTTGACATTTACAAAACATGGAAAATGTTCTTAAAGGGAGGTGGGTAAAGAACCGCTTATTTGTGCTTGTTAACAGAACAGAACCAGTGTTCTTTCAAAAATCCCAAAACAATCCAAAAACCGCCTATGAAATCGGTTCGGTACGGTTCAGTGTATCGATGAGTTAAAGACTACGATATTGTACTTGTGAATTTATAGCCTTTGCAGTACGATCACGTTCTCAATTTAACGTTTATAAAAAGTTTTTGCAATTTCTTCTCGTTCAGAGGATAGACTTACGTTTACTTTTTAAGAGCATCCGCCATTTTATTTTCGCGTATTTCATTGTAGCTGGGAATCCAATTGAAATGCACCGTTTTCGAAATCTTATGACATATTTTCAAACTTATGGACGCCTCCTTTACATCTGTTTTTAAATAATAACTATATTTATAATATGATCAGCTCAACAATAATGGATTTTATGAGCCAGGTAACCGACCACGAAGTGATTGAAATGCTTTCTAAGAATTCCTTTTTTTAAATAAATGCGAAATGTAGTAAGTTTTTTATTAGAAAGTTTGGGAATAGGGAAACGGGATCAGGCGCTATAATATAGTATCTGGGATCCACGGAACCGAACCAAAACTGCGGTACTTTGCTACAAAAACCGTATTATGAACTAAACCGGCGGTTTAAAGAATCTGTGAACCACGGAACCGAACCACTATAAAGAGTGGTATTCAGAGCGGTTTGCATCCCTGCATCTGGTAGCATATCAAAAGTTCTTCCGGCTGTTTCAGGTACACAATTAAGTTAGAACGTTAATTTTCCGTGGTAAAGCTTATTTTGCTTAATTTTCCTGTTGAAGAAAACCCAAATACAAACTTACATATGTGTACGTTGCCTATCCACTCTATCAAGTCTTTGGTTTTAAAGGATTGGTTAAATTTCTCAGCTGAGTTTTAGAACGTTCTAATTGAGCTGTCATCTGTCATTTTATAATTGTTGAATAATTCTAGTGTGCTGGCGTTGCCAGTTCCTGAATTTTTGTACAAGCGATATACATTTATTATCGATATTTGACTATCGATCCAAATCCATTCTTATTGAAATAAACAAACAAACAAACGGAAAGATGTTGATTCATTAGAAAGTAAAGATCACCGTGAACCAACCAAACAAGAAGACAACTGTATATGATTTGTATAATTATTGCTTTTAGACATATGGCGAGTGGACCAAAGCACAGGCCACTTAACAAAGGCTTAAGGTTCGATACGTGCCTCTTCTCTGATAGCAATTTTGCCAGCGAAAATTGTTTTAAATGTCTTGTCAAAGCTTTTTAATTGTGAAATCGATATTAACTAAGCCAGCCTATAAAGGTAAATTTCGAGGCGCGTTTTAGGCCTAGTTCACTTAGGGCCGATTGCCCAACTCTCTCTTTTAATAAAGTTACAAATAACAGACTAAATTTTACGGATTTCTGACACAAAGTACCTATCAAGAAAATGAGAAATCGTCCTTTACTGTATGACTTCAATTAAGTCTATTAACTGCCCGGTCCATTAAAGTGGATGAGTAGGAGCATACTTATAGTACCGTTTAGTTTCTTAACTAAGCTTAAGCATCCTTTGGATTTTACACTTGGCATTTTTAAGCATTTCAAGCAATTTGGTCCGAATTGGCAAAACACAAATTTTTACTTTCAGTGTTTAGTTCTGAGCAGAAGAAATAGTTTTTAGCTTATTTCAATTATATTTTGGGCTTGCCAATATTTTTTAAAAATTATTCTTTAAATATTTTTCAATCTGATTTTTTTAGACACAAATATTGTGTCTGACATAATGTTTTAGTTTTTATGAAAAACATTTATTTGTGGGTATGAAACTGTCAGAGACAGCGTTTCACATCAATCAGGCCTCTGTGCATAAAAAAAATATAAACAACATTCTATATATAAGAAATATATTGTCATTGTCTTTCTCTTTTCGATTTTAGTTTAATTTAGGATTTGTATTTCTGATGATTTTTTGGCAGTAGCAAATTTTTGTTTATTTAAAATTTCATGCCTTAAATATTTTATAGGCACATGTGAACATATATACAAATGTTCTCTGTTACATAAGTCCAAACTACAATAAAAAAGAAGTAAATAAAAAAAAGGGCGAGGGGAGAAAAATATAAAATGGCTAGTCCAATTTTTTCGAAGCATTTGCATATTCAAATAATTTTTTATAAAATATTGCATAAAAAATGCAAGAGGAAACAGCATAGAAAAATCAGCGCCTGCAAAAGTATCCAAAAAAAATATGTATTGTTCTGTTTCAATTAATTTCATTTTAAATGAAACATAAATATATATTTTATGCAGGCACACAATAGAATTTATTATAAATGGGGATTTCTTTGTGTTATTCCCCCGCACATTTCTTAAGTGCAGCTTCGTCTCCATTGACCTGCACACATGGCGTATGCGTAATGTGCTGTGTAACAGGTAACAGCAGTGCCCATAGATTTCAGTTAACTGCAACGCAATGTTGACGTGTTGTCGTCAACAGCATCCTGCTCAGCGTCGTCATCATCATCATCCTACACCTCCCCACCGCCACCACCGCCGCCATCTTCATCAACTTCATGATGAGAATTCATATGCAAATCCAAAACGCAAATCAGCATTAGGGCGAGACTCCGGTTCCTGTCTCTGTGTGCGAAGAATGCCAAATGGTTGGCCAGATGAGGCGTGTGAAACCATTTGTGAGCTGTGCGAGTTTGTATGTGAGCAGGTGAAAGTGCCGGAAAAGTAGCTCAGCAAACAATAAGCGGCAGTTAATGCACTTTACATAGAGGAAATTTCAATGCAATTTGTGCAGATGTGTGCTAAAGCATTTTAAGACACTTAGCCGGCTGAATGAGTTGACTTAAGGCAGGCTTAAATGTATTATAATTGCTTATAATATATAATAAGGTTTAATCCATTCTCACAAACCCACTCACTGAAGTTATTAGCATAAAATCCATAGAAATTTTTAAAGTTTTTACTTCTACTCAAATGATGTTCTAGGTATTTATGTATTTCATTTAAAGTCTTTTTAGGTGGCACTTCTAACCCTTGAATAGAAACAAACCTTTTTAAAATCAAGGCAATATCTTGTATTCCACACTTTCCACATGTTGCCACAAAAACCGGTTTATTTTACTATGTCGCAACAGCAGTTTATACTGTCGGTGTGCTGACGGCGCTGTGCATTTTTTTATACACAGTTGATAGGGAAGTGCCAAACGCTGGTACCTTCGCATTTCAAATTCAAATCGTACTTGTAAACTGACAAATATAACATGAAACATTTAAGCGTTTTTAGATTGAGGCCTCAAATTAAAAGATTGCAAATAAACCCACACGGTAGCTTGCTCGTAAGCAAGGCGACAATTGGTTGGATTTACAGACTGAATTTTGTTATTCTTCATACTGCAATTTCATTGAACCGCAGGATATCTTCTAGCTGCCATGGGATAGCTCAGTCGAGCTTATATTTAATGATTTTGAATAAGCCAAAATCTGACATCTATTTGGGTTGGCAAGAAAGTTATGTTGGATTTTGGATTATAATCTTAAGGTGCAAGGTCGGAGCTATATGATGGATGAGCCATCAATTCCCAATTCAGCTACGACCATAATGAAAAAGCACACCCGTGCTATTGGCTTATCCGAGATGCTCCTCCGACATGACTTTCTTGACAACCCAATATATCTGAAATTTATTAAAACTTCGGCACTCGCGGAGATTGCAAACCTTTTGGTATTCGTGAATGATAATATAATCTTCTCTAAATCTTAAGAATTCTGTCAAACTCTTCCAAAGAGAAGAAGAAGAAACCATTTATTCTTAAAATCGTCAGGAAGTCAGAGAATTTAATTGTATTAATCAAAATCAGGGTGTCAAACCGGAACCCGAACCGGAACCGTATACCGAAAAGAACCGATTGAAACTCAGAACCAGAACCGGAACCGGAACCGTTATTATTTATTTTTTGCGTACCGGTATTTCGGAACCTTTATTTTTGGAACCGTAATGACCGAAAAGAACCGAAACATTGTACCGGTACAGTTTCGGTTCTGAGTTTTTTTTTGTTATTTCATTTTTATTTTCTTCAGGGTAAAACGCAGGGTAAACGTAAGCAAAAACTTACAAATGTAAAGTTAAGGGACCATCTGGTATATACTGAAATTTTCAATAAAAATAACAATTTCATCTTATTTCGTTGCATATATTTTGGTTCAATAAATTTCAAATATTATTAATTTGTCCTAAATTTTTGCATTTATAAAGGAAATGAATTAATAATTGGCCCAAATGGACTTAACCTAATAGCATGGACAAATTGTGATCGGTAACGTTATCTGAAAACAGTGTATTTAACATTTCATCAGATATCAAAAGATCTTCTTGCTTTTCTATTATTAGGACATTTTTTCTGAGGTACAGTTTAATATGTTTAATTTTCCTTCTTAATAACTACTTTTTGTTGTGTAGGTTGCTACCATTTCTATTATATCTTCGGATTGAAGGATTTTTAAATTATACCGGTTCATACCGGTACATACCGGTACGTACCGGAATACCGAAATAAAAGCCAAGGTACCGGTACGGAACCGAATACCGAAATAAACAAGAACCTAAACAGAACCTTTTACCGAAACATTAGTTTCGGTACGTACCAGAACCGGAACCGGAACCGAAATTCGATTCGGTTTGATTCCCTGATCAAAATGCATCATCACAATTGATTTTATAAAGTTTGTAAAAGAAAGCATCTGATTTTTATAAAAAATCATTTTAAAAGTACTTCTTAAAATTATTCTTCCTCAGAGTCAGTTGTAAGCTTGAGAGTACAGACATTGGTTTGCATCAAATTCTGCACCTGTTCTGTTAATAAAAAGATTTTGGAGGAGGGCTTCAGTTTAATTATTGAATATATGTTGTCCTGCCACTTGATATAAATTTAAAAACGATCTTAACTAAAGAAGTGGGTCCTATGGGAGAGCTAGAGCTTAACTGATGTAGGTAATAAAGGAAGTAAAATTCCGGGGAAGTAAAATTCCGTCAATGATAAAATGTTTAAAATTTAAAATTTTGAATTTTTCTAAAAAACATCATTTAATAATTTTTTTTCAAAATTAATCAGGCCAAAGAGCCATCTGATGGTAAGCATATTTAATTTCCCCTCCAGAGACATAATTCGTTTTCAATCTAACAGTCAAATTTCTTGTAATGATAATCCATAACCACCATCAACCCTATTTTCCTCTCCCCGCCTCATGCACTGCTTCACCTATCTCCCCCCCTTCCTCATCACCTTCACACACTTCATTTCTTTTATTACAAACACAAATTGAAACATAATATTGCCAGACATTGATGCCCATTTCCTTTGGCAGCAACCGCAACAACTTTTGCCTCTCTGGCCACTTAACCGCATCCCTCCTTCCACCCTCCCCGCCCCATACCCATTAACCAACCATCATAGAGGTGCGTAAATAAAAAAAAAAGTATATAAAAAGAAAGGAATGCCCCCTGCACATATGTTCGGGAGTGTCCCCCCCCTTCCCCCTGCATTTTCTTTCCGTTCTCCACTAGGCAGGGATTTTTATTTACAACAACAACTCTATGCTTATCAGCGATTTCAGGGATGCGTGAGAGTAAAAAAGAGAAAAAACATTGGCAGCAACAACATGCAGCAGGACACAAATGTGCAATTGGTGCGCACAATATTTTTAAAGGCGGAGCTTTTTTTGGTCCTTTTTTCACGCACACGCAACTCTCACTGGACAGCACACAGAAAAAAAAAGTAAAACCGAGTGTCGACGAACGCGGCCTACGACGCCGCAGCGGGGGGCATTATTATCAATGAGGCAAAAAATACAAAAAAAAAAGAACCGAACCAATTCTTCTTCTCATCATACCCCAAAGTAGGCGTACCAGCAACAGCAGCAGCAACTGCGGCAGCAGCAACGGACTGCAGTCAGGGCTGCATACAAGGAAATCTACTTACTCAACGCCGACCAGGCCAGACATCACAATTAATGCCAACCCACACACACACGCACACACACAGACATGCACAGCAGTTAATGCCACCCAACAGTCAGCAGTTGGCCTCCCCCTTCCCCCTTAGTGCTATAATTTCCACGCAGCAACAAAAATTGCATTTTATTTTTCGTTTTTGCGCCTCGCAACCAACGCATTTTCCAGTTTTTTTTTTCCACCTTCCCCACATTTGCAAGGCCTACGCATCATGTGCAACGTTAGTCAATGCATTAGCTGTACATCCACCCCAAACCCAATCCACACCACCCCCCTCTAGAGGTGCGAGAGGCGATTGCGTGCATTTGTATGTGTGCTTGTTTGGTATAGCCTAAAAGTAGGCAAATATTTTCCCATATAAATGGACAGCAAATGTTTGATAGAGGTTTTTCAGGGATTGATGCCATCTAAATAATGTTGTAATTATGATGTGTATAAAATATTTAAAAAAGAAAAACAATGACCTTTAAATTGGTCTCTCGAAACGGACGATAAACAGATCAATTCAAATAAATAGTCTGAGAAACTGAACAATTCAACTTGTCTGGAAAAGACTTCTAGACTAAAATTTTTTGTTAAATTTAATGAAGCTCTGATTTCATATGCGTAATCTCAACGAAAAGATACTCCAAGAAGCATATGGCACATGTAAGTGTTGAAGGTAAAGCTGGATGTGGTGTGGTTTAACCAATTCAGTCTTATATATACCCAAAAATAACCAGCTAATGAAACATTTCATCCGATAGTGCACAATCCCACCAGTCCTTTATTTTTGCTAATTTTGCCATTTCTTGTTTGCTTCAAGCACGAAGATTTTTCATAACATGAGCCTACACGTTGCCATAGGCAGACCTACGTTCTTTCTATCGTGATGGAGATCGCAGTTGCCCTCGATGTCCGCGGTGGTCTGTTGTAGTTGTATGACGGACTGTTCTGACAACTCTTGGACAATTTGTTTGCAATCGTTTACTGATATTGAATTGCAGGATATCGGGCCAAGCGACTTAATAGCATACTGGCTGTTGGAAAAAATGTTCTGTATTAAGGACTTCCTTATCTGCGACTTACCCTAATCAAATCTTAAGCAAACTACTCTTTTTTTTAAATATATCGAGGTTCAGGGGCTCAAGCAACCGTTTCGCGAATCGAACCCAAAGAGTCCTTCACATATCGCGAATACCATTCCATTGCCTTTTTTGTTGTAATTTTTTCGCAAAGTATGGCCAATCCAGCTCCAGATTTTTGTGTCAACGCCTTCCTGTCTAATTCATTGTAACAGGTCACTGTTTTGAATTCTGAAGCACCGGTTGACGAAGGTTTGACATGAAGAATGACATGAAGAATTTGTCATTTTAAGGAGATCTGGCATTGCATTTGACTTGAATATGTTGCACATCTTTACACTCAGAGAAAAAAGCGAGCAGATCGTGCTTGATATCAAGCAGATTTTGTGTCAGAAGTTCGGCAAGACAGAATCTTCTTGGATCCAAAAAGAAAATACTGAAATTAAGCATGAATTTTGAAGCTCGATCTGCTCGGATTTAAATTTAGTCGGCTTCATTTCACGCATGATTTATTCTCCAATTCAAGAATAGATCTTCTTGAATGAAGGCATTTTAGAACAAAGTTGCCAGAGAGCGAGAGAACGAAATGCTCTCATTTTAAACGCCTCACCTCTCTTTCTACCAAACTCAAATCGAGCGCACAAGTCTTCTCGATTTCAAGCAGATTTCTTCTTGAAAATTCAAGACGAAAAAAAACTAAATTGAAGCCGATTTCAGTCTTGCCTAATCGTGCTAGATTTCTCTGAGTGCACCCAACATTCCATACGCTACTTTAGCTTTTTGGAGGCGTACAGCCAAATCAGCTTAACTGCCGCCGTCGTCTGCAACTACGCTCCCGAAATAGCTAAACTGCTCTATCGGTTGTCCATCTAATACCAGAGGTTGGGTGTGTCCGTTGCATAAGCTAAGCGATTTTGTCTTAGCTGTATTTATTTAAAGACCAAATCAATGAGGGAATGCGTTGGAATGCATATATACTGCCGCTCAACTGAATAGGTTCAACACTTCCAAACAAGAAAAATGGCAATATCTCTTCATCCAATTTATCAATTTAAGAAGACAAATTTTGTTGAATAGAATAATAACTCATTAGTGAAACTCAGAAACTTGAGGTTGTAAACACATCTAGATATACTATTTTATATATTTTTTCAAAATCATTACAAAAATTCTGATTTTTTTTTAGTATTTTTTACAGCCTCCTATGATTAAAATAACTTCATACAAGCGATTTGTCAAAGAATTATAATAGTTCTCGATAACTTCAATAGAAATGGTTGACCAGGCTTTTAAAATTACCTTAATTAGTGTCGGAGAATCATCAAATTGTCTTATAAATGTATATGCAACGGAAGCTGAGTGAGAAAAGACAATACAAACAACATTTTGTATCATGTTGGGAGTTTTGCAATTATTCCCTCTGAGTCAGACTATAGCGGCTAATATTAATTTTGAATCGTTGTATCTGAGGACACAGACCTTTAAGTAAAAGGAAATTATTACCATGTGTTCTACAAATCGTTTTGGACCCAAATAAGGACCCTATTCCCATGCGATTTGGGTCGTTTTTGGGGTCGAAAGTGTAAATTTGTAGAACACATGGGATTAAAATGAAATTGGTCGTATGTGGCATAGTATGTGATTTCTAATAAAAATTATTTTCTTTCTAACTGTTTCACCTTCAACAGCTATTGACGTCAGCTTTAAGATATTTATTATTTTTTTTCCAACTCTGGCCCTAGCTTTAACTTTGGCTAATTTGTGATAAAAAATGACTATCCCTGGTTCCTCACATAAGTTGCCTTCTTTTTGCCCTAATTTCAATGATTAAACTAATCGCATACAATTTAGTTTTTTTTGTTTCCCCAAATATCTAACCTGAAATTATGCTAAACTCTTAACTGTTTTCCTGCAAGACAAAAAAAGACATCGCCCCTTCAAATTAGCAAAATTTTGCTCTGCACTTGGTCTAGCCTCTGACCACATCATAAACTAATCAGACCAGACAAGGTGCGGTTCCCCTTCTCACTAGCCTGAGCTTTGGTCAACAAAATGTTGCATACTTTATGGTGCAGTGCAAAATAATATTCGCGTGCCGCATAAAAAAAGCGAAATTTTTTTTATAATACCACGCCTTCGACCACTCACTCGCTTGCTCTACACTCCTGTTGTTATTGTGCGATTGAGTGGCATGTAGCGTTAGTTACACAGCGCCCCCAAAAGTAGGCAACATATGCAGCAAACGATCTAAAGTGATGTGAGTAACTTTGACCCGTTTTGTGGCCAGAAAAAAATTCGAAAAGCAAATCAAGAACGCACTTTTTTTTGTACTTTTGATGTGTTTGTAAAATAATGTTGCCCACCAAATGAAACACCAAAACATCATCAATGATAACAAATACGAAAAAGGATGGAGGGGCTAAGCTGTATACACACAGACGCACAAACACACACACACAGGCATACTCTAACTAAGCCTTGATGCCAATTCATTTTGTGTTTGATTGTTGCATATTCGCAGTTGGTTATGCACTTTCCAATGGTAAATGTTCCTATTGAAAAAGAGGACACAAAAATGATACAAAAATTGTTTTAACAAATATTTGGCTTAAGAAATCTAGGTGGATATTAAGAAAATTGATGTTGACTACTTTTATGGCGGTACAAAAATATCTATGCTTGTGTTTACGACCCGCGTATGATTTACAAAGCGGCCTACAAGTAGGCATCATATTTTTTCTTAATATCCACTTAGATTTCAAAAACATGAAAATGAGAAATCGGCCCTTAGTTGGTTAAAAAAATAAGAAGAGCCAATGTCCCCACCCTCAAACAAAAGTGATCATCAAAATGACACTAAGTAGTCATTAATTTATTACTCGAAGTATCAAATCAGATTCCCAGTAAAGTCGGGAATTGCTCCTGAAAATTTTAAAGTTCATTCAAATAAATTATGATCATTCATTTAAAAAATGATTTTAAAAAAATTATTATTTTAGTTGTAGAAAATACTCTAAGGACCATTTTCTAATGTTTCCATTTTGTAAATCCAGGTGCTTATTAAGAAAATATAGGTTGCCTACTTTTAGGACGCTCTTAAAATATCTTTGCTTGTGTCTACGACGACACACGTAAGTTTTTAACCGAGGCCTTTAAATAGGCTACATATATTTTCGAAATAAGCGCCTGGATTTACAAAAAAGGAACATTAGAAAATTAGAACATTAATGTTTGTGTTTTTGGAAATTGTCTGGGTATCCAAATATAAAAGGGTATTAAAATTTCTGTGTGTTGAGCCTTTCGATTCGTTTTTCCTATTTCACTGCAGTTGGAATTATTATTATTTTTTTTTTTGCTTCCAATTGTTGGTTGCACTTTGTTCATTTCTCGCGGCAAATGCAAAGCATAAAAATAAGTACAAATGCAGCTTTGCTCTTCTCTATGTACAATGTGTGGAGAGTATGTGTGTGTGTTTGTGTGTGTATGCACCTGCAGCATTCGCTTTTTAGTTGCAGCCAACAGCAAAGTTTCGAATGCCCCCGCTGCTCTGTGCTTGGTGAAAAAAAAATAAAAATATATAGAAATTTCAACGGAAACGCTAAAATTTTATAATGGTGCACACACGGCGTATGAGTGTTGCACAGTTGCCATGGCCAGCGGCTGCATGGTAGTTGATGGCGACAAGAGCTGACTTTTTTTTTGTTTGTGACTTATTTGATACGAAAATTACTTAGAAAATGCCAAAAGCTATAACAGAAACGTTGAAGACCTTTTTGATGATTGTTTTATTAACCTACAAATTCAAGGAAATGAAAATCCCCCTTTTAATCAAACCCTTAATTAACTTATTTGCTCTATTGTTCAAATAGCGCGTATATTATTCATGCTTTCACAAAAATGACCATCCCTTTATGTACACATATCACTTATGTATGTACAAGTGTATCCCTTTCAAAAATGCATATATCATATATATTGCACATATTTTTTATGTGTCATACCCCCGACATCGCTTGGCTAAAACCATGACTGGTAACTAATTTGAAACTGGCACCAACTCGTCATGTTTCCACATTTTTTTCTTAATTTTAATTTTTTTTTGGAAAATAGAAACAACGACAACATTCGGGGCCTGCGCCTAAAAGTATGCAGTAGCATTGCAAGTTTTTATATTTTTTTATTTTTGTAAATGCTTTGACCAATCGTTGGTGTTTTTTTAGGGCACGCGAATCGTTTATATATATTTTATAGTTGTACCCGAATTTAATGCAATTTTATTTCGGAAACAGTTGAAATCGAAATTTAACGAACAGTATGAAAAGCTAACTAAGTAAAGTTTAACTAGCAAAATAGCTTTAAGTGAAAACAAAATTGGAAGTAAAAGTTGCCCGCTGAAATTTTCTTAGCTTGTCCTTTATTGACCAATTTCCCATTTATGTAATAAAATATATTAATAAATAGGTAAAGGCAAAACAGTTTAGTTTCATTATAAGTGTCATTAATCAACAACAATCATTGGCATTTTTTTGTTAGAAAGATTGTGTAAAGAAGCATTGGCAATTTGTTTTTATATTTAAATATTTTGTATCGATTGCAGCTTTAAATTTGGTTAAGCTTTTCTGCAAACCCAAAAGTATTAAAACTACTTTAATGGTCAAATTTCAACCTCTGTGTACGATTCTCAACTAGATCTTCGAACCAGTTCGAAACTGGAATTCCTAATTTTTTTGTAAACCGAACATTAAACCGTACTACATACGAAATATAGCAGAACCTGTTCCTGTTTCGAAACTTCATTTTCGGATCGTTTTAGTTAAAATAATTCACCATTAAAAATCTGTCCTACTGCTTAGCAACTTTCTTGGTTTTTTGTACGTTTCATATTTAAATGAATTGGCCTGACCAAAAATGTAGTTGATTTATAATTACCCGACATTCTGAATATAATTTCACTAATTTCCAAACATTAACCTTTGATAAATTTAAGTTTGGTATCGCAAACTGGAGCTCCGAAAATTTGTTTGGGCTTGCAGTCCTGATTAAACTAAAGTTCTATCAAAATCTTTTAGTTGATGCTCCGTCTGTTCGTATGAACGCACAGATCTGAGAGAAGGAAAAAGCTAAAGGTTTAGAGCATGTACTCCATATACTTGTGACTAATGCCTTAAATTTTAGGTTCCTTTTCATCGCTAGGAAATGTAATCAATTAATAATAAAACAAAATCAACGCCAACTGTTTATTTTTAAAATAAATTAAAAAATTGGTTAACACTGCGTATGAGTGATTAAAAACTTAAGTGACTCTTCGCGTCAGTTGAATCATAATTTTTATACTACATATTTTTTCTTATACACCAAAACCTAACAGATGAGAAGCTAAGAAAATAACCTTAAAATAAACATACAAGGGATGTCCCCTATAAAGTTGTTTTGTACACATACAAAAATTTTTATTTTTTTGTCACAAAATTAGTTTATTTTTTTTCTTATCAATTTTATTTTTATTGATCTTTTATAAATTATTTAAACTTATATCATTCGCAATTTTGCAGTTAGACTGTTCAAACCCTTTGGAGAATTATAGTTCTCATCATTATTAATCGATTCACTGTACATCGATTTCCAATCAGATAAACGATTGTCGAGTAGGGCTGAGTAATCTGGTAAGCTTTCATGTCGTATTGTTTTGAATGTCAATTGACAAGCTTTTCACAATAAAAACAAGGCGAGATAAGGGACTACTCTAGATTTCTATGTCTCATGCGTCCGAACAGTGGGATCCCAGCCTTATAAGCAAAATAAATAATTACGCTGAGCAGCACCGGCAGCAACCGTGATGGGCAGCACTTACCATTTTTCCACAAGAGATTCGGTTCGAGGTTCGGTTCACAGTTATTCAAAAGTCGGAAATTCGGGTTCGAACCGGTTCGGTCAAAACCGGCTTGCAGCCCTGATTAAAACTCCCACCAACTTCTTCAAATTACGCAACATTCATCGAAACTGTTCTGCCCACCCATTTTAATAACTTCAACAAGATAATGAATATATAATGGTTCAAGACTGCAATCATAGAAAAAATAAAGAATTTCATACTTGGATCAAGTGCATTCGAGCACAATAGTACGATAAGAGTGAAAGTTTTTGAATCAAGAGTGAATTTCTTGATCGATGAATGAATTTTTAAGTGCGAATTTCTTGGAACTAGAATTTTAATACTTGATCTAAGAATGAAAAATTCTTATTCCAAGTAGAAAATTTTAGAATCAAGAGTTTGAATCATGAGCGGAGTATTCTCAAATTCAATAATCTCCAAGTTTTAAAGTGCTCTCAAAGTTTGCTTGCCACTTTTACCTCCTAAAAATACTAATTTGAGAACGAAAAATTCTCTATTTCAGAAACGATATTCTTAAAAATTCAAATCGAATAAATTTTGTTTTCAAGAGCACTCGTACTCAACTTATTCATTCTAATTTTCTCTAAGTGTGCCCAAGATCATATTAAATCAATTTCTGACCGAAAGGTCCCAATTTTTTAAAATATACAAAAGCTTGCAATTGACATAAACAACAGAAACAAAGCTACAGTTGTTATTTTACAGCTCGCGAGCCTCCAGTGAGCACATCACTGATGAAGTGGCTACAAAATAAGATCAAGTTAGATCCTTGTTATGTCAAAAAATATTTCATATCTCTCGTATCTCTCTTCAACTGTCCAATCAAGCAAATTACTCAAGTTTTTGGGTTCGATTATTTAATTCATTTTTATATGACAACTTTCCACACTTGGTACATAAATTTTTATTGTATTTATGAGTTTGATTTTTGGTTGTAATAAAAAATATTTAAAATTTTCTTGGATGTGTTCTCCACTCAAAAAAGTGAAACAAATATTTGATTTGTTGCTAGCTCTAACCGACCCCAACCCTTATTCCCACACACACACTCACATCAAGTGCAATTTCTTTTAATTTCTTCAGCACGATTGCGTAGTTGGGTTTCGAATTTGAATTCTCATTAGACTAAGTTGTCAGGCCACAGCTTCGAGACCGACTCGAGACTGACAGTTGCCTTGTCTCAAGCAGCCAACTGCACCTCCCCCAAAAACCAATGTCGTAACCACAAAAACTTTTGAGCTACCCCCCGCCCAACAACCCTTTAGCAAGATGAGAGAGAAAGGGAAAGAGAGAGAGGTAAAAACTAATGCATATGTTTAGGCATTTTAATTTATATACGACAAGACCGCCCCCACCCACCCACACACACACACACACACGTCTTCTAAGAAAGCTGAAGCATAGACTAACCCCAACTCCCTCGACTTCAATGTCGTCTCCGTTGATAAAAGCAACTTCCATTTCATTTAAACTACAATTTCCTTGACAGTGCACAGAGAGGCAACCCCAGGGCAAGGCAGGGGTTGGGGCTAGGCTGGGGCTAGGGGTGTGGGTGGGCAACCCTTTCACGCACTTATGAGTTAAACGCAAATTTTCTTAGCTGCCTTTTAGGCACTGGGAAAAAGGAAGAGGGAGGCTGCCTTCGTCTGGAGAAATATGTCATCGGCAGTTGGCAGGGAAGAGTAAGGAGGAAGCACTCCGGCCTGCCCGACTAGTGGGGTCGGTGGTAATTCATTATGCGTGTGCTTAGAAGGCTTTTGCCATTGTAGTGGTGTATCGTGTGTGTGCAGTCTGCTTTTAGGCGCAGACAACAACAACAACACATGTTTACTACCCCTGCCAGCTTGTTAGTTTTCCTTTCACATTGAACTCCAAGATGCCAGAAACCCGCATACCTCTCATTTGTATGAAGCACACACTTTTAGGCCCATTGCCGAAAAAGGGGTTTTGTGCGACGACTTCAAAAGCAACTTGAGGGAGACGAGAAAATGTTGCGGCAAATGGCAAATGGAAATAAATGCTTGGATTTATAATCCTCCCCGTGTGTGTGTGAGTGTGTTTGAGTGTGTGTGCCTTCCAGGTGAAGCTCGCAACAAATTACTTGCCAATTTTGGCTAAGTCAAGGTTGCCAGACAAAAATTTTCAACATAATCCAATGCCAAGCCATGAAGACTCCCGATGGAGTTGTTCCATTGTCTCAACTTCAAATTCACAAAAATGTCCAAAGACTTTGTCCAGTCCACACACACATCATCATCCCCTCCTCCCCTTCCTTGGCCTTTTTCTTGTATCGTTTTAATTAAGGGTAAATTTGTACGTTTTCTTCTTCTCATTCGTGTGGTTGTTTCCTCAATAGTTAGGAGGCAATGCGCCTTAAGTAAAGGGTAAAAGAAATTCAAAGACGACGCTTGGACTCAACTCCAGCACTGACCTGGCTCGACCCACCCGCATGCCTCTCTCATCTGTCTAGTCAAAGTCTTGGCGAAATGTTGGAAAATGCCATTTGGTTTTCTTTTGCTTGATTAAAGAGTTAGCTGGGGACTTGTAGGTGGGCAACCAAAATGTACGACAAAATTAGAAAACAAAGTAACAAAAATTCTAAATGCATAGTAAAGAAACTTGGTAGATGAAGAGATCGTAAGTAAAACACAAAACACTTTGTGACTGACTAGCTCCAATTCAAGAGGCTGAGTGAAACTTTATTCAGATTTTGGTCATTTTAAAATACATTTTTTGGGTTGGAACCCCGCTACGCATTACATATACGTGAGTTGCTTGGGTTTTCTTGAATTTGTTATGTACTAACAAATGTGACGCAGGGGTTTTCGGGTGCGTAATCTTAATCTATTTTTGGATTAAATGGTGTCTTCGTTATGGTTTGAAAGACCTTTTCCCATATCCGAAATGACACCGGCTGCTCTGGTGTTGCAGGAGGATCCATCCTCCAAATCACGTTTTTAGACTTTTCTCGAAGGCAATACGCTGCCGTTGATTTGGAATAATTAAAATAAATACAATAGTAACTATAGCATTAATTAATAATGAAATCAATTAATAAATTTAAAAACAATACAATTTCTCTGAAATTGGGTATTCTTAGCGTAAACTTAATGAGTTGAGCACATTTAAACAACTAGCTTCAAATCAGGGTTCTCAAAATATGACTCAAAATAAAGAAGGTCTATATTTTGAACACTGATATTAAGTTAATATCATTATACACTTGAAAAGTGTTTATTAATTTTGCCCAGAAGCTTGTAACGCATAGAAATATTCATTTCCGACCCCATAAACTATATATATTCTTGATCAGGACGACGAGCTGAGTTCATTTCCGCTTGTCCGTCCGTCCGTCTGTCCGTCTGTCTGTCCGTCTGTCCGTCCGTCCGTCTGTCCGTCTGTCTGTTTCTACGCGAACTAGTCTCTCAGTTTTAACGCTATCGAGCTGAAATTTGTGCACAGAGTCTTCTTTTTACTGCACGCAACTAATATGTCGGAACCGGCCGGATCGGATGACTATATCATATAGCTGCCATAGGAATGATCGGTCTAAGAACTAGTTCTAGTTAGAAAAACTTTTTTGTTTTCCATCGTAGCGTCACTAACCTTGTTAAATGTTAGTTTTATATGGTCTTACATAATTCTGGAAAAATTTATCAAAATCAGATCACTATAGCATATAGCTGCCATAGGAACGATCGTTCGAACAATAAGTCTTTGTGAGAAAAACTTTTTTGATTTCCATCGTAGCGTTTCTAATCGTAGTATTTATTTGTTTTATATGTTTCCACACAATTCTGAAAATTTTTTATCAAAATCGGACGACTATAGCATATAGCTGCCATATAAACGGTCGGTCAAAAAACTAGTTCTAGTGGGAAAAACTGTTTTGTTTTCCATCGTAGCGTCACCAATTTTGGTATATATTAGTTTCATATGCGTCAACACAATTCTGGAAGATTTGATCAAAATCGGATGACTCTAGCATATAGCTGCCATAGGACCGATCGGTCGAAAAATGTGCTTTACTAAGAAAAGTTTTTTTTTATGGTATCAAATTTTTATTATCAATGATTCAAAATATTTTAATTTTTTGTTATCTATATCCTATATATATTTTATCGGTTAAATCAGTTGGAGTAAAGTTTTTCAAGTGTATTAAAACTTCGGCACAGTCGAAGTTAGCTTTGCCTTCTCGTTTTTATTTAAGGGGGTATTCTACGTCTGAAAAATTAGTTTTTCGATTTTTTTGTTGTGCCTTATTATTATAGCTTGGACATTCTGCTTTCATCCCCCATTTTCAAATATTCGAAATAGTTTAGCAGATATATTCATTTTAGTGGAGCAATGTTATGCTAACGTGCGTATTTTCAACGTTACTCAAAACTTTAACAGCGTTTTTCTCGAAACCACGTTTTTTAACCTGGTAGCCATGATTGCGCCAGTTTTACTAAATCGATTTTGATCAGCCATATTGCAATCGACGCAAAATTGATGTAATTCTGGTCCATACCTCAATCAAGAGGACAAACATTTTTTTACTATTTTTTTAACACTAAACAAAAAAAAAAAAAAAAATTTTAAACGCACAGAGAAAAAAATTGATATGAAATGGCAGTCATTTAAACAATTTCACTCCGTATAAAGATTAATTTGTATGATAAAAATATCAATACGATCTTTTTTATTAAAAAAAAAACATTCGGTCCGAACTCGAGACCCGCATTACACGAATGGAATGACGCCTCAACGCAGTAGCCAACGCGCTTAGGATAAACGTCTAAGAGACTAAGTAAAGTATGAAAAATTTGATATTTCTAAAAGATCAGTTTAACCAGCAAAGATTAAATGATCTGATTTTTTTTCGTGCGGCCGCCAATTTAAAAAAAAAAATTTAAAATTTTGATTGAGATACGGGCCAGAATTACATCAATTCTGATCATAACCTAATTTACCGATTTCGATTCCGATAACCTGGAGTCCCGGAATCATGGCCACCACCTCTGCACCTTTTTTTTAGACCTAAATTGGCAGGCCGATAACTTTTTGAACAGCCCTCGAAAGCCAAACATCTTTTTTATATTTTATTATATAGTTAATTAATAACATAAATCCAAAAACCATACTGAAAAGCTCTTATGACTTTCTCTCCAGAATTTTTTTAAAAACACTCATAAAACACTGTTCAAAGGTAGAAGACCCCCTTAATTAATAAATAAGACAAAACAAAAAACCGAGACAAAAAATTTTAAGTTCATAGCTTTACTAATTTCTGAGATAAGGCTCGGAACCACTTTTAAACCACTTATTTAAACTAAACAGGAAAATTTTTAAGAAAGTAAAAACGAGTTCACGGTGTATATCTCAAATAATAAAACTCAGAACCACTTTTTAACCGGTTCTAATCCTCATTTGAACAGCTTCATGGGCTTAGGACCTAGCATATGTTATACATAGATAAAATGGTTGATTTTAATTAAAATATATTTAAATTTTACTGTCAGTGTCGTTTTAAAATTTGTATAATATGTAAACTCTCTTTGGGAACCTTCTTTGGACATGAGCGGGTCTGATAAATCCAGAATACTACCAAATTTTCAACAACAGTTTAGTTCGCAAGATAATAATCAATATAAATATATATTTTGATCTCCTAAGGAAAAAAGCAATATAATAAAATATAAACCGAAAGATGAAAATAAGCGTACCTCCTTATTTTAAAATTCTTACAATAAAAAAGTTAATTTTCAGAACCTTTTCTTTTCATTTCGCTTCCTAGAATTATCCACCTATATAGAACCCCAGAGATCATACAAATGAATGTTAATTAAGAGCCCAAGTTGAATCTACAGGCTATGCTTCGCCCTTCCTCTCTCCTCTCCTGCCCTAGACCTTTGTGAATTTCTAAGAAGTGAGAAAAAAGAAAAAATGCGCCCAGCTTCAAGCTCCCTTGGCTATTCACATGGAACACACAGCTTCATTTGTGTGCCAACCACTGTCCTTCAACCACAACCAGCCAAAGGGAGGTGGAGCAGTGAGAGGTGGACGCCCAACGTCTTGGCTGAGCTAACGAAATGTTTCATTAGAGCCATGTTAGCCGCAAATGGCAGAAGCAACCCCAACCCAAATTCTGACAACTAATTTTGCAGGCACAAAGAAGCTGAAAAAAAAAACAAGTTCCGAAGATGAAAGTCGAGAAAAGTTGTATTTGGCATAGGGTTAGCTCAGCTTCTTTCTTTTTTAATGGTCATTGGGATTTGGGCATATCGAACTTTGTGCGGTCTTGGTCTCACTCCAACTTTCTGTCCTTTTTCTTGCAGGAAACCATACCAGCAACACCGGTCACCAACACCGACTCAACCAGCAGCGTGGTCGGTGTGGGAGTGGGCACAGGCGTTGGCGCAGGCGGAGGAGGAGGAGGAGGTCTGGGTCCTGCCACTCTGGGTGATATTGTCAGCGGCTTGGGCGGAGGCGGTAGCGGCGGCGGAGGCAGCAGCAACAGTGAGTCCGAGGCTTATGCGGGCCTGATGAAGGACGCCGATAAGCTGAAGCTTATGCTGCTAGCCTGGAACTATCAGAACTCCACAGCGGTACGCAATGGCACCGAGGGACCCGACCTCAGTGTGGTGGGTGGCCTCTGGGCTCAGTATCAGAATGCTTTGGCCCAAAATGCGGCTGCCGCGGCAGCGGCCAGTGTCAAAATGGAGAGTTCGCTATCGCCGGTGCCACGACAGGATGCCCATTCGCCCATGGAAACGCAGGATGAGACGAATTCCTCGGGCCAGAAGGAGGAAGATGAGGTTTCCGAAGATGACTCCGATGATAAGCTGGACGAAAAGCTGGCCACCTCGCATGATCCCGAGCGCCTCAAGGCCTTCAATGTGAGTAAAGTGAGATGGGAGCAGCGAATGTAAAGCCAAGCGTTGCCAAAGGAACCAAACTAATCCCTGGTCATGAAAGTTACTGTAACCTCTAAGTTCTTCCCTTGCAGATGTTTGTGCGCCTCTTTGTGGACGAGAATCTGGATCGCATTATACCCATCTCCAAGCAGCCAAAGGAAAAGATACAGGCCATCATCGATTCGTGTGCCCGACAGTTTCCCGAGTTCAGTGACAGATCCCGCAAAAGGATACGCACTTATCTCAAGTCCTGCCGACGCAACAAGAAGACACGCGATGGCTGGGAGAATACGGTAAGAAGGATGACTTATCTGTGACTTAACCATCTTCTAACCTTTACTCGACAGACCCGGCCCACACCAGCCCATCTCACCTCCGTGCAGGCGGAACAAATCCTGGCCATTGCCTGCGAGAACGAATCGATGAATGCCAAACGTATGCGCATTGGCCTGGAGCCCATCACCCATGCCGTGCCGGCTCCGGGTAGCGCTGTGGCCGCTGCAGCTGCAGCAGCTGCTGCCGCCGCTGTGGCAGCAGCCAGCAGTTCGGGTACCAGCAGCGGCACCACAGCCGCCAGCAATGCCACCGTCACCTGCGGAGCGGGCGATGCCTCCAGCCTGACCAGTGTGGCAGCTGCGGCCTTGCCCTTTGTCAGTGCCGTGGGCTTTGCCCGTTCCACACCCAATTCCGAGCATGCCGAGGCATTGCCCTTTGGGGCGGGCAGCAATGTGGCGGTGGGCAGTGCGAGCGGTGGAGGCCTGGTGGGTGCAGGAACAGCTGGCTCGGCCAGAAGTTCGCCGCTGGCGCTCAGTTCTAATGCCAGTGTCAGCGGTGGAGCAAGTGTTACGGGACTGACCCTGGCCAATGGGGCTGGGGCCTCCAATGGAGCGGGTTTGCCCTCCAGCAGTCCATATACCACAGATTTTAGCTCACCCTCGGCGGCCTCACCCTTTGTGGCTGCAGCAGCGGCAGCAGCAGTGGCTGCCGGACGAGCGCCCAGCTATCCGGGTTACTTTCCCGGTGTGGCTGGACTGGGTAATGGTAAGTTAGTCAAAGAGTTTTCTCTTGGAACTGTTCATAATTTCCCTTTTCCACTTGCAGTAACGCCCACCGATCTCTCCATGAAACCAACCATTGGTATGTCCAGCAGCAACAGCAACAATTCCATAGCCGGCCAAATAAATTCCCAGCTGAGTGCCGCCAATCTGGCCACCCTCAGTCAGGCCAATAGTAATAATGCTTTGGTCACCGCCACCCAACAACTGCAACAACTCCAGCAACAACAACAACAGCAGCAGCAACAGCAGCAGCAGCAACAACAACAGCAGCAACAACAACAGCAGCAACAGCAACAACAACAGCAGCAGCAACTACTCTCCAGCTCCGTGTCAGTTGGCTTAGATGCTCAATCCTCAAGAGCTCCACCCATTCTACCACATAAACTAAGTCCCAATGAGGTTACAGCCGCACGTCAGGTAATTTCCGCCTATCGGGAAAGCGCCGCTTTTCTATTACGCACCGCCGATCAGGTGGAACAGTTGCTGGTGCAACAGCAGTAGGCTGAACCAACCGGGACCCAAGCATGGCCAGGCTTGCTTGGGTTGTTCCTATTTTAAACTTAATTCAAATAGTCAAAGAAAAAAAACCAAACGAAACCACATACAAAATAGTCAAAAGGCGGAAAAAAAAAAAAAAAAAGTTCGTTTTTAACAAAACATTTTAAGTGTTTTTTCCTTCAAACTACGTAACAGCATATTACAAAAGCAAAACAAAACAACAAACAAATAGCATTAAACGATAAACTAACAAACAAAACAAAAGCAAAAAAAAAATATTCCAAAATATCACAAACAGTAAGAAAAAAAACCGGAAGAGTTGCGTCAGACACAGGAATTTGTTCTTATACTAAATTTGAGTAACAACTAAAGCCTGGGAGCCAAAAAAAAAGCATGACTCAGATGCAATCATTCCCAAGTTCATGTTCGAGTAGTTTCGAATACCGTATATTTATTTGCATTTTGAATTTATATCGAAAAACCTTTAGTCCCATATTTATGATGAGATATAAATTTATTTTTCGAGAATACTTCATATAAATAAGAAAGCTTTTAAAAAGCATTCAGCTTTCATAGCTGTTCGAAGTGTTTGTATGAATATGAAATATTGTGCCGAAATAAGTTTTTATCTCAACTGAGTATTCAATTTATCACTGGTCACTGGATCTGGTCAAAAATATTCGTCAAATTAAAACCGACTGCTGAAAGCCAAGTGTATTCAAGTGTATTAACTAAAAGTATAATCTTTTCCAATCAGTTTCGTTCTCTGAGTTATTTCTGTCTCACTCTAACCACAGTCTTTTCCTATGATAATTATAAGTGAACAGAACTACCTAAATGATTATTATCCCTTAACATCACAGCGGCTCTCTCTATATATAAATTTTTTTTAACACTTTTATATACCATTTTTCTCTCTCATCATTCTAACTCTGTCAAAGTAAGAGCGAGAGATTATTAAAATGTTGCTAGATACTCGATAGTTTAGGCACTAGCCCAAAAAAATCAACGAGTAAAAAAATTGACAGAACAAACTGGCTTTTTATGACAAAAACTTATTTTCGCAGATCGAATTCGGTTTGCTAGCGAGTTACACAACGAACAAAAAATATATTACCGCGTTTTGTTGGCAAAATAAACACAGCACTTTGTCCTATTAAAGCAAAGCATTCATAATTTTCACTCTTTAATAATTCCATTCAGGACTGCAAGCCGGTTTTGAACCGAACCGGTTTTAACCCGGAATTCCGTATCTTTTACTGTGAACCGAACCTTAAACCGAACTTCTATAAAAAAAAAAGCTGAAACTTAACCAGTTCCGAACCAAAACTTACGGTTCTGTTAAAAAAAGCTACAAGTCTAAGGGCCGATTTCTTATCTTCTTTATAGGTGCTATATGACAGATAAACGAAAAATTTACTCTGTTATATGTACGTTTATGTGACATATAGGGCTATGTAGGAGATGAGAAATCGGCCCTAAGTTAAGCGGGCATTTTATTGATAAAAGAAGTAGCATAGACCAACAGTTCTGACAAACAAAATCTGTAAATTTTTATATATTTAACAAATTACTCTTCTATGCATATTTGGAAAAACTTGTGACGAACCAAGGTTCGAAACCTAGAACCTTAAATTTCAGAACCTTAACCATTGGTTAATTTTGGTTCGGACCTGCAAAAAAATGATTTGGGTTTGCAGCCCTGATCAGATTACAGAACGCACACTAAATTCTCACTTTTTATCTGCTCTCTCTTTTTTGGAACTCCTGTACCAAACTATTTTTCTTAGATAGGTGGGTAAATTTTCTTTAAACAAAAACTCACTTAAGATTTCTCGAAATTTATTTCAGCTAATAATAAAACTAAATTACTTTAAATCAGAGAATCAAACCGAATCGTATATCGGTTCTGGATCCGTTTCTGGTACGTATCGAAACGATAAAAGGTTCTGAATAGGTTCTAGATTATTTTGGTTCCATATTGGTATTTATCTATTTCCGCGCTTTTATTTTAAAAGCATTTTAAAATTTAGTTTGACATATTTTTTCAATAAGTAAAAATATTTCCAAACTCAACGAAAACATAACCCGTATAAGCTCTGAGCTCCTTTAACATCTTAAAGCAAATTGTTTCTATTCCATTTCTATTTCAAATTGGGTAATGACTCAGTAATGTATTTTTAATATTGACCATAATACTTATAATCTCAAATTAAACCCAAGTTTTGTATAAGAGACATTTTCAATAAGCTGTCGCAACTCGCCTGGTAAAATCAAGCAACAGTTCAACGTACTACAGTGTCTACTAACAGTAAAACTACAATAGCCACACATACACACATACTTGCATTACTTTTTGTTTTAAATTTTGAATATAATTTTCCAATTTTCTCTCTCACGATTTGTTTTTGGAGAGAAACAAAAAAAATCCGTTTTCGACCGTGCGCGAATTTGTTAAAAAAAATGAAAGAAAATAAATAAGTTGAAGTATTGTTGTAAATTTTAAGCTAAAAAATGAGACAAAAATTAAGCACAATTTTAAGGCAACAAAAACACAAAAAGAAAAACGAAAAAAAACTATGAGAAAACACAGGGTGATACTTTGAAAAATTATTACAAAGCATAAGCTAAAAAAAAAACAAACAAAAATGTAAAAAAAAAACGTATGTGACAAGGCATAGAAGTTGGTAAATGTGTATTTAAAGCTTAGCAATTTAAACAAAACTAAAAGTGTATTTCGTTTCAAATATATATATATATATATATATATATATGTATGTATGTTTTCTTACCACTTACTGTATATATTTTGTAACTTTTTATATGATTCAAACAACTAACATTATTGCTGTTCCTTTTTTCAACCACAATTCGATTATTGGCATATATATATATACAAAATAAAACAAATATTTCCAATACAACACAAAAATAGCCATAAATGTTTTTTGCCAACTATAAATGTGCATGTAAAATAAACAGAAAACAGTTAAATATGGATGTGGAAAATCGCTATGCAAAGCAAAACAGAATTATAGAATTTATAATAATATAAAATAATAATATTAAATACTATTTAATCAACAAATATGAAAATATTACCAATAAATTCGAAAAGGGAAATTTATAATAAATCGAGAAAAATACCTTAAAAAAAAAATACAAAACAAAAAATTATCAAATAATGAAATGGCATTTGCATAGAAGAATAAACCAATTGAAAAGAATGTCAAGATGGAAGGGAAATACCAAAAAAAAAAAAACACATTTTAAAAATCGATTTAATAAAGAATTTATGAGAATTATATGTACATTAACAATATTTATGCGTTTTTATTAAGGAAAATGGCGGTGAGTATATTCTACTATTTCTACTTTCGATTTGTAGACAATTATGTTTTTTTTTTTTTCGAAATTTGACCACTTAAGACTAAGCGCAGATTTCTTATATTCTATGATTAAAATGAGCAATGCAAATTCAGTAAATCCATAGGAACTTTCAACAACATGAGAAAAATACTCTAAGACAGAATATGTACAATGAAGAAAACTACATAAAATTTTCTCAATAGGCGAGAAAATCAAGTGTATTTCGTTTAACAGGTCTGGAATTATTTTCATGCATTTTTCTCCTTTTTAATACTGCACGAGGTTAGGTTGAGTATGATTTCAACTATTTTAAAAAACTCTGCAAAAATTACACAAATTGTATCATGGAAAGACAAATATTCTCATTTAATATAAAAGTGGTACCCCAACTAAAAGTCTAAAATTATTGAAGTTAAAAATTTCGAGGAATTTTAAAAATCAAAAAAATAATTATTCAGGAGGAGTTGACATACCAGCTATGGCCATAAATATTTTGGAAATTTTTAGAATTCAGTGTTGGTACTAGAAGTGTAAAATAAATCGCTAAATTACATTCTGATGTTGTACTTTGACACTGCATACTTGAAATATGGATAGGATCGGGGGCCGATACGTCTAGTAAATCCCTTTTAAAAATCCATTGGGTTTATTGTAAAAATGAAAATAATGTACTAAAAGCTAAAAAATAATTAGGTAGGTGCAAGTCATCACCCAACTCTCCATATCTAACTAAAGGTATTATCTGTGTACTGTTTCAATAGTTATTTAATAGGATAACTTATATGACCTGAATGTTTTTAGTGCCGTTTTCTCATGTTCATGTGGTAAAAAAATGAGTACATTTTTTGGCATGAAATTTCACGGAGATTGTCCGTACATTATTTATTTGGCATGCGTTATGCCTGATTCTGGGGTGAAAAAGCATCCTGTGAATTTTCACGTATTGGTAAGGATAAAAATCAGCATATGTCGAAACGGTTTGATAGAGAGAGTGAGCTCTCTCAGTAGTTGGACACGAAGTAGAAAGCGAAGTCAGACCCGAACGATTTCTGATCGTTGGGCAAAAGAAGAATGGGAGAACTACAACTCTTTTATTCAAAGTCTGTATGAATTTTCCTCTTGCAACGAAAAGTCGTGTCTTCTGTGAATATTTATAAAAGTGAAAAATATTCTAATATGTAGAATGTTGGTGAGTATCACATTTAATTAAATTTAAAGAATTAATTACATATACAAGAATATGTAAATATATAAAAATTTGTATTATTTCATTTATTTGCATAAAACAGGCCATTTGATCGAGGACTACAAACAACAAAACGTCTCTATGCCAAAATACAACAACGGCGAAAAGCTTAGAGGGAAGGCACCTGAGCGAACATCAGTAATAATAATTGTCGATTAAATAATTAAATAATGGTGTGACATTTCATGATAAAAAAGGAGAAAGACACGGGGGAATAATGCCTGATTTCGGAAGGGAACGTCTCAAGGAGACTTGCCTACAGCTTACAAAGTCAGTAAATCTGGAGTACTGAGTTAGTAGGGAGAGAGAGAGAGAGTGAGACCCGAAGGCTGTCGAGTGACGCCACCCAATCCGAAACGGTTACAAAAACCACCCCTGAGATTTCTGGCGTTTCTTAAGCAAAAGGAAGCCAAGACTTCAGATTTATTGAAGCCTTCTTACGTGAAATTATTATTATTCCAGTCCCAAAAACTAATAATGAATTTAGACCAATTTCAATTCTGCCATTTTTGGCAAAAGTCCTTGAGAACCTTATGGCCGCGCAAATTCAAATATTTCTCAACAATAATATGCTTCTGAGTCCTCACCAATCAGGTTTTAGAAAAAATCGAAGCTGTGTAACAGCGATAACCAAAATAGTTGAAGACATACGTCAACAAACTGATTCTGGCTGTGTGAGTTTCTTGACGCTACTGGATCATAGTAAAGCATTTGATACAGTAAATCATGACATTATCTGCACGAAACTTAAAAACCTATACAATTTCTCCAACACTGCAGTAAATTTCCTCAATTCATATCTCACGGGTAGGATACAGGCAGTTGTCTCTGGATCGATTATGTCAGGATTTAATGTTTTAAAACGCGGGGTTCCGCAAGGATCTGTTTTAGGACCATTATTGTTTTCTGTATATGTCAATGACTTACCAAATGTTTTGTCTAACTGTGAAGTACACATGTATGCCGATGATGTTCAGATATATGTTAGTCGTCCGTTAGTGCAGATTGTTGAGTGTGTTCGAATTTCTAATAATGTCCTTTCAAAAATTGATAACTGGGCAAAAGAAAATGGCTTGGGTCTCAACCCATCAAAGTCAAAGTGCATTGTTATCTATAAAAAAATTGTGGATACAAGTCAGTTGCCAAGTCTGTTCATAAATGATACTCCCATTCAATACGTGGAACAAGCTATTAATCTTGGATTCACATTCAATAACAATCTGTCTTGGAGTAGGCATATTTCGAGAGCCACAGGTCGGACTTATGGGATGTTGCGGCAGCTCTCAGTTACGCAAACGTTTTTGCCAATAAATGTTAAAATGCTTATTGCAAAAGCTTACCTTATTCCATCACTTTTTTACGGTGTGGAAGTCTTTGGTCACTGCGACT
The DNA here is from genome assembly GCA_018904225.1 of Lordiphosa mommai. Classification (NCBI taxonomy): domain Eukaryota; kingdom Metazoa; phylum Arthropoda; class Insecta; order Diptera; family Drosophilidae; genus Lordiphosa; species Lordiphosa mommai. The sequence continues at coordinate 647,927 of JAEIFT010000012.1, read as the reverse complement.
CTAGAGACATGCATAAGGTAGTGGTTGCATTTAATTCAATTGCTCGATATGTTTTTAATATCGGTCATACTGTCAACATATCGCACTTATCACACAAAATCTTCAATCTAAGCCTCAAGTCATGGATCTACACAAAATTATAATTACTCAGGAACCATTTTACCTATATCAAAAATTAAGACCTGCCTTCTCACTAAGAACAAAAAACTTCGTTTCTATAAAAATTAGAATGTTAATCTCTGAGAGACAGTTCTTCATTAATTCGATTCGTCTGTGGAACAACCTTCCGTTTAATTTAAAAACAATTAAAAGCGCCCCCGCAGTTTCATGCACAACTTAAAATTCACTTTCAGAATACAGAATAAAATAAAATTAGTAATTAGATAAAGTACACACATTAGGAACAATGTCTTGTATTGTAATAAACTTAATAATTGTAATAGTTTAAGTTAATTTTTAGTCTGTAAATCAAAAATCTAAATTATTATTTTCCAACCTCATGTGACTAGTGCACTAATTATAAGTCAACTTTTGTACTTGTAGCGCTGGGATAAAATAAAATTGAAATTGAATTGAAATTGAAAAGGAAGCGTGAAATATGTACTTCTGGACCGGTGCAAAGTCCGACTGAGATGTTGTACAAGGTGCTTCAAAAGAAAATTTATGTTGCCTACTTTTAGGCCTCTTTTAATATCTTTGCTTGTGCCTACAACGACCCGCGTATGATTTAACCAGGGCCTAAAGGTAGGCAACATACAATTTCTCAAAAAGCACCTGGATTTGAAAAGTATGAATATGAGATTGTCAACATATTTTACATATATAAAATATAAATCGACTGATTCCTGAAACCCTAGACCAAACGGCTTAATCAAAAGCTAACATTTGATTTGTTTATCCATATTAATCAGGCATGTTTTAAATTAAACTACTTTTTGAAAAGTAAACTCAAAAAAAGTGGCCTTGTGTGGCTCAGTGGGTAGCGTGTTTGCCTACTGTGCGGGAGGTTGTGAGTTCGATGCCGCCTCGGAACATCAAATCAAAAAAAAAAAAGGATTTTAACTTTAACTTTAAACCCAAAAAATTAAGGAACATTTTTTTATGTACATTTATCAACCGTTAGAGTGCGAAACTTGGCAATTACTTTTTTCCGATCTTTTTATACCAATAATCTTTGTTTTCTTGGAGCTGCGAGAAAAGGAATCTTTTCCACTTTTGCCAAAATCGTGTAGAAGCGAAATTTAGAATTTGCCTGTATAATAAAAATTAGATTAATCTATTTATATTGTTTTCTCAAGTCATATTTTATTTTGGTAATTTTTGCATTTTACTTGGATTTCCAAGATTTGAACATAACTTACAGAAGTAAATGTAGAAAATATGTTTTCCCTAATATCTACATTCATATTTGATATCTACATCTATATCTGACATATCATGGAGCATTTAAACAGCTCCTGTCTACCGAGGGAAACAAAAATTAAATTTCAAAGTCCAATTTAAATTTGCTTATTTAAGTAATTGCACATCTGCAGGAAGTTACAAAGATTTTCATACTGTTTTCCCAACTTTTCCAGGTATTTACCTCAAATGTACACACATTCTTTTACTTCATATTGTTACATTTTCAAAAGTTAGCCGGGACTCACACCCAGTTTAGTGACCATAAAACTGTAACACTGCTTGAAGTTTGATTCCTAATAAAGCAGAGCAATTTTCACATTTCTGACTTTGGGGATATGACTTTGATCTCCCATTTTTCCATTGTTGTGAAACATTTTGGTTAATTTTCAATTACTTTAATACAGAAAACTATTGGTCGACGGTTGCTTATATATGATGGGAAGAGGAGAATTGAATTGAGGTCACCTCACGAAATCATTGGCATCTTGTCGATATTCTATCCAATTTCATTGACTCGTTGATTTAAAGGATACACTCCCCGCCATTTGAATAGGACACCCCCTTATGTGTGTTTTATATTGACCGCTGCTTCCAAACCAAGCATGCTAGAGGCTCCATTTTATTTATATTTTATCGGAGGAGGCGATGTTAGCCTTCTATTTTTTAAAAATAAAAGTTGATTTAATTATAGCAAAATATCCTGAAGAAAAACTTTTTGCCAATCTTTTAAGTATTGACAAAAAATTATTTATCAAAAACTGAACAAATTCGGGGTCCTAATTATCTCACTTTCACCAAAAATGGGTTCCAATCTGTTTTTTAACGATTTTCATAATCAGTGAGTCAGTCACAACTTAAGCTTTTATATCTTCAGAAAACATCGCCAGCCCGGTACAATGATTTTTTTTATAAGTAAATCAAATCATATTAAAAACACATCCAACCGCTTAACTAGAAATAATTTGTATTTATTTTACAAAAATTTTGTAAATTATTTCGCATTGGATAATAATGCCGGAATAAATTAAATAATAAAAAACTTAACACTAAAATTCCCATTTTGTTTCCATTTCTCTCGAATTGATAATTATTTTTTACACAACTTTTTTCGTTTTCTTCTCTTAAATTGAACTATATTTGTAATGACTGTTTTTTGTTATGAAGGCGAAAGTGAAAGATAAAATACAGAAAAGTTACTGGAAGCACCAATGGGTAATTGCACCAATTCCATATGATTTCTTGGCAAGATTTCACTAACAATTTTGCATGTGATTGATGAAGACTCCTCCGCTTAATCTAAATCCTAACAACTAAACTCGAAAAACTTTCATAACAAGTCCCAGCTAATCTCTTCACGCCAGAACGCCATCCAAAGCATGAATCACACCATTTGTAGCTGGTATATTTGAGGTGACCATTTGGGCATCATTCACCTTGATTTTGCCAGCCGAAGTCTTTTGCAGAATGACCGTCTTGCCTGTATAAAGAGAATCCTTGACCTGATAGAAACGCATGCCAGCGGAGAACAGAGCTCCGGGTACAATGTGCTTCATGGCAAACTGTTCGGCGGCCTCTTTGTCATTGTATAGCTTCTCCAGAGTGTCAGAGTCCAGTTCGCTGAAACTTTTGTCAACGGGAGCAAAGACAGTGTAGGTCTTGACGCCTGCGAATAGAGAGAAGATTTAGACGAGATGAAAGGGAGATATTAGTTTTGCTTACCCTTGCTTTGAAGTTTCTCCGATAGGCCAGAGGTGTAGAGAATTTTCAGGAAATTACTAAAACGTCCCTCACGATCCGATTGCAGAGTTTGAAGAAGATCACCCACGGGCAGGGGGAACATGACACGATCCACAGCATGAGCCACACCCTGAGGTATTTTGATATCCTTCTTGTTCAGTACAACCATAGCGCCGTTGATGGTGGTTAACTAAGGGAGAGATTAAGGAAAGCATGAAATCAAGTTTAAGATTTAAAGCCCAATTTGTTTTCTCCCAACCCTGGGAGTTGTTTCGCAACTTAATATTCATATATTTAAACCTTAAGCACTTTTTTCTAAAAATAAACAAAAAACATTTGGTTTCAATAGCGCAAAAGTCCATGCTTAGCTTTTTACATTCTTTTGGCTTGTGGGCTTAATATTTTGAAACATGAAAAAGATTCAAAGCCGAATACAAACGGGAAAGATTTAAGAAGATTTTCCCAACTGACCTCTAGCCTGCAAAGGTGAAGTCTGCGCAAAGGCTGAAAGCTTTTGAGCCTTAGGTAACCGCATCTGGGACCGAAATCACGACACCCGCGCAATAGTCACAATGCTCTACCATATTCCATAGTAAGCATCCTTCTAACCCACTTTTATCTAGTAAAATTTTTGTACCAAGCTGCAACTGAAAACTTTAATGCCATATGGCAACCGATAGCACAAGTCCAAAATAACACAACTTTGCTCTACGATGAGCTTGACAAAATCTACAGAACAAACTGAACGTGAAAATAAAAAGAAGATAGACATTTTATTTTAAATAAAACAAATAATCCCATGTGTTCTACAGATCGCTTTCAACCCAAAAACGACCCAAATTGTATAGGAATTGAGTCGAAAGCGATTTGTAGAACACATGATAAAATCACATGATAAAATCCGTGTTAAATATGAAATCGTAATCTTCCGATAAGTCAAATGTCCATTTAAGAAAAGACCAAGAGCTTATTCAGAGCATTAAACGAAAACCAAGGCGAGAAAATCAGGAATAAATTCTTAAATGAATTTTGGAAACACAGAGAAACCATAAAAATTAAAGTGAAGAAAACAGGCTTCAATGATTTCGGTTTCCCACTGTAACTACCTGACCCTTCTGTGAAATCGGCTGTGTGTCTAAAGAGACATTGAGAAGACGACTCTGTCACTTTGTGGGTTTATACTCAACTCTATTAAGAATCTATTGAAGCAATAAACAAACATTAGATTTTGTTGACTTCCTAAATGAAGCAAATGAAATGAAATAAAGTATTGTACCGAAATTAATTTTTATGTCATCTGAGAATTGGCCTTTAGCTATTAATTTTAAAAATAAGACAGTGAACTTTCTTTTTGTTAAATTTAAAATATATAAAGTCGACTTTATAGTAAATATAAGTTTCAGCATTATCTTCAAGGAAGCAAATTGTCGGATATCCTAGCAATGTAGGTGCCGGGCCATTTCTCAAGCGATGTACCAATATCCTTACAAAAGCTAAATATTGCTTGAGTTAGATTAAGTTGTTGAAACACTACCAACTAAAGATTCACGAAATTTACGCAATTCTAGAAAAGTATGCAGAACGATGATGTCGTTTAAGAAAAAATGCCCTTGTAGAGTTCATTTTAATGTGGTCCCAAATTGGGCCGTAAAGCCCTCTTTGAGGACTTCAAAAGGGAATAACTTATCCAAAACTTGCGGTAGCTATTCCGTCATTAAATTTCTAATTATTATAAAAAAAAAAATTTTATTGAAAGTACTTTTCTATATTTGATTAAAAAAATTCTTTCTTAAAAATTTAAGTTCACATTTTTGAAATATTTCTAAATTTTAAAGAATTTTTCATAGATTTAAAAATCCTTTCATTATTTGCAGAACAAGTTTCGTTTTCTTTTAATGCAAAATACAATAATTGTTCAATGATCCACTTTTATTAGAAATTCAGCATAAAAGATGCTGAAACGTATATCGTTCGTGAAAGGAACTTAAATCAGAATAATTGAACAAGTTCTTAAGGCAACTATGGCCTGATTGTTGTTTCAGATCAGATTGTTATTTTGTTTAGCATAAGAAGAAAGATGTTGAAAAAAAGGCGCGATTGAATTTTAATTTATAAATAAATTTCTTATAGCCCTGTTCCACTGGCAAAAATTTAACAACATTCTCGAACGTGAATGTTTTCTTGTTAGACTGAACAATGTTGATTTATATATTTTTAAATGTATATAGTGACATCGTAAGCAAAACAAAATAATTTGTTTAATTTTGTACCCCTGGGTATTTGATAGCATATCGATTTTGGAAACATCGGGCGATTAGCGAGTGTTTCAACAGTGATGTAAATATTTATTAGGAATGTAGTAAATGTGAAGGCAACATTCATCATGAATGTGACAACATTCGTCAAAGTACATCGAACCAATGTTAACATTTAGAACATTCGAAGAATGTTGTCGAGAATGTGCCAGCTATTAGTCAGGTTGTTCCATTAATTAATAAAGTGTCAATTTCTGATCCTTTTAAAGTTGCAGCGTACAAATTGCTGACGACATTAATGCAGGTACATATTCTGACATTCGAAGATATTTACAAAACAAGTAAGAGCGCTGCTGTCGAAAGCCCAGACTACAAAAAACTCTGTATACATGCACAGTGTGCATTGCACACACACTCGCAGCCAGAGCTTACGTCGACACGGTCGCGACGCTGACTCCCCGCTGTCTGTTGGATGGATGAAAAGCATTTTACTTTTAAAACTACCCTGGTTTTTAACCGATCTTATTATGCGTTTCAGAATAGATAGATATGAGGTCTAAGTAAATATATTTAAATATAAAAGATTCTAACTTCAAAATTGTGGATCTGACAGTTTTTCGCAACTTGTGAGGAAGGAATTTGAAACAAACTTGATCTGCGTTTTCGCCTACTTCCATGCCAAAGCACGTGGCTCAGTCTCTTATAGTCTCTCAGATCGAATGTTTCCTTCTGTCTGTTACATACGAATCGTATGATATGATGTACAACTTTATGATACCCTTTTATCCCATTTTTAACAGGGTATGAAAATAAAAAATTATAAAAATTGTGAATTTAGAAACTCCGTCACTTACAGTCACATCATTCCACTCCTGATCATGCATATTGTACTGATTCACACGCAATTGAGTTCCAGCCAAGGACACGCCCGTCATCTCATCCTGCAAAGTGGCTATTTCAAACGCTCCCGGTATGACATGATGAAGTAGCAGCTACAATAGAATTAAATAATGAGTACACTATCTCTAACAACTCCTAATCCGCCAACTTACTCCACTTAATAGTCTGGGATTCGATTGGAACTTCTCCTCTGCCCTCTCTGGTCCTCCCAGTTGCACTAACAGATTCTTGAAAGCCTTATCCGTGGGCACAAATATGGTATAAGGTCCGGTCTCATTGAGAATGCTATCCAAACCAGATTGGCGCAAATATTTGGCCATGGCAAACAGACCATTGGTCTTAAGGATTTGTAGTAAATCTTCGCTGGGATTGGACAGCACCGAGGGAGCACCAACCTGAGCAGCCTTCTCAGTGTTTTCCGTTTCCTGTACCAGAGCATCGGCAAATTGGGCCACTGGAGGCAGTAGATCGGTGCTCTGTGTCAGATCCGAAAAACGTTCGGTAACCACAGGCAGATGGGTGGAGGGTCCGTTTAAATAAGAGGAGGTGGTCACCGAAGCAGGATTATAGATGGGAGCGGGTGTGGTGCGTACAAGGCTGGCTGAAGCAATAATGGGTGTACTGCTCTCATAGATGGTGCTGTAATGGGGCGTATATGGAGCACTGGTGGTGCTGGTGGTGGAGGTTCTAGAGGGATGATACTGACGATGATTGCTGGGTGTCCCACGCGAAATGTAGGGTGTGGGCGTGGTAGTTGTGGTGGTAGTGGTAGTGCTGGTAGTAGGTAGAGGAGTGGTGGTTTGTATAATCTTGCCACTCTTAATCTCTACCAGCTCATCATTGGGCAAAGTCAAACGCGATACCGAGGGTGGCAATTTAATTTCTCCACTTCGAATTCTTTCCAAAATACTCTCCACCTCGGCGCCCGTTTGTTTGGTCTCCTTCTCTCCATTGGCCTTGACTCCCTGAATCTTAAAACTGCCATCGGCCTGCTCTTCTAGATAAACATAGGTGGCCTTCTTTTTGGCTGGCAAAGTAGGTGGTGCAGGTGTGGCCTTGGGTTTCGAACTCAAACCCTCAATCTCATAGCCATCGGGTATGAGACCACGCTTGGCCAACTCCTCCAAACTGGGTGGCTCATCAGAGTCAGAGGTAATTACAGCTGAGCTGGCTATGCTATTCGCTCCACTGCTGACGCCTTGTATATCACCAGCTCCACCGCCATATAGAGCAGCCAGACTGGATAGATCCACACCACCGGGTAATGAATCAGTGGGTAAGTTATCCGATTCTTGAGGATCTGGCGAACGTAATATCTGCACTTTTCCACCCCCGGGCAGGTCTAGATCCTTACTCTTACTGGGTGCTACATCTCCCAAACTTAACTTGGCCTCACCATTACCCAAAGCCTGTTGAGCCAGCAGCGTTTGCAGCTGTTCCTGGGAATAAGCCTTTTGTCCTTGCACCAGATTTGGATCTGTGGTACGTATCACCTGCACTCGCTGGCCATTGGGTAAAACCAAATCCATTTCATCGTAGGTCTTATTACCACCCAAAGGTTGCTGCGGAGCTTCGGACAGAGCGGCCTTCAATTGCTTAAGCAGATCCTCGCGTGCAAAGGTCTTGACGGGTTTCTTGGGGCTTGTCTTGGAGCCGGACTTGACCTGGGCATAGATATTCTTTTTGGGTGTGGTGGTGGCCTCTGTGGTGGTGGTGGTGGTGGTCGTGGTGGTGGTGGTAGTGGGATGTTCCTTATAGTATTGCTGGAGGGCACTATTAAACTGATTGTACTCGGTGGGATGAGCCACCGGACGTCCTCGCTGAGGTCCATTTATGTAAGGTGAGCTTTGATAGTTAACACCGCCATTGTGTTGGGTGAAAATGGTGGGTAGGATGTGGGTCTTTATTTGTTGCTGTTTGACCAGAAAGTCTTCATGTTGCTGACGTACTTTATGCTGAGATTTTTCATATTGTTTGGCCACAAATTGTTCATGCTTTTGGATGAGCTTTTGTTTGTATTCCTGATCGGCAGGTTGAGTTTGGGTGGGGGGATTCACGAATTGTTGCTGGAACTGGGGTGGCTGTTGCTGCTGTTGTTGTTGTTGGGGCTGCTGCTGAAAGGTTTCTCTGGAGGGTTGAACTGGAAAAGCTGTGGACTGTAGATTCGGAAAGATTTGGGGCACAGGCAGTCCAAGTTGAGGGGTAAGCTGATATTGCTGCTGTTGTTGTGGCTGAGGTTGTTGTTGGTACGAGAATTGGGGCTGCTGTTGCTGTTGGTGTTGATGTTGTTGCTGCTGCTGCTGCTGGTGTTGCTGTGGGCTTAGTGTTTGAAATGTGGGTACGGGTGCCTGACTGGGTAACTTTTGTGTGGTTTGGGGTAATATGGGTGAACCAAATTGCTGAGGTTGTTGGAAACCAAACTGTGATTGTTGCTGTTGTTGCTGATAGCTTTCCCTGGAGGGTTGTTGTGGAAAGGCTGTAGATTGCAGACGTGTATCTGTTTAAAATAAAAGGTTAAGGGTTCAGTAGGTTGTTGTGGTTGTTGTGGAATAAGTAAGGTTTGAGTTACCATAAGGCTTAGGGCGCTGCTGCTGCTGCTGTTGCTGCTGGGAACCCGCAAAGTTACGCAAATCCAAGAAGTTTTGATGATGCAAGTCTAAATTGCTGCCGGGCTGCTGCTGCTGTTGCTGCTGATGATGTTGCTGTGGATACTGGGGAGCAGTTTGCAGTTGATTTTGTGTGGAACGTTGGAATTGTTGATTGTTTTGAGGTGGTCCAAAACGATGTTGCTGCTGCTGCTGCTGTTGTTGCTGATGAGGATGAAGATGTTGATGATGTGGTATGGGCAACTCTACTCCAGCCTGCACAAAGTTCTGTTGATTGTATTGCTGCAGATTCAATTGACGACGATGCGAGTTGTGAAAGGGCGGCTGCAAAAAAAAAATACAAAGATTACAACTTTCCATTAAAAAAAAAGATTACAAAAAATATTGCATCATGACCATAAACCAGATTCATCAGCTGGCGCAAAAGAAAACGAAAATGAAAACTGATTTGCCATTGACTAAGCGGATAAACAATCTCCTAAAATAGACCTGAACCAGTTTCAAAGTTGTTGTCTGCTCCATTTGTAATGTGCAAAAAACTAGATTTGGTGCGAGTCCTGCCTGTAGGCGGGTTAGTTGGTCAAGTTGAAGTTAATGTTAATCAAGTAGGTGAACTTGAGTAAACAAAAAAAAATGACTCAATCATCGTTTCTTCAACAAATTCCAGCTTAAAATCTATGCATAATTTTTTGCTACAATTGCAGCCCCCCATTTCCTTTGTTTCGTTTGTCATCATCCCATGGATCTCTCTCTCTCACTGTGTGACCCGCTTATACAATCCGCTTGGCCCAGAGGCCTGTCATACAAAACAGTTATCCAACAAACAGACATATTCAAAAAAGCATCTTCGGACAGGCTTAATTTTTGTTGTTGTTTTGTTGTAGTTGTTTTGTTTGGTTTGGCTGACTAAACTGCTGTATGTATAATTTAATTGCCATGTCTATAAATCTCTTCGATGGCAGATTGAAGTTGAGATTCCCTAACCTCCTCAACTCTTTCTTTTCGCATGGTAATTATGTTGTTGCCGCTAATGACGCGGCTCATCATGATGCTGTTTGCTGTCAAAGATGAGGCTTATGATGATGCCGTCAAAGCCTGTCAGTGGGGCGTATGATTATGCAACTTTATCGTAAAGAAAATTTGTTCAGTTGGAATAGGTGTTGGGCGGAAGCAGGTGCCAGTAATGAACTTTGTATACAATTGTATACAACAAAGTTGGAATAACTGCTTTTTATATTTAAAGAATGTAGAGAAAATTTGTGTCTTAGTTTGATTTATTTTTGAAACTAGGTAAGCTATAAACAAAAGCAGTATTAAAATTTAATGCATTGATTTAACAACACAAAAGCCAGAGCCGAAATCTGCTTAACATGCAACCCAACATTTTCTAATGCACTAGGAGAAAATGTTAAAAAAAAAATTTAAGTTTTTTTCTCTTGCGAGTTTATACATTTTACTATAACCTGCGTATAGCATAACCAATTTTTAAAAGCATGACAAAACTCAAAATTGAATAGATAGGCCTGCAAAATAATGTTCCATACTTTACACATTTAATTAATAGTTCGAAAGTTATTACGAAATTATTTAAAAAATTTAGTTAAAAATGAAATTTTGTTAAAATATAATTTAAATATATATTAATCAAGTGCTCTTTTATTCTAAAAGCCTCCTTGGGGTACATTTGTACTCCAAAAAATTTTTAAAGCTAGCTCTAAGAACATTTAAACATTATAGAAGTCTGAATCAACATATTTTTACTATATCGATTCCTTGAATATTCTAAGATGCATATGAGTCATAAAAGTCTCGTGTGTTTAAGGAAATAATTTGTAAATTGATGTTTTATAACTATCAAAATTTTGAACAGTTAGCTATACGTTTTTGGGGCACAATTGTACCCCACTACAAGCAGTAAGTACAGTCTGATGGTCAATGCCAGCGGCTACCCAAAACTTGAGAACCGACAGTCTTGCTGCTAATTAAAATAAGCTGCTGTATAGAAATCTAATTTTTAGCAAAAAGAGGGTGTACTCAAATCTATTTTTATGTCTTCAATAATTGAGGAAAGTTGGAGGGAATCGAAAAGTACGACGAGTGAAGGCTGCTACTTAAACATTGTGAAATCCCGAAATAAATCGACCCTGACGAGACCTAACTGCAAACGCATTGAGTGCATTTTGACGGTCTTACAATATTATTTACGCACTTTTACAAAAGTTTTGTGATTTGGAGACTAATCTGGTTCAAAAATCGGTTCAAAATCACAAAACTTTTGTGAAAGTGAAAATGGAATTTAGAACATGGCTGATAGATTTATAATATTGTATATATTTGTCGAAAATGTTTTGTAAGTAGTCAAATTACATAAAATTCAACAATGTTCATGAAAAATCTATTTGAATTTGATTGATTCTCATACAATATATCGGGGTAAAAATGTACCCCAAAGACATTCTACGTTAGTTTTGATAAATGAATGCAGGGTTTATTCAGTACAAACTGGGAAAGCCGCACTACAAAATGTACACTGAATCGATAGTCAAGCAATCTTGCGAAATTTCTCGAATTCCCGAAAACCTTTAAAAAATTTATTTTTAGTAAGAAATCACATGGGAATTTTTTGATTTAGTAAGTATAAACAGGGCTGCAAACACAAATAATTTTTGCGGAGGTCCGGTTCGCGGGATCGATCCAAAATGTACCAATGGTTAAGGTTCAGAGATTTAAGGTTCAAGATTTTTGAGGTTAGGTTTTGGTTCGAACCTTGGTTTGACCCAAGTTTTACCCAAGAAGAGTAATTAATTTGTTAAAAATATAAAAATATATACCGAATTTTTTAATTTTTATTTACTTGAACATACGAATTCAATAATTCTCGATTTAAATTCATAAGTATAATTTATTCTATGCTACTTATTTTATCAGTAAAATGCCCACTTAACTTTTACTTGTAACTTTTATTGCACCAAACCGAAAGTTTTCATTTGGAACAGGTTCAGGTTCAGATATTTTTTCAGAAGAGGTTCGGTTAAAGGTTCGGTTCACAGTAAAAGAATAGAAAGTTTTCGTTTGGAACAGGTTCTGGTTCAGATATTTTTTCAGAAGAGGTTCGGTTCAAGGTTCGGTTCACAGTAAAAGAAAAGAAAGTTTTCGTTTGGAACAGGTTCTGGTTCAGATATTTTTTCAGAAGAGGTTCGGTTTAAGGTTCGGTTCACAGTAAATGAAAAGTCGTAATTCCGGATTCGAACCGGTTCGGTTATAAGTATAAGTTCATCTTATGACGCACAAAGGGCCATCCAGAGGCAGAAAAGATTTTTTGAAACATTTATAGTATGATAATCTTAAGATTATTTTCTTTGTAACTTTCTCTTAATAAAATAAGGCTTTAGCGCTACTATAAACTCAAATAAAAGCACGTTAATGTTATACAGATAGGAAATTTGGTTTCTTACATAACAAATTTATATCCAACAGAAACATAATTTCATAAAGGATTTTAAGCTTCGCTGGTCTAAGTCTGGACGCAAAAAAGAATGTTTTGAGTTTAAAATATGATTTCAATTATATACAAAAAAAAAAAAAATTAAATTGAAAAATATACAATTTACCTTTAAAGAGTTGAACAGGAAATCCAAATTCAGTTTCGCAATAAGCTGGGAATTTTAGTTGACAATGTAAAACAAGGAATGGGAACTACTAACATTAGGAACATATAAAGAATTTTTTTTATAACGCTTCAATTACAGCACGTATTAATGGAGTAAACTAAGAAATCATTAAACGTGTTGGTATTATTTTGGAAGCAATAAGATACAATGATATAGTCGACTATAATAAATTTGCAGAGTACAATAAAAAAAGTCCAAGTATATGTCGGACTTTATTCATGGTAATAAAAATAATTTCGAGAAGAAAAATTATTTTCTAAATGAAAATTATTTGTAGGAGCTCAGATGTTGAAGCCTTTATGACATAATTTTTTTTTTATTTATTCATTTAGTTGTTATATTTTAAATATCTAAAAATATTGAATTTTTTAATTAAAGTGATTCTTTGCCATTTATATAAAATTTTCGCTAACATATAACAAAACATAGGTACTCAGATTATTAATTAATTTTTTTAAATATTTCTGACATGCCTATGGAAGCATTCCACTCCGTTACACCGTTCCACTCCCATCTCTAGTTCAACCAAACCAAAAAATATATAATATTGTGATAGAATGAGATATCCCGGCAACACTCTCTAAATGCTCGCCAGCGATCCCAAAACAAGCCTTTAGCTTGATTGAATAATTTTATAAAATATCTATTGCAAAACGGGAAGCAAAATACTAAAGTATCTCTCCAAATTGATAAACAAAACTAATGTCTTTCCATATCTCTTAATCATTCCGCCTGTTCACAAAAAAATAACTCAATTTTTAACCTCAACACACAAATCATGTCTAAACAAAATATTATTTTTTTTGTCTGCAAATTATCACAACATCCCAAATTGCGTGCCGACCAAACATCAAAAAATAAAACACCAGTCAAAAAAAAAAAAATTATATTAAATTGTAAGAAATAAATTTAAATACGCAATGCAATTTTTACTTTCCAATTCAATATATTTGCGGCACGCAGCTCCATGGCAAATTGCGTGTCGCGGTATCTTCGCATCTGGGCATCTGTTGCCTTGGAGTTGTTGAAGCTGCGCCCACATCTCTCAAGCCGAGAGATTTATTTGCTTAACTTTGAGTTTGTTGATGGACAGTAGCGTCCAGTGCGAGTAGTGAAGTGCCCGGCCAAGCCAAACAATTAAGAGAATCCGCAGAGCAAAGATAATTTTAGCTTAGGATTTGCATTGAGCAAACCAAATTGCATAACTTCAACACGGCGTGAAATTTCCCATTGACGCCCCTGCCAACCTTTTGTTGGCCTTTCTTAAGCAATTTTTTTGAGCTTCTTTCTCTGGGACCATTTTCTTTTTTTTTTGCCAAAACTATTTCTATCTGTGGTACATCAACACTCGTATTTACTTTTAGTGACTTCAAAGCCATTGAATTTGGATTGTTTGTCTACTTATTTTCAGGGGCTGTCACTTCAATTGAAGCCTCTTCAAAATGCAATTGATGCGAAGTCGCTTTGCCGCTTTTGAAGTATGGGGAGGGGGGAATATGGGTCAGACAATTGAATTTTAGTTGACCTTGTTGATGTGTTTGAATTTAGCTAATTTTTAGAAATATGTGAGATAAATCAAAGTCAATGGTTTGAAGTAGGCACAGATTTTGTGAGCAAGGCCCGGCGTTGGGAATAATTTAAAATAAACACTAAACAGTACTTATAAGAAGACCTCTTCTTATTCACTAAAGGAACAAATTATTCATGCTTCGATCGAAGTTTTTTTATTTAAATAATGACATAGATTCCTGGTTCAGGTTTTAAACCCCACACTCAATGCCAGCTTTTGCCAATTGTTTAACAAACCTGATAGTTAATGATACAAACTTTATTATGATTCATCGTCATTTATTATAAAGTCAAAGAATATATCGGAATATAAGGACAATTAAAAGAATAAAACAGGGATGCAATCTGGTCGTAAATAAGGATTGGTTTGCTTCAGAGGATCGCAGAGATTTTAAACCCACGGTATAGTTAATAGTTTATAACATTTAGTACTAATCAAGGCTGCAAACCTCAAAAAAAAAATTTTATGTGGTTCGGTTCCTCAAGCCCCTGAAGCTCAGGTTTTGGTTCGAACTTCGGTCCACTTTAAAAAATAGTTTGTTTAAGATCTGCTTAGTGTAAGTCGCGAATAAGAAAGCACTCAATACAGAACATTTTTCCGACAGCCATCTCGATATCCTGCAATTCGATATTAGTAAACGGTTGCAACAAAAGATATCAGAGCAGTCCGACATCCACCTACATCAGACCACCGGGGACATCGAGGGCAACTGAGAGGCAATACACTATCGCCAATCTCTTTCCCGCTGGGAAAAACGTGGGTATGCCTAAGGCATCGTGTAGGCACATTTTATGAAATATCCTTGAGCTTGAAGCAAATCAGAAATGGCATGCGCTTTTAACCTGTAGAATCAAGACATGGCTAACTCGATGCGCAAAGCGCTTAACAAAACTTTGCAGTTTCGGCAATCCCCACTGCTCGGCTGTTGTTAGGGTCATAAAAAGGCACTGGCTGGTCGCAACGACGGGACGTGGAAGATAAGGAGTCCGTCTACCACTTTTTCAGTTTTTGCCCTGCCCTGAGTCGACGGAGACTAAAATCTCGGCTCTTAATTTCAAATGGACGTGTCTGATCTAGCTGAGACTACGCCTAGACATCGATCTGGTTTCATCTAAGCCGTTTAAGGTAATAAATATTATATCTTCCTGAGGATGTTTTTTTTTTTCTACTATCTTTTAGATAACAAGAAACAAACTTTAGTGTTGAAAAAGTATTTTAATCACAATATTTTTTAGAGTTTTTAAGACCTTTCCAAAATTTTAAAACATTTGTCGATGTTGTATTGGACAATTTTCAAAGAAATATTATAGATCATTAACATTATAGATCATAACAGATTTTAATATTTGTTTATAGCTTTTAATTGCTCTCACAAACTTTTATTTTTATACACTTGAAAAGTGTATATTAATTTTGCCCAAAAGTTTGTAACGCATAGAAGTATTAATTTCCGACCCCATAAACTATATATATTCTTGATCAGGACGACGAGCTGAGTTCAATTCCGTCTGTCCGTCCGTCCGTCTGTCCGTCAGTCTGTCTGTTTCTACGCGAACTAGTCCCTCAGTTTTAAAGCTATCGAGCTGAAATTTTGCACAGAGTCTTATTTTTACTGCACGCAACTAATATGTCAGAACCGGCCGGATCGGATTACTATATCATATAGCTGCCATAGGAACGATCGGCCTAAGAACTAGTTTTAGTGAGAAAACTTTTTTGTTTTCCATCGTAGCGTCACTAATATTGGTATATGATAGTTTTATATGCTTTCACATCATTTTGCAAAAATTTATCAAAATCGGATGACTATAGCATATAGCTGCCATAGGACCGATCGGTCGGAAAAAGTGTTTAACTAAGAAAAGTTTTTTTTTATGGTATCAAATTTTTATTATCAATGATTTTAAAATTTTAAATATCTGATATCTATATCCTATATATATTTTACCGGTTAAATCAGTTGGAGTAAAGTTTTTCAAGTGTATTAAAACTTCGGCACTGTCGAAGTTAGCTTTGCCTTCTCGTTCTTATTTTGAATACTCTCATTAAGAATTTTTTTCGTTAAAAAACTAACTTAATATTTTTGAACCGAACCTTATTTTTCGTTCGAGGGGTAAAAATGCAAAAGGTTCGGTTCATGGTCCGGTTCGGGCAATCCAAAAAACCGGAACCGAACCGGTTCTCAGGGGTATGGAGCAGCTGCGAGCAGCGGACTCACGAAATTAAAAGCAAGCCGATAAATATCACATCCTGTCTTTGAATTGTTTCCTATGCTTACCGTTTTTGCTTAACGTCGTAGCGTCGCCAAACTTGGTATTCATTAGTTTTGATCAAAATCGGATGACAATGGCAGATAGCTGCCATAGGAACGATCGGATGAAAATCGAGTTTTAGTGTTAAAAACTTTTTTGTTATCAAAGGTAGCGTTTTTATACTTGTTAATTGTGATTAGTAATTGCTTCAACACAATTTTGCTTGGTTTGATCAAAATCGTATAAATATATTGTATAGCTCCCATACCACAATCGGCTTCTGGATCGGTCAGCCAAATGGTTACGAAAAGTGGAGCAATCAGTTGGTCAGCTTGGAAAAGGTTAAATTAAATTTTTCTAAAATAATCAGGAAAACAAAAAGTAAATAAAACTGCAAGGGTATTTAAACATCGGCAATGGCGAGGGTGTGGTTCAGTGGGTAGCGTGAGTGCTTACTGTGCAGCAGGCTGTGGGTTCGATCCCGCCTCGGAACATCTAATTGAAAAAGTTTTTCTTTAAAAACTTTTACGCACAAGGTCACCTTTACAGCTGTTGGCGCCAGTTGTGGAGTATGTAGCCATGAAAAAGCTTCTCAAAAACTTCGCCGTTCGGATTCGGCGTTAAACTGTAGGTCCCTTTCTGTTGAGCGAAAATTTAAACTTAAAATTTTAAAGACACACGAGTCAAGAGATTGAGAGAAGCTCGGCTTGGCCCCGATGGGGGCTGTAACAGCCAATTTTAACTTTAAAGGCGATGTTAGCCTTCTATTTTTTTTATCTCTTTATATATTATCTTAACTATTTTAATCTCTTTTAAATAACAAGATGAAAGGTCATCCGCGTGTCGCTTGGAACGACAAAGGCAAAAAACTATACGTGGGTTGCTAATTATATTTCTGATCACTAGGTCACTCTTAGCCTTATAAGGACCCAAATGTCATTTGCATTAAAAAATTTTGTATTTTCTCCGATAAACCTACATACATATGTGTAGGCGACATGGGTGCCCAAGCGGAATCGGTTAACAAACTTGAAGCAGAGTTTGATTATAAGTCGTGCTCCCATTTTTATTTTGCGAAAATAAGTCGACTTAAATAAACAAAATTTTAGCATTCTCCATCATATTTTCCCTTTTCATCATACTTTTACTCGATTAATTTCTTTACCAAATTCTAACCGTATGCCATTCAGTTGCTCACTCTCTCTTTCGCTGTACAAATCTAATTATCTTAACAACCGAAAATCATAACAAAAAGCTCATCTCTATAAAAAAAAGCAAATCTCTTGCAATTAGCCATATGAATATGTTAATTACTTTACCCCAAAAAATACAAAACCGAAGCAAAAAGAGGCAACAACTGACCCATAAACCTTAATTTTCACATGCAACTCAAAAGAGGCGGCCACAAAATTGTGGCTTTATTCAAATTACAATTGTTTTAAGTTTAAGTATCTACAAAATACCAAGAGATGCTAATGCTAATGATATAATAAATCTTTTTGTGGCTCGTTAAAAGTGTTGGCAGAAATGAGTTGTCGCCAAGATGCAAGAAAAACTATGTGCAACTTTTGCCATTGGCAGTTGAAACAAATTTGAAAAGGCAGTTTAAATTAATTGCATATGCCAGATAGCGATTTTAAAGTGTGATTGCATTAACAATTTAGTATTATTTTTAGCTTGCCGTGGCTTGTGCAATTCAGCAATGAGATGGCTGTTAAAAAGGTAAGAAATATGTATTTTATGTAACATTTACAACTCTCATAAACATTAAACAATCATAACTATTTGGAGTCTCATCTTGGACACCAATAACAAAACTATAACCAGCCAATTTTTGTAATATTTACCAGACAATTTGTGCTAATTTTGATCAATTTTTACCAAAGCGATAAGTTTCTTTTTGTTTTGTTTGCTTCTTGTTTAAAGCATTTGTTAAATAACATTTGTTTTCATTGTTGTTGTTGTTGTGGCTGATGTTGCTGAGGTTGCAATTGTATTTCACTTGCTGCCGGCTTCTTTTCCCCTTCTCCATTCATTTCTTGTTATTCGGTGTAGGCGTTTTGGTTTTAAGCCGCGCTTGAGGCAATTTCTTATTTATTTCAGTTAATTACACAATTTTATGTAAATTTCTCTTTTTTTTTTTGTTTGTACGGGGCATTCTTTTGTGGAATTAATTAGTTATTTGCTTAGCCAGCAAACAATTTGGTGGGCAATTAAAATGCTTCTCCACTTGGTGCTGCTGCAACAATTTGTCCATCGACAAGCCAAGTGAAAGGGAATTGCCAAATGCTTAAAAGATTGACCAACAAAAAAAAACAGGCCAAAACTAAAGCCATCAAATGCTTATTATGCACAATTTTTTAAACCATGTGGAAACTGTCAAGACGCCAACTAACCAGTTCTGGCTATGATTTTAACATGGCCTAGCCAGTTCTCAATTGAATTCATTTGAAGCATTTCAAGTTAGATACAATCGATGAGATGTTGCAAGAATATGGGCACGATTTTTGAAGATTTACTTAAACGATGATAAAAAAGATTGCCAACAATTCAAGGCAGCACAAAAAAAGGTAGTTAATGATGTATGCCAAAATTAATGAATGGCCGAATTATTAAGTTAAAAATGTGTACGGAAAACTAGTGGGCAACTGCCGCCTTCTTGTCGCGCACGCATTTGTGTCGCTTCGGAAAGAATAATAAAAACAAAATGCATGCAATTTTGGCTCCAGATCACACAAGCCGACGGCAGCAAAAATAAAATATGCGCCGAGACTTGGAGTGGCAGACGGCTGCTCGACTCGAGCCCCGCTTATAAGGGTTGATTTTATTTTTGTTATTGTTGCCCCCAAACTTACATATCAACCCCACCGCTGTGTGTATTGACCTTGGAATTGTTACGTAATGTAGCCTCTAATCCATTGGATCAAACTACTTGAACGAGCTGCTTTTTAGAAGTTCCGATTTTAGAACGAAAGAAATAAATCCCAAAAATCCCACATAACAATTTGGAATAATACAAATTATTTTCGAATTGGAATAAGAAATCAATATTTTCGAAAATATGCATCAAAGAATTTAATATTTATTCAAAATTTATAATAAAAACGACCTTAGGGTTCCAAAGTAAAACTTTTTAAGGGGGTCATACTTTGAACAGGGTTTTATGGGGTATACACTTGAAAAGTGTATATTAATTTTGCCCAGAAGTTTGTAACGCATAGAAATATTCATTTCCGACCACATAAACTATATATATTCTTGATCAGGACGACGAGCCGAGTTCAATTCCGTCTGTCCGTCCGTCCGTCTGTCCGTCTGTTTCTACGCGAACTAGTCCCTCAGTTTTAATGCTATCGAGCTGAAATTTTGCACAGAGTCTTCTTTTTGCTGCACGCAACTAATATGTCGGAACCGGCCGGATCGGATGACTATATCTTATAGCTGCCATAGAAACGGTCAATCAAAACACTAGTTCTAGTGAGAAAAACCTTTTTTGTTTTCTATCGTAGCGTCACCAATCTTGGTATATGTTAGTTTCATATGCCTTTACACGTTTCTGGAAAAATTTATCAAAATCGGATGGCTATATCATATAGCTGCTATAGGAACGGTCGGTCAAAAATGAGACTTAGTGAGAAAACTTTTTTGTTTTCCATCGAATTTGCGTCATCAATGTTTGAAATTTAAAATATGTGTTAGCTTATCCTCTATATATTTTACCGGTTAAATCAGCTGAAAAAGTTTTTCAGAATCGAAACTGGCACATAGCTTGCCTTCGGTTTTCTGTTATTATTGCCAAACTAAGATAAATCTGTGTTTATTGAAATTCATATTGTCTATAATTCATGATTTAAAAATTTAAAAAAGCTGCTATCTAGAGTCCCGATTTATATATTTAACCCGTTAAAGATGACACGTGTGGACGAAAACTTTTTCAAGTGTATTAAAACTTCGCCACCTAGTCAACGAAGTTAGCTTTCGCCTTCTAATTTTTTAAGATTTTGGTTAGAGATTTGTTAAAACACCGCATAAGAGTTTTTTCAATTTGGTTTTTTGTTTTGTAAGATAATTTATTAATTATGTAAAAAATAAAAAAAGGTCGTGCTAAGGGTTCCAAAGCGAAACTTTTTAACAAGGTTATCGGCCTGCCAATTAGGGTCTCAAAAAAAAAAAATGTAGAGGTGGTGGTGGGCATGATTCCGGGACTCCAGGTTATCGGAAATGAAATCGGTGAATGAGGTTATGATCAGAATTGATGTAATTCTGGCCCGTACCTCAAATATATTTTTAAATGGGTGCAATTTAAACAATATCGATTTTTCAAGTTTTTTGGTGTAGTTTAGTGTAAAAAAAAGGAGTGTGTATCATGGAACAAACGGAACAAGCGAAGCTTTTTACGAAGAAAAATCAGAATCAAAATAAGTACTCTTGCATAGAAATATAAAATTAATTTATTATTATTATTATATATAAAACAGTGTTGGAAAACTTTAACAAGAACATTGCTCCACTAAAATAGTTATATCTGCAAAGGAAGAAAAATATTTGAAAACTTGGTTTTTAATTAATGATGAAAATTTTAGATCAAGTTCTTACTGAATATTAAATCAAGTTATAAAATAAAATTTCCATAAGCAAAAGACGCAACCCTATTTTAGAAGTCTTCTATGTATACCACTGACAGGCAACGGGAGCAGAGAAGTTGCCAGTGGCAGCTGAGAAAATAATTGTAAGCAAATACAGAAAATGGGGAGAGAGTTTTAAAAGCTTCTCTTATCTGCTTTGTTCTTTTTGCAGTATCCATTGCGAAGTATACCTGGCGACGAGCTTTATTCTCAGTCAACATTTTTGCAGTGTGCAGCTGACACTTGATGCGAATGGTTGTTTCCACGCATCTCGTCAGCTTGATCGGCTTCCAAGCGCGTATGCCACAATCATATGCTTATTAAATTTGAGTGCTGCCCCATTCGCTCTCACTCTAACCCTCACTCGCAAAACCTTTGTCATTTTCTGGCATTTGTCATTTTAAGACCCAATGTAAGCCCAGCATTATTGACAACGGAGCGCCTCACCATTTATGATTACACCATGAACGCAGCCATAAAGAGTTTTACAGTTCGGTTCAATGTGCCTAACACATTGACAACTTCTCTAATCTATTGAAGTGACTGAATTTCTGTCTCCAACTTTGCTGCTGATGCCTATCCCTGATCTAGACTTTCGAAATAGAAAATTAAATCTCTTAAATTTTCAATGTTAAAATCTCTAGCTAATTGAAGATATAGGAGTAGCAAGGGTATATAAATATTGACCACAAATAAAAGGAAATTAAATTTTTATTGATAAAAAAAGAAAGGGGAAAAGAATATAATTTTGGTAAGAAAAGGAAAATTTATATTTAGCGTATGGACGTAACAACTAACTCAAAAGTTTTTAATAAAAATTTATCTGATCAAAAAAATTTGAACTGTCCATTAACCTCTATTCTAAAGTTATAAAAACAAATATTTGCAAACATCTAATAATAAACATAAACCGGCAAAATTAATTGACCCAGTTGTTTGCATTTGCCAAATGATTTATTATTTTTCTTTCAATTCCCAGAGCATCATTAGCTGACCGCCGAAAACGAATTCACAACTCCTTCTAGAGGCATAACACAAATTACACACACCAAAAAAAGGAAAAAAAATCTTCCGCAACAACCTTGAGACTTCACCAATCACACAGAAAACACAGACAAAAACTACAGAAACTGCAAATAGCAACTCACACAAGACAAATCTAGCGTTAGGCAGGAAATCCCAAAAGGGGGCCAATTCGGTTGCCATTGGCCATTGACATGACCGAAAAACTCTGCAACTCTTGAGCTGCTGCTCTTGAGGCAATTGCGCAAGATCTTGAAGAATTTATGGCTTCGGTACTTCGGGCAACTCTTAATTAACCACGTGCAAAGATCCGTTGATATGAACTACAATATTAAATTCTAATTAACATAAACCACATAAATGTTTAACCAAACTGTCGGACAAATCACTTTCACTGCGAAACGAAATGAAACCAAAACCAAAACCGAAAAGAAATTTCGCTTTCATTTGGAGGAGGGAGCTAATCTCAGACGAGCACCTTACGGGGATGTGTGATGTGAAATCAATTATGAGTTATTAACAAATTAGCCAGCAATTTTTGGAGTCATCCAACTGACAGACACAACTCAAAAGTGACGCCCCAATCGAATAAAAATATGTGAAATATGTGAAATGCTTGCCGGCTAAACAGGTTTCCGTTTTCCCTCCAGTTGATTTCTTCTACCTGTTAAAGTAGTTCCCGAATCTCACGCTCGATCTACACTCATTAGCATAATGCTCAGAGTTGATTTGACAGAGTTGTCGTAATAAAATACAATTTGGTGGAACATTTGAAAAGCGGAAACTCTCTTTGGTGTGTGCGTGTGTTATGGAACTTTCATTGTTTGTTGATGAACAAATCAAATTCAAATAAAATGAAATAAAATTGTTATTGATAAAGAAGAAAGATTTGAGTGTGGAAAAATGTATGATATAATTTCGGTAAGAAAAGGAAAATGTGGCATAATATGTAAATTATTCAAAAGTTTGAAAAGCAAGCGACAGACACATACAAGCATCAACAAAAGGTCGATTAGTTGGTACATTTTAAAACGTTTATGAAAAATCCACAAAAGGTAGAGTTTTCTTTGATATCTTATAATATTTACAACTATTTTTCTTTAAATATTGATGGAGGGGAAGTTTCATCATCAGCTCAAGAAATAATTTGTTACTCCTTAGGGCCGATTTCTCATCTTCTAAATACCTGCTATGTGACTGACGAGAAGCGTGGAAACAACCTTTCGCATCAAATTTTAGCTGCACATTGCACCCATAATTTTAGTACCAGGCCTTCCAAATCGGGGCTGTTTCATTACGGATTAAGTACTAAGGCGAACTGAAGAATGTTTGCCTAAAGTTTTCGAAAAATTGGTAGAAATTTAACATAGAACCAACTGCTTGCGTCTTTTCTCTTGATCTGGAGCTTTGTTATTTGGGAAAGTATAAAGCAAGAATGAGTTATATCTGCCGGGAATGTACAAATTGATATGTCTGATTTCTCAGCCTATTTTTCGTCTGAGTTGATTTCAGCCCCTGTAAAAAGGCGTCTGAGACGTCATCTGACTGCTCAGTTGAAAAATCAGATGCAATAGAACCGGTTCTAATTGACCTGAGCATTAAGATGAGCTGTCATCTGTCATTTCATAGTGTTGTATAATTCAAGTGAGCTGACGTTGCCACTTCCTGGATTTTTGTACAAGCGATATACATTTATTATCGATTTATGTCTTTCGGTTTGGCCTTTTTGTGTATTTCAAATCAATTCTTATTGAAATTTAACAAACAAACTCACAATGAAACAACCAAATAAGAAGAAACTAACTATTTTAGACAAGTGGACCAAAGCCCAAGGATTCGCGCTGTATGATTCCCCCCCATTAAACAGTAGATTATTTTTGGTTGCCTTTTTGTCTTTTGTATGTTCGATTTTTATGGTTATTTCGACTTGATTTTCACATGGTTGGACGGAAATTTAAATTTGCATGCTTCTGTGTTCATGTCATTTTTCTTGCTTCTTCTTTTATGTAAACAAAGCAGTGTCACAATGTTTATATGAACCAGAGAATTTCAATAAGCCAATGGTTCTGCAATGTTACTGACTCAACTGAACTTCTCAGGCCTGTGTAAAAGCTAAACTGAGTTGCTCAGCTGAGTTTTTTGTTACTCAGGTCTGACGAAAACTCAGCTGATAAATCAAGCTTAAGCTATCTAACTGTGAGGAGTATTTTGATCTAATGGATTTTCAGTCTAATGAAATGTTTGGCAATGAAGGAAGATTATAAAATATTTAAAAAATAAAAAATTAAGACCATTTTAACTGCTGGTACCCATTTTACCGATATTCATTTTAGGCTTTTGTTTTGTTCTTTTAATATCTTTGTTCTACCAGGCTTCGTGGCCCAAAAGCATCTTGCTGATAACACTGTGATTCGTGCCTCTTAATCGTATTTGGACTTTTTTCTTGCAGGCTTCGTGCCCGATAGGCACGTAAAGGCCCGGAAGGTAGAAAAATGTACTTGTAAAATATTTTAAGCACTCCAAGCTTAATAACGTAGCATGCATATAAACAGGTTGGAATTTTACATTTATTATGCTTAATCGAATTTATGAAGTCCAAAATGAAATTCAAAGTCATTAACTAGAAAATATAGAGGATAGCTATACAGCTATACCCTTGCAGTTTCTTAAATATATATAAGCAAAGGTTTTCCTGAAAATTGCATTTTAACTTAGAAAAAGGCTAGTTGAGTGATTTTACTAGCTGACAACAACAACAAACATTTTACCACAAAAACCCAACAAGCCTGAAGTCAATTTTTGTATGGAAGCTATACGATATATTAATCCGACTTTGACCAAACTCGGAAATATTTTGTTGAAACAGAAAATATTCACGATTAACAAGTATTATGACGCTACCCTTATAGTAAAATATTTAGTTACTATTTTAATATACTTTTATTGTAATATAATAAAAAAGTTTCTTCACTTAGATCTCCAATTTTCAGATCGATATTTAGTATGGCTATGTTCCAATTTGGCAGAATTATGTGGATCCAAATTCAATTACTTAATGCCAAGATTGAAAAAGTACCTTTGAGAACAAAAAGTATTTTTCATTTCTATTGCAGCTATGTATATACTATAGCAGTGCGATTTGGTTCAAACTTTCCAATTTAGTGTGAAAGCATTTAAAATTAGTAAATTAAAATTAATAATCACAATCCCATGAGTTTTAAAATTCCCTTACCATGAATGTTTTGCAGGATTGAGGTAAAGTCCAACTTCTCTGTGAAATTTATTCATTGTGAAAATGAGGAAAATTGAAATTTTCAACTCAAAATGTAGATAGAAAAATATTTTATCAGAAAGATTAACCAGGTTGCTTTTAACTAAAAGCTTTCAGTTAGTGTGAAAGTAAGGCTGGGTTCAAACTGTTCGACGCATGAGACATGACAATCTAGTACGCCCTTATGTTGTCTTGTTTTTATTGTGAATAGCTTGTCATTTGACATTTAAAAGATTTACTAGATTATCATGCCTTAGTGATAACTGCCAACAGAAATGATCCTGTGAAGTATAGTCTAGTTGCTTGTACATATCCCATATCTGTGCAATTTGACCTTACACCCTGCTTTATGACAATTTTCTTTTATAACTCCCAATTGTCATGCATCTTCAATTTGAGTTTTTCTTTTCTTTAAGCAAAAATAATAAAAAGGTTTTTCCCATTTGTTTTCTTTTTGCCTGGTGAAAACATCAATCAATCATCAATCAACATTCACATCCCAATCTCAGTTCCCAAAAGCCACTGAACCCTGGCCTGGCTAGGGTCTTGTCATATATTGTTGTTGTTATTTTTTGTTTCTCTGTCTGTACCCAATATGTTAATTTCATGCTTTAGCGTTTATTCAAACATTTTCATGCAAAACGCTTTCGTTTTTTTTTTTTTGTTTCTTTCTTTTGTTGAATGCCACAGAAACAATCAATGAGCAACTAATGTGCTGCGCATGCGCCTCTAGATGACAGGGCAGGTGCTCTTGCGGTTGTCATTAAATGCCGGCACGACCCACATTGGTGGCAGTGTCTGAATGTGTCAATTGATTGACAATGGGAGTGTTGGCGTCGGGGCAATTGAGTGACAGATACGAGCAGAAAGTCGATTAGTCATAATAAATTAATTTTTTTTTTGTTGTTTTCAATTGATCTGCAAATGGGAATTTCTTGAGGTCAAATTATTTAAAAAATTACCTTGTGGTACAAATACAATTTTAGAGCCCAAGTTAACTGATTTTGCATGAAACAAAAGCCAACTCTTTTTCAAAAATATTGTGTAACAAAACTTAAACTAAACTCCACTTCAAGGATCCTTAGATAACAATTCAACACTTGTCCTCCTTCACCATATTATAATACTTACTCAACTCTGATGCAATTTTAGCCCCATGTTTTCCTATGTTTTCATGGCTACGCACAAGTCAAAGCACCCACAAAAGACCCGACTTTTTAGTACCTGTCAGGCCGCCCCCAACAATCCCCACCCACTTCACACTACAGTGCGGCCCTCCAAGCTGCGTCTAGCTGCTTCATGCCACATTATCAGCCTCAGTCTGTGCTGCCACTTTCAATTTTCTGTCTTTCGAGTGGCGAAAATAATACAACAAAAAGAAAAACACTTTTCGCAAGCTTCGCTGATTTTCTGCGCCGCAGAAGTTTTATTTCAAAGTGTTTCGTTTTGTTGCAAATAATAAATTTTAATTTGTTTTGTGGGTTTTTTGTGCATCTGAGTGCATCAGTTGAGCATGCAAAGGAAAAATACATTTTCTTGCTTTCGATTTCTGTGAAAAGCAAACGTGAATGCAAAAGGAAATTCCAAAAACAAAATCATCATCAATAAAGGGGAAAAGCCAGAGTTAACCTTGTATATATTTGAAGATTTCAAAGAATATGTAGTTCAAAAAACCACCTGTAAGGTTAGTAACCGCCGAACAATGGTCAACGGTTAGCCACCTGGGGGTCTACGACTTTTCGTCCGGGTAATTGCTAAAAACTGTCACGAACTGCACTCTGGGCAAGCATTTTAGGCGGCAAATGCGAAACATTTGTCGGTCGCCGGGAGACCCCGACAGACCCAATGTACATAATTTGCATGAAGCTTCATTTCTTGGTAAGCTTTGCGTGACCAGAAACGAACACGAGACTGAAAGCCACTGCTATGTGAGCAGTGGCAGTTAAGCAGTTGGCGAATCCAGACCCAGACCGATATAATCTCGAAATGACTTAATTGTTGGTGTCGGGAAAATGATTAAACTAAATGTAATTAAAATTATAAGAACTTCACTTTCGACTTATTTTAGCTTTTGACTTTTCTTTGGCGCACTGCTAACCCATAAATTATGAATTCCGTACAAATAAACACATTTTTTTTTTCCTTTTCCATTCCACAAACAATGGCAGACGATTCCCTCCCTCTTGACAAATGATACACTCGCAGTTCGCAGTGAGTGGCGAAGCGAGATGGAGCTGGTTGGGAAATGCAATTGCATGTCTGCGTGCCTTCAAATCAAAAACTATGCTAGAGCAATGCTAATAAACTTATGTTTAATTAATGGATTAGACATGCTTCGAAATCAAAATGGAACTGCCATTGCAAATGTTGAAGTGAGACGGTTAGCGTATTTTGGTTTGGAAATTTTGCTATTTAATATATTCCAAAAATAATCCATATTAAAAAATAAAAAAAATGGTTTTCGGCGGATAAATCATTGGAATAAGTAGAAAAGACCAACTAACTTTTCAAAATGATCTTTATTATTCCACGCTGCTCCAACTTGTTGATGCCTTTCAAATTATGAGATTGGATATAGGAATTCGTTTAAAAGATACAACCCTTTCATTTAACTGATATATCTTTTCAATCACAATCAATTTTTCGATTATTTTGGATCAAGATTAGAGTCACAGGAGGCTAAGCACGGAGTGTATTGTTCGTGTGCCGGTGCCTTGTACTGATGTATAATCATTTTAGTTTTCAGATTTTTCACCCAAAATTATTTTTTGCATCAATCCAAATGCTCTGAATAGTATTAACCGCTTAAAATGTACCAATTTTTATTCAGAACTAGTTTTCATGTTTAATATGAGTTGGTCCAATATTTTACGATTTTGATAATAGATTTAGATTTATCATTATTGTAGTTAAGTGTTGAAGTGTTGGAGATTCTAGATGATTTTCGTGTGCTTACCACTGAATCTATTTAGCGTATTTTTGGCAATTTGAGCCTTCAGTTGGTAAAAGTGTCTTTTAGAGCATTTTATGGCACATTTTGTGAGCAACCTTACGTTTGTTTTTACTGCCAAAAAGATATATTCTTAAGCTTTAAAATAAAATATCCCATACAATTCTGCTGTTTTTTTCAAACGAAGATATGCCATACTGAATACAAGTATTCGATCCGACCAACTGTTCCCTTGACCACAAGTATGCAATTGCTTTCATTGAGAACTTTCATTATAATTTAACAAAAATTTCTAGGCGATGTACTGTTTTTTGCTTATCATACTTTAAGCCAGCAAAATTCAGTTTAAAATGGTATATCTTCTTTTAAATAAATCGCAAAATTATCTGGGATAATTTATTTTAGGGCTTAGGGATAGTACTTTACTCTACTATCAAGGAAATTCAAAGCAGACGTATTGGTTGCCCACAAAACATGGTAAAAACCAACCTATATAGATATTTTTATTCTCAATGCTGAGATTGGTTTGCGTATTCGCTTTAGTGGGTTTGGCCAAGTCTGAAGACCAATCAAAAAAGTTTTATGTGGCATCTTAGAATTGGTTTTTAGTTGGAAATTGGTTGGAAGAGTTTCCTGTGGCTCCCTCGCATAACTTTGTTTGCTGATTCGCCCACCAGGTTCTTCTATGTTCTCGATTACCCAGGAGCATTCCACAGATTCGATTGCTCCTTGGTCTTTGATGTGCAATGCTGAATTCAATGACTAATTAGCCAAAGTAGCAATTATATGCAAAATTGATGAGTAATGCTTGTTTATAAATCACTAAACGTTACCAAGACCACAAAATTAGTCGTCTGATTAAGGGCATTAACAGAAAATTAAATGTTTCCTTGGTAAACTACCTTCCGAAATTTTTAGACTTCTGTGATATTTGGACCATTTACTTCTTAGCTTATTTTGTAAAATTTTTAGGCCAAAATCCTCGCTATACCCACTATCTTAAAGATTCTTTGAAATCAGAAGAACAGTTCTGAATGCGGGCTTACCAGAAATCTTACAAACAGATTAACTGTTCTCTTAGGCATTAAAGTCTGTTTTCATACCTACTATAGCTGCATTCCACTTTATGTTAAAAGCTGGTCTTTCTGGATTTTCTGGTTTTTCTTGATTTTTGCTTTCGCATGAAGTTTGCATACTTAAAATTTGTGAAAACTTGGCAACTCCGTGCCTTACAATGGGTCACACATGTTGCCAATTGCGAGCGGAAAATGTCGGAAATTGTTGCCCGTGTGAGCAGAAATATACATAGTACAATTTTGATTGCCAAATTATTTGGTTGGTTGTAGTGCAATGGATAGCATTTGCCTTCAGTACGGGTTCGACTACACTCAACTTCAAATAAAATGAACCCCATACAGTTGCGGAGTGCGACTGAGGTAATTTTGTGTAAAGTTTTTCGGTTTGTAAGATGGTTGTAGAGTAATGACCAACATGGCCTCGAAAACTCCAAGCAAAACCAAATTCCCATTAATTAAATTGGAAATCGATATTTAAAATAATATCTTATTTAAATATTTTTGTTATTCTATAGACATTTGCTCCCATTTATTCAGTTTCTAGAAAAGTTAAAAGAATACAAAATCAATTTATTGAACAATTTATTATAATTATTTTAAATTAAAAAAATTTTTTTTAAACAATACAAATATTTTCCTTTCTTTTTTTATGATATAATCATTTGAGCTACTCATTTCATTCATTTTCAAAGCTTAAAATATCATGAAATATTGTAATACGCTTATCGCTTGCGATTAAAAGTAAAGACTCCACCAAAAGTGATTTATCTCACAGCCATTCCACGAAACTGGTTGGCAATAATTTGTTGTATCTTTTGACAGACAAATGCGCCCAGCCCTACAACCTGTTCATTGTGGTCTCGCATTTCATTGTAATTTCTTTTCATTTCATTTCATTTTTTTGCGACTCGCTTGGAAGTTCTGCTTCGATTTCGTTGTTGTTATGGAAAGTGGGTCAATCGAAAGAGATCTTTATAAATATTTGTGTGTACGGTTGCATATTTATCTGAAAGATATTTATTTTGAGAGTGTTAAAGTGACAAACTGTTAATGTGTTTTTTTTGGAGGCTCGAAAAATGAAAGTTGAAGCTATGGGAATAATGGGGCGCTGAAGGGCTAATCATGGCACTTTAACAATTGGCCCATTAAGCTGGCGCCACAAAACAACGACTAAATCTAATTGTGATCGCCTTTCAGTTGCTGTTTATAAACCACACAAACAAATAAAATAATTGACGGCTAATCACCTACCTTTCGTTCAACGCTTCGATGCGATTTAATTTGATTTGATTTGATTGGCTTGTTGGGGGCTTCCAACTGGTTGAGAATTGAATCAATTTCGGTTTTGGGGGAATGAGCGGAAAAATTGAGCAGACTCGCTTGATTGGGCAAAGGCAAAGTAAAATGCAAGTAAGAGTAAGTTAGTCAAATGAAAATCAGGAAATAGTGTGTGATGTAAGTGGGATTATGGCATTATCATAGGTAAATACATATGTAAGTGGGCTGAGAAGTAAATTTAAAAGAAAGAACTTTTAATCAAAATACGTAATTTCACTGCTGTAAAAATGTTAGATAAATGAGTCCACGTTTCGTTTATACAAACATTATTTTTGGTTTGAAGAGAACCAAATGTTAACATTAAATAACTTCACACAAAGAGAGAGCATAATTTCAAGAGAAGAAGTACATGATGGAATTATACATGGTGAGGCGGCTACGATAATTTTTCAATTCAGAGCTTTTGGTAAATTTGTCAACAAGAGCGAGGCGAAAAGTGAGAGTGTATATTGGGTATGCAAAGAAGCGCTGACCTACTTCATCAAGCGCTGGCGATCTACTAAAAAAATTGTCACTCTCACTGCATGCGTTCGGCTCGAGTCTGTGTGAATTTTCGAATGTGTTCGTACATCAGGCGCTATGGTTGACATACTCTGGTGTGAAGAATGAAGTGGAAGACTTGAGTGACCGGCGCACCATTAATAGTTCCACCATGAAGCAGTAAATCTGCCATAATGTCACACAAAAAACGAATTAGTGAGAGGGAGAGAGAGAGAGAGAGCAGGTTATCTGTATAGCAATTTCCAGGAAAAGAAGAAGGTCTGTACAAAAGCTCTTACAAAGAGAGAGCGAGATAGAGCATGTAGTCTCTATATTAGACCTAGCCACGCCATAACACTCTGTTCCGAAGTCATGGCTGTGTGAATCGGAGAGCAGAGAAATACTTGATTTCGCCAGTAAGTCGGTTATCGATCGTGGCTGCTCACCAACACAAGCTCATTTTTCTGTCCACTCAATTTGATCGGCCCTGCTCTTAATCAATTTCAAGGAGAAGTGGAAGGTCTGCACATTGTTTTATGATGATTGAATTATTAAAATCTTTGATTTGGCTTTAAACATTCAATTTATCAAGAATTGGTCACTTAAATCAGTATGAAAATAACCTAAAAAAACTCAACAAAATAATGGATTTTAAATTAAAAAAATAAATTTGAACTTTTCCCAAGCAGATTAAGAAAAGTGAACGTTAAGTATCTTCAAATTTCTTAGCAATTATTTTTGCCTATTTTTTCTTTGTATTTTTGCAAATTTCTTAGAACCATTAAGTCACGCTGAGGGGGTCCATTTCATCTTCCGCACTGGAACTTCCCACTCCACCCAACTCAATTATTAAATCATTAACCTAAAGTCAGATGTGTCTTCCGATCGTCTGAAAATTTCACAATTTCTTTTGGTTCCGTCTTTTAAAACGAAAAGAAAGTAAAAGGGCTTTGGGACATAACTCATTTCGCTGGTTATTGACAGGCAGGCAAAGAGTTAAGAGTCATTAAAACTCGCTTGGATGACAAAACTCTCATTTAGTCATAATTTCAGTGGTCTTTGTGTAATTTTTTCTGCTTCTCCTAATTACAAATGACGATTGCCTGATGAATGTCGCAATTATACCGTTTCTGTTGTTTAGTAAATATCTCAAGGCGAAATGGCAATTTTCACCCACCAGAGTCCGTACCCAGGCACCAAACAGACAAGTGTCAACTTCCGCATTACTCATACGCCGCGTTAAACGGGTTTTCTTTTTAGCTTTTTCCAGCTGCATCTTCTTCACACAAATATGGCCAAAAAGTCAAACGATCCTCGTCGAAGCATCCACGTAATGCAATAGCCAAGCCCACACCAGACCAGGCCAACCCGGTGGAGAGTTCACCACAAAAAAAAACTGGGCAACTTACTAACCAGTTGGCTTGGGCTGTTGCACTTTCGTTTTTGTTGTAGTTGTTGTTGTTGTTGTCTGGGTGAAAAGTTTATTGCGCGAAAATGAAGAAGCGTTTGTTGCCAAAACAAGATTTTTCAACAACTCTGCAAACTGCAGTTGGGGATGTTGCAAGCCAAGCGGCTAGCTGCCAGTTGCATAATTTGTTTTTCTTCGCCTGCTGCTGCTGCTGGCGAGGTGGGAGTCAAGGCATTTTTAAACTTATCCATTGATTATTGCACTTTAATTTTGTTTGGGAAAAAAACAAAAACATAAAAAAACGATTTACTGACATTTTTGTGGCTTTGGTGAATGGAGTAAACTTTCTTGGCTAATTTATGCAAATATTATGAAGACAGATTTTTAGTAAGACCAAATTTGATTGACTGTAAGCTTACCCACAATGTTTTGGCATTTTACGATGTTTTTTAAAGGCAATTCAAAGGTACCTTCAAAACTAGCTTTTTAAAGGCTTCATCAATCAAGGTCTTGGCAACAGTTGATCTCGTAAATAATTTTCAATGTGCGGAACCGAATAGAAGGGAGGCATGCAAGTTGGAGGTCCCATCAATTCAGCGTTTTAAGTGCTCAAAATATTGCTTGTGAGGCATTATACTTACTTCGACGCTTGATTTTCAGGAATTCTCCAAAAGATCTGGCAATGAAATTATCTTGAACTATTGCATGCAATTTTAACTATCCTATGTTTCTTTGACGGTGTACCTTAGACCAGCGGTGGTCACTAAATTATTACTGAAGGGCGCAGCAATAACAAAATGCATTCAATTTTGCTTTGAGAGAAATAACGGGACGGGCGACGAGGGCCTAACGGAACGCTATGTGCCCATCGCTGTTTTTGACTATTATCCATACCTTGGACTATTTCACAACTTTTTACTTCAGTGTTTAAAGTAAAGCAAGTGTGACCAAATAATAAAAATTTGAAATTGTTTATGTTTATCAATTATGTTTTAATGGCATAACAAAATAATAACTTAATACTCTTTTTCCCTCTCGTTTGTCCATTTCATGAGTTGTGCCATTTAATAAGTAGGATTAATTGTTCACGCTTCTATTTTCGCAGTATACATTTATATAATGGTTGTTCACACCTCATCTGCCCTTTCTACTTGGCGAAACCTGTGCTAAATGTAAGCTATTTCCATTATAAAATAGGGTATCCCATGCAAAGTCGCTTTGAAAATTCTAAATTGGAATGAAAGTTTCATTAATAAAACCATAGTTTAAATAGTAGGCGAAATAAACCCGAATGGCAAGCATTTGCAGCAATTATCGTCAGCCAGCGGCTGCTGAGACCTTTAATTGGATGATATAAGGTGAGAAGAAGAATGTAAAAGGTAAGCAAAATTTATCTGCATATTTCATAACAAATTTAATTAGTTAAATAATTAAACTAGCCATATTACCAGGCGCTCTTCACCATCATCAGTATAGCCGCCGAAAAGATATCATAATCAGATTGATTCTTACAAATATTTCAATTTATTTTAATTTTATTTTCCTATATTTGGGATTGGTTTTGCAAAATTAAGCAAATTATTCTTCCATCTCATAGCCTGAAGGTCTCCGTTGCTCTGGCTATAAAACGATAGTACATTCCCGAATATAAGAGTCTGCTTACGAACGGATATTCAAGTCAATCGGAAAAAAAATTAGATTTTTCCATATTGAATTTTTCAGTAATTTTTCTTGGGCGGATTTTTCGACATCAGAAAACCACTAACTTTCATTAATTTTAACTAACTTTACTTACCAATCGGGTTTGAAGTCGATGGAAAAAAAAATGTTTCCCATCTAAACTTTTTCGGAAGTTTACCATCCCTTGGGGGTGTAATTTTCGAAAACCCCGCCTTATTCAAAACTTTCGCCATACATATAAGCATCTGTGAAAGATTTAGTTTTCTACATGTTACCGATTAGGCTCTGTGTAGATTGCCAATGAATGAATCAGTCAGGACAAACTCTGTTACATATAAAGAAAAATGATTCAATATTTTCGACAGGTTGAAATAGCGAACTGCTAAATCTGAATACTTGATTTAGCAGATCGCTATTTCACATAAAAACTTAAACTAAACATAAAACTTTAAATTGGAAAAAAGTCCCCAAAGCGGTTGCTTAACAATTTCTATATTGCTGCTGAAATCAAACCTCATGCTAACTGGAAGACGATTCTACAATATATGCGAGAAATAGCCCAACATATCGGGTAATTAATGGAATAACTCATCTTGTGACTCCCTGACTAGGGACGGTGAAAATTGAAAAGAACCATAATAAAAGGTACCTTAAGAACAGAAGTATTCTACTCAAGTGTGTTGGCATCAATACACTTAAACAAGGGAAATTCAAGTACAAACGATCTCAAAAGCTGACTAAGTTCGGAATAAAATTCTCATTTTAAGTTCTTTTTTTGATTATAAAGTCCTTTTAATAAAATGTACTCTATGACATTATTATTATTCTAACTGTTATGTTTTTAAGAGCCGATTTGTCACATAAACCTATAAATAACAGAGTAAATTTTCCGTTAATCGGACACATAGGACTTATTTAGAAGATAAGAAATCGGCCATAAATGGAAGACAGATTTATGTGTGATTCCAGAAAAAAATATCAAAAATATATTTAAGTTCGAAGAACAAAGCGGTATAAATTCCATCACGGACATACTTAAATTTAGTATGACATTTTTTTCTGGGTGGAGAACTGGACGTTAATTGGGGGATTCCCGGAAATCTCCAGAGATTTTCATATAAACGATTGCACAGTGATCAAAAACAGGTTGACTTTATTTTAAAAATGACACAAATTTGCCCGGTTACAAGGTCAGATGACAAAATTTAAGCGATTCAAATACGACTGCTTAAAGCCAGGTAAATTTAATTCGTACGGTTTTCCCTTCTTTAAAATTAGAAAGCATGCTAAGGCTGGGTTCACACTGTTCGACTCATGAGACATGATAATCTAGTAGGCCCTTGTGTTTTCTTGTTTTCATTCTGAAAAGCTTGTCATTTGACATTGAAAACAAGGCAACATGAAAGCCTACTCGATTATCATGTCTCATGAGTCGAACAGTGTGAACCCAGCCTAACTCTTGACATTCTACTTATAAACTAATTCGAGTTTGGTTCGAAATGCAGTAGTTTGTACGAAAATCTTTAAAGATTTCCAGGACACATCTGAATATGACAAAGAAGCATTTGGATTAATGCCGTAACAATCAGCAACAGAATCAAGCTCACATTAAAGGCGTCAATTTCTATTAAGAACCTAACATTTTTTTGTTCATAATCTTATGAATGATTTTATTGATGATCAAGACAAACAACAACGGACACAGTACACTCCCTTGAGGAAGGCTACACTTTGCTAGAAAGGGTCTCTTAAGTTCACCATTGTGATAACGACTTGATAGGATGATTTTCGAAATAAGATCCAAAACAATTTTGTTTGGAAAACCTAAGTGCAAACTTAAAGAGCTTGTATGCATGGGTGTTCTGGGAATCTCTAGAGTTTTTCGTATAATCATATGCATTTCGAGCTTAACTTGAATGTTATATAAAGTAAAGTGACAAGAATGAGTGCGCTAACTGGATTGAATGGATGGAACCCGTACACATTAAATCTACTTAGCTTTGAACAGTCGCTTTCAAATCGCTTAACTTTCGTCTTTTGATCTTGTATCCGGTCATATTTGTGTCACTTTCCATAGAAAGTCGAACTGTTTTAATACAAAATACAAATGTTTATACGAAAATCTCTAGAGATTTCCGGGACAAACCATTAAAACATTAAAACAGACTTTGTCAAATAACTTAGAGAAGTCTGTAAATATGCTAACATCTTGACAACGATTCCCGAATGCTGATATAAAGAAGTAGTACATAAAACTTGAGCCTTGTTTAAAATGGGAAAACCCCTTGGAAAAATTAAAAAGAAAATGTATATTCTATAAAAATATTTGTTGAAATAACTTAAATATTTTTCTAGCTACTTTTAGTCCATTTTGTACAATAGAAAGAAGTGACTGAAGCTGTCTTGACTTGGATAATAACAATAAAATCCCTTTACAAAATGTAAAATCAATTTATTAACATTCTCCCATCAAAAATCAACTCGAAACCAAAATATAAACAAAACCTTTCACACTGAAGATTGTCCTTAACCTTTTGCATCTGCAGCTGTGTGCAAGTTTTAATGAAATTTCCTTTTACGAAACTTGCACAATTTCTCGTGTCTTCGAACCAGATTGTTATGCTTCATCTGTCCTCTATTGATATAACTTGACGCTGTGGCAATGGCCTGTGATTACAACAACAATAAAACTAACAACTGAAATAACCAAACAAAATAAATCCACATCATCATCTTCCTTTTGTTTGAACAGGAACTGGTTGCAATTTCTTTTATAGTTTTGCTATTTCTTAACTTTAAGTTGTATTATATATATTTATATGTGTGTGTGTGTGTGTGTGTGTTGCAGTTGGCTTTTTGTGTCGTGTAAACATGAAATTGCCGCCAGTCAAGTAACATCTGTTGCCTGCCCAGCGTTCCAGCTTCAGTTGAATGCGCAACCAAAAACTGAATTCGCATCCCGACAGTAACAAACAATTTGCTGTCGTCGAACATGTTCACTGGGCACAGACTGATATTTTTTTGGGGTTTTTTGTTTACAATTTGTTTTTTTTTTTAAATTTTGTGGTAACAAATTTTTGTTACTTTCACTTTAGTTAGAAACAAGCTAAAATTGAGTAAGAAATTGCCAAATAAGAATATGTAAATTTGTATCTATTCGAATTGTCTAGGTAATGTATAATCATTTAACACAAATTCACTGAAAACTATAGGAAACTCCTAGGCAACAAAAATCTTAAGAACGGAAATTCTCAAAAACTCTGAAATGACTTGCGGTTTTGATTTTTCTCATTCCTTTGCCCTCGCTCCTCTTGTCTCTCATTTGATTTCTTGACCACTGCAAATGAACAGGTTTATAATGGCTTAAACGTTGTCTCATGTCTTTATGGCTTTTACTCTCTCGGCTTCCTTGGCATCTTCATTTAATCGGCAGAAATATTTATGTAAAAAGGGAAAGTTCATTGAGGCGGCGGCGTTGAAAATTTGGTTACATATTTTTTTTTCCTTAATACAATTAGCATGAAAATATTTTGAATAATTGAATTTTTAAATACGGGCGCTTCAGTTATTTGGGTTGAAAGAAAGTCTTATGCAAGTTTTTAGGAACTCAAATGTACCTATAAATACATATGTATACAGCAGCCACTGAAACTTTCTTTGAGTTCCATTTTGGCACAAAACTGTGTCAAGCAATAACAAAAAATTCACCAACTCGATTCAACCATAAATATTTGCATAACAATCAGTGGAAATGTAAATTGTGTGATAAATATTTCTTTGGCACATTTTTGGTTATATTGTTGAGGTAGATTTTCTATGACTTGGTTTCAATTTGATGTCACAGTGGTCGTAGACATAGGGGTGTCCCAAACATCTCTAGAGATCTAGAGTGAAGTGTCTAGGTCAGATGAAAGAAAAAAGGCTTAATATTCGTCATCTGCTTTAGTTACCGATGCTTTACTAGTCACTCAAAATGTAAAGTTATGCAATTATTATCTTTAGAGATTTTCGTGATAGAAAAAAAACAACAAGGAAAAGTGTAGCCAAGCTAACAATGCACAAAACGAGGTTATATAATGGCGTAGTGGTAAGGTGTGGCGAGGTAAATCACCACAGTATTGTATAAAACAAGACAGCATATCGTTTTAGAACCGAACTCTTTGGAGCCAGTTCGTGTGAGATTTTTCAGGTCTCTTGAACTGAATCTTATAAATTAATGACCACCCGAACCCAAAAACATTTGAATTAAAACATAATATTATATCATCTGCTTTGGCTAGAATAACACTTGAAACTATTGTCACAATTTTTTGTTTAAGCTGGAATGAAACAATTTTTAGGAACAATTTTAATTTTTTCCAACCGAATTGCAAATCTTTTATGCCACAGAAATCTCTTCTGGTTGGTTTTAAACCGCTCGTATTTTGTAAGGAGATTTGCCAAATCAAGCAAAGCCAAAACGCAAGCCGACCAAAGCAAATGCGCAAACCAACCTCAGTTAGCATAGACACAAAGTGAAGCAAAAATATTTTTAAATTTTACCATTTTTGTTTTAGAAAATTATTTGAAATTATACTGAAAAAAACTGAGAGAAAAGCGTCAAACTTAAAATATTTTAAACATCAGAAAAAATTATGACTTAAAATTGCTATAAACTATTTGCGCAAGACGCAACCCTCTTGTTGCAGATAGACCATAATCTGATACACAGATCCTCCAACTAGACATTCGAATAGGAATTTGAAATCTCATAGAGGCCTGTGGCACCGACGTATTTTTCGAGAGTTTGTAAATACCAACCGTCGTCAAAATCTCTAGAGATTTCTGTGTCAACATTGCATAATTGGATGCGTGAACTTATTAACGGTAAGATAAGATCGGCGAACATTTTCCATCGATCTAATGAGTTTAGAACCTAGATTAGATATTCTGAAATATGTTGTTCAAAATATTTTCAAGAAACCGGTAGAATGAAGTTTCAAAGAATCAGAATCTTGAAAGCAAAGCAATGTCCTTCAAATATTTCACCATAAAACGATTGGTCTGTATCATTCAAAGAGAAAATCAACAACATTACTTAAAGACATTCAAAATCAAAGAGTTTTAAAAAAAGTTAACAAAAAGTAGATATATTAAAAAATTGAGTTAAAAATCTTTAAAACAGTTTTGTTAATGAAACATGATGCATTGTTGTGGACGACGAAACTTGTTTAAAAATGGACTTAAACATATGTCACGCACCTTAATTTTTCACACAGCAGAAAAGTGGTTCTGTTGACCAATGAATGTCACCAATTCAAGTTTAAAAATTTAATCAGAAGGTTTCGATCTAGCGGCCTTAGATCAACTTTATTTTTCACAAAAGACCATGTAAGCGCGGATATCAATATAAAAGAGTGTCTAAAATACCCATTGCATAATATCATCGTCAAAACTTATGATTTCAATATAATAAACAGATCAGGGTATCGCAAAATATGCTCGTTGAGCTCGAGTTTTGCCTAATGCAAAAAAAAAGGAAAACATACCAAATACTCCTAAGCTTCGACCAATAGATCGATATTGGGCATTTGCCGAATTAAATTTATAGATCAATAATAGAGTTGATGAAAATCTGAAAGTGCCTTAAAAATACTGCGATATGGCAAGTCGAAATACTATATCTTGGTCCGCTAAAAACAAATTTTTTAAAATTTTTATTGAAAAATTATCGATAATTGTTTCATTTCTATAGATACACTCAGAAAAAACAGCTGCCAGCGTTCTAGAACGAACGGGATAGAATTTATACCGTTTTGTACTTAAAGTTTAAAGTATATTTCGTACATGGTTTTAATTAATCTAAGTACGAATCAGTCTTAAGTTTTAAATTTACACAAAATGTTCCTAAAATAAACACAAAATTCTTAATTCAAATACAAAATACTTAAATTAAGAATTTGTTGTACTCAAACGTTCTAGAACGAACGGGATAGAATTTATACCGTTTTGTACTAAAAATATTAAGTATGATTCGTTTTTGGGTGTACTTAAACTAAGTACGAATCAATCTAATAAAAAAGAATCGGAATTGGTTTAAAACCATTTCGTTCTTAGGTTTAAAAATCCTTGAAATAGCCCAATTTGTACTTAATGTAGGCCGAAATGGTCTAAAATCAATTATTTCGGTATCGAAAATATCGTACTCGAACCAATTATTTTGTACTTGTATAAAGTATTTTATTACTACCTTTTGAACTTGTTTTAAATACAACGTTCTCAAATTTGTTTGGTTGGTTTTTGCACCGGTTATAAAAACTCCACTTTTTTTTGGAAAAATAATCTTAGCCAAATATTTTATTTTTAGACAAAAATGTGCTAAGGAGAGTGATAAAATGCTATGGGATCAAATGTTAAAAAATAATACAATTTCTTTCAATTTGAGGCCTTAGATTTACAAGGCATAAAAAGCCACAAAAAATTGTACCTACAATTCACAAAGGTTTAAAAAAGAAGGGATTGTCACATTCTGCTTAAAAAAGAACTGTTCTTCTGATTTCAGAGAGAATCTTTACATCGTTTTCACTATTTAAAAAATTTTGAAATGCTGAATTTTCAAGGAATCATTATTCACCTGAAGTTATTCGAGTGAGGTATACTCAAAAAAAAAATACATTCATCAAAATGGTATTTTCTCATTATTTGTAAGTTTATAGATTTATTTATTCATATTCAAATACGATATTGTTTGTTTAAATAAAAGTATATTTTATTCCACATTTTTTTAATTTTTTAGAATCAATTTTTTAATATACAAAATTTATTAAAAAATCGGTGTATAAATTTTTTTTTGTTATAGTTATAGTAATGTACCAAACATATATTTTCAAAAAAAAAAATTAGTACATTTTCAACAAACTTTTATCAAAACTAGAAATAAATTTTCTGCTTTTTTAAGTGAATAAATTTAAACAACATTTTTTTATAAATATTTCTAAGAATCACAAAATCCTTAAAATAAATATTCCTTTTCAATTTGCTTACCGCATTATGTAGCCCTGCATTCGGAGGTGGTATAAATCCTTGAGCATTTGCCGTTACCATCCACAGGCACAGGGTGCCCCATATAGCCCATAACAAGCGCATGATTCACAGCACAAAAATTTCTTTTTTTGCACAAACTTTTTCTCTTAGTTAATATTCAAATCCACAAATTCCAATCTAAATTCAATATTGTTGCACTTTATTTGGATTTTTGTTTTTGTTTTTTCTCCAAAAACAAACACGATTGAAAAGGGCGCGTAAGAAATGTCACAAAATCAACTTTGGGTGTTCGGTTTTCTATTTGCTTTATGCAAATGATTGGAGTTTCTTATTTTAAATTTTTTATTTCAGTTATAAAAAATTCCGTCAACGTTTTGGGGTTTAGCCGCAGACACGACTTGTCTGGTAAAAGTTCGATGCTTAACTGAAGATCATTAAACGTTTGGTAACAATTTAAGCCAAGCTTTGCAACGAAGATGCCAAAAACGCCAGCCAACGGCAAACGACGATGAGCCAAACGAACGCAGGGCCAGCAACATGTGGCCAGACACAATGTTGCCAGAGCTCAACGAATCTAACGAAGAGAAATGCATGTAAGAGAAAGTGGTGAAGAGTTTCTGCTCTCGGCTTATCGAATCCAGAAATGATTTTGAATGCCAAAAGCCACACAAATATGATGCCAACTATTGCATTTCAGATTTCAGGGATTTTCATTTAAAATCACGTAATTACCACAAGCGGGCGTACTCGGAAGTGCCAGATAAGAACACGATGAAGACTGAAGAATGCCGAGACAAAACAATTAAATTCCCAAAATTGGAATTCCATGCGAAAATGATTCATTTTCTCTTGTGATAATGTCATGATTAATGTTATGCTACCAACAGCTACGACTGATGGTTGAGTAATTCCCGCTGTGATCAACTCGAGGGGCGATCTACTGAACAACATTTTTTACTCACACTTACATCATAAATGGATCATCAAATTACAATGGTAAAAGGTAGCTTGATTTGATCGCTTAATGAGAGGATCACAGCTTGATTTTGATTTAATGTTGTTTGTAGCCAAAATGAATTATGGGAAAGTGATTATTTAAAGAGGCAAAGGAACTAATTTGTGTGTAATAAGCTGTTGATTTCATAGTTCAAAGGCAAAGTAATCAACATTTTTAATAGTTTGTGAGTTTTTGGATTTGAGAGAGAAAATAATAGATTATTATTCCGTTTCAAATTCGGGTAGGACTTTGGAAAAAAACTGAAAGACTCCAATTCAGGAGGGGTTCACTTAATTAATGAAGATAAAAAAAAGTTTGATGTATCTAACATGTAGGCAAGTGATCCTTAAATTCTAAATCTTCGATGATCACCTATGCTTAAAAGGGAAAAAGCGAACGCAGCTTCTCTATCACCATCTACAATCAACAACTCCGCCTTTTCAAATACTGATCACTTTAATAGGAAAATTGATTTCCTCTTGTGCAACACCTGCCTCTAGCCAAGTCATGCTCCATCTCAGACACCAGTTTCAATCACCCTTCAAAAAAAAAAACAAACCGAACCTAGGCCAATCAACAAATTATTAAATTTTCTGCTTTCCACACAATTATCACAGCAATTTTCTTCATCTAATCGATAAATTCATCAACCCAATCAGACAAACACTTTCAATTTGAAAAAAAAAAAAATAAATTCAATTCTAGGCTGGCGTTTCTAATAATATGTAGCTTTCAGGTCTTTTGTATGCTTCAAAATTCATTTGATGTCTTTCTTTGTTGGGAGGGAAAAACCGTTCAAAGCAAAACAAATAAAATATTTGTACTTCTATTTGGTAGTTATTTGTATAAAATAATTTTGTTTCTTGTCAAATTAATTTCTAATCACTTGAATATTCATTTTTTTTGCTCTGCTCCCACACAAATTGTGGGTAATTGCCAATTTGGCAGACCATTAAATTGTACACATGTACGCAGATCAAAAGGGTCTGGCAAAGTAGCCAAAACATGCTCACAAATTGATCCAAACTTATGATCAATTATAAAATAATTTATAGATAATGAAAGTATTTTTGTGATTGAATAATTATTGCCAATTGAACTTTGAACTGGTTATCAAACTGATTGTTTGTTTTTTACAATTATTTGTTTTTGTACAGTTTTAGTTAAACGAAAAATTGGATTAGTTCCAAAAAGCAAAAAATGAAATCATTTTTTATGATTTTTCGAACGACGCGCCTACAGTGGAGCCATATGAGTTTTTTCGTTTCAAGAATTATCATATCAAATGAGATAATAAAATAATTAAAATTATAAATAATAGATAATTGTTCAACCTATAAAACCTATTTTTGAAAGGGGTGCTACGCCTACTGGATGCTTACCTATGGGTTATCAAAGTCAAAATTTGTAGAAAAATCGAATTTTTGGTAAGAACAACAATTATTTTTAACAACTTTTTTTATTTGTTTGTTTCTTTTTCAATGTTTCTAAGCGGGTGTCAAACCGGACCCGAACCGGAACGTATACCGAAAAGACCGATTGAAACTCAGCCGACCGTAACCGGACCGTTATTATTTATTTTTGCGTACCGGTTTTCGGAACCTTATTTTGGAACCGAAATGACGAAAGAACCGAAACATTCGGTAAGTTTGGTTCTGGTTGTTAATTTTATTACTACAGGGATTTCTTCAGGGTAAAACGCGGGTACGTAAAAACAAATGTAACTAAGGGACCATCTGGTATATGATTCAATAAAAAACAATTTATCTTATTTCTCGTCTATTTTGGTTCAAGTTCAATTTTTCCAATGCATTTAC
The DNA here is from genome assembly GCA_018904225.1 of Lordiphosa mommai. Classification (NCBI taxonomy): domain Eukaryota; kingdom Metazoa; phylum Arthropoda; class Insecta; order Diptera; family Drosophilidae; genus Lordiphosa; species Lordiphosa mommai. The sequence goes on along the minus strand of JAEIFT010000012.1, from coordinate 603,844 downwards.
AAGGAGATTACTAATTGGCCAAGTGGACTTAACCTAATAGCGGGATAATTGTGATGTAACGATGAAAGGTATTAACATTATCGATATCAAAATATCTTTTGCTTTCTACACCCAAAAAGATAATGCAATTTAGTCTTTATTTGACTATTGGTATCGAATTATGCTCAAGACCAAAGTATCGTTGATAATTCGATAGTATCAAATATATTTTCGATGTTATCACAATATGTATGTATCGATGACATTTCTTTTTTTTAGTTACAATTTGAAACTTTTGTATCATTTTGAAACTAGCATTTGCAATAAAAAAAAAATTCGTTCATTGTTTTTTTGTTTTTATTGCGATAATTTAGCCGGCTACACAAAGCGTGTGTTTAACGGCTCAATCGAGCAAGGAATTGTTATACGACTGTTTCAGTTTGCCGTTCTCTCTTGACTCCTTCTTGTGTGGGTCGCTCACTATGGCCATTTATATCTCATGAGCTGAAACAACGAGAATTACAAGTGCCAGCTATGCATTTCTGTAGGATCGAGTATGGTTCGTTTTGAACTAGTACTGAACGGTTGACTACGTAACAATAGTAGCATAGGTAGTAACACTATAATATTGATTTGTATTATATGATACAAAAATAAAAATCTGGTTGTAGTCAATTTGGCAACGCTTATCAATTAATTTGTCGAATTTTTGGGTGTATTATTAGGACATTTTTTGGGTAAAGTTTATTATGTTTTTTTCGTTCTTTATACTATTTTTTGCTGTGTAGGTTGCTACCATTTCTATTATATCTTCGGATTAAAAGATTTTAAACTATACCGGTACATACCGGTACGTACCGGTATACCGAAATAAAACCAAGGTACCGGTACGGAACCGAATACCGAAATAAACTAGAACCTAAACAGACCTTTTACCGAAACATTAGTTTCGGTACGTACCGAACCGGAACCGGAACCGGAACCGAAATTCGATTCGGTTTGTTCCCTGTTTCTAAGTCTTAAAATTATAACCCAAAAAATTAAAAAAAAAAATTATTTTTTTCGATTTTATTTTTATTGATAAGTTTTTCGCAAAATAAATTTTACTCATAAGACAGGATATCTCTAATAGATTAATCATTTAACTAAATCTAGTGGACTCTAATTCGATGAAAAAGGGCGGCCAAGATGGGGCCAACATGTTGAAGAGTCCCTTATTATAACCTTGCAGAGGGTATATTAAAATTGTGCTGATGTTTGTAACGCATAGAAGGAAGCATCTCTGACCCCATAAACTATATATATTCTTGATCAGCATCAATAGCCGAGCCGATCTAGCCCTGTCCGTCTGTCTGTTTCTTTTCTATCTCCTCCCTCAGTTTTAAAGCTATCTGGACCAAACTTTGCAAAAAGTCTTTAAATACATATAGGCTGCACATTTGTCGGAACCGGCCGTATCGGATCACTACATTATATTGCTGCCATAGAAAAGATCGGTCAAAAAACTAGTTAGAGTGAGAAAAACTTGGTACTCATTAGTTTTGATCAAAATCGGATGGCAATAGCATAAGGCTGCCATAAGATCGATCGGATGAAAATCGAGTTTTAGTGTTAAAAATTTTTTTTTATCAAAGGTAGCGTGTTTATATTTGTTAATCGTAAATATTATTTATTTCATCACAATTTTGCTAGTTTTGTTCAAAATCGGATAAATATATCGTATAGCTCCCATAACACAATCGGCTTCTGGCTTGGTCAGCCAAGTGGTTACGAAAAGTATCGCAATCTGTTGGTAAAAATATGTCATATTTGACGGGTTGTATCTTCTACAATAAAAATCGCATTTTATTAAGGGTTGCATATTTCAAATCATTGAACCATTTCCTATAAGATGGGATCATTCACAACTTCGTAGGCGCTCATAAAACTGTTGATTTTTGCAACCTACTTTGTTCTACGGGCGCCACTGTGCGTCGTAAGCGTGGGTAGCGTGCATATGTGTATGTTTATATATGCGTATAATAACACACAAAATCATGGGTACAGGATATTTCGTAGTCGGAGTACTTGACTACAACTCTCTTACTTCAATGAGATAATTAACTTTCTTTTAATAATTCGGTCCACGAACTTTGATCATAAATTGCGTCAATCAAAAGTCGGGACATTTTTGTTTGAGATAATGTGATTAAATGTGCCGATGATGCCCTGATCCAATGTAAAGGTGTTCTACGATGATCTTTAAGTTTTAGTTTAAGATTTGCTTTTTTCAAATAAGCTTTAACTTTAGACCATTTACTTTAAAGTCTGAACTATATGGCAATTTGCTACGAATAAAGTAGTCGCATGTGTGAGTACAATATGGCATTCTGTTTACCACACTTTTTTATACGAATTTTTATAGTGCCACAAGCGACTGCTTTATCTATGGCAAATTGACGTACCGTGATTTTTTGTACACATTTTTAAAAGCTTTGCATTGTCCGATATGTAAATTATAAGCTTACAAAGCAAGTCGGTCTTTAGTGACCTGGACAAAAGTCCAGGCGTTGACTTAATTATTCTTTCATTTACTTTCAATTCAACTCAGTCTCGTCAATAGTCTTTGTTAACTTTAAAGATACGAAAATGAGCTCTAATTTTTTCCAATTTCCATTCATTATGACGTCTAAGTATATTGACCTATATCTATATGTCAGAGTAATCCAATGAAGTTGGTTTGTTCTTAAGGTTGGCTTATTTTTGTCTTAGCTACAACTTTGAAGAGGATTCCCCGATACTCTGAACGATTTTCAAAATAATGTAGAAAGAGTCTTAAAAACAACTAAAAACTTTATGTTTTTTTCTGGGAAACAAACCGAATCGAGATTCATTTCCGCTTCTGGTACGTAGCAAAATGTATAATTCGGTAAAAGGTTCTGATAAGGATCAAAGACTTGAAATCAAAGACTTGACTATGTAAGTTTGTATTTAAACTTTACTCAAGAGAAAGTAGTTACATGCAAAATAAATTATATATAATAAACTTCACCTCGAAAAATAATCCTTAGAGTGTAACTTGTGTAGCTAGAATGGAATGGAGTGTAATATCAAATAAACTGTAGCTGTTCTGGGATCTTGATCATCCACTATTTAAGTACATTTTCCTAATTTTATAACTTTTTACTCTGGGGAAAACGTTGTTCAAAGCTTAAACTGAAAAGAGAAAAAAAACCTTAGAACCAAAACTGTACCGGTATAATGTTTCGGTTCTTTTCGATTCCAAAAATATCGGTTCTCGAATACCAGTTCTCAAAAAAATCAAACTATCGGTTTCGGTAACGGTTTTGGATCCGAGTTTTGGACGTTCCTTTTGAGTATAACGTTTCGGATGGGGTTACGGTTTGATTTGATATAAAAACAAAAAATATATATGCTGTTCATCAAATAATAAAAATACAATTAAAAAAGTATTTTTTTGTAAGCTTTTCTATTATGGATTTGTTCAGGATAATCCCTTTTTAAGGACCAACCGAAGTCGGCCTTAGTATCTTTCTTCTATTACACTGATGTCCTGGTGGAACCGTTTTCCTTGTTTTTCACTGTAATCGCTCTGATTTTCTGGGTATGTAAACAATGCAATTTAAGGATCATATTAGCTCCTAACTTCTTTGAACTTACTATCACTGTTGCTCGTCTGATGCTTCTTATATTTCAACATCATCACAGTTTGCAATAGATGGTCCTGAAAACAGTGGAATTGGCAAATCACCACTGTGCGATTCTGGAGGTTAAGCCGATTGCACATGAGGATAAACCCAAGTACGAGGTTTCAATCTGCTGATACCTTTTACATTAACTGCACAAAAGTAACAGTCATTTAAGTGATTAGTAGGCTCAGTTCTGATTACACTAGGCAACAGCCTATCTGGCTTCTGGTCGAAACCGATTTTTTATACACTTGAAAAGTGTATATTAATTTTGCCCAGAAGTTTGTAACGCATAGAAATATTCATTTCCGACCCCATAAACTATATATATTCTTGATCAGGACGACGAGCAGAGTTCATTTCAGCTTGTCCGTCCGTCCGTCTGTCTGTCCGTCTGTCTGTCTGTCTGTTTCTACGCGAACTTTAAAGCTATCGGGTGAAATTTTGCACAGAGTTTCTTTTACTGAGCAATAATTTGTCCAGCGGATGACTAATTTGTTGGACGTTCGGTCTAAAAACTAGTTCTAGTTAGAAAAACTTTTTTGTTTTCCATCGTAGCGTCACTAATCTTGGTATATGTTAGTTTTATATGCTTCCACATAATACAGGAAAAATTTATCAAAATCGGATGACTATATTATATAGCTGCCATAGAAACGATCGGTCGGAAAATGTGTTTTTCTAAGAAAAGTTTATGGTATCAAACTTTTATTATCAATGATTTAAAAATTTTAAATGTCTGATATCTATATTTTATATATATTTTACCGGTTAAATCAGTTGGAGTAAAGTTTTTCAAGTGTATTAAAATTTCAGCACAGTCGAAGTTAGCTTTGCCTTGTCGTTTTTCTATGGATATGCATCGTTTTCGCTGACATAAGAATAAGCCAATATTTTATATGCTGTATGATTTCAGGGTATGCATATAATTTGAAAAGAATGGACAGTTCAGATTATTTTTGACGCTTCTATAAAGGACTAAACAATTTTTACGTTCGTATAGATTAATATTAAGGACCCCCAAACCTTAAAACTTTTGAAGGTTACAGTACAATTTTGCATATCTGAAACTTAAAGATTCATCTTTTTCCCACAACCTTCCAGACTTTATTTATGTATCTATTAAATATCCCGGCTAATTATCCAAACCTCCCTCTAGTTTTATATAAAAAGGCCTTGCGTTTATCTTTAGTTTAAACTGTGAAGTTGACCTCTGAAAAAAAGACTTTTATGGCCGGTTGCAATTCATTTTTATAGGCATGTATACAAAAAAAGGGAGGTTTTGTTTGCTTATAAACCGCACCTCAAAAAAAGGTAATTGCATGATTCATGTGGGGAAGTATAATAACGTTTTATGTGAAAATATGTAAAAAAGAAAATAAACATTTAAATGCAATCAAAGATATAAAACTTGATAAAACAATTGATGAATGGTCAGTCAAAATATACTAAGTATCGGCTAAAGATTAACCAATAAACAAACGAAACCAAGCAAAACAACCGAAAAATAAAACCCCGAAAAGACTAAATGCTGTACAAATAACCGGCAACAACAAAATGCTTGAGGGAGAAAGACTTTCACCTGGCGACGAGCGACGATCAGCGCCAGAAAAAGAAGACAGACAGAAACACAAAAAAGAAGCGGCCTTCGAGAGATGCCATGGACCTGAAACGAACCGAATAAACCAAACCGAACCCAACCTGGCAACAAGTGGGCAACAGAAGAAGCCACTGCCATGGTACGTACGTCAATAAACCTTTGACTCAATGAGGCTTACGAGCTGGTGCTTATCACTCTCATTGGGAATCTTCGCTTTTTTTTTTTTTTTTTTCAGAGTTTGAGTTGTTGTTTTTATGTATTATTCCAGTGTGTGCGATCATTGGGATGAGATGTGATCGTGAGGTAGCAACTTTTACTTTTCATTCAAGAATGAGACAGCAAGCGTGGTTTTCAACACATACTCTTTTTTTTTGGGGGGATTAAGTCATATTTTGAGTTGTACTTAGAATTCTACTTTCCCCCAGCACCCACGTAAAAAACACTTAACATCTAAATTGATTGAAAAGTGAAAACAAAGACATTACAGGGGTACAGTTGTGTCTGGTCAGCAAACTCGTTTAGTTAAACAAATATTGAAATTATCTCTAATTGAGTTACTGTTATTACTAAATACGAAAATTGATGAAACAACCAAAATTGCCAACATGGGAAATTGCATAACATCGCAAAGAAATAGAAAAATTAATAACAAACACAAAAACTAAATGAACAAACTCACGAGCAGCCAACCCTCTGGGCATCACAAATGGTGTCACATGGAATCATCATAAACGACACCAGCGAAAGAAAGAGCAACATCAGATGGAGAGAAAAGTAGACCGCAAAAAATAAAAACAGACAACATTTTTGATAACTAATGAGTATAACCGTTTCCGTTTGCAATTATCGGCAGCAGCAAAACACGTAATATACTTTTTTAATGATTGGAATTAGATTTATCATCAGGCAATCAATCCGAATCTAATTTTAGTGCCATTTCCGTTTCTGGTATATACCAAAGCGTATCTTTCGGTTAAAGGTTTTGCTTTGGCTCTAGATAATTTTGTTTTGGTATCTACCGGCATAACTTACTAAAGGTTGGAGTCATTAAATTATAAAAAACAATGCTTTTAACTTACAAAATATTTGTTACACAGAAAGTGGTTACAAACAAGTTAAATAAATCATAATAAACTTTAGCCCGGAAAATAAACGTTTTAAGTGCCTAATTGTGTAGCTGGAACAGCAAGAACAATTTTCATTTTTTGAATTATGGACTACACAGTAAGCAGTTTGGGAATCTTAATCGTCCAAAATTACAGGACACCTTTTTGTAAAATTCTGAAGCTTAGCTTAACCTTGATCGAAGCCATTAAGCTGAAAAAAGCACAGAACCGTAACTATACCGGTACAATTTTTCGGTTGTTTTCAGCCTCTTTGGTTCCAAAAATATTCACTCCCTTATTCGATTCAAAGATCATACAAAACACATATTTAGCCAAAGTTTAATATATATTCAATTATTTAAGTTTCTATGGGGTGTATTTAAGTTTCTGGCCTAGGTCACTTCTAGCCATTTTAGGAACAATTGGCCTTTTCCCAAAAAAAGTTTGGACTTTTCTCGATAAAAGCTCCATACAACTCTTTTAGAGGTGACCACGTTTGATATCGATTAACGATTAATCAAAAACTTACCTCAGCAGAAAAATAGAATTAACTCTTGAAAATTTTCGTGCAAGCATTTTTCACAACTTCCGACGTGGATTATCACGACAAGAGTGCAACGATGAACTTAAATCTTTGTCTGGCGATGAAGCACCATCCTATAGCACTGTGAAAAATTGGTTTAATGAATTCAATCGCGGGCGACGCTCGCTCGAAGACGAAGGTCGTGAACGTCGTCCAAAAACAGTCGTTGTGCCAGAAAACATTGATGCCGTGCGTGAACTGATAATGCAAGATCGTCATGTGATATACCGTGCGATAGAGGCATCCTTGGGCATTTCTTCCACCAGCATAGATTCGATATTGCATGAACACCTGGGCGTAGAAAAGGTTTGTTCTCGTTGGATCCCGCACAATTTGACAATCGCTCAAAAAATGATTCGTGTGGATTGGTGCAAAGAAATTTTGAAAAAAAAATAATCGTGGTGTTTCAAAAGACGTTTATAAGATCGTCACAGGTGACGAATCATGGATCTATGCTTATGAGCCCAAAACAAAACAGCAATCGATCGTGTGAATCTTCGAGTCGTTTGTGGAAGAAGCACTTCGAAGCAAATGGTCGCCTGTTTTTTCGGTAAAACTGGTCATGTGGCGACTGTTCCGCTTTAGCAACGTAGGACGGTCAATTCTGTGTGGTACACCACAATTTGTTTGCCTGAAGTCTTCGGAGAAATTCGAAAAACGAACAAGAGAAGACAGATCTTGGTGCACCATGACAATGCGAGCTCTCACAGATCAGCTCACACCAGCGACTTTTTGACCGCTCAAAACGTCGAATTGATGGGTCATTCGCCGTTCAGCCCTGACTTGGCACCCAATGACTTCTTTTTATTCCCGCACATCAAGGGAAAAATGCGTGGTCAACGATTTTCGTCGCCAGAAGATGCTGTTGAAGAGTTCAAAAACTATGTTTTGGAGTGCATTTAAAAGTGTATAAATCTTGCTGGAGAATACTTTGAAAAACAATAAAACCATTTTTGATCATAAATATTCGCGTTTTCATTATAAGTCCAGAAATATATATAGCAACCTATTTAAAAGTTTACAGATATCAATCTCTTCTTTAGCTATTATACGTATATGAACATTAAGGTACTTTATTTCATGAAAATTGTGGGATTCTTTCATGAACTGCCTGGGCATGATTTTATGAACATTTTGTTCTAACTTAGTTTGGTTTGAGAACTTTAAATGTCAGCTATGCATTGTCTGGAAATCGAAGTCGGGACCATTCACTGAACATTATTGGAAATAGATCTCTTACACTCTTGTTCCTATCGCACACGATTGTTGCAGCACGTCTAAAATGCTACTTATATTTGAAATGAAAAAAATAACAAACTTATGAACACTTAATCCCGATTTTAGAACGTCTAATTGTTCTTTCTGTAAGTAGCATTTAACTAAGCTTTTATATCGAAGCGAGTTTTTCCGTTAAAAAAAAATCAAATGACGAACCGATATTTAATTTTTTTTAGCAATAAATGCAAAACACTCAAAAACCTACCAACGAATTTGTCTGTAACAAAGTTTGTTGTCATTTTATCCAAAATACAATAATACAAATTTGCTTTCAAAAAACCTTAAGGCCAAGCACAAAGGAATAGAAATAAAACTTTAGCGCCGAGTTCGAACTATAAACTATGAAAAGGTTTCTTTTTTAGTAGATAACTGATTGATCCGAAAACATATTTGTTTTGGAATTTTTAAAATTTTTCATTACCTTTCCAATCAAAAACAAGTAAGAAAGTCGGTCAAGCCCGACCGTAATATAATCTGTACATGTTTGTATATAACTAATAACTTTAAAGTGTGGGGTCACACAAACTGCGCAAGTGCTGCCCAGCGTACTTATTTGATTTGCTTATAACTCGAATATCGTTCATCTGATCTGGAAACGGTGTAAGGTGGATCGATAAGTAATGACGATTAAAATATATGCCTAAAAGGTTCAAACAATCCGTCTTTAAGATTGTGGAAGATATACGATTTTTTTCAAATTGTGGGGGTGGCAACTCTACCATCGTTCATCTGATCGGAAAACAATGTATTGCGGTTCGATAAGTAATGATGAGTAGAATATATGCCTAGAAGGTTCGAACAACCTAACTCCAAAATTGCGGGATATTTAAGGTGTTTTTCAAATTGCGGGGGTGGCAACTCTACTATCGTTCATCTGATCGGAAAACGATGTATGGAAGCTCGATAAGTAATGATGAGTAGAATATATGCCTAGAAGCTTCGAACAACCTAACTCCAAAATTGCGGGATATTTAAGGTGTTTTTCAAATTGCGGGGGTGGCAACTCTACTATCGTTCATCTGATCGGAAAACAATGTATGGGGGTTCGATAAGTAATAATGAGTAAAACATATGTCTAAAAGGTTCGAACAACCTAACTCCAAAAATGCGGGATATTTGAGGTGTTTTTCAAATAGCGGGGGTGGCAACTCTACTATCGTTCATCTGATCGGAAAACGATGTATAGGAGCTCGATGAGTAATGATGAGTAGAATATATGCCTAGAAGCTTCGAACAACCTAACTCCAAAGTGGCGGGATATTTGAGGTGTTTTTAAAATTGCGGGGGTGGCAACTCTACTATCGTTCATCTGATCGAAAAACGATGTATGGGGGCTCGATAAGAAATTATGGGTAGAATATATGTCTTGAAGGATCGAACAACCTAACTCCAAAATTGTAGAAGATATACTATATACTCAGTGTTAGGGAGTACCTAGGTATTTGTACCTAGGTACATACCTAGATACAAATTTGATGTACCTTTTAGCTTACCTAGGTATTTAAAAATTCGATTACCTTTTACCTTCCCTAGGTCTAAATTTTCATTTACCTTGTCAATAGGTACTAGACTAGGTACTTTAATTTTGTAAGTGTTTATTTTTGTGGCCATTAAAGTATGTGCGTATGTATCGGTTTCGATTATAATCGATTGCATTGCATCATCTCTGCAGTTTTTGTGGCTTTTGGTCACACTTAATTCGTTAGCTTCTTCTTGCTTTAACAAAAGAGAACTCTAAGAGAGATAACTTAAACGAAAACGGTCAGCGGGCGCGTATTCGCTGCAGTGTGATTTTTTGTGTAGATTTTTGAAGTCACATAAAATTTAAACTTAATTTTTGTTCAATATGACTGATCTGTCACTAAACAATGAGGGGAAAAAAGATTTACCGTTGGTCTTGAATGGAAGCTTTTTCAACTCAAATGGAAAATGCCTGCTATGTGTAAACAAATATATTAAGTTTGATGAAAAATCTACTGAATATTTACACAAGCATTTGAAGGTAAGTACTTACATAGAAATTGAATACATACAATCATACAGTATTATGTACATAGAAAGGAAATTTTTTGCGCTAAAATTTGTATCAAGTCCATACATACACACCAATGCTGTACATGCATATGCTTGTATTGCAGACTTTGGCACAATAAGTTTCAACATATATACATACACTTGTGTGTATGCACTAGTTTCTTGCGAAATCGAATATAGATGAATGTATGTCTCTAAATATATTCGTTATAAAGTAACGCTGTTTAGTTTTTCAATAAAAATAAAAACAAATGTATGAACAACGCTTTTTATATAAAAAATACATTTTGAGTACCTATACCTTTACCTAGGTACAGAAAAATCCGGATACTTTTCACCTTACCTAGGTATAATTTTTGCCATTTACCGTGTACCTTACCTAGGTAAAAAAAATGAGTACCTTTCCAATCACTGTATATACTATAGATATATAGCAGGGGGCGTGGCAAAAAAAAAACTTAACTTGATCTGCCTGCAAGTAAAAGACATATAAGTTCCATACACCTCAAACCTCTATCTCTGACCATCTCTGAGATCTCAGCGTTCATACGGACAGACGGACGGACAGACGGACATGTCTATATCGACTCGGCTGTTGATGCTGATCAAGAATATATATACACATAATATGCTCTCCCTGCCAGCCTAAAAGTATGCCACACCAATTGTAAACTTACAGTGTTAACCCTTAGGCTAGCTAAACAAAAAATAAAACATTATTTAATATTTGAGTACATAATTTTTGTTCATTTATTTTGTTGTTGTTGTAATTATTGTAATTGATTACATGTTGTTGTTGTTGTTTTCTTGCACTATACAATTAATATGGTTCATTAATTTAAAATTGATATATATAATTGTTTTTATTGTATATAATTAAAAGTACATTGTTTAAATCATGTTTTTCGGTTTTTAATTTAATACTAAACTTTAAATTCGAACACACTTTGTAAATCAAGTTAATTATTTGTTTTGCTTTATGCAAAAAAAAAGGGGGTAAACATTTGTAATACAATATTAGGGGAAATAGCGAAACAAGCTCCGAGGGAAATAATAAACAATGTGATGCGCAAACATTTTGCAATTTGTGTACAGTGATGTGTCTTAAGAAAATTAGGATTTAATTTGAATAAAACTGTATTTATATTTCGTTTTTATACGGTTACATAGTTTATAATTCTTTGTGATTTATTGGCCATAATTGTTGATTTATTTGCACAAAAATTGATATCTCTATTTTAATATTGTATATATATATATATATATAATATATAAAGGTTTATTGAATATGTATTTCGTTTGCATTGGTTTTCTTTTTTTGGGGATGTGATTATTAAGGTTGATGATCATGCAAAATACAAACTTACTTATACATTTATTGGTAGCCCAAAACGTTGATGGGTTTGCTGGTTTTGTTTTGGTTGGTTTAGGGAAGCAGATAAAACGTTCTCAAACTCCAAATCTTAACTTACACATTACAATTACATGATATAGATACATTTGTTGTTTTGTTTTTGCATATGTAACTAATAACAGCCTTGATACTGTTGCAAAAAGACATGGAAGCTGCATGAAATTGTTACAGGGTTTTTTTTGTTTTCGTTTATATTGCGTATATGATAAATACTATAAATATGTATCTGTGTGGTGGTGGTGTGTGGGATGAGTAGTGGTTTTTGGGCTTAGAACTAGAATATGTTTTTGTTTTTGTTTAATATAATGTCATATCTAAGAGCCTATAACTAGGTTATGTTGTTCCTTTTTGAGCTGGCTTTTGCTATGTAGATTTGTTCGTTATATTTTATTTTATTTTTTAAATGTAGGTTTAAATTATATATGAAAACTGGGGATGGGATAGGGTGACGCAAGAACTCATGAAGTCTATGAAATAGTGCACATAAATTGTAAGTTTTACACATATTTTTACAAACAACATTTGCTTTGTAATGTGCTTTGACTTAATTACCGAAAAGTGAATTGCATTGTGGTACATTTTCCGTTTTAAATATTTCGTGTTTGAAGATATTTCTTTCATTTTAGAAAAGTTATTTTTCTTGGTGTTTCGGATACTATTTTTACCATTATATTTTTATATTAGGGTCCTGAGGTTCTGTTTCTATTTTTTTAATATTGTGTGATAATTTTTGTGAATTTTTTTACTTTTCGTGTTGGACAATTATTTTTCCATTTTTGTTATCTGATTTTTTTTTGGTGTTTTAAGTTGGTTTCCCATTAATAATAATGGCAAGAAACTCATGTTTTTTTTTCTTTAAATAGGCGACATTATGTTCAATTCTAAACGGATAATAATTTTGTAATCGATTGAAAGCTTAATTTCTAACCCAACTATCGATAATCAGCTGATCGTCATTCGATAACATTTATAGCAGCCACAGCAAATTAGGCATTGCAACCATAGGTACTATTGCCATTTTCCTTCCGAAAAAAGTAGATAGTCATAGCATTTTTGCAAAGTTGTTGTTGGAAGTTGTCAAAAATCAAAAATCTTGTGTTCGAGTAGTGTGACCATCCCCCAAGATAACTGCAAAATACTACGAAATTGAATTTTTGTCGTAATTTACTGTGTAATATGGTCACGCTGTGTTTTGCAATCCACTTAAGGAATATCTTGCTAATGGGTTCAAAGAAAATTTGAACACACTCAGTACCCCCTGGCTTCAATCTTGAAAAAATATGAGATGTTTATGGAAACATTGGTTTGCAATATTCCATTCGGTTGATTTTAAGGTTAAAGTGGTAACACATAGAGGACGACCATTGGAAGTTGATGACAATAAAATCATTACTCCTAAGATGGCCAAAAAGCTTTATATATTACATAAAAAAGAAGAAAACTACCTATAAAATCTTCGATATTTGGGTACCTATCATTTTTAAGAAAATTCATCGTACTTGGAGTAGCAATATTTGTACTTAATGAAATCACAAGTTCGGTGGTGTACTATCGTCAGCTAACAGTAATCGACAATCGCAAGGACCGACCGCATGATTGGAGCTGAATTGGGAAGTGATGACAATTCTATCATATATCCGCGACCTTGCACATTCAGATTATTTTTTGTTTCGGTCTCCCAAAATTTTTTAAAATTGTAAAACATTCGTTTCTGATGAGACTGTCAAAAGTCATGGGTCCAGTTTAAAAAACCGAGAGAGAGAGAAACGAAAAATTCTACATGTATGGAATAGTAGAGCTACCCAAAAGAAGGTAAAAAGGTGATCAAAAAAAAAAAGACCAAGCATTCTTTTTGTAATATAATGACCATTGAATTTTATAGAAAAGATCGACATGAATTTCTTGCCAACCTAATAAATTTGTGCCTGTATTTTTGAATAGATAATTATTTCAATTTTCGAACAGTTTTATGAAATTCAGTGGGTTGCGTTTGCAGAAGTTTACACTAAGTGTGTTGGCTCCTTTTCATAGGAATATAGTATAGTAATTTTACTTAGTAATATCGGAGCGTAATTTTATTAATTTTCACAAAAAAGACAGATTTTTTAATAGTGGAATTTTTTAAATTTTTACCAAGATCTTTTGAAATATTTTTGAATTCTTTAAATTGGTGTATTTTTAGAAAATCGTAGATTTTGTAATTGGTTCTTTCCGCATTTTGTGGTGTTTTTGTAAAATAGAGCTCTGTGCAAGATTTGTGGTATTTTTATACCCGTTACTCGTAGAGTAATTTCATTTAATCTTTGAATCAACATCAACACAATCTCTCAATTTTTTTGATTGTTGAAAAGAAAAGTGAAGATGAATTTATTTTCCAATATTTTGGTTGCAGGTTCGATCATCTTTTGAGATTATAGAAGCAATAACGCGAATATCGCTAAAGCATACACCACACGTTCAGTATTCGCGATTTCAACGATAGAAAATCGACTGAAACTTTTCTGTGTATTGTTAAAAACTTATTAAGGTTCGTGAGAACATAAGGCTGGGTTTACCGTAATTAATTTTAAGTCAAATTCCTGTCATTTTCAAGGCAAAACATTTGTAATTTTATGAACCAATGTAAGTCCAGTATAAGTCGTAGGAGAAGAAGTGACTGAAGTACGACGACTCTATATATTTTTTTGGGCAAAGTTCGAGTTTGTTTATGGTATTTTTGTACAGTGGGTGGACTTTTTAGAGCTTTTCCTATACCAAAATATATTTTTGGTAATTTAGAAGTAATTTTATATTATTTGGTATTTTTCTGAATTTGAGATATACTTGTAGAATATATTGGATGTATTTGTTGTGTTTTTTTTTAAATATTCTTCAGAAATTTTTTTGCTTTTTTTTTCTAATGGTTTTATTCTTTTTAAGCACCGATGTACAAATTTTACAGATTTTTTTCATTTTTTTTTTTTTGAGTAAAAAATCAATTAGCAATTTTTACACTTAACTGATATTTTACAGTTTTATTGCGGTATTTTTGTTGAAATTCTTCTGCATTATATGTGTTTTATTATTCATAAAAGCTCATGAGTTTTTCGCGTCACATTTGAATCTCCAGTTAAAAAACGAAAACTTGCGTTTCCTGAAATGGAGGGAAGTGTTTTTTTTTTTTTTAGGGAATACTTATAGGATCAAAAGAATACAGTTATGGCAGTAGTAAAAAATTATATTAAAAAAAAATACTGCAAAGTACTGCAGGAAGTTTAAAAGGAAGTTGGCAGGTGGTTTACCTACATCTACATACATTTCGAGCGAAGGATGCATACGCGTAGAGTGGGAGGACTACAACAGTATTGCCCCTCGCATACAAATACAATTAACACACACACGCACACACATATCTAACGTACATATACATATATAGAGCTTATATAACAGTATTTTTTTTTTTATTCTACAAACTATTCAAGGGGCGGCTCCTCACCCTCCTCTAGATCAGCGCATGAGTTCTGCTGCTGCTGTGGACGCCACTTCTAGCTCCAAAAGTCCATCATATTGACCAGCTTGCATTTTTTGAGCTCCAACTTGGTGGGCCTGGCCCGAAGTCAAGCACGTCCAAAAATGGCTCTGTCGGAGACATCACCAGTGGACTGAGAATGTGACATGGCCGCATTGGACACACCTGTGGCGGTCTGACCCACACCATTATTGCCACCATGATGCTGCTGATGATGATGATGATGAGTGGTGGTGGCTATGGTAGCGGTTGAAGCATTGTGATGGGTCACATTATGATGATTGTGCGCCAAAGTGGAACTGCCATATTTATTGGATGAACTGTTGCCATTGTTGCCATTCAAATGTTTCCTGGTGGCCGCCGAGGAGACATGATGAGTGCTGCCGCCGCCTACTCCGCCATAGATGCGATGCAACGAATACTGCTGCACGGACTCCAAATCCGATACACTCGAGGTAATCTTAGAGCGTACGGCCACCTTTTGCATGCTGTTGTATTTATCGCTGGCACTCAACTTAATATCGGGCAGGTGTCCATTCGACTGGGCATGATGACTCTGTGCCGGTCGTGATGACTTGGTGGTGGTAATGGCGGCATTGCTCACCGCCGTGGTACTGGTAATGGAGGCCACCACGGGCCCACCACTGCCTGGTGAGATTTCGGCGAAATTGTAGCAGGACGACTTTTGGGAGACACTGTTCAAGCCGGAGCTGGAAGAGCTATTGGACATGCGGCAACTGCGATGACGACTGGAGGTGGAGGGTTGCAGGAATTCATGATGAGCGGCCTCATCGGGCGTCATACGCTCCGCTGGATCCCATTCCAGACAACGCTGCAGAAAATCAATGAAATACCGATCCTGACAATGCAGAATCTGGGCCAATGATTTGCTGCCCGGTGTCCGTTTGCGACCCTTGGTGTTGGTAATGCAGCGGGGAGCATCACGCGAGTCAAAGAAAAGACGACGACGTCGTGCCACTGAAATGAGCACCTTGGGTGGTAAACCCAATACCTCCATAATGCAGGCCAATTGCTCGACCTCGTTCTCGCCGGGGAAGAGTGGAAATCCGGTATACAATTCGGCCAGAATGCAGCCTGCCAGAGACAGAAAGAGAGAGAGAGGAAAAGGTTGACATGTAATTAGTATTGATTTTCGGTTGGGATTTTTCACTGCAGTCATTTGGTGAGTGGTCAGACAAGCGCATTGACCTTGACTTTGTAATGGACATAGATAAATTATTTTTTTGTCTATGCCAAAGACTGACTCAGACCTAAACCCATTGGGCCACTTTCTCACACATCAAAGCATCTTTTCGGTGCACTTTTAATACAATATTCTATTCTAGACCTGGCTAATTAAGGGACATTTTCTAAGGTTCCCATTTTGTAAATCCAGGTGCTCATTAAGAAAATATAAGTTACCTACTTTTAGGACGCTTTTGAAATATCTTTACTTGTGTAACCGCGGCCTAAAAATAGCCTAAATATATTTTCTCAATAAGCACCTGGATTTACAAAAAGGGAACAGTCGAAAATGGCCCTTAGTGTGACCAGTAGCGTTTTTCACACTTTCATTAAAAAGTTTCCAATTTTTATACACTTGAAAAGTGTATATTAATTTTGTCCAGAAGTTTGTAACGCATAGAAATATTCATTTCCGACCCCATAAACTATATATATTCTTGATCAGGACGACGAGCTGAGTTCATTTCCGCTTGTCCGTCCGTCGTCGTCCGCGCGTGTCGTCTGTTTCTACGCGAACTAGTCTAGTTTTAAAGCTTGAGCTGAAATTTTGCACAGGTCTTCTTTTACTGCACGCAACTAATATGTCGGAACCGGCCGGATCGGATAACATATCTAAGCTGCCAACGACGGTTAAAAATCATTAGAAAACTTTTTTTTAGTAGGTAAACGGATAGTAATATCAAAACGAAAAAATTTACAAAACGTGAAACAATCCAGACGACGGTCGAAGTCTGGAGGAAAACTTGATTTACGTACGTAATGTATATGTTTATAGTTCAAAAGAAATCAACGGTGTACTAGTTATGTAAACAGGAGAAAACTTTTTTTTACGTAGCGTCAACGTTAGTTTTTAGCTTAATTTCGAAATTCAAAACGTGCTAACAATACGCCAAACGACGGTGGAATGTGTTTTACTAGAAAGTTTTTTTCATGGTATTAAATTTTTATTATCATGATTTAAAAATTTTAAATATCTGATATCTATATCCTATAAATATTTTTCCAGTTAAATCAGTTGGAGTAAAGTTTTTCAAGTGTATTAAAACTTCGGCACAGTCGAAGTTAGCTTTGCCTTCTCGTTAATTATAATTAACTCATTTTCATTTTTACTATTAAGCTTAAAATATATATAAAAGGCAACCCGTCGTATTTTAAGTGTTGCCAGTTGTAATTTTTCATTTTCAGTAAAAAGTTGGCAAAACTTTACTCAAAACTTTGTGTAAATAATCGTATTTTGTACAAAAAACATTTTTAATTCCGCTTGATCGAGTTCGAAAAGGAGAAAGAGACTGATTGAGTTGAAAAAATCAACTCGGTAGATACTAATGATTTTTTTTTCTTCCCGATTAACAAAAATATTTAACTTAAAGGAGGTTCTGAAACTATTTAAAAGTGCGATTAAAAACTAAAATCTTATGAATAAATCACTAAACTCTAATTTTCATTTTCAATATCAAGCTTAAAATATATATAAAAGGCAATCCGTCGTACTTGAAGTGTGACCAGTTGCAATTTTTCACTTTCACTAAAAAGTTGGACAAAAGTTGAACCAACTTTACTCAAACCATTTTGTAAATAATCGTATTTTGTCGAGTTCCCATAGAGAAAGAGCCTAATTGAGTTGAAAAATTCAAATCGAAAAATTTTTTTTCCCCGATTAACTAAAATAATGAACCCAAAAGAGGCTTTGAAAGGTAAGAGTAAAATCTTATGAAAAAATCACCAAACTCATTTTCAATTTCACTATCAAGCTTGAAATATATATAAAAGGCATCCCGTCGTACTTTAAGTGTGACCATTTGAAGTTTTCCACTTTCACTAAAAAGTTGGACCAATTTTACTCAAAAATTAATGTTAATGATCGTATTTTGTACAAAAAACATTTTTAATTTCGCTTAATCGAGTTCGGAAAGGGGAAAGAGACTGATTAAGTTGAAAAATTCATCTCGGTGGATACTAATGACTTTTTTATGTTCCCGAGTATTAAAAAAAATGGAGAACAAAGAGAAGGCTTTGAAACCATTTAAAAATTCAATGAAAGAGTAAAATTTTTTGAATGAATCACAAAACTAATTTTCAATTTTAATTTAACTATCAAGCTAAAAATATATAAAAGTCAACCCTCGTACAGTACTTTCAATTTGTTAAAAGCTCACATTATGCTACATATTACACGTAACCCATTTTCAATTCTCGACTCACTTGTGCACTTAGCCCAAGATAGTAGCTAAAAATAAACTCTCTTTTATTAGACCCTTCACCTCTGTGTCCATGTTTGCATTTAATGAGTCTTTTGTTGAAGCAACTCGCGTTATTTTTGTGCCAGTGACCAGACGTGGCGACCGTGCTGGCGGCCTGGCGGAAATGACTGCTAAAAGGATGTGCGACGCAGGGGCCAGAATGAAAATTATTGTATACATAAACTTCAAGTGGGGCACTTGTTGAGTCGCAACCTTCGATAATATCTGTGTGCGCTTTGTTCGAGCCACTTGAGGCAATGAAGGTGGGTCATTTCCTTCCTGCTGACTGCCTGTTGCTGCTAATTGGACTACTGCGTGTTTTTACACTTAGTTGAGCTAAGTTTAGATAACAAACTAAAAGGAGAGTAGGCTAAGGACTTTGATAAATTAAATTCCGTCTTCTTCTGAACTTTTAAGTGACCTACATTCAAACAGATGTGGGCTTTAATATTTAATTCTGTGGCAATAAATTTGCCTGTCAGCTGCTTGGCAACCATTTTCAATTACTTACCCAAGCTCCACATATCAATGGCTGTGCCATATTGCAGTCCCAGTATCACTTCTGGTGAGCGATAAAAACGTGATTGTATATATGTATAGATTTTGCGATCCACATAACATGAGCTACCAAAATCAATCACTTTGATTGAGCTACTGCCACGTTGTTTGAGCAAGATGTTTTCCTGGAAAAATAAGACAAATATCAATATCATATATAATAATTGCCTCAATTTGCTTTAACTCATTCACTTACCGGCTTGAGATCACAGTGTATTATATTCTCTTTGTAGAGCAAACGCAGACATTTCACAATAGAATTACAGAATCGTCGTATTAAACTCATGCTAAAGCCATTGTAGTTATTCTTCTTGATCAATTCATACAAATTGAGACTGCAAAGAGACAGAGAGGGTGGAAAAGAAGGAAAAGAAGTTAGTAAAATTCATTCAGGCGTAACAAACAACTATTTTTGTTTGGCCAAATGCCGGCCGCTTAAAGTAACTTCAGACACAACAATACAACCATAAACAAGCATTGAATTAATTTGCCTTGCATGTCGACAAGAAATTTTGGGCCATACAACGATAACATCCAAATGTTGACAATGTCAGAGCAGTCAACAGAAAGAAAATAAAACACAAAATATGCAGTGCCAGACAATAAGCCCAAAAAAAGAGCTGCGACAGATAGTACAGTGGAAAGAAATAGGACTTTCATAATTATATTTAATCAGCAAGAGAATGGAACAGCCAAGCTTACCAAAAAAATCCAAAAAAATTGACTTAAAGCGTAAAAAATAAAATGGCTAAAAAGAGGACTAAAAGCACGGGATTAGAGAAGAAAAAAACAACTTAACTGGGGTTCAACTAGATGCATTTCATTGGATTGGGAATCATATTTATAAGCGGTGATATGCTGTTTCTCAATATTTCCAGATTCAATTCCAGAAAATTTAAGTTGACTTATGCTCATTCTAAGCACGTTTAATCATTTGTTTTTGAGAAAATTTCATTATTATTTTGAGTTTATAGCAATTTATTTTCTAAACAGTTTTTTTTCCTTTGTGCACCCTACTTATTATGAAGTTAAATATAAAGAAGCATGTCACGCAGCCCCATGTTTAAAAACAATACATAAAAAATTAGTTCTGTAAAATCAGTAACTACTAGGCAACCCCAGAGAAGGAAATTCGAAAGAAAGAAAGCAGATCAGTGATCAGCTGAATAAAATTATGCTTATTATTTAGCATACTTTTAGGGGGATTTGTTAAAATGACATTTGGAAACTACTCTACTTAAATATCATATTATAAACAAGAGGAAAAGTAGGCTACGTAAACTACCAAGAAATATATCATTGATTAGGAAGCAAGTTCTTCTGCTGAACACGGCCAATGTTATCCACTGTACATTACAGTGAACTCCTAGCTATATATATTTAAGAAAGTGGGGGTTTTTCGTACTCAAACGAATGAATTTGGAATAAGCGCGTCGGGGTCACCATTTATCAAGTTCGAGAAAGAAAAGTAAATCTGCTCATTACGAAGTATTGAAAGAGATGGAAAGATTTCTCAAACATGAGAAAGTTACTATAACATAGCTTTCATATTTGAAACAGGGATGCAAACCACTCGAAAACTTAGACTGACTAGTTCGGTTAAGTGGTTTATGTAGCCTTCAAACCATCGGTTCGGTTTATAACATGGTTTTAAGAGCAAACCAAACCGCGATTAAGGTTCGCAACTTTTTAATCTTTTTTGTATTATTTGCGTTATTTTAAAATATTTAAAATATTTATATAAAATATTAATATAATTATATAAAGACAATCATACAAGATTCAGGATTATTAAGAAGAGCAGGAATGCAATATATATCATATTTATTAGATTCTCAACCACCAGGTCATACTCAAGTATATCTTAGCCAAGTAGGCGCCTGGAAATTCCTATACCGACAAATTCACATTCCAAATGGTATGGAAACACTAGAAGCCGACAAAGACCCTATTATGAGGTAGTTAGAAAAACTGTACATCACTAGAATGATACAAGGCTTTTTGTATAGTTGATGTTCCTAATTTTTTAAATCATCTTTGCCTTGGACACCTTACGTCCTTATTAGCGTTGTAAGGTTGAGGCCTCAAATTAGAAAATTGCAAATAAACACACACGGAAGCTTGCTCGAAAGCAAGGCGACAATTGGTTGGAGTTATAGACTGCTTCTCTCATCAGACTCCTTCTTGTCTGTTTGGATGCATAATTCAATTCTAACTTTCTATTTATGCCTCGTAGTTGGCCGAATAAGCACTTGGGAACTCCAAAGTGTTCAAACGCAACCCCAGAGGTATACTGCAGAAGTTGAAATGAATCGCAAGCCTAGCACCTCCCGACGTGGTTTATTTGCAATGTTTTGTTATTGAGTTTTATGAGTTTCCGGTTCGGTTCAGAAATTTCAAACAGGCGCGGGTTCGGTTTCCGAGCACGAATTAGGTTCGTTACGATTTGGTTCGGTTCGGTTCAGAACCGGTTTGCATCCCTGATTTAAAGATTTACTGTCACTGGTAAATTATTTCTATATTCCAAAAAATATATCAAAACCAGAGATTAAATCCGAAATGAATATCGGTGTCGGTTACGGTTATCGCTGATCGCTGTTTTCGCTTATGGTTACGTTTACAGATATAGGCCTCTTTCCAACAATTTAAATCGGCACAATACTTCATATGAATAGAAACACTTTTGAAAAGCTCTGAAAGCTGAAGGCATTTTATAAAGCTGTCTTATTAATATAAAGTATAGTGTCGAAATAAAATTTGATGCCATTTGGAATGAGTCCTTATGGAGTAAAGGTTGCGGTAAGGGTAACGGTTATTTACCGTTTTTTTCGTTCGGGTTACGGTTACAGTTTTAATCTCTGATCAAAAACCATTTTGACGAAATAATGTCCAGAGATTTTACACATTTTTTTTGCAGTTACTCAATACCAAGCTTAAACCAAAAGAACCATAAAAAATTATCCAAATCGACTGAAATTGTCGAAGATCGATCGGAGTTGGTGAAGGTTCTTTTTTTTCAAGAAACGGTTAGAGAATTCTGTTAATAAATTTTGCCATCAAGACAGTCGAATGGAAACAAATGAAAATATGTAGTAATTCGACCAATAACACAATCGATTTTTGGAAACGGGAACATTGAGCATTGAAATGTTTAAATTTAATTTTAATATTTTTAACTTTATTTTGCTTTAGCACCATCATATTCAGGTAATTATAAAAAGTAAGACAAGTTGGAAAAGTTCTAATGGCTCGGCCACTAACTCCTAAGTGGAAAAAGTAAACGTCGGGGTCACCAATTTTAAAATTTTATTTCAAAGCCAGGAAAGTACATATAAGCCAAGGATCTATGAGAACGACTTTTTTTTGTTTTAAATAAATATTTATCTCATTTATACCACAGTCAACTCCATCCCTTGCTCTTACTCTCTGTTTATGTCAACCCCTTTGGCTGTACTTTTTTGTTTTGCATTCACATTCGCAGTTATTTTGCGATTAATTTACTGATAACCAAAAAGAGTTTTATTTACCCTTCAATGTCATTGCGAAAATGTACGAATCTAGTTTTGGTTTAACATTTGCAAAAAAAGATACCAACAAAAGTTTGGTCAATGTGGTTGTCATTTTGCGGGGTCTTTTGATTGATGATGAGTAGTTTTTTTGTGGCAAGCAGAGAATTTGCCAACTCATATATGAACAAAGATTTATCCCTATTGAACTGGCGGACATTTTTTCATTTTGTATAAAGCTTAAATCTATGTGATATCAATGACTTGCTCATATGATAGATGCTTTTGACCCATATAAGAGAGCAAAAGTAATAAGTGAGGGTGGGTGGCAAGAAGGTTGATGAATATGAACGATTGAAAGCCTTTGAATAGATTGTATATCAATAATAATAAATGGGGATGGGGCTGCAATGACACATTCATAATTTTGGTGTGAGCGTGATCGAGTATCCTTGAATTCACCGAGCAATTTTATTGATGAGGCTGATAGTAAAATAATTCAATATAATTGTATATATAAATATAAAATGTTCCTCACACTCCCAAATTCTTTGTTATTTATTGCCTGCATTTAGGCTTAAGCGTCATGTTTTACAACTTGTAATCCAATTAAAAATGATGTGCTCCAACATTTGCACACACACTCACATTAAACCTTCAACACCGCCTCCTCCTACCACTCCACAGGCTGGTGCTAACGATGCCTAAAAGCGCGCTAAGCTCTATTGGGTTAAACATGCCTGAAGGCCATAAAATGGATGACTGTCAAAACGTTGAGTGGAGGAGAATGAGAGCCAGAGCCTAGCAGCAGGCAGACCACAAAGGTCACATGGCTTTTAATTTGAAAACTTTTCTCGTCGGCAACATTTAAAGTTTTCGCTTTAAAGAAGGCTGGCAAATTTGTATTGATTTTACTCTCTCTTAGGAAGGTATCCAAAAATAGACGGCCATAACAAACCAATAAGAAAATCATCAAAATGTCATAATTTCAATCGGTGATTTGGCAGAATCTTATACATATATGCATGCATTCATTTGTGTGTGTGTGTGTTTGTGTCTTTGTGAATGTGTAACTGCATTATGACATGCCAATGCCAAAAAGTCCATGAACTTGAAAAATTGTTTATGCCTTTTTTCGTGCTGAAATTCCTTTGGTAATTTGATTGATTTACTTTTGAGACATGCAATTGTAACAAGTCACTAATGCAGGCATTTAGCACACCAGTAAAAAACGGAATCACAGGCTAAACACAACAACATAAAGTTGTTCAAGGTTTCTAGCATAAAACAAGGATTTCTTTTCTTTTTTATAGCATACTTTGGGGCTGTCAATTGACTCATATAAAATGAACACATTTCCAGCTGAGAATTGTGTCACCTTTGATGGGGGCAACTTTCAGACAATAGTTCAACAGTTCAGCAGTTTGTGTGGCAGGCATAGGAATGAAATTGCCTTTTTCTAGGTTTGAGAAAGTGAAAAGTTTGTCCTGGAAATTGATTGACAGGCGGAGGTGTCTTCAAATAGAAAACAGAGAGAGAGTGAGAGAATGGAAGACTTGAGAAAGATTTGCATAGAAAATTTATTGCTTGTTCGAAAAGCGGTTTTATGCAGAGGGCGGAATACATTTGGGTCTGAAAATTTTGATTGCTATTGAATTGAATTTTAAACAAATTTAAACTTGAGTTGAGTTGAGATCGTACTGCAAATGTTAAGTAACTACAGAGCGACTACTGAGATAGCTAAGCTGGGGTATTATATTCTTTAAGTTTATTATATACTACGTTTATACACAAATAAACAAATCATGATTTTCTGCCCATCAAAGTATGCTATGTTTATGAACATAAATAATTTTTTTATTTTTAGTAGCCTTAACACTTATTATTTTTGTATACCTTTGACTGGTCCTACAATCTGAGTCAATGCAAAATGTGGATTATGTAAGATGCTGCCATAACTGACTTTAAATTATCTCGTTCAAAAAATAAAAATAATTTTTTTATTTGTGCATAAACGTAAAAAATGATGACCCGATTCGATAAATCCAATTAGAATTATTTTGAGTCACATAATATGTCCCATAGCTTACAAATTTAAAAATTGAAAAATTCCAATTATTTTTGTTCTAAAAAATATCGATGTAATATCGTAACTATCCATACGACTCAACACCATTAAGCGACAAAGTTATTTCTGAGCGACTCTAAGCGAATAGGCAATCCTTTATTGACTTTTTAATGATTTCTGAGCACCGTACAAATGTATTAAGCATAAGCGATTCTGAGCAGCAAAGCCACTTCTGATGGACTCCAAACGGTTGAGCGAGTCCGCTTCAAACTTTTTAAGGCAATAAGCGGCATAAAATTTTCAATATTTTTTTCGAAGAGACTCGAAATGAACGAACGAGTCAGAATTAACTTTTTAAGCGACTCTAAATAAATTCTGAGCGAATCGTTAGTGACATAAGCGAACTCTAAGCAACTCTAAGCGGGAAAGTGTCTTTTGAGTAGAGATGGGTGCGTGTCGAGTATTTTGAGCACGACACGACTGTAACACAAATGGCATTTTTGAAACACGCCCAACACACGCACGGTCAAAAATTATGTAAACACGACACGTCACGACACGCATGACTTTATTAATAGTGAAACAAAAATTACGAAGAAAATCACGGCATGCGCCCGACACACTTCTGAGTAACTCTAAATAAATGAGCTAGTCCAAAACAACTTCTGACCGACTCATCAGCCGGGT
This sequence comes from Lordiphosa mommai, assembly GCA_018904225.1. NCBI lineage: Eukaryota > Metazoa > Arthropoda > Insecta > Diptera > Drosophilidae > Lordiphosa > Lordiphosa mommai. Next base: position 578,349 of record JAEIFT010000012.1, on the reverse strand, counting down.
AAAAGGGTAAAATAAACAAAATATAAGCAACTCTGATTTATTTATGAGTGACTTTAATATTTCAGAACGGTTCTTAGCGAATTAACGAGTCTAAAGCGACTCATAGGAGCTAGCAGCTAAAAAGCTGAAGAACTTCCAATCGAATGAGCGATTGTGTACTGAACACGGTTCGTATTCTGATTAGAGGTGGAGAACTATCGATAGTCGGCACCATCGATAGTCAACGATAGTTTTTTGAAAACCGTCGATGGTGAACGATAGTTTTAGATAGTATGTTAAAAAAATAGAAGGCTAACATCGGCTACGCCGATGTTTTAAATACCCTTGCAGTTTTTAAAAGGCGCTACAGTGATACAAAAACGTACCGAAGGTACACAGATAGCATGTATGTAACAGCCAGAAGGAGGCATCTCCGACCCTATAAGTATATTTCTTGATCAGCACAACACGGTCGATATAGCGTCGTTGCGTTGGTCGTGCGTAACGAGGATCTCAGGGGTAGGGGTTTGGGTGTATGGAACATAATCGAGATAAGTTTTTTGCCACGCCCCCCCGAAATTAAAAAACGAACCCCACATCGGAAACACAAGACGCGCATACTTTCGATCAGACGTATGAGCTACGTAAATACCAACAACAACGGCCGTGACTACGAGGGGGAGAAGAAACGGTAAAGTGGGCGATTATGGCTGGTGAATACGTCGAGCAGAACGTGTGTTTCAAATATTACGGTAGTTAGGTAATCATTAACGGCCCCCTAACGTCAACAGTAACGATAGTCAAAAGGTTCTTCCCAGATTTTGAAAAAACCTACAAAAGTATGTTCGTACAAAAGTACAGGTATAGAGACTTTTATTATGACTAGTTTTAGACCGATCGTTCCATGTATATGCTATGTCTTTTTCATTTTTCGTTGTGTGAAAGCATATAAAACAATCAGTTGTGAAGCTACAATGGAAAAACAAAAATTGCGATCGTAGTTGTTATTGCCACGATTGTATGACAAGTTTATGGCGACCGTTTTAGTCCGGCGTTGGTAGCATAAAGTTGTACCTAGATGAAAACAAAGTTTTTATATTCTGTTTTTGTATGTCGTAGTTTTTAAGACTTGCAAAGTTTGGTCAGATAGCTTTAAAACTGAGGGAGGGATAGCATAGAAACAGCGGAGCGGGGGGGGCGCGCGGGGGTAGCTCGTTTGTTTTTGTGGTGGTGCTTCCTTACTGGTTAAAACACGTCAATTTATACCTCTGAAGGGTATAAAAAAATAACATGTAATTTTAAAATAAATATTAAACATAAAAATCGGTTCCGTTACTTTTGGTTTCGACTTAATCATTAATATTGTGTTGTGGGTTCGGATTAGATATATATACCAAATCATGCAATCAAATTATTCTGAAACACGTTATTTCCCATCCTAGGATACAAAATAGAGTCCATTCTTGAGACTGTTTTTTGCTCAGAGATGAAACCGGGTTTTTATTGACCCAAGTAACATAAATTGCAACATTTTTCCTTTGTGAATATTAAAATCTGGTGATTGATGCTCGGTATAGGCTATAAATAAATGGTATTGTAAGGGAACCGTAACATATTATTAAACTGAAATTTTATCTGGAGTTAAGTCAGTATTTTATGAATGTTCTTGAATATATATAATTCACATCGTTTGTAGAGGCTGGTATAACATTAGACATAGCATTATCTGAGTTCATTAGATTCACAATTATAAAATAAAAACTTTTACACACAACTAAAAGATAATTTAGAGTCCTGAGCAAAAATACATTTTTCCTTTACGATAAGATTTTGTTTAAAAAATTGTACAATAGATTTAGGGCCGTTTTCTGATGTTTCTGTTTTTTAAATCCAGGTGATTTTTGGGAAAAATTTTGTTGCCTACTTCTAGACCGCTTTTAATTGACTATGTTTGTGTCTACTACGACCCGCATGTGATATTAAAAGCGGCCTAAGAGTAGGTAACATAGATTTTCTCAAAATACACATTTTTTTCAAAAACATGAAGATGAAAAAATGGCCCTTAGATTTGGTGAATAACGTTTTTAAGTATAAATAGTCTCCTATGATTTTTAAGAGCCAGCTTATTTTAGTGGTGTGTAAAGCTTTCAAAAAACTATCTAAAACTATGGATAGTATAGGGCTACTATCGTTGGCGACTCGATAGCGCAGCACCATCGATAGTGGCGATAGTGCTATCGATAGTTTTCCACTTCTAATTCTGATTGAGCAATGCACGGAACATCGGTCGGATCTGCACTTAGTATTTGTTGACTTCGCTAAAGTAAACGATAGCGTGAGCACGGAATGCATTTGGCGGCCTATGCGAAAAAGAGCGATTCCTAAAAAGATAATGGGCAAGTTCAGCAGAGACACTTAATCACTGATCAGCTTAATAAAACTACTCTTATCATTTAGCTTACTTATAGGGGTTCTTCTTAAATTGATATTTGGAAAAGCTCCAAGTAAATGTCATATTCATTACAAGAGGAAAATTTGGCTACGTAAAAAGCTAAGAAATATTTCATTGATCAGGGAGAAAGTTCTTCTGCTGAACCAATGGCTGTGTAAGCAAACAGCTCCTGATTATCTTTTGTACTACTACTAAGAAATCTTCAAGCTACTTCTGTGCGAATCTTTATTTAGGAAAGTGTTTGCATAGACTTTTAATTCACTTATCAGTGACTTGTAAACTTTATAAAAGCTTCACTGAGCGGTTTAACGACTATAAGGCGACTCTTAGTTAACGAGCGAGTGCAAAGCAACTTTTAAGCAAATCTTAAGATACTTAAAGACACTTCTATGCAAATCAGCGATTTGAGCGTCTAATACAAATCAAATACTTCATTTACTGAGAGTTTACTTTGAGCAGTTAAGCAACTTCAGAGCCAATTCTAAGCAAAATCATCAACTAATGGCCACAGATTTAAAATCGAACAGCCCCAGGTGGGCTTCTAAGCTACTTGAATAAGAGTTCTTAGCCATTTTACAACAGCTTCTGAGCGATTTATAGCTTAATAACAAACCATCAAATACTTCTAAGCTATTTTGTAAGCGATTTATTGACATCCAAGCAATTGCTGTGCTTTGAGAATATTTAAGTCCTTATCTCAGATTTATGTCGAGTCTCTAAATCAAATTATATTTTCTCAACTACTTGTGCTATTTCGCATTCAAATCCCTATTTCATTTCCTTTTAAATATCTATAAATATTCATAGCTAAGCGCCTTAAAAGCAGAACTACAGAAGAGAGAGAGAAAGAGAGAGGGAATCCCTTTTTAATTAGTAAGGCTGTCCCCAATAGGGAATCGCATGACCTTGATTTTGGTCTCGGCTCAAGGATCTTAATCCTGCTATTCGTGTTGGGTGGCATTTTAATTAGACGTCTGCCACAAATTGCCTAGTTGATGGCACTTTGGTGACTGAGAACAAAATCCTACCATTAATAATAAAAAAAATAAAAAAGAGAAATGGAAAGCAAAAACCGGCAAGACGTAGATTATTATGCATCCATAAAGTGATATTTTTTGCTTACGTTTATCCTCCTGTCGTTTCATCTGACTGACTGCCAGGCAAATGTCAATTAGCAGTAATTACTTTACCCTGGCGGGGCAGAATAATAATAAACAGCTGGCAGCCAGGTTTATTCTCTTGGTAACTCTATACACAGGCTCGCGTCCTTGCTGTTTTGCTCTAATTGCAATTTACACGCGTTAAGTGCAAAAATTAATTAAAAAAAAAAAAAAACAAATACACAACCCAATTTGCATTTGCATGACCACCACAAACTCGACCACGCCCACATGTCCTCACACCACAGGCTGCATTTTAATTAAAAATCATTTCATGCTGACATGTCGTGTCTCTGGCAGATGCTGACGATGATGATGGACCATGTCAGAATCTAGCATGAGTATGTCAGAAATAGTCAATTACATGGGAGAATGTTGAAGGGTATTGATTGAAGAAAGTATAGAAAAAAAAAACGATAATGGAAAGACATAAAAAAATGGGAAAGCAATTTCAATATTCCATATTTAGGTCTCTCTCTTTTTTAATGCCAGATTTAATCAGATGATAACAAGTAAAAGAGTCTGTCTTTAAAATAAACATAATTCAGCATTAATCTATCCTTTTGTCAAGAATCCTTCTGGCAGGGCACAATGTTGTATCATTTCATTGTGTTCACTAACGTCATTCCAACTATTGTACACCAAGGACTGTGGCCAATTTTCTTTCTCTACTCGTACGTACATATATGTTTACACATAAAGTAACCTAATCTATGGTCCTAATGTGACACACTTACAGCTTGTCAAGTCAAGGAACTTAATTTGCTAAAAATATACCGAGGAAGCCAGACAGACACAGAATGAAGAACTAAATTGACGCCAAGTGACACATTTTCACAACGCACACTTTTTGACCCTGGCACCTGCCATGTCCATGTTTATGTCCATGTCCCTGAGCGTAGGGATGGATATGAGCCACGTAATTTACAGCGACAGACTTAGAATGAGAGCTGCCAAACTGCCAAAGACAGCCAAGAGAGCTGGCAAGGGAGCAGGCGTATATTATGGTCGCATATCCATGCAGAAACCATATTGTGCAGATGACAGCGCTCTTTTTTGGCCAAAACGATGATGATGATGATGCTGTTGCTGTTGGTGGGTCATAAATTTCCGCTTAATATTGTGTGGGCAGGAAATAAGGAAGGGCTGGGGCCAAGGCAATATGTCAAGGGATTTTGGCTGCCAACAAAATTTCAATTTCAATTTAGATAAATCCCAAAGAAGATTTTGAAGATCATATAAGGATGATATCTATTTTGGGTATCTACAGTAAGTTGGGTATCACAACTTTTCTAGCTTTGAAACCAGAATTAAAGCTTTATGTGGGTGAGAAGACCAAACTCTGCCATTAGTGCAACAGTCTAGCTTTTAAAGCTGAAACTTGCCTCAAATATGAGATGCATTAAATTAATGTAAGATATAGGTAGTCAAAAACAAGGTTAATAAAAAAAAATATTTTTTTAAAAAACCTTGGTCCAAATCTTGCTGAGTAAGTTATATCCCTTACCTTTAACAATTTGATATTGGAGAAAAATAACCTATATGAGAGCCTTTGCAGTGTTATTGACGGAAAAATTTAGTTCTGTAACTTCTAAAACTCCAATAACAAATATTGTATAATTATATTTAATATATAATATACATCATCGGGCCTGTTCCCGTTTTCGTTTTTGATCAAATCATGCGGAATAGGAATTGGAAAATGTTTTTGAGTCCAAATACAGATTATATGTATATCTTTATTCGACTGTTTTGCTGATAAAATTTACAAATTCTCTAATCGTTTCTTGAAAATAAGAACCTTTACCAATTCCGATTGATCAAATTCGGAAAAAAGAACAGGCCAGAATATAAAAAAAAATGTCACTTTTTAGACATCGGAAAGCAAATTTCTCCATGGCGTATTATTTTATTCTACAGAAAAATTACAATTTAAATAATTAAATTAACTGAAACAACCAAAATTCTCGCTAAGCAAACACAGAATGAGAAATTAAACTGTGCGGCTATAGTTATGCACCAAGCATAAAACCAAATTTTAAATTTAAAAGTTTATATTTGCATGACTAGTGTGGTTTTTTTGTTTTTTGATTATCTTATTTTTGATTCTCTTTGTATCTATAATCGCCAATTGATATTCTTCCCACACTAATTACAAGTAAACTGAAAAAGTTTGGTGCGGCTATAGATATGCACCGGAGTTTATATCATTTATGACAAATACACATATCGGAAGCTCTTTATGTCATCTGAGATCAGGCCCCAAGCAAAAAATGTTAAACTATTTTTAAAGCTATTTTGAATTAAATTTCTATTTCCATTTCTAGCCATTTTTAACAGTCGAGAGTTATCCATTTTTAGTCATTAATAAAATTTTGTATGATATGCTAAATTGTTTTAATTTTAAGTTTTTAAGCAGAACCAGATACACTATTTGTTTTTTATTTAATTTAAAGATCCTTACACCGTGAGAAGCCTTTACTCTGCATTTAAGCGTGCTAAGTTAGAATTTGCTTCATTTATTTGGAATCCTACCAGTGCAGTTGAAATAAATAGACTCTTACGATTACAGAAAAGAATTCTCAAATAACCTACTTAACTTTTCTGAACCTGAACTAAGTAGGTATGCCCTGTGCTGTTCATATAAATCGACTCGAAAGATTACAGAAAAGATTTAGAAAAAATATCCCACTTAACTTTTCTGAACCTTTCCCGCCGCATTATAGTAGGTGTGCCCTGCGGCATCTGTCAACTCTAGAATATCGAAGAACTATGTCATCGTTGCTATTTTTAAACGGCTTTATATTTGAAACCATTGACTGTTTTACCTTGTTAAGTTAGATAAACTTTAATGTACCAAACAGAAATCTAAGATCCTTTCAACCCTTTTTCCATCAAATGATTTGAACTAACTATTTACTAAATCAGGGCCCTTAGAAATTATCACGAATTGCACATTATAATACGCTTTGACTTTGACTCTAACAAGTCGGAAATCAAAATCCTACTAGCGGAGTATTTTTCCATTTCAAGTCATTAAATTGTTAAAATTATAATTTAAGTTCAAATTAGTGTAGAAAGTTAAGAATTTGTTCAATTGGCGAAAAAATAAATAAATAAATTGGACCACTCATTTTATAGAGTCCTTTTCATTTTTATTACTATAAAAAAAACAAAATAAATATAGTATTATTCGATACGACCAATCTTTATTAAATAAGAGCGTATTGAACGCACCTAGTCACGCGCGCTGAGGATTCTAAAAACTTTAAACGCGTTTTTCTTGAAACCTTGTTTTCCATCCGAATTTTAAGCACAACTCTTGATCTATTGTTCCGATTTAATACATGTTTAAAAGGTGATACTTTTTTGTATGGCTTATACTAAAAATATAAAGGTAAAACCACAAAAATAGTGGAAACAAATTATGAATTTTTGGTCAAAACTTAAATAAACAAAAGACATTTTTCATTTAAGTTCGCTTGTAGTGTAGGCTGGAAATTCGGGGACGATGTTTAGCATGCATGGGCCGACAAAAGCCGTAATTTTTCAGCCGCCATTTTGAATTTCGTCGCGATAAAAATATTTCATTATTGTACAATAAAAATTACATTCAACAGTAAAAACCGGAAGATTGTATGTTTTTCCAAAACTTAGCCTTCTGGGCAAAAGTTTTTTTTTCAGCATGCTAAAAGTTCATATTTTGACCATTTTAAGGCATGTTTTGTGAGCAGCCTATACGTATGTTTTGACCACCTTTGATATTATCAGATATTATCCCCAATAATTCTGCGATTTTTTTCAACGAAGATATGCCAATATTCGAACTAACCATATGTTTCCTTGCCACAAGTATACTATGGATACCATTGGAAACTTTCATAATAAGTTTTTAGCTTAGCATACTTTTAGACAGCCAAATTAAGTTAGACCTTATGTTAATTATAATACAAGTATTCAAAACGAAATACCTTCGTTTGAAAAAACTACACAATTATCTGTGATTATTTATTTTAAAGCTTAAGAATACTACTTTGCTATAATATCAAGGGAAGTCAAAACAAATGTATTGGTTGCCCATAAAACTTGCCCTAAAATGGTCAATATATGAACTCTTAGCAACTTTAGGCTCAAATTAATTAGAATCCTGACGTGATGGAGTATTTTGCCAAACAGATTCGTGTCTAGAACACGAAAATGATTTAGAACTAATATTACAGCTTAATTAAAATGAAAAAGTTGAATCTTTTTGCCATGTGTAATATTAAAACTAGCAAGTTTTAGCCGGCTGGAAGCCATTTAAGCTATGCTTGCACATTCCTATAAAAACAAAGCACTCAAGACATCACTATGAAGGCTGGTCGTCTATACAATTGTTTCAAGAAATTTCCGGTTCTATTTTCAGTAGACTTAACCCAAGGGCATAAGGTCAGCAACTGCTGACAGCGGTTAGTTGTAGCCACTGGCAGAGATTTTGTTTAATACAGCCTTTAGGTAGGCAACATAACTTTACTTAATATCCACCTAGATTTAAAAATCATGAACATGAGAATACGGACGTAAGAAAGCCATATGTGTTAAGTTTTGAGTGACAAAGAAAGCGTGTGGTCTGTATAACTATTTCAAAATACCCCCTGATCCTGTCATCAACAGACTTCTCCTCACTCTTTAGGCGCTGAAAAGTATGCAATGCCTAGAACTTTCTTTTTGTGTCTGTTGCTATTTAGTTTATTTTTGGCTCCCTGACTGACAAGCACTTTGCCTATAAATATTTAATCGATTCTCTCTTACTGCTCCATTGAATTTACCAAAACTGCATGACCTCCACCATTTACTAATCCAATCATCAGGCAAACTTAATCTCTAATCTCCGCTTTCTACTTCTTTTTCTTCTATCAGGCAAATTAAATTGCGTGCACGTAAATTTAATTACGTAAAACTTGCCATACAATTTGTTTACTCGTTCAAAACAAACTTTAAAACTTTTAGCCGTAGGGTTGTCAATGCGGCCGTCCCTCTCTCTCCCCCTCTCTTTCTCCCTGGACCAAGGCGCAAAACTTTGTAGCTGTGAAATAAAAAGACCACCGAAGTGCACACTCGAAAGCAACAACAATTTTGCAGCTAATTAGCCGTACAGTAAATAATTAATTAACTTTCAGTGAAGTAAACAACAATTTATTCATTGATTTCTTTTTGGGTTGGCGTGCCTTTAACCCATTCAAAGCTCTGTGCTTAAAAATGTCAAAGTGAAATTGTTGGTTTCGGCTAGCTGGCTTTGCAATTAAGACAAATTAGTCACCGCCTGACGGAAATGTCAGAGGATGGTAGGAAACAAGTACAAAGCCTAAACTCACGACCTTCGAAACACTTTGGGTTAAGCAAAATCGCGTGCTACCATATTTGCGTTGCCTGCTGTCTAAACTTTGACATATGCAGTCAAAGGGGTAGGATCCTGCCAATCAATTAGATTGTGCTGCATTCAAAACATATATCAAATCGTAAACCAACAGGTAAATATAGGAACATGTGTGTGTGTGTGGGCGTGGCAAGTAGGCCACACAACATTCAACATTTTAAATTGAAATTGATAGCCCAACAACTGCGCCGCCTGCGGTTTGTTGTACGTACCCAAAGCGCCAGCCCACACTGCCTGACTGCGTCTGTTTGCACTTTTGTGGCATGAAAATTACTGAGAGTGCAGGCTATTTAAATAGAAATTTATTTTGTATTTGCCTCTAAAGGGGAAATGAATTTAAATTGATCAGATAAAAACGAGAAGTGAACTAATACAAAATAAATGCTTATTTGGCTTGAAGGAACTGAAAGGCCAAAGCCGAGCTACTTTTATTAATGAGCACAGGAGAAGAAGACTTTCAGTTTAAAGTCGAAGCTGACTTCAATAGCTGATGAAGATGACCAGTTGTAAAAATTGTTTAAAGCAAAAACAATTATTCATCATAAGTAATGCATCATATACTACGTTTATGCTTATAACTAATCATGCTTTTTACTCCTCAAAGTATGCAAACTATATTTTCTTCAATTATTATTTTTTTTAACGAGATATTTTAAAGTCAGTTATGGCAGCATCCACATTTGTATTTGTATTTTGTATTTATTATGCTACTAAAAAGTTAATATTTTCCTAAATTATTTATATTCATAAACAGGGCAAAAATCATGATTTTTTTATTTGTGCATAAACGTAGTAATTGCTAACATGGTTACTCATTGATTCACCCTCTTACAGTTTAATTTTAATGTTAATGTATAATTAATTTAATGCTCTGCAAAGTTATTGTTTTTATTACCTTTTAATAACCAATAAATCAGAATATTTTATGCATATGAATGATTTATAATTAAAACCCTTTCTCAAGTGTTTTTCAATCAATAAAACAATTAAAAACAATCATAAAATTATAATGACAACCACTTAACTGTTTTTTTATGGCCAAAACACAAAAAAAAAGAAGATTTATTGGCTTATGACAACCAAAAACCAAAAACATATGAAACTACTCACACACACACACAACAAACCAAGGCGACTATTTTTATCACATGCCGAAAAGCAGGCAATAATACGCACATATGCGTGCTGGGTACTTGGCAAACTAGCAAATTAATTTGCCTAATCTAATTCCCATTCGTTTGATGACTTACAAACACGCAACCTTAAATTGAAATGCGTTTATAATTGACACAACCGACTTACCTCATCAACTCGAAGGTAATGCACAAATGTTTACGAAAATATGTATAATCCAGCATGTGTATTACATTATGAGATCCATCCGCATCCTTTTCGCGCAGCTCATCCAAGATGTTTAGCTCAACCACAGCCTGATTTAGAAAACGCTTCTTATTCCTAATGATTTTAATGGCCACATGCGTATTGGTTTTATGATCCAGAGCACGTATGACCTGACCAAAACTGCCCTTGCCAATTACCTCTAGAATCTCATATCGGAAGGCTATGTGATCGTGTTCGATCTGAAAGGAAAGTATCAATGAGTGTAATTCTTTTTCAAAATATATATCAAGTGCTTACGATCTTGTAGTTGCCATTATCATCATCATAGCCCAAATTTGTGGTATTGGCTGTAGGGGCGGGCTTATTGTAATTCTTGCTGGCATGTTGTCCAAAATACCACACCTCCTTGTACACCTTTAGCTCTTCGAATTCCAGATCCGTCAGATAGTTGCGATATTTCTTAACCAATTCTGTGAGGCGTGGTTGTAAAATGGTTTGAAAGAAATTAAAAAAGAAAAAGGAAATCATTTTAAAATGAGCAATCGAGCAAAGTATGTGTGTGTGTGTTTGTTAGGATTCTAAAGAAGTTGTATGGAGATATGTTGTAACGGAGATCACTTCGTAGATTTCTGCTCAGCAGACCAACTGGTAATATGCAAAACCGTGTTCTAGAACAAGAATGCGCCCTCCGGCTAATACCACAATCAGATAGATCACCTGTTTATATCGCACCGTTATCGGTGCTGAAAAATGAAATAAAATCAGGGAAATGTTCCTTAATGTTGGCGAATCCTCAGAAAAAAATATCGTGAAAATCCCCAGTGGACAACGCCCGTGGATGAGCGAAGGGACATGGGCCCTAATAAGTCAACTGGCGGAAATCAGGAGGAAACCATTGGCATCGATCTCAACACAAGAACGAACTGATCTAAACCAAGTATTTTGCGTTAAGAATCGCGAAATCAAAAGAAGCGAGCGAAAAAAGCGAAAAAATGGAAAGTGCAGCATTAAATGGTGACCTGAGAACGGTGTACCAGGCGACCAAAGAAATAGAGATACCCTATGTCCCATACGGGATTGAGGAAAAGAAGAAGGAATATGTTCTAGATCACTTGACCTTTGGGTTCTTTTACAACACTGTTTTTAAACATTTTTTCTAACTATATTTTTTTAACACAGTTTTAAACATTGCTTTCAATATTGTTTTCCAACATTGTTTTCCAACACTGTTTTCCATTATTGTTTTTCAACACTGTTTTCATTATTATTTATTATTTAGTGTATTTCGCCAACGAATATTATCTTAACTGGCTTCTATAAAATTAAATTAAAAACTAAGCCTAACAATAAAATTGCAAAAAGGAGTCCCTAAGTAACATCGATGCTGTTGAAATCGAACCGCATGTCAACTGGGAGACGATTGATTGTAAGAAGAGCCCTTCATTAAGCGAATAGTTGGTCCTATGAATTCCAACATTAAATGGAATCATGGCACTCAAAGATCTGGGCGGAACATTGAAGGGAATTTTGAAAAGTAGAGAAGGGCAATTAATATTGCCGACTTTAAGTTCATTTAAAAATATAAAGAAAGCCATTTTTCCCCTATCCACAAGGGAAGAAAGGTGTACGAGGCGGTATCTTTTCGATTATGGAGGCAAAGGCTCCGAAAAATTTAACAGGGGCAGCGCAAACTTAAGATATCGTTTATGCAAACAACATCGATTTCAATATTGATTTTAATATTGTTTTTATACTCTGTACCGAAGGTACACAGAGTATATTGGGTTTGTGCAAATGTATGTAACAGCCAGAAGGAAGCATCTCCGACCCTATAAAGTATATATATTCTTGATCAGCATCAACAGCCGAGTCGATATAGCCATGTCCGTCTGTCCGTCTGTCTGTCCGTCTGTCCGTCTGTCTGTCCGTCTGTCCGTATGAACGAAGAGATCTCAGAGATGGTAAGAGATAGAGGTTTCAAGTGTATGGAACATATGTTTCTTATACTTGCAGGCAGATCAAGTTTAGTTTTGATTTTTGCCACGCCCCCTGCCTCCCCCGCAAATTAAAAAAAACTGAATATCTTCCACAATTTTGGAGTTAGGTTGTTCGAACCTTTTAGACATATATTCTACTCATCATTTCTTATCAAGCCCCCATACATCGTTTTCCGATCAGATGAACAATAGTGGCGCTATATGTAAAAGAAAATTTAATGCAACGACAACAACAACACCGCGGCCACTTACGAGAAAGAGAGAGCGAGAGGGCAATAGCTTACTGGACTGCGCCGCTTTCAGTTTCCCCCTCCCTTCTTTCCAATAGATATTTGTGTAAGTAGGCAAAGACCAAGTATTAGAGGAGCGACGCAATTGAGATGGCCTGCGGTCAGAAATCACGCGTGATTCCCGCGTGACTAATATAGATACGTTTATGTTAATAGGAAACTATATACAAATTTTATAATTTTACGAGTTATGTACTAGCGTAATTCTACACATCATTACTTATCGAGCCCGTACATCGTTTTTCAACCAGATGAACGATAGTCGAAAGAGTTGCCACCCCCAGATTTTGAAAAAACCTCACACTTTAAAGTTATCAGTTACGTACAAACAGGTACAGAGTATATTACAGTCGGGCTTGACCGACTTTCTTACTTGTTAGTATTGTTTTTAGTATTGTTTTTTAACATTGTTTTCCAAAACTAGTCTCCAACACTGTTTTCCAACATCGATTTTCAACATCGATTTTCAACATTGTGTCTCAGCACTGTTTTCCAACACTGTTTTCTAACACTGTTTTCTAACACAGTTTTCGAACACTATTTTCCAACACTATTTTCCAACACTATTTTCCAACACTATTTTCCAACACTATTTTCCAAAACAGTATGCCAAAACAGTTTGCCAACACTGTTTTTCAACATTGTGTCCCAATTGTGTCTCTTTTAGTCTCATAGATCAATGAGTTCCTATAGACAGACAGACGGACACGGCTACATCGACTCGGCTGTTTAAGCTGATCACGAAAATGTATACTACTTAGGGTCTGAAATACTAAAACCTTATATCATAAGGCTTATTAGCCATTTTTATACACTTGAAAAGTGTATATTAATTTTGCCCAGAAGTTTGTAACGCATAGAAATATTCATTTCCGGCCCCTTAAACTATATATATTCTTGATCAGGACGGCGAGCCAAGTTCAATTCCGTCTGTCCGTCCGTCCGTCTGTCCGTCTGTCCGTCTGTCTGTCTGTCTGTTTCTACGCGAACTAGTCCCTCAGTTTTAAAGCTATCGAGCTGAAATTTTGCACAGAGTCTTCTTTTTACTGCACGCAACTAATATGTCGGAACCGGCCGGATCGGATGACTATATCATATAGCTGCCATAGGAACGATCGGTCCTAGAACTAGTTCTAGTGAGAAAAACTTTTTTGTTTTCCATCGTAGCGTCATTAATCTTGGTATATGTTAGTTTTATATGTTTTCACATAATTCTGGAAAAATTTATCAAAATCGGATGACTATAGCATATAGCTGCCATAGAAATGGTCGGTTAAAAAAATAGTTCTAGTGAGAAAAACTTTTTTGTTTTTAATCGTAGCGTCACTAATCTTGGTATATGTTAGTTTTATATGCTTTTATATAATACAGAAAAAAATTATCAAAATCGGTGGACTGTATTATATAGCTGCCATAGAAAAGGTCGGTCGAAAAACTACTTCTAGTGGGAAAAACTTTTTTATTTTCCATCGTAGCGTCACCAATCTTAGTATATATTAGTTTTATATGCGTCAACACAATTCTGGAAGATTTTATCAAAATCGGATGACTATAGCATATAGCTGTCATAGGACCGATCGGTCGGAAAATGTGTTTTACTAAGAAAAGTTTTTTTTTATGGTATCAAATTTTTAGTATCAATGATTTAAAAAATTTAAATATCTGATATCTATATCCTATATATATTTTACCGGTTAAATCAGTTGGAGTAAAGTTTTTCAAGTGTATTAAAACTTCGGCACAGTCGAAGTTAGCTTTGCCTTCTCGTTAATGGGTTTGGAGTACAAAAATATGACGCCAATAGCTTGCTTATATTTAAGAGATTCCGTATGGGAGGTTAAATCTAAGCATTGATATATAGAAAAAATGAAACCTTTTAAATTAAATCTGAAAAAAAAACGAACCCTGGCTGACCACAGCAATAATTAGGCCTGAAAATTCCTCATTAATTGAGGTTCATGCATGAAAAATGAACTTACGAGTTTTTTTAAAAACTCTTTTTCAGGTTTAAAACCAAAACAAAAACTTTTCATATTAGCTTAAAAAACTAAGCGTAATTAGAAAAATTCCCAAAGAGCCAACAACCAAATGGTACTCAAAAATTCTTGTTAACCCTGACCTTCACTTGTGCCATTTGTGTGATGTTTTCCGTGTAGTAAAAAAAAATGTATATAAAATTAATTAGTGAGCGAAAGAGAAAAAAGGTAGAGCAAATAACTGTAGGGCGTTCTTTACACACTAATTGGCATTGGGGGTCAGTGATGCAAACGCATTCCGGTGGCAGCCTCTGCCTCTCTCTCTCTCTCTCTCTCATTTCCACCTACCTGATGGTGTCATGGGCGTATTGCATTTAAGCTCAGCTGCACTTCCTGTACTGCTGGCCGAATTTCCAGAGCTGCCACTGCCACTGCTGCTATTGGATTTGGTGGAAGAGCCGCGCTCATTGCCGCCGCTGCCCAGGCCATTGCTGCTGCTATTTGTGGTCGAAGAGGAGACAGGTGAGCCAATGTTGTTGTTGTTGTTATTATTATTATTGATGTTTAACGCCATGGTTGAGGACTCATTTACTGATGTCATATGATTATTATGGGCATCCAGACGTCGCGTACCATTGCACAGTTGTGGCAAATCCAAACGACGCACATCGCGTCGCAGCTTCTCATTGTCCAGCTGTATCTGAAAGTTGAAAGTGGAGTAGGAAATGATTTGTAATCATCAATTCAAATGTGTGGCCTACTTTTGGGCAGTTGTCTGAATCTGCATTTAGTAATAAATAGCCCGAGACATTGAAAGGCCACAATTTGCATACTTTTCGGCTGCAGTTTCGTTTTGTAAAACGTTTTTTGAGTGTTTTCCATTTCATATTATTTTTTTTTTTAATTTATAATATTAAATAGTATTTTTGACAGCAAACACGCTATCTACACATTTATTTGTTTATATGGAAATGAGTGTATGTGTAAAGGAATATAATTCATTTTATGATTCAATCTGGCTTATCATTCAGGCATGGAATTGGAACTTAGTTTACCAAAAAGCAGAATTGAATTTGAATGAATTAATTTAAAAAAGAATTGAATTGATTTTTAATGCATTAGGAAATTTAATGCACTTAAAAAGTATTAGGAACTGTGTAAATACATTCATTTGGCTTTAAATAGAATTGAATTGATTAAGTAAGCTTTTTAATGAATTTGACATTATAAATTTGTAATTAATTTTATCATATTAAATATTTTTCTGGCGATATTCTCTCTCTGTCCAAAAGCAATTTAAAATAAACTTAGGACCCATTATTTATTTGACTTGAAGGAGATAATATTTTATAATCTGTCGCAACAATCGGTCACAGTCGATATTTCAAAACGTATGAATTTGAAAAGGCTTTTATTCAACTTATTTACACTAGGCAACATGGTCCATTCTATAAAAGGAGTGATAGTGATTCAAGATGATTTTCGTGTACTTAACACGAATCTATTTACCAAAACGATTCATCATATCAGGATTTTTGGCAATTAAAGCCGACAAAAGTGCCTTTTTGTAGCATTTTAGGACATATGTTGGGGGCTACCTATACGTTTGTTTTAACCACCCTTTATATAATCGGAAAGATATTTTCTTTAGCTTTAAATTAAATTATCCCAAACAATTTTGCAATATTTTTCAACGGAGAAATACCATTTTAAATGAAAGTACTCGAGCTGACTAAATGCTGTCTTGCCCACAAGTATGCAATGGGTGTCGTTCAGATCTTTCATTATAATTTTTAAAAAATTACTAGGCGATGTACTATTTTTTGCTTAGCATACTTTTAGACAGCAAAATTATGTCAGACATTATAAACTCTAACACAAGTTAAAACACAAGACTAACACAGTTAAAAAAATCTCACCACTTTTACCAATAAAAGGCTCAAACGTGTTGAAGAATCTTTAAGAATAACCATCTCCGATTCAATAAATTAAAAAAAATTGAATTTTGTTGCCTTGTATTATGTTTCCAGAACCGGAAACATCACCCGAAACGAACCGTTTCAAACCGCGCACCAGTACTAGAACCGGGACCGATTAAAAATATATTTTAAAAACCAAAAACCGTTTACCGTTATAATAAGAACTAAACAAATCGGTAATACCGGAACTGCTTTGGATTTTATTTATTTTTCCAACTGATTTTGAGTGATTATTACAAATATATATTTTATCTCGTAAGCGAACAATATATATATTTACAGCGAGTTATACATTTAGAATCACAACACCTGATTTTTGTGAAATTCCCAAAAAAAATATTAGTTCTTCGAAAACAGAAAAATTCCAAAAAGTTGAAAAACTTTGCTTAAGTTTAAGTCGATAAAAATAAGAGTGCTGACAAGAGGTGGAGAACTATCGATAGCCGACACCATCGATAGTCAACGACAGTTTTTGGAAAGCCAGCGATAGACAACGATAGTTTTCGCGACTTTGTTAATTTAAACACTAATGTTTAAAAATACAAAAATTATAAATATTGAATTAAAAAACGAACTTTAAAAATGGTTTCCGTCACTTTTAATTTCAACTTTTGCATTAATATCAGGCTTTGGGGTTAGGATTAGATATACACATGCCATATCATTTTTAAGAAACACTGATGTTTGCATTCAAATTACTCTGAAAACCGACAAAAAACGACAACAGCTGGCACAAAATTTACATTTTTATGTTGAAAAACCTTATTTCTAATTTAACTCGACGCCTAAAAATATACTATGTATAATTAGAAATCACGAAACATGATCGAAATAATAAGTCAACCAGACACAATTTATTGTATAAATGTCTACATTTTTTTCTATATCGGCTGATGGTCACACTTATTCAAAGTCGACTCATTTAAACAAAATTACGAACGAATTTCAGGAGGCGATTCGTCGGATTTTTTTTTATCACTATTTATAAAGTCGTGCGTGTCGTGTTTACGAAAGTTTTGGCCGTGCGTGTGGTGCGCGTGTTTGAAATATGCCATTCGTGTTACAGTTTTGTCGTGTTAGAAATTTTCTCTTTTTCTGGGGAAGAGCTTAAGCTTCCGTTCGTGAATCGCTTTTTAAAAGCATCAATCCCAAGGTTTTGGTTGTTGCGTTAGTTACTAAAAACTTGAATCGGTAAATCATATTCGCCGAAGTTAAAGATCTTTCGAAAGTTAAACATCTTCTTCTAAGTCTACAAAGTTTTGAATCGCCATTATTGCTTTGGTGGATACATTTCCAAACTTTTAAGAATCGTAAGACAAATTATGCCCAATTTTTCTCAAAAAGCTAAGGACTAGTATGGGGTCGGTTTCGAAAGATCATTCATAGAAGTTTGGCAAAATGGAGTTGGATATAATACCCCAAAAATAAATTTACCAATAAACTTAAAATTCCACTGCAATTCAAATTGATTGTTAACTCTTTTATAACAAAAATATTTAAGAATTTAAGACGTTGCTTATTAAGCACCTGCAAACCTAAATAACGATAATTTTTCATATACAACTTACCGGCATTTCACATCGATCCAACATTATGTTAATTTGTTCAAAAAACTTATCCAACGAAATATTAAAGCACCCAGTGCCCCTTCCTATTTCCTTTGGTGGTTAAAGTTCCTCCTTCTATCACTAGGTATTATTATTATTATTGATAATTTTTCGGGTAATATGTCTTCGGTGAACACATTTGCATTTGTTTTGTTGTGCGGCAACTGTAAAAATAAGAAAAAATAGAAACCAAAAATTATTATTGCTATTAATATTTAAACCCTTGACTTTAACCCTTTGCCGTAACCAAGTAAGTAAGGGTAAGCAAGTGCACATCATAAATACAAAAAAAAAAAAAACCAAAAAAAGAAACCCTCGGTAAACAGTTTGGGCAGGAAGGAAACGCCTTCCTGAAAAAAGTATCAACAACATGTCAAAGACATAACCATAACTAACTCTGAAATTTTGGGAAACCAGAAACTCATCGAATGTCAGTCAACGGTAGTTAGCAGTTTTCATTGTCAAGGCAGGGGGCGGCGGCGTCATCAAAAGGTAAAAAAAAAAAGAAAAAAAACTTTATTCATATTTTTGTACGAGGGTCGTAAAGTCAGAACCAAACGGCTTGTCAGCATAAAATAAAAAAAAAATAAGAAGCTTGGAAACCAAAGTCATGGCCAATTATTAGCTTTTTGTGTGTGTTGGCTTGTTGGTTGTGCATTTTGAGGGAAGTAACCAGGTGGAGGTGATAGTGTGTCCCTTGCACTCAATATGCATAATAATCCTAACCCTTTTTGACGAAAGGAGATGGGTGTGGGGGGGAAGAAAAGTTTTAATAGACATATATTAAGGAGGGTGGAAGCATTGAAAACTTTTCTTATTCTCTACACTTAGAAAAAATTAATGCAATACTCATTTTAGATATACAAAATATTGAATTTATATTATTTTGTTTTATTTTGACTAAATTTAAATTTGATCGTTAAATAATAATTTATAATAATAATGTAGCTAGGAGAAAACTTATTTCTAGTCGGATTAAGTTTAGAATCCTTCCTTCCTTCCTTTTTTCTGAGTGTACTTTCTTTATCATTTTAACAATAATTTTATTTCAACCTTTATGCATTTTATTTTTCCTGCTCTCTCTCTCTCACTCTGTTGGCATTTTCAGTCCGACCCAGGTTAAAATTTATTGGCTTTTTAAAACTTTTCTGTCATAAATTCATAATTTACAGCATTCGTTTTCCTCATCAAACTGACAGTTGGCTGTTAGTTGGTGGGAGTTGTAGAGTTTTCTTAAGTTTGTCTGCTGCCTTGTTAACTCGTCGTTAGCTAAGCTTTTCTTTTGCCCTTCTTTTTTGTTGGCATTTGACTTTTAACTCTAGTCTGGGTTTTCGCAATTTTCTGTAGAAAGCATGAGCCGAATGAAGCAAGAGTCAAGAGTCTTGTTATTTGATAAGCGAAAGTTTTTTGAACTCCATACGCAGCAAGGCTCGGTCATTCAATTTATATATATAGATACGGGGTCGGTTTATGTATGACAAATCAATTGTACTCAATTGCAATTCATTTGAACAATTACACGCCTCGGAAATCGATTTTTATTTTGCATTGATTTCTATTTTGTCAAATCATTTGTCATTGCTTTGACACCCACAAAAATCAAATATAAAAAAATACCACCACTATTTCTATTAATGACATTGAAACTCAAATGTCAGACTCAAGTTTACGAGAAGATGTCTTGTGTTTGGGTTGTTTTGGCAATGAACAAACATTTTTTGCATTGAAATAATTGTATGTATTTATAAGGCAAGCCTCTTAAGAAAAAACCTCCAAATGACAAGCTTACAATTAGATTAAATCTTAATTCAGAAATTGGCCAATCGTATAAATTGATCACTGATTCGGATGCATAAACATGCGAGTGGCATAAGCATATTGAATATGTTAGGATAAACAAGATTTATAATTTGAAACTCGTGAGAAATTTTGTTGTGAAACATTTTAAAATTATTTTATTTTGTACACAGAAAAAAAACATCAATCCTAAAAGATGTCAAAAGTAGGTCGATTCCTGATTCCAAGTCTAAAAGGATTGCCTTGAGTACAAATTACAAATCCCGAAATTATTGGATTTGATTATTAAGTAGGATCAGAACTTGAATTGAGACTTTTCATATTGATACAACAATTCTGGGATAGTTCCAAGTCTTTTGTACTTAAAACTTTATTGCGAAGGGCGGGATCATATCATTGTTTTAAAACTGTAATTTAAATCCCCATTTTTTCTGTTTAAAATATTACTTGATAATTGGTTATAAATGGTGATTTTTATGGCATTTGGGTTTTCAGGAGATGTGGCAACGCCAAAAAGGTTTCGTAAGGCTGGCCATTTCCCTATGAATAGACTAACAAACGAACAACGCTTGCAAAACACTGATTTTTTTTTCATCAAAATTCCTGCTCTGTGAGAATTGTGTTTCGCATTTTACGTCTGTTTTGTGGTCGTCATAATCGACCCACCAAACAGGGTATTCAAGCTATTGTGACCAAATTTCGCACCAGTTTCACTTTATAGGACCTTAATCCACCAACCCGTATGCGGAGAGTGCGTACCGAGGAGAATATTAATGCTCTATGGGCCAGTGTCAAAGAAGATTGCGAAGAACAGTTAAAGAGCTGCCCATTCACCCTGAAAAGTGCACTGTTTGGTGTGGTTTGTGGGCCGGCGGTATCATTGGACTGCACTTTTTAAAAAACAATAAAAATCGCAACGTTACAGTCAATGCTGCAAGAAGATAGTTTCACAGCTGGCAATCCACTCTGAAAAAGGCTCTATTTGGTACGATTTGTGAGCAGGCGGCATCATTGGACCTTGCTTTATCAATAATAATAAAAATCCTAATGATGATGCGATGATTACCGACATTTTTTTCGTCCAAAATGGTAAAATTGGACTCGGCTGATATGTGACTTAACAAGACGGTGCCACATGCCACCGGGCATGTGAAACCATGGACAAATTGAGGGGCGAGTTTGATGAGCCATTAATCTCACGTTTTGGATGAGTCTATTGGCCGCTAAGATCTTGTGATTTGACCCCACTAGATTATTTTTTGTGGGGCAACGAGAAGTCTATCGTTTACAGGAACACGCCACAATTTAAGCTCTGGAAGAAGTAAGCCAAGGATGATCCACTTCAGGCGTAGCCGCGGGCTACATCTACATGAAATAGTCTTTAAAAAGTATATGTATCGCTCCGAATAAACATTTCATTCACTATTGCAAAATTTCATAAACAAACTGTTCGCAGCAAAACACTTTTTAATATTTATCATTTTTATATATTACTAGCGGGCTGGGCAGATGTTGTCCTGACCGCACGTTGGCTTGCCTGCTCATTGCCCGATCAAATATGATGCAAATTTTGATGAATTTGGCCATGTGAACTTAATTAGAAATTATTTAGAATTAGAAATTGCTGGCATTTGAATAGAATGGAGTCTTCTGAAGGCATCTCTGAGATCCGTGGAAAAACTTGTACTGGCTCTAAAACACTTTTGAATCGGCATAAAGTATTTCGGAAACGGAGAAATATCCAACTTCATATTGCAAATTACCATTTTATAGCTTAATTATTTTAACATATTTAGCTCGGAATAACTTTTTTATACAGGTTTAATTTGGTCCGGAATCGCGTTTGAACAGGGAATATATCCAACTCCATATTGCCAATCCACAACAAATTTTAAGTTTATAGCTTAATTTATTTATAATATTAAGATCTGAACCACTTTTATAAAGTGGTTCCATCTGGTTTGGGAAAAATTTTAACTCCACATAACCAATCTACACACCAAACTTCAAGTTAAAATCTTAAATACTTTGTGAGTAATGTTCTTAAGGCACTTTTGAACCGGTTTATTCTGTTTTAGACTAGGTTTAAAACTCTTAAGTGTTTAACTTCAAATAATGTCTGAGATTTTGCTCCAAATCACGTTGGAACCACTTTTTAAGACTGGTTCAGAACCGGATTTGATACCGGAAAATTGCTTACTGCTTGTTACCAGCCCAATCATCAAGTAGTAATTTAATAGCTTAAATAATTTCTCCCTAAATCACTTTTAAACCGGTTTAATCTGCTTCGGAACCGGTCTTGAAATACCACATATGGCCCGTTATAATGTTATGTACACCATTGACTTTCTTGAACTTTCCAGGGAACCAAGCCCTTAAATCGGTTAAACTTCATTTATGATCCTAAAAAGTTTCATAAAAAAATACAATATTACATTCTGCCTTTTTCGCATATAAATCGATAATATCGAAAACAATATCGATATATCAAAATATCGATAATTTTGGCAAACAATCGATCAATAATTATCGGAATAATTTTTCGGCGATATTTTTTTAAGTTCTAAATGGAAGTGAAAGACAAATCGCATTTGGCTTCGGCTACAAAAAGTGTGGTTTCTGACAACGATGAGCACATAACTCAACACGTCTTTCAAAAATCTCCGTCCTATTATATGATTGGGAAGAAAAAAAACAAATAAGTTTTTAATTCCAAAAATATCTACTATATTACGGGCAACAAATAGACAGCACACTCATGAAAAAAGAAACCAAAGCTAAGAATTTATACACACGGATTTTGCATGGCAGTTAGTTTAAAATATTTTTGCTTGAACCCAGTACTAGTATTTGGTGTGATAAGTAATCTTCTTGTCCGCCAGAGTGCGCTGCTATGCAGCCCTCAGATTTTGTTTGACAGCTGATTGTTGTTGACTTGTTTGGAATCATGTTTAGAATGAAGAAAAAAGTTTCAACAACAATCAGCTGTCAAAACAAAACTAAGAGCTGAAACTGAACAGTTGCCTAAACATGAATGGACTATAAGGCACCATAATCTATTTTGCGATAGCAGCGCGCTCTAGCGGTTAAGGAGGTTACTTTTCACTCCATCAAGTATTTCACAGACCAATCGGAAAATTACTTTTCGGGAGGGATCAAAATGTTGGAAAATCGCTGTATCGAACTAAAAGGGGACTACGTTGAAAAAAACAAACCCAAGGAGGTTACTTTTCATTCCACCTGTCATGGATTTTTGGCTAATAGAACTTAATTTCCAAATAATTAAAATGTTCATCAATCACATCTAATTATAAAATTGCAAAATTTTCTTAAAATTCTCCACCAAAGATCAAAGCTTTATAATGCGTTTTTTACCCCTTATTTGCGAACTTGAAAGTGTCAATAATAATTCGACATTTTTGGGCCACAAAACCATAAAAATTCCTTAAACAAAAGACTTCAATATGAAACCTCAGACATCACGTCTGTATCTACAAAAAATTTGAAATTATTTAAATGTAAAATTTTTTCTTTGAATTTTTTTTTTTGACACTCAAGTGTTTCGATCAAAGAAGAAAACATATCAATAAATCAATTCGAACAATAGGCAGAGTTTAACACAGTCAGACAGACAGCTATTTGACATGTTGAGGGCAAAGTAAACTTTATAGAAAAATACGAAAAAAAGAATTCTTACGACATTTGTGTGTGTGTTTACAAATGGCAACACTCCTTGCCACCTCCCCCAAATAAATACAAAGTTTTTGACATTTTGTTGCAGCTGCTAGTGCTGCTGCAACCGAAGGTTGATCGTTTCCTACATGCAAAAATAAAGAGTATTTACATAAAAGATTTGCCTAGTCAACTGTATAAAAAGTATAAATCTTCTTTTGCCTCCACACAAAACTCTGATGGCAAGTGTCAAGAGTCAACCACAAAATGTCACGTTTTGTTGTTTTGTTTTTTTTTTTTTTTTTGTGGCGAGCAATTGACATTTATTAAACAAAAGAAAACAAAAGACCCAAAAATGCACTTGGAAATGATTTTGATTTTCTCTTGCTTGTCAAAATACAAATTTCGTTAATAAATTGACAAATTATTCACATCAAAATTTGTGGGACATTTTTATTGCCCATCTCCTTTTTACGTTTATTTAATTTCGCAACGTTGACTCAATTAGTTTGAGTGGCCAATTTTCTTCTTTTCGCCGACACTTGAAGTGGACATTTTTTTTTCAAATTAATGGCTAAATATTCAGATTTTAATGTTATGGGTCAACCATTTCTTATTTCGGAGGGGGAACGACGAAATTAAGTGAATTAGGCAATGGGGGAAAATAAAATGAATGGACAATTTTGAATGCTGCTGTTGGGATTAATTCAAAGATTCAAGATTAGAAAAAAATTCTTTGAAGAATTTAAGAAATTAACGAATCATTTTTAACTATGAAAAAAGAAGTTCTTAGAACTAACTTCGATTAACTGCTACAAGTGAAAAAAAATTATACTTTAATGAGCTCTAAATAGAAGTACATTTTCCTCGTCTGTTGTACCATTTAATAAACCATTTTCAAAGCCCACACACTCTACATCAAACTCTACTTAGATCAGCCCAAGCATAACAAATTTCATAATAATTTCATAAAAGCTTCAATTTACCTCAACCAACTCATTTGCATGCTTTCTATAACCTAATCATAATTTTATAACAATTTTGATGGCAACTACAAATGTGCATGTTAGGATTAAATTTCTCAAGCAAATCGATTCGATAAGCAAGCATTTTTTTTTTGTATTTTGGCACACGTGACCCAGTTAAAGTCACAGCACAGCCTTTAACTGACCTAACCCTCCTTCGTCATTTAATTATAGCATCATTTGTCACAAATTTCGGTTAAGTATTACCTCGCGTGGCCCCAGCAAGAGTGAAAGAGAGCGAACGAGCGGCACCTAAAATAGCAAACAAAACCAGGCGACATGCTATAAACATTTCTCGCTTACATTTAATTTTGTTCAGACATGAAATAGCATAAGTGAAATTTCATTTAGTTTTCATTTATTATGATGAAAAGCAGGCCAGGCCAACTGTAATCGAAGCGGGACATTAAACAGCTTAACTAGCCTAAACCATTGACCCACTAACCCTACGCGATTGGTTCTAAGTAATGACCTCAAGCACAGGCACAGGCACAACACACAAAATGTCAACCAAATCGCATATGTATGAGTATATAGATTTCAACTGGTGGTAGTTGGGTGTAAAGCATATGCTTTGGGTTAGCGGAAATGGCACAAGTTTTGCATGGCAGATTTAGGTAATGGCCAAAGAAAGGTATAGAAGTGGCATATGGGCAGCAAAGTGTTAAGCTGCGTGTTACACTGAAATATTATTCGGTTGATAGTTAACTCAGCCTTTTTATGGACAACTTTGGAATTTTAATGCGAAAATTAGAAAAAATGTGCAGTCTATAAAAATAAAATCATCTAAAGGCAAAACTAGTTTGTTAATATTGTAGTATAGGGTGGCTAATGAATGTTGCTACATTATTAAACTAAAATCACATTTTTTTTTAAACATACAAACATTTTTTTTTGATCTGAAAGCAATTCCAATGCTTCTGTTATATCAACACAATGAAAGTAACAGATTAATAGACTCTAGATGTATCAAATTTTTCAAGAATTTTTCTAGTAGGCTGAAAAAAAGGTTGCCAATTTGGGTTTAAGATTTGTTTTTTATTTTGGTATTTTTAATATTTTCTTGTAATTAAATATATACCGGTGTATGTAGAAGTACAACTAATATTCAGAATTTGCTTTCAGTGGGAGATTCTAGCACAAAATCTCTATCAATGTTTTATGAAAACTGTTTTGAGTTTGAGTTCATAAACAGCTGCGTCTATAGGGTCAAATGACAACCCAGATCTTCATAGAATGGTTGTATCAGTTACTGAGTGCGATTTTCTAAGAATGTTGCAGGTTAACAAAGTCGTATATAAACACGTTGTTGGATGCTTGTCTATCTCTGTCACATTTAGAAAGCTACGAATGCCCATAATATTCAGGTAAAATATTTAATATCAGCTCTAAAAAAAATCACTTAAAACAATTGAAAATAAAAAATCTGCATTGATTTTTCACAAATTATTTTTTTCTAAATATTAATACAAATGTTTTGTTTTTAACATTGGAAATAATATTTCAATAATTTGAGGGCAAAAATTTGATTAAAATTTTAAAATCTTTCTTTCTAAAATTTGATAACATTTAAGGGAGAATTCTCTAAGACTTAGAAATCCTTTTCATTAAACTAGAAGATTTATGTTTACCAAAGAAAAGTTTTTATTATATCTTCAATTTCTTTAAAAAAATTTTAATTATGGTTTCTGTTCTATTTAAATTTTTAATTTCTATATAGTGTCATATTTGAAATAATAATAATTTATAACAAACTCGAATCACTATCGCTATTTTTAGTTTCTCGTATGGTTCCAATATTTTCTTAGTTCCTATAATAAGTTTTCGTTCTCAAAAATAATTTATAACATCGGTTCATTTCAATATCGTAGCGGCTTTTAACGGTATATTCTGCTTAAAAATGTATACGCCTAGTCTTTTTTCTTTATCATAGCTTGTCCAATTTGTGTCAAAATTAATTATATATGTGTTTTGCAGAACTTTGGAAAATTTAAAAGAGCTATACTAATAGCTCATAGGACCGATCGGTTGATACATATTTTACTAGGATATATTTTTTTTGGTATCAAATTTTTTTAGGAAATTGATTTTAAATCTTCTAACAAGCTCAAAAAAAAATCAGCTAATGAGCTATACTTAAACCTTATCAAATATTTGCTCAACTATTTTCCACACTTCATCGACTTAATTAAAATTTAATGTACAAATTTACTATGCAGCAACAGCAAGTTAACAACTTTCCACCCATATTAATAGCAACAGTTGGCGCTGTATATTTGTTTTTTTACGACTCGTGCTTTTGACACATAAACCTTAATACCCAAAATCACCCACCCCCGCGCTGAGTCCGCTTTCATGCTGACCTAAGCACCACAGTGCGTATGTGTAATGGTGGTCAATGCACTGTTGAAACCCCCTAACCGTAACCCCATCATTCCCCATTTTGAGCATTAGAAAAAACGTAGAACAAAACAACAAACAATTTTAATAACTTCCGTTCTAAAAACACTCGGGGCTTGTATAAATTTCACAAAGACAATGGCAGATAGGATTGGGACTGCGACTGCCAGTCGGGGGCTCGGCTTTAAAAAAAATAAGTGCAGCAGGTTAACGGCGTGGCTTTTCATTGTTGTTGTTGCTGTTAGAGGGGGGAATTATGCTTTATTGAACTTAACTGGGAAAATTGCAAACAGCTGAAGAGTGAAGTTGCTGTTATTGTTGTTGTCGGAAAATGACAATTAGCTTGTTTTGCTTTATTTGACAGTTGACTGCATTTCTCTCTCACTCACTCAAATAGGAAGTCTTTATATGTAATTCCCAGATTGAGTAATGAAAACAGAAGAAGAAGAAAAAAATAAATAAAAGAAAAACAGCTGCAAGCTCATTGCAAATTTTCGGTTAATGGGTCTGTCGACGTTTTTTGTAGGCAGCATTGGGAAAATACAGGAAACGAAATGAAACTGTTACAAAGTGAATCGAAATTAGCTAAAAGGGGAGGGGGCGGCGGATTTTTTGTTAGCTTTTGGTATGTGGGAAAAAGAGTGGTTGAAGTGGGAGTAACAAATAGGAAGAAGAGCTTGAGGTGGATTGAAATGTAAGTTTGCTTTATAAGCTTCAAAATTGGTTTAATTAGTTAAAAACTTATTATTATCAAAATTGGACAAATTTGGCCCCTGCCTGTTATTCGACGCAAAAAGCAATAAAACGCATTAACTGTTATGCGTCACTACAAAGGATGGAATTAGAATATAAACTTCAAACAAACGTGATTCATCAACTGGGCAAATGTTTAATAAGAAATTGTGTGTTGTAAATGCTGTTGCTCCGACCTTCGGATAAATTTTACTACCCACCGCAATTGCTACTAAAAATCTAAATTCTATATCTAGATTAACGAATTTTGTAATATACGAATTCTAAGAAGGCAACCGAGCGTTTTTTTAAACATACTTTTGGGAACAGGTTCCGCCGAACTGAATTATAATATTTTGAGCTGTATTAAAGTTAAGTTTGTTGCGATTAGCTAATTTTTCTATACGAAATTTAATTGAAGGAATCGAAAATTAATTCAGAATTTTTTTAGGACTTGGAATTATATAAGCGGTATCCTCAAATCCAAAATTCAACGAGAAGGCAAAGCTAACTTCGACTGTGCCGAAGTTTTAATACACTTGAAAAACTTTACTCCAACTGATTTAACCAGTAAAATATATATAGAATATAGATATCAGATATTAAAAAATTTTAAATCGTTGATAATAAAAATAGGATACCATAAAAAAACTTTTATTAGTAAAACACATTTTCCGACCGATCGGTCCTATGGCTGCTATATGCTATAGTCATCCGATTTTTATAAATTTTTAAAAAAAATTGTAAAAGCATATAAAACTAATATCTACTAAGATTGGTGAAGATACGATGGAAAACAAAAAAGTTTTTCTCACTAGAACTTGTTTTTTGTCCGACCGTTTCTATGGCAGCTATATGCTATAGTGATCCGATTTTGATACATTTTTCCAGAATTATGTGAAATCATATAAAACTATCATATACCAAGATTAGTGACGCTGCGATGAAAAACAAAAAAGTTTTTTTCACTAAAACTTATTTTCCGACCGATCGTTCCTATGGCGGCTATATGATATAGTCATACGATCCGGCCGGTTCCGACATATTAGTTGCGTGCAGTAAAAAGAAGACTCTGTGCAAAATTTCAGCTCGATAGCTTTAAAGCTGAGAGACTAGTTCGCGTAGAAACAGACAGACGGACAGACGGACGGACAGACGGAATTAAACTCAGCTCGTCGTCCTGATCAAGAATATATATAGTTTATGTGGTCGGAAATGAATATTTCTATGCGTTACAAACTTTTGGGCAAAATTAATATACACTTTTCATGTGTATAAAAAGTGGAGGAAAAATATCCTTTAAGCTTTCGAATGGTACTTCACATGGCACGCTGAAATGCTTAAACTGTAAGAAGTTTTCTTTTCGGTACAGTACTAACGTATATTTAAAAAAATATTTAACACAAAAATTGGGGTTTCTCTACGCCTATAAGAAAAAAAAAGTCTTAAGCTGAGAACTAGAAAAATTCGAAATTTGTATTATATTCCTCTAAGATTTAAAGAAAACCTTCTAAGAAGGTCATAATAAAGCTGCCGTTATACGATCGAGGTGTTTTAAACCAAGGGTTTTCACCGATCCCAAGCTTTTCTGTACTCTTTTGGCTTGGGTGCTTTCTAATTTCAGCGCAAGACAGTGGAACCTACAGTTAGGCTCGTATCCAAGATGTGTTTTTGAGGGGAGGATAAAAGCTTCGTAAACTTCTTCGTTCTAAAAATGAACCCATGTCTTTTACACAAATTAGTCGCGGGATATTTATAGTCTTCCAATCAAATTTAAACAAGTCAAAATATTAATAGAGGCGCATTGGAGTGGAAAATAGACTTAATTGCAAATAAAAAGTTTCCAATACATAAATAACTCTTTAGCAACTTGATATGGCTCACATTCATTAACCTTAAACTTATATTTAACAAATTCTATATTCATCATTTACACTTATTATTCAATTGACGTTCTATCTGGGCTATCTGCATGGCCTTGATGTTCATTAAACAGATGCCTCAAGTTCAATCACAAGCCCAAAATATACAAAAAAGTATCAACTAATCAAAATGTCACACTTTCCATACCGACGAGAAAAAAACAAAAAAAAATGAAAAAATCTGCTGACAGCTGACAAAACCAAAGCCCGCAAAACCGAAAAGCTAGCACAACAAGTGAGGGGAGGTGGCAAACTGTTACACTGAGCCATGGAACACTCAAGCAATTGCTGGCGTACGTCAAGCAGCGGGAGGGGCAAAAAAAACGGAAAAAAACCATGCTCAGATTACAACAGACAGACGAGGCATAGAGCGACGAGACGAGACGACGATGCCCGTTGACAACGACTTGCGACAATTGCCTCAACTTTTGGCGTTAATGAACCATGAGCACACTTTTGCGGAGACGATGATGTGTGATGGAAGCTGGGCCTGGGCCGAACAAAAAGCATTTTAACACATAATAATATGAAAATAATTGAAGCAATTATTAAAAGCAGTCGCTCAAGTGCCCGAACCGTGGCACGATCAACGCAATTAACGTTATTAGAGACCTCGTCGCCTCGACATCTATGTGACAATTGTTATATAAAAAGAAAAGTAAAAGAAAAAGAGAGATCGCTGAGAGAGAGATAACATAGTTTGATATTAATTTTGGTGGAACCAGTTCAAAAAATTGCAAATATAAGTGAACAAAAATGAGTTGCTCACTAAACTGAACAAGTGAACATGTTCTGCTTTAATTACTCTATAAAACCAAAGCTTCAAAAGCTTTGCATATCTATTAATCTTGTTAATGGACTTCTAAAATTGCGAAATAAGCATGTTGAACAACTGAATCAAAAAGAAAAAGTGAAAAACTGAACCTAAAATAGAATAACTCAGCAAAGTGAACAACTGAACAAAAATGTACATACAAAAAGTGAGCAACTAAACCAAAAATAGAATAACTGAGCAGAAAAGTGAACAACCTAACAAAACTGAGCAACAACGTTACTTATTATAAATTTCACCCAATGTTTTAGTGCATTTCGTTTGCCTTGACTCTACGGAAACACAATAATCATAGTCAAAGTCGTGCCCAATATGTAAGAAATAGAAAAAAATATATGTTAAATGCTTCTTCTACCTTGTTCATCAGTCTTCCAGTTTTATCTGCATTGCTCACTCTATTACGTGACTTGTTAAAACAGCCATAAAAAAAACCCACACACACTTTAAAATCCCAAAGGGTGTTTCCACCTTCAAGTGCAAAGCATTAAATGCATTTGGCCAGCATCTGCGCTCAAGAATAGTTTTGAAGAGTGTGGAGGAGTGTGCATATGTGTGTGACCTTGCCAGGAACATATAAAAATATTCCATTGTTGGGGCAGACCATTAAAAATGTTTTTTTTATTATGATTTTTTTTATATCGTTGCCTTTTGATTTTGAGAACAAGCAAATTTCTTTGTTTATTTTGTTTGTTGTGAAATCAATTAAAAACTTGACCCAGTTTTTTGGGTGACTAAAACCTCAACACCTGGCATACACTTGGGCACTTTCTGGCGGGCGGTGCGCGATTAAGGCTGACGATTACGTTGACCAAGCCTCCGAAAACATTGTTGCTTTGTTTTTGTGTCTCTATTTTGGAATCAAGGCCATAACAAATCCCATTCACTTCAATTGCAAAAAATTCATCATCAAACGTTTTGCCAATCGTCATGAAAATTAACTAAAAACTATGTGAAGCGCAAAGCAATTAGACATGCAATTCTTGAAAGTCTTTGGGGGTATAATTTAATGTCAAAGTTGTAATTAAAATAAATGAGAAAAATTAGGTTGAATTTGCTTGACAAAATATCGCTGCCTGCTTTTGGGAGGCACTCAAGAGTTGAAAATAAAAATTGCTTATGCTATAATTCTTCAAGTAATTTTCCTTAAGAAAAACTCTCTTTTTAAAATGATCATCAAGTACACGAAACAAGAGATACTTGATTAGGAACTTCCCATTCAAACACGACCATAAATTGCCCAAGTCCCGTTTCTAAAAAGTATACTATTTTTGAGTCATACAGAGAGAAAAGTTTATTATTATCTTTTATATAAATTTATTAACAGTATGTTAAGTTTATAGTTCTTTAACAGAGCGTTAACATTATATTAAATTTACTGTTAATCCGTTATCTCTGCTATATAAATATAAGCGGATGATCTTGAAAATTGTGTATGCGCATTTTTAATAATGTGACCATACACTTCCGATCAGTCAAATAGACTCAACAAGCTCGCAAGCATATTCGCTTTCATTTTGCTCAGAATAACATGACATGGAACATCTTATGAAAGTTTGAAAATACTATGGCACATGAGGGGGTGCCATTTAATTCTAACTCTAAATCGGTTTATCCTTAAATAAATCCCACATTGTGTATGGAGCTGCTTTAAAAAGCATTTACACATCTTTCCAACGTTCGGTTCAGTTATCAATGACTTTAATGATGTAAAAAAGCATATGGAAGAGTGGACACCAATTTATTCTTTTTTCAAACAAAATCATTCGTTAACAAAAACAAAATCTACGTTGACTTGTACTTGTTCACAAACTGGTTCCTGTGTTCGTGCAAAGAGAAAGAGAAGAAATACAAGAAATGTCTCCCGCATATGCCGCGATCTGTGATTGTGACTTTGTATGCTCGCGACTATAGAGGTGAGGTAACCCAACAACAAATGAGCCCTGCGAGTATAGGCTTTGGGCATTTCAGATATAAAATCTACTAAGTACGTGTTCTATTTTTCTAGGGTGCTCTTTAATCTAATTTTAGCTTTTCCAAAACCTTCTTAAAGAAGAGATATTTATGTTTCGCTTTAAAAGCCTCAACCAAGATCTGAAAATACTTTAAGTCGTTTGGCCTGTGCGTTCGATTAATCAGTCGGTCAGTCAGTCGCTCTAAGAGATTTTTAAATGGTAGTCAATAAATTATTTTAAGATATGAAGCAGCTGGGGATTTTAGATATGAGGACAGTCAGAGTGATTAAAACAAAGCGCCCATAACCATCAAGAAAACGAGGAGTTTTAAAGGTTAGAATATTACATATGTTTATTGATAAAGAATGGTACGAATTTGCGGGGTTCGACTGATACTGATTACTATGCCAGCTATTCATATGTGCGTCTGTATACACAAAAAAAAAATCAAGAATTCCTTACCTTAACAGGGGAAATTCAAGTACAAACGATCTGAATAAGTTCGGAATTTCCAAATCTGAGAACAAAATTCTCATTTTAAGTTCGTTTCAGGATAGAAAATTCGTTACTTAAAATAACATCTTTCCGGATTCTTCAATTTGATTGATATTTACTCTTAATATTTTGTTATTTAATTTCTAATTGACTTATACATGATGCAATAAAAATGAAAATAACGTTTAAATATTAAGAACAAAA
This sequence comes from Lordiphosa mommai, assembly GCA_018904225.1. Lineage (NCBI taxonomy): Eukaryota > Metazoa > Arthropoda > Insecta > Diptera > Drosophilidae > Lordiphosa > Lordiphosa mommai. The sequence goes on along the minus strand of JAEIFT010000012.1, from coordinate 545,121 downwards.
CGATGTTAATTTAATCACGGTCATATCTAAATAAAGGATGGCATTTTTTTTCTAAATATACCTCTAATTAATCTGCTTAACGAAGAAGTACAATACATACGCATATTTTATTAAGCGTCTTTATTTATGGGCTATATCTAATATTTTTTAAAAATATAAAAACAAATAACATTTTCTTGATTTTTCAAGCACGAGTATGCACGAAAAATTATTCGTGCCACTAGTTTAAACGCTTTGTAAGGCATTTGGTTCGATTTCTTTTGAGGTATGTTACAAGTCTTAAAAAGGAAAAGCGGTGTCGCTTAGCTACACCTCTCTTCAATAAACTAAAGTTTTTTGGCCTTTTTTAAGAAATCTGTTTGATTAAATGAATTCAGAATTCAAAACTCCAAAACTTATAGAGTCAAAGTTTGATCATTATCCATTTTCAACGGGTTTTGGATTAAGGGTTCCAAATACACCAACCAAACTCCAAAATAGGCCACACTAATCAGGCAAATCAATTCCCCTTTGACAGATTTGATGCTTTTTTTTAAAGGATTAGGGAATGAGGGTACCAACTATATGAACTAAACTCCAAACTAGGCCTATTAATATTTCTTACTTTAACTTTTTCTCAATTTCTCACGCATTTTGTATTTGTTTTGTGGTCGTTTAGTTACACTCAGCTCATCTTACATGCCTCCCGGGCGCACACTTGTTTCTGTACTTGGAGCGACATACAAAATCAAAACCACAAGCATCAAAACACAATTGACATTTGATTGACTGACAGTTGTTTGTCAGTTTTTTGACAATTAGGCGGTAAAGTGAAATTGCTTTCGATTTCATTTCCAGAAGACAAAAAGAATTGATTGAAGAAAATGAAAAATGATTTGCCCTGGAAAAAACTTTATATATTTTTATATATATTCATATGCATGTATATTTAGACCAGTCAAAAGAAAGCTTGAGAAATTGGGTCACAAGTGAAATGATATGGCAAAAAAAACAAACTAATTAGAAAAGTAGAAATAATCAAGTCATAGTTTATTGAATGCTCCAATTTTGTAGGTTGATGAACAAAAAACAATTGCTAAATATTTTTATAACATTTTATGTATTTGGTATTTGAGATTTTTATGGCTAATTTTCACAGTTTGTTTTTGGGGCGTAAACATTGGACATGACACATAATTTAATTTATGTGTGTGTTTATTTGTTGTTGGCGGTGTTTTGTTTTTAAAGCCCAAATTTGGGAAAATGTTGAGTGGAGGTTCAGTGAACTTTAGTTGGTTAAATGACCTGATATTTGTTTGATTCTACGTTAAGTTCGTTTATTTTATTTTCCATAGTTAAATAATTCATCTCATGGCTAATTAGCCAACTCAAACAAGTGAAAGTCATACAATTTTCCATCATGTCATAAACGCAAATTTTCCAAAAACCAAACAAAATATTTGCCACTAACCACCTGGCGGCATCGTGTGCGTAATAATATTTGTCAAAGATAAATTGCATTTTGAGCTTGTTAAAGTGAAAACAGCTACACAAAATCTGTCAGAGCCTAACGGGTAATTATATATTATACGCATTTATTGGTGCATAAAATGCAAAATTGCGACAAGATCACGATAGGAGCCACCAACCACACATAGCAAGAGGTGGTGTTGGTGGTAAACCAAACCAAGTTTGGTCAGCAAAGAAGCGACAACGAACTCAAGTGCATTAACCTTAACAATCAGAGGCACTTAAGTGCAGCAACAACAACAACAACAAAAACTACAACAAGGCATGCGTTTGGCGACAACAACAACAACAGCAGCAGCAGCGGCAACAAACATTGGCAAATGCAACTTGTTGGCTTGGACCATGATCTTCAAAAAAGCAAAAAACTCGCCAGTCCAAGCAAACAGAAAGAAAAAAAATCTCACAAATAAAAGCCAGTTTAGCAAGTTTCACACTGAAGACCAGAGTCAAGAGTCTTTGAGTCCCTGAACGACGAGAAACTTGTTAGGGCTAAAAGAAAATCCATTTGAAGGTGTTCAATTAGTTCAATTGGTTTTAACATTATGAATAAAAATATGTTGTACACTTTGTAAGCCGGTTCGGAGTGGAACTGAAGCAATAAAAAAACAATAATTTTCAAAGCCAAAAGCACACTCAGAAAAGACCAAGAACTTAGTACTTCAATCAAGTACAACCGGTGTTAATAGTACGGTATGTACAAAGTTCTTAAATCATGGATTTTTTTTAATACCGAAATATTTGACTCTAGACTGTTCCGAGATATATAAGGTACATTTCGAACTATATTAAGATTTTTTTAATCATACTTGTAGGTCGTAAAAGTTTTAAGTCAATCCCGATTAACTCTTAAAACAGGAATTTCCGTATTGTAAAAAATTACACTACTCGACAAAATGGAATTAAATTTTTTATAAGCGAGTAGAGTAAAAAAAAATTTTAAAAAAAACTTTTATCGATTAAATCTCGATAACTAGGCGATAGAATTTTTTCATGGCGATTTGGCGAACCAAAATATTTTAGAAAAAGTTGTTTTGGTCCAAAATGCTGTCGAACAGTGTAACAAAATATTTTTCCTTAAAGTTTATTAAATCTAAATTATTCCCCCAAAACATTCTTGAAACCAAATAAGAGTACATCAAATAAGTTCAAAATGTTCTTGGTTTAGGCCTATTAAATTCTTAAGCTGTTTCCAATTTTGGATTGAAACGATGCCTCTTTATCGAATCTTCTTGACTTGAACTAATCTAAGTCCAAGAAGGTAAAACTGAAGTCCACAAATCTACCATCCCTCCATAAGTAAACTAATAGAATCAGTTGAGAATTTTAAGAACAGATTCGTGTTAAAATATTTCGCATTTCCATTGCATTTTTTTTTTGCCTTGGCATTTTAAGATTATTTCGTACTTAATCTAAGAAATTTTGTACTTGAATTTAAAAGGCGTGTTCTAGAATATTTCGGCTAAATGTAAGTACAAAAATTTCATGATTCAAGAATGTTTGTCATCATTCAAATAAAATAAACGGTAATTTTTAGACTTAAGAATGGTTTATACTTAATTTAGGTACACCCAAGAACCAAATATACTTGAAATTTAAAATACAAAATGGTACACAGAAAAAAAAACTGTGCCATTCGGGCTCAACTCAACACCAAACGGGCTCAATAATGGGTTGATCTCGGAATGGCTTAAACTGAGCCCTAGTCGGGCTGGGCTAGGCGTCTCAGCGCACTCGACCGCGCCGCGCTTGCCAGACTAGGCGCCCAATGACCTACAAGAGCGTTTGCTCCAGACGACAAAAGAGAGAAGCCAAGAGAGCGAATTTGCTATTGCTCTCAGCTTGTTCGCTCTCTCACTCGACATTTAAGCCCGAATCGGATCAAAAACAATCCCAAAAGGGATCAATCACGGATTATCAATTCTAATCGGGCTTAAAATTTCAATCCTTCCGTCGGATTCAAATCAAGCTTTTTAGGCTTAAAAATATCCCGGCATTTTTTTTTCTGTGTATAAATTCCAAACCGATCGTACTACAACTCTGCCAGTCTTCTTTTGTCTGAGTGCATTTGCAATATAAATTCTTGATCAGTTTTAACTGCCAAGTCGTTAAGTTGGAGACTTTAAACTTGAAATATTTATCCATTCTGAAATCCCAATCAAATCGGACAAAAAACACGGAAGTTATACACAAAACTGTTATGCTTGCTTATCAGCATGATGGAGTCGGGGAGATATTAGCGACTGCTCGACCATTTTTATCAGCCAAGTCGTTAAGTTGAAGACTTTAATATTCAAATATATTCACTAAGGCCTAATATCTATTCTGAAAATCCCTATAAAATCGGACAAAAAACAAGGAAGTTATACACGTAATTGTTATGTTTGCTTTTTTAGCACGATGGAGCCCGGGAAAAATTAGCGACTGCTTGATCTGTCTTAAAGCTGAAAAACTTATACTTAAAATATATTCACTTAGGCCTAAAATCTATCTATTCTGAAATTCTATTAAAATCGGACAAAAACACGGAAGATATAAACGATATTTTTAATCTTGCTTTTCAGCATGGTAGAGCTTAAGATATGTTATAAACTGCTTAATCTGAATAAACAGCCAAATCCAAAAGTTGGAGACTTTTGAGGACTAATATTCTGAAAATCAATCAAAAATCGAAACAAAAACACGGAAGTTATACACAAAACTGTTATGGTTGCCTAGCAGCATGGTTGAGTCGGGGAGACATAAGCTACTGCAGCGATTATCAAGTCCTACATAAGCTACTGCAGCGATTATCAAGTCCTAAATATTCGTGTGCATTCAAAAAAAAAGATTTAAAATATACACAATCAAGGTTTCCGGGTATTTTGTAGACGCAACTGTAGCTCTCTTACTTATTTAATAAGAACTCGACCATATTTTAGTGAAAAAGTCTGTTAAACTAAGTCCACACATTGCTTTTGTTGTCTGTCAAAAATATAATTCCAGAATTTCCCAAAAATTTAGATGGCATATAAAAGCGATTGGAGTCACAGCGAATAAGGCTGAAGAGAGTACCGGAAGGTCATTGAAATTGCTTGACATGAAGTTTTGTATCATAAAGATTCAGTAACGTTCACTCACTTGTCAGTTTCAAAGCCGCTCTAACTGAGGTTTGCTTTAGCATGTTTCGGTTGATGATTTTCAAATTAGACAAAAGTCTCTTTCCAATTAGAGCCATTATTTTATTTATCTCATTTAATTTTCTTATTCAAATGTCTAGGATTATTTATTGATTATCTTTTTAAAAAGTTTTTCCCATTAAAGCTCACTTTCAATTGGATATTTTTTTTAATTGAAACTTTTACATCGCTTAAAAATGTCTTTGTTAATTTATTTATTCGACTTTAAAGTGCTGATGACAGACCTTGACAGATTTTGTCTTTCAACAATTTTGCTCATAAATTTTTCACAATTTTTTTTTTTGCCTTTCTGCCGTTTATTTGGCAGTTACTTTCAGTTGGTTTTGGAAATGCTTTCCATATGGAAATTTTTTGTGTGTGACATTTTTGTTAGTTGTGTTTTTGCCTGGTAAAGAAGAGGCGCAAAGACAGATTAAGATGATAAATGGATGGAAGTTGACTGTTTATGTGGTTAACTTTGGCTTAAAATGTGCAGATAAATGTCAAAGCTATGCCGCATAATGATTTTTAACAAATTAATGAAAAATACTTTTCTTTATGTTTTCCTGTTAATTTATGTATCTTTTTTTTATTACCTAAAAATGGGTCAGTGTTGTCTCTGATTTGGGTCAAATATGTGCCAAGCATATAAAAACCAAAAAAAAAAAAAAAATAACGATAATGCTAATCATCATTATTCTTGCCCATTTGCCAGGCACTAAAAAAAACTTAACCCAAGAAATGGCCAAGAGGAAGTGGTTAATTAATACTCAAACCCAGAGAGCTGGAAAAACTTCTTCCTCTGTTTGTTTTTAATTAAAAACGCAGACAAAAAAGAAACTGGTAGCTCTTAGTTCTATGCAATTTATATGACCACAATTCTTTTCGTTTTTTTTTATGCCCGAGTAATTTGGTTACATTTGAGTTGGTTCTGCGAACTTTGCAAAAGGGAACTGATGATGCAGACGGGTTAGAAAATTAATGAAGCATTTTGAAGGTGTGACCCTTGAAAATGGAAAAGAAAACTTACTAGGTTTAGTGTTTTTGGGCTTACCTGAAAAGAAAAGAAATTGGAAAAAAATGTAAGTAAATTGTTTTTGACAATAAGTATTTCTATCATGTATAAACTTTTTTTGATGATTTATTTTATAGAAATGTTCTTCCCTTTCCCGTTTGAATATACAGAGAAAATGCGTATTATTCCGTTGGCAAAAACTAGTTAGTTAACTATTAGAAATGTCGTTAAAATGCAGTAACATGAGTACTTAAAACGCAAAAACTACACAAAATATATTCAATTATAACAACAAGTTGCAAAAATGCTTTACCGACTTACTCACTAATTAAATTTACAGAATCAGAACTTTATTTGTTTAACTTTAAATACATAGAGTATTCGCCCGAGTCTTAATTAAGTGGCCTATAAACATTTTCTTTTTTAGTATCACTTCAATTGATTATCCCCCTTCCTTTGGCCATTCCCAACTTCCGTCTACTTTCCTGTTTAGTGACAGCATTTATCTGCGTCTTCGTCTGGCCGCATAACTTGCCAAACAGAAATCCGCTAGCCGGCATTTTTAAGGGCAACCAGGGTCGCCTGGGCTATTTATAAGAACTTTGTTTAGTTTTTGGCATGCAATAAATTTGTGTTTTCTGGTCACCAATTGTAGAAAAATAAAACGCCTTGCGTTGACAGCTGTCGCGCAGACTGAAAGTATCTCAAAGATTTTTTCACTTCAACTTGATATTGAGCGATTTCCCTGTTTATTTTCCGATTTCATTTCCATTGAAAGCGACAAATGTTTTCACTTTTCAAATGCATTTAACAACCACGCCCATTTCCTTTGCACAATCCATGATTGATGGGATTGATGGAGACGGAGACAGAGTTAATCAATTATTAAAACTGCCATTGTCAATCAGTCAAACTTACATCATCATCAACATCAACTTCAGCTACAGCTCAGACAGACAGAGTCAATATCAAGAGAGTTGCATTTAATTACAGACAATCGGTTGCATCAATCTAAGTCAACGAACTCAACCCAATTTCCTATCAATTGGCTTTTTCAATTTAAAACATTGTCATAATAAAGTAAAAGAAACTCAAGATTTAACAACTGCCTGGCAGCCAATCAAGTTTTCTGTTTTCTGTTTTTTTTTTTTGACCATTGACCAGCACCTCGACTTGGTGTTCGACTTTGTTTCGCCTGCTTAAACATAGTGCACATAGCGAACAAGGAGCTCACTTCATTTTGCCAGCAGCAATTTTGTAGATGTTTTTCCTCTTTCCACCAAATACGAAAAGTCTCTGACCTACGATAAGTTTCGCTCTGCGCTTGATTATATTTCGAATAGACTTTCGTATCTTTATGGAGAAGGCATAGATAATTGTGTGCTGAGGCAAAAGGTTGAGTGAGTTTTGTATCTCTCTGTGAGTTATGTATAACTTTTTTTTGTAGGTCATCTTGGGGTGATTTCAATGGTAATTTTTTTGATATGCTAATTAGTTGATGCAGTTTGTTACATTTCATTGATTGTTATTTTCAATAAATTGATATGGCGAAGTCTGCTGGTGATAGTCGGAATCAGATTAACTGACAACCAATGAACATTTATTATAATTCATTTATTTGCCTCACACGCTTTCGTTAGTTATATCAGAAATTAAGCCAGCTACTTAGCTCAATTTGGGGCATCAAATAACAAAGTGCAACATACACACATAGATTTCGGCTTAAAGAGCATTAGTTGCATAATCTTTTAGTGTGGATGGATTTGCAGCCATTTGCCTTTTTTCAAACTGAATATGCAGAATAAAGACATGGGAATAAAATTACATAGCGAATCAGAGAGCAATCCTGATTTAACCGGTACAATATATATAGGATATAAATATTAGATGTTTATAAATTCAAAATCATTGAGAATCAAAATTCGATCACGCTACCATAAAAAAAAACTTTGCTTCGTAAATCACATTTTCCAACCGATCGGTCCTATAGCAGCCATATGCTATAGTCATCCGATTTTGATACATTTTTCCAGAAGTATGTGGAATATGATACTAATAAATGCCGATATTGGTGACGCTACGATGGAAAACAAACAAAATTTTCTTACCATAATTATATTTTTGACCGATCGTTCCTATGGCAGCTATATGATATAGTCATCCGATTCGGCCGGTTCTGACATATTAATTGAAAACTTTCTGATAAATTTCAGCTCGATAGCTTAAAAACTGAGGGACTAGTTCGCGCAGAAACAGACAGACAGATGGAATTAAACTCAGCTCGTCGTCCTGATCAAGAATATATATAGTTTATGGGGTCGGAAATGAATATTTCTATGCGTTACAAACTTCTGGGCAAAACACTTTGCAAGTGTATAAACTTTATACTATAAAGAGTACAAATATTTTTAAAATTTTTAAAACAAAACGGTCTTAATTTAATCACGGACATTCTTATATTAAGAATGACATTTTTTTCTGGGTCTTCTAATATCGCCGATAGCAATGCTCTGTCTTTCTTTCTTTTAACTTAGAACCCAATATAAAAGAAACCATTGAAAAAGTTGAAGAAGTCTCCTTAACCTGGACCTCTACGGTCTTACTTCTATTATAGAACAGCACTTGCTTCTTTTGGTAGGTAGTCTAGTGTTAATAGTGCAGCTCTTTACAGGTTTTATACTTTTTAAGTACTTCAGCTTATTTATTTCCTATTCTATAACGTTTTCCTTCTGAATGAGTTAATTTGTTTTGCATAAAATGTTGTATGGTCTTTTATTCAGTCTTTAACCAAGTCTTTGAACCGAAGCAAAGTTCAATGCTTTTAGAGACCAGTTTGTAATTCGTACCTAAAGCTTTCGACGGTTTAAATTCGTATTCGGCGCGTCGCTATCTTCTGTGCATTTAAAATTCATTGCGACATTGGACACTGCGAACTGATATTAAAAGTATTCTTCGACAGTATTATTTTTATTCAAACTCTTATGTTTTTAAATGGAAGATAGATTTATGCGTCATTCAAAAAAAAAAAGAGTAAAAATATTTAAAAGTTTTTATTTATAAAACTTAAAATCACATTCGAGTCTTTTTCGAGTCCTTAATCTGATTAAAAAAAGTAATAAAAGATACTTTTGTCGGGAGAAAACGGGACCCTAGCCGCGGCTCTTCTTGAAGAGCAGATTTTAACTCGCTTCTTGATCAGTTTCGACTCATTCTCGAGTCGTATTTTTAATCGTTTACGAGTATTTTTCAAGACATATTCTAGTCATATTTCTTATCATTTTCGAGTCTTTTTCGAGACAATTTCTAGTCATACTTTTAATCGTTTGCGAGTCCTTTTCGAGCCATATTTTTGACTCATTTCCAATCATTTTAGAATCTTTTTCGAGTCATACCTCTAATCGTTTGCGATTCTTTTTCGAGCCATATTTAAGTCATATTTTGAATCATTTTTGAATCTTTTTAGAGTCATATTTTATCGTATTTTATCGTATTTTTGATCGTTTGCTAGTTTTTTTCGAGCCATATTGTAGTCATATTTCTAATCATTTGCGAGTCGTTTTCGAGTCATATATATATATAGTCGTATTTCTAATTGTTTGCGAGTCTTTTTCGAGCCATATTTCGAATGCTAAAAAAGAAAATAAAGCGTTGAGCATCATCAAAAAAACCAACAATCACATTTCAATCCCCTTTATGACCATTTAGAACTTTCTCTAGATTTTGTAAGTTAAATCACATTTTGAGCAAATGGTGAGGTATTTTAGAGTCTTCTTTTAGTCGTAGCTAAAATAAATATAATTTTAATCTTCAAGAGGATTCGAATAAGACTTATTAAGGTGATTTTTGATAAAATGATCCTCCAAATGCTAGGTGGGGTAGGTTCAAGAATGCGCTTTCGGCTGTTGTTGAGCTGTTTCGCTGCCAATGCGGTTGAGCTAAATGATTCAGTTGTAGTGAACCGTCAACTTCATGTCTAATGCCAAAATTTGATTGTGTTTTTTGCCGACCACTAACTTAAATGAAAAAACCTCAGAAATGAACAGGATTAAAAAAATCACTTTTTAAAGTAAGAAATTTCGCGCTTGTTCAAATTTTGCTTGCTTCTAATTATATACGCGTCGGGGTCACCATTCAGAAATTGTATTTAAATCCATGGAAAAATTAGCTTAATGTATTAGGAAAGGTATGTATTGCTAAGATTTGAAAAGGAAACCACAAAGAGCTAAAGCTACCGTCATAAGATTGGTATTTTTACCGTCAGTGAATTTTGTCATTTACACACTGAGAAAAAAACGGTGTCAAGTACAAACGGTGTCAATAGTACGCCAAGTACGAAAATACTTGAAACAAGTACAAAATACTTGGTTCAAGTACGATTTTTTTAATCCCGAAATACTTGATTTTAGACCGTTTCGGTATACATAAAGTATATTTTGGAATATTCTAACGTTCTTTAAACCTTATTCTTGAAACGAATTTGTACTATTTGATTGATTCGTACTTAGTTTAAGAACACCCAAGAACGAATCATACGTAATATTTTAAGATTGTCCTATAACGTTCGACAACAAGAATTTCTTGATTTATGTACTTCGTACTTTATTTAAGTATTTTGTTCTCATTTTAGGAACATTTTAAGTAAAATTGATACTTAAGACTGATTCGTACTTAGTTTAGGTTCAACCAAGTTCAAATGATACTTGAAATTGTATTCTTTTTTATCGGTTTCGGTGAAATATCGTTCGTGACACGACAGTTTAAGGCAAACTCTATTTTGATCACGCTCTCAGCTCCAACTATCACACAGCCAACCACAACGTTCGTCACGCTTTAACGGCTTGTTCTGACAAACTCTTCTCTAAACGCCAGATCCCTTCAGTTTGGCTTCAATGAAATTTTTGTGCTTTTGCTTTATTTTCCGACCCTTTGACAAAAGTTTCTTGTTTTGTTTATGCACTCCTATGCTCCATTTGTTCTAGTTTATTCACTTTTATTAGTTTTGTGTTTTATTTTTCGAAATCGGAAGTTGTTTTGTTAATTTATGAGTTGGTTGGTCTCCCCTCTTGCAAAGACAGGAAATGCAATTAGTATTTTGGGGGGGCTGGAATCCATTTTTCACTCTTTTTTTTTTTTTTGTGGAGTGTCATAAATTGGCGTCAATTTTTGTTTATGTTCTGTGCTTTGTATGTGTGTGGGCCCTCCCCTCCCTCTTACATATTTGACCCACATGTTTTTATGACTTAGACATTTAAGTTCTTCTTTCCTTATTTTGGAGATGTTAAACTTTTATGGCACTTTTGACAAATTTGTTGAAAATTTACAGCTTGTTTTTTGTTTCGGGGGGGAAAACTGAAAAACAGATGTGCGTGGAATTGAGATAGAAATTGCTTCATTTAGAATGCATTTGATTGAAAAGCATTTGGCTAAAAATAACTACAGAAACTTGTTACTCTTACGTGTCGATGCGGGGAATTGGCGCGTGAAAATTGTTTCGTTTGTTTTGCGAAAAATTCAATTGGAAAGCCGCGTTAATTAGCGAATAGAGCACAAAATAAATATGAGCAATACATCAACACTCACACAATTTCTCTCAAAACAAAGCAAATTATTAAACGTGCAGATATATCGATTTCACTGAAAACTCGTTCGCGCAGGCGCTTTTCATTTTCAATGTGCGCGCAATGACAATTTGGTCCCATTTTCATTTGAGTTCTATTTTTTTAGCAACTACAAAACGAAAATCTCATAAATTCCTTTCTCTCGCTCTGTCTGTCTGTGTAGACTAAACATAACTTGGTCACTGGGTCGTCGTTGGCGTCGTCGTCTTGTCTGATCTTTGGGGGCCACACGATCTGATCTGATCTGATCTGCACTGTTCTGCTCCCTGCTGTTCTTGTTTGTGGCTTTGATTTGTATTTATTTACTTATGCATTAGTTTGCCCCCAACCCTGCACTCCCCGTTCCACTTGATTGTTTACTAATTTTTTGTCTGCCGGGAAATTTCCAGTTCTTGGTCAATGCAGATTTTTTGGGAAATTCTTTGTGTGATTAAATGGGTTAATTGTGGATGCTGTTGATGGTTTTACAGGTGTATGATGTAAGATATCCAAATTTATTATGTTTAAATTATGTGAACAAGTTGCTAAAGTGGCGCCATCTAGTTGATAAACGTCAATTTAACGAAAGTGTAACAGGGAACACCACTTAAACTTAGCCAATCCTTTTGAAATGTTACCACCGACAGCACCGGTCACGGTAGGGAAAGGAGTTAGATTCAAAGCAATGCCTCAAAATACATATAAATACCAAAAAATATATAAAAACCATGAAATGGCGAGATATATAAAAGAATACCTAAAATCCTAAGTGTTTAAACTATTTTAAACTTAAAATACATAGAAGTATCAAAATATTAGACAGAAATTAAACAACATCAAAATGATTGCCTATTTCTACTATTTAAAGGCGCATCATTTCTTGAAAATTCCAAAAACATAATAAATTCCACATATATTATGATCTTTTTCTTAACAATAAAAAAATCACATTTATGACATTTTTTGAATTTTTTTTTAGGAATTCATATGGAGGACAAAGTGTTAATGTTTCAATAAAAAAATTTTGCTAATGAAAAAACCGGCAATAAAACAAAAAACATTTTAAGAACTAAAGAGAATGTAAAATAATGTTCGAAAATCATTTTTAAAATTCTTCATAGCTCCCGAAATACAAAAAATTTTCACAATTTTAAAAATTTCAATAACATTCGAAAATAAATATCTCAAAATTGTTAAAACATCTAAATATATAATTTAAGTAATATTAAATAAAATATATAAAATCTTGCATAATAAAATCAAAAACAAACAAAACGCATAGTTTGTTGTAGATGTTTTTGTAGCGCCCATCCGTTCGTTTATAGAGCATTCCGTTGATTTAAGAGGGGTTTACAATATCAAAATTGATATTTACAAAAATTCTCTAAAGAAATCAATGAAAATATGAATGAAAAATTAGACCTTTTGAATCACCCAAGATATATCATTGACCAGGGATAATGCTGTTCTGCTGAATGCGCCCATTTTTGCGCAAATCCAATTGATCCTTAAAATTAGGAAAATGGTCAGTGGTTGCTAACAGAAGGTAAGATTTAATTAAATATGTAATATGTAAATATGTATTTGTATGACATCTTAAAGTATGCCAAGTAATAAATGTTTTTTCTTAGAGCTGATTTAGTGATCATATGTTTCTGCTGCATGGTTACGATCACTTGGACAGCCATCCCTTCTGTCAGTTGTCAGTGTGACCAACTATATTTATAAAATAGACTACTCTTTAAAGATTCTTTTATTAATCATATACACTTAATAACATATCCTTAAAAAAACTACATTAATTCTTCTAGAGGTCCTATAAAGGTCTATTGGGAAAAGCTTTTGTAAGAATAATTATAAATAGGAAAAAAGTACGCTATAAATATTTCATAAAATTTATCGTTTATCATCGTTTGAATGCTTCCAATTCGGTTGGGCGGAACCTTTTTGGCAAAAGCGAATTGCAATTATTTTCTGAATGGGCCTATTGAACGAGATATCCACGTTTAGCAAAGGCGACACCAAATAATTTGCGTAAATATTTCTTCAAATTTGTCTATTGTTTTCCTTAAGTGGGAACATCAAATATAAGCCAAGTAATCTTTCCAAATGTTTGTAACCCAATTATTTGAACCAAATATTTGCCTAGTTGGAACAAAAGGGGAACATTTGTGCCTATACACTACTATATTAAGAGTTGTAGCTGCAAACTAAAAATTGCGCACATTGTGCAATTCAATTAGAACTAAGGTACCACAGGCAAATAATTTGCCAAAATTTTTTTTTAAAAATTTTCTAATCAGCCATTATTTCAGCTTTTGTAGAAGCTTTAACTAAAGCTATAATTTGCGCAAATACAACCGAAAAATTTTCTATTTAGACGATTTTAACAAAATTTTCATAAAAATTTGTGCAAACTATTTACCTATGGGACCTTAGCTTTAGCCTTGAACAAATTTCGGGTGGTCTCACTTGGTATTTGGTTCTAATAGTTGTGCCACAAACATAAGCAAAGGCTGCTTGGCTAATGTTTGCAAGCAAACTATTAAGTGTTCCCACTTAGGGCAAGCCAAATAGACAAATTTTTGAAAATAATTTGCACAAATTTTTAAGAAAATTTGTCTTAATCGCTATTGCTTTAGATTTTGCAGGACTTAAACCTAAAGCTAAGTGTCTATACGCAAATAATCTGATCAAAAAGTGTAGAAAAATCGAAATTAAGAATAATTTAGTTAAATTTTCATCAAAATTTGGGCAAACTATTTGCCTGTGGGACCTAAGCTTAAAGGAAATATTTTAAGAGAAAATAATTGCGCATGTGGGAATACCAAATTGGTTTTTGGCAATCATTTACAGTTCAAGGCTAAATTTGTGTGCAAATTTTTTGCGTGAGTAACCATAACTTTGGCAAATCTCAGGGAAAATGTATGAAATTTTCATTAAAATTTCAAATCTTATCTGTTTTCAAATAAATTATACTATTTTAATAAGAAATCAAAGTTAAGCCAAATTTTCTCTTGTTTGAGTTTCTCAAGTGAGTTGCTCAGTTAGGGCAAATAATTTGCCCAAATTTTTAAAAAAAAATTTATCCAAATCGCCATTAACTTAGATTTTGCCGGAATTGAAACTTCAGCTATGGATCTATTCGAAAATTATCTGCTCAAAAAGAGTTGAAAAATTCACTATTTTGGCCAATTCAGCTAAATTAAAATCAAAATTTGGGGAAATTATTTGCCTGTGGGAGCTTACCTATAGTGTATTAGTCAATTTGAGAAGTTCATATGTGTGTTTCTATTGTCTGTCTAAACTTTCAAATGAGTATCTCCTTTCATAACCAGTAACTATAAAATTATACATTTCCGCATTTAATTATATTATTTATAAATCACGCACAATGATTTGACAATAATTGTAATTTGTTATGCAGTTATGTTTTACATTTCATGAATTCAAATACAAGTTCGTGACTATCTTATCACTTTCCCATCTCTACATCCAGCTGTGTGGCTGACCGCCTGCCATATACTTCACAGTCCCCAGACTCCAACTTCAAACTCCATGAACTCCACCCCCGCCCCACTGCCCCATGACTGGGGGGAGAGAATGTTAATTAGTTCTGGCTGTTAGTGTTGCTGCTGTTGGCTTGTTTATGTGGTTGTCTGCTACTTTATGTTGCTTAATTTTTATGCTCAGCGTAATTAAATTCCTGGAGTTGGGCAGCAGCTGACTGCAGCATAACTTTTGCTACCACAAAATGTTTTTTTTTTATGACCAATCAACTACATCCACTTTTTTCCAAATGCATTTCCAGTTAAAAATGCATAAAAATTTCAGAGAGATATATGTGGCCAAAAACACAACCAGCAGCAACAGCAAGTCATAAAAAAAGTTGCTGAAGCGTGTAGAAAATTAGAATTTGCATAAATTACCAGAAGTAATAGACGACGTGGCCAGAGAGAGAGAGAGATATAGATTAAGATCTGGTTAGGGGCTTACTCAGACAAAACAAAGAATTAAAAAGATACGGGAAGTTAAATGCGTTTGACATTTCCACCTCCAAGAATTTGGCATAGATTTCAATTGAGATAATCAAATTAAAATGCTTTAAATCAATTTATTTTTAGATTGACACACTAAAAACAACAAACGAAAGCAATTCCCTTCGATTACGAAATTTTTATGTAGAATCTCACTTGGTCTTTAGCTAACTATAAATAAATATAAATTGAGATAAATACTCGTAATCATTTGCCATGTGTTAGCTAATAGTTGCATTACGAACAACAACAAAAAATGACGTTGCAAATGCATTCGAAGGTCTAACCAACTGGTCAAGGTTTTCAATTTCTTAAGTCATAGTATAAGCAGAAGAGGAGAAAAAATACAACATAATAAAACTTAGAAAACAACTCATTAAATCAAAACTTATGATTACATTTGCAATGGCTGATTAATAAGTATATTTGCATATTAAACAGGAAATTGCCAATTCAACAATTCGAAAACGCAATCGCAAAAGTAACGCTTGGTGTACTTTCAAATAAATGTGTTTTGTTAATAAAAACGTGCAAAAATATGAATAGAAAGAAATAATTAAGAGATGAGGCAATGCGAAACAGTTCCTTTAAAATTATTGTAAGTCGATTACTTTTAAAAGTAATCGGTTCTGTGCAAATAAAGTAATCTTTTAAAGCAGCAATTCCCTTTAGTTCTGTGATATTTAGATTTCGAAGTAAAGTTTTAGCTTTTGTATAGTCTTGGTCTACTTTTGTAAGGAACCATTTTTCCATAGATAGATTTGGTTCATTATCCGACTCGAAGGACCATCTTTTTTATGGGCTCTAAATAATTTAAATAAATTATTAAATTTATTAAAACTTAACTTTAACTACTTATAAGCAATTTCCACAAAGCAATAGCGTGTCTGCGACAGCATTTGGTTCATTATCCGGCTCGAGGGACCGACTTTTTCTATTGGGCCTAAATAATTTAAATAAATTATAAAATATATTTAAACTTAACTTTAAGTACTTATAAGCAATTTTCATAAGGGTCATCATTTGGTTCATTATCCGGCTCGAAGGACCGAATTTTTATATTGGCTCTAAATAATTTAAATAAATTATCAAATACATTAAAACTTAACTTAAACTAACTATAAGCAAATTCCACAAAGAAATAGCGTGTCTGCGACAGCATTAAACAAAATTAGGTATTCCGCGTCTTGATTTTTAACGGACGTTCGACTGGGGGACTAAAAGGAGAAAAATTTTGTCTTAGATTTCTTTGCGACAGCTTTTTTGCGTTTTGTAACCATGCACGCACATACACATACAGGGATTAGGTATGTGGAATCAGGGATCTGGGATCAGGTACTGGGTCCAGGGATCTCGGATCTAGGATCAGGGATCTGGGATCAGGGATCTGCGATCTGGGATCAGGGATCTGGTATCAGGTACTGGGTTCAGGGATCTCGGATCTAGGATCAGGAATCTGGGATCAGGGATCTGGGCTGGTACAGTTACACTATTTTCCAACACTATTTTATTTAAAATAATAAAATAACTTTATATTCTTATGCAAGAATTCTTACTTTGCTTCTGATTTTACTTCGTAAAGAGCTTCGCTCGTACCGAGTGTTCCACGATACACACTACTTTAATTTGTACTGTAGAATCTATTCAATATATAATACTTTTCCGATACCTGCTCTTCCCTCAATTTTTATTTTAGAGCTTCCATATTCCCTTCTCTTGATTTCAATCTTATATTTTTTCAAGTGTAGTAGCATTCGCAACTTAAAGTACATCATGTTATATGTTATATCTTTAGCTTAATTGTTGCTACGTGTGTTTGGAAAAAAAATATGTTTGTTGTTTGTTGCAGGTAATTGTTGCCCATCTAAGCGAAGAGCCATAGCGCTTGGGCTGTGTGTTGTATAATGTCAATTACTTGTGATTTACGACAGTTTAATGATAGACAACGACTCTGACTGCGTGTGAATGTGTATGTGTGCCTTTAGGTTAGGCTGGAGGAGTACGATGCAAAGTTTAGCATGTGATGGATGTACATTCTTCTGCCCAGTGTTGCATGTAATTGGTCTTCTCATAAAAAGGCCATTCGATGGAGGTCCAAAGAACCGCTGCTGGAGCCAAATGTCAATAACTTTCGCAGCCATAAAAAAAACAAAAACAGACACAAACGACCATGTGTAGCAGCAAAATGTTTCAGCATTTTGTATTCGGTTTTTGGTTATTCATGAGAAAATTTCAAAACAAACAGGTGTCGGAGTCTCTTGCGGTCGCACTAAATAACAATTAACCCTATATGGTGAAATGGCTTTGGTGAGCTGAGCTAAGCTCTGCAGCTTATAAGCTTAGCAGCGTGGATAACGTGTTTTGATATGAAAGACAACGCCAAAATTTCACTCATGACAATGGTCAAATTATATCAATATATGTTTAAATCGTTCTAAAATCTCGCCTAGCAATGGGTATAATGTTACCTATATTGTATCCAAAACCAAATATCAGAATCAGGACTAGAGTTTGGGGGTTGTTCATGAGTGAGTGAACAAAAAGGAGTTGTTCACTTTACTGATCAATTGATCATGTTCCTCTTTAATTGCTCATTTTTGTTCAGTGACTCTTGCTCAGTGACTGTTCATTCAGATCAGCTACTCACTGACTGTTCACTCTTATTCCCTATTGGTCTGCTTGCTGTATCTAAATGTGTGGCAAACTGAACTAAAATGAACAACAGAACAACGGAACAACTGAGCATCGGAACAACGGAGCGATTTAAAAGAGTGTTGACTCCCTTTAAAAAAAAACAAGTGAACTTGTTCTGTGAAATGAACAAACTTTGCCCAACACTAGGCAGGGCTAAGTGAGTCCAAGACGTACCTTGAAAATTGACCACAACCCGTCTTGAAACGAAGCCCCTGCACCCAGAAAAAAATGTAATTTTAAATTTAAGTATGTCAGTAATTAAACCAAGACAGTTTTGTTCTTAAAAATTTACGATAGTTTTGTTTTTTTTTTTCTTTCTAAAATTTTAAAACATAATAGTAAAAATAATAATAATGTATCAGAATACTTATTGTTTCAAGTTAAAGGGACTTTTTAGTCGAAATATTAACTTGAATTAAGAATTTCCTTCTTAGTTTTGTAAATTCCGAACTAAGTAAGCTTTTGAGATCATTTATTTTTGAAATTCGCTTTTTTAAGAAGGGAATTCTTTATTTTTTCTCTAAGTGTATTTTTGGAGAAAGATTCGGTACAAAAAATTACTTAAAATCAGTTCCATGGAAACTTATATACCATTTTCAATATTTTTAAAGGCAAACAATTTTTGTAAAGAATTGGTAAAGAGCATTAGCAAGTTTAAGGTCCAATTTCTCATCTTCTATATAGGCGCTATATATCAGATAAAGTAAGAATTTACAAAAATTGCAAGCTTATCGATCAAAAGCTTTAGGCCTACTTAAGCCCACAACGAAAGCTCAACTCAAAAATCAATTTTTGTGTGTAAAGCCTTTTTGGCTTATAGCTCGTTGTCCGCGAGTCAAAGCGAGCTTGTTCATTGGGCGTTACGATTTGCAGCGAGCTATTATAAAAAACGATCAGCAAAAGAAATAGCATGATCGCCTCAAATTTTGCTTTCTCTTTTATATATTGTTGTGGAGAAGATTACAAGCGCCGCTCGCTCGGTGCTCGTTCTTCCAGTTAAGCTTGATTGGTCATATTGGTTACTTACTTAAATGAGCTTGCAAAAGGCTGAACTAATTTTCAAACGAGCATTGGCGAGTGATGCCAGTATAAGCGACGAGCACTAACAAGCCTGGTAAAAGCGCGGGTAATCTCGCAAATAAGGTGCTCGTTGCAGGACGTGGAGCTTTTTCAATTTTGACAATTAGTTACCATAAGTTTGAAAAAGGAATACTCTTACATACTTACTAATCAGTTTTTAGGGGCCATTACGCCAAACGTATTAAGTCCAACTAAGAAGGTAAAACCATTCTTTATAACACATTCCCGAATGCTATAAAACCCTTTAAAGAGCAATACAGACAACCTGTCGCCTCTGCATCAAATCTGTTTTTCTTTAATTTGCCAGACATCTTGTGATATGGTACTGAGCTTTGCCCTCAAATACTCGAAAACATACAAAGCAACGTTGGTCAACAAGAACGAGGCGAAAAAGTGAGACTGGCTCTGACCTCCTTCATCGAACGCTGGCGATCTGGCCAGCGACTGAAAAATTGTTTGCTTTCTTGGCGAGGGGCTCGGTCAGGAGCTATGGATGACCACCACTTATATAAGGAATAGGTCACTAAAGCCTATAAAATATCAGGTAAAATATGTTTCAAGCCATTTTAACTTTAAAAAAAAACATACCGAAAAAAAATCATGAATTCCATACTTAAATAGTGGTAGTACAAGTTCAAACGATCTAAGTTCGGAATTTTTAAGTCTCAGAACAAAATTTTGATTTTAATTTCGTTTTTCGATTATAAAGATCCTTTACCTTAAAAAAAGAGGTATTCCGTTTAGTTATTAATATCATTATTTACTCAAACTCTTTAATTTTCAAATATGAAATTGATTCATGCTAAATTCAAGAAAGTTTATTATCCGTGAAAGAATAAAACAATGTATAATTTTAAGAAGAAAACAACATTTAAAATGTAAAAACTAAAATTATCTACACACTCAAAACTACAGGTTCAATCAACGAATGATCTACAATACTTCATGATTTTCATTTTCTGGAATTATCTGTTTGTTCTACTAACCCATTTCAAACTCACGATTGATGGCTACTTAAAATTCTCCTCATTAATTTGTTATAAACTGGCACCACCTTCGCAATAATCGTAAATTCTTTTCATTATATTCTCCGCCAACCCCAATCGATGGATATCGTAAATAAGTAAAACAATTTCAACACACAAATGCATAATGCAACTGAAACTTATCAATACAAGTTAAGTCTTTAGATATTACCGACGACGACTGCGACGACAACAACTTTGTGACCCAGTTTCCCTACAATGTGATTCTCTAATCAGCCATAAACTTTGTGGCTTGATAAATCATAAAAAAAAACCAGTGCAATGCAAATGCTTTGAGAATGTTACAGAATAAACTGTCAGCTATATCGCAGAGTGTAATAACCTCCGCTTAAGTGCTGGAAGCTTCCTGTCTATAAGATAAACAATAGGCCGAATGGCTCTCCAATATGTGTCAACTCTTTTTGTCTACAACTAAAAACTCCCTCACAATTTTCTATGGCTGCCTGTGTATTGTTGGGTCTTCCCCTAGCCGGGTGCTCTTAAGAGCTTAAACACTAAATCCTTTGCAGCTTTAAAAGTTTTTGCATAGCTTCTTTTTCTAATTAAAACTTTATCAGTTGGTAAGCGAATTTATGCATTTTGGGGGAAAAATGTTAGCACGTAGCTATCGCACCACATGTGTTCTCCAAACATATTCTCTCTTTTTCTAACCATATTTTATGTGTTTCTTTTGTTATTCTATACAATTCGCGCGCGTAACCTGTCAAGAATTTCAATGAGTTCGTTTCCCTTTCGGTAGTCGGTGGTAAATCGCAGTGGTCGGTGGTTTTAGAATCACACAATTTAAAGCAGAACCAGTTAGGTTACTCATACTCAAGCAGAAACAAGAGCTGCTGTGCTCCAAAAAAGAAAATATAATAATTTTTACTATGGTATAAAACGTTGAATAACTGCTTTAAAATAGAAAGACTGGCAAAATTGTTAAAGCAATTTAAGCGATATTTTAAAATGTTATTTTGTATAAATAGCGCTTTTTCGTGTGCTAATTTCAGTCTATAGTCTACTGTATTTTATTTATATTGATTTTCCTGAAATCTTTTGATTCTTTCTACTCAAATTTCTCCTCAACTTTATTGCCAACCCACAGACCATTGAACTTTAACCCTAACCGCTGGTCATTGGTTGACTCTTTGCAAAAGCGAGAACCTTTTAGCCATTCGATACGCCCCTTTACACATACAATTAATTATTTTTGTTGTTTCTTAAGTAATCCGAAACTCACCTTTTACAAACAGAAATGTTAATTTTTGCGCAATTCCTTCAAGACGTCTGCAAAAAAAAAAAAATAAACAAATATATTAATGTTAGCTAAATGTCAGACAGACTAACAAGACAATAAAATTATTAATTATTGTATTACTCTACTACAAGGCCATTAAAATTAATCAAAGTCTGAACCATTACAACTTATTACCAACAAAAAAAAAAAAACCATATAATAAATTGTGTTACTTATTCTACCCAGAAACACCCACCACTACCAAAGTAAAAACCTGTCAACTGTAACGCAAGACAATCAACGACGAAAAATGCATAAATTAATAAAGAAAGAAACAAAACATAATACCATGAAATGATATTGACGACATGAAAGTCATTGAGTTAGTCAAGGGTGTGCACATGGTTGGTACGTGAAGTTGTGCCTACTACAGCACGCAGTTAATTTCATGCTCAGTTGCACGATATCTTTTGTAATTGATTGAGAGAGAAAGAGAGAGAGCCTAAATTAGCTAAATGTTGTAAAGGGGCCACAAAACAAAGTATACGGTAAGGATTTTTAATTGACAAAGGACATGACAATTAAGTCAGACAAGTTCTAAAGCGATTCCACTTTATCAAACGAAATTCTAATTATTATTCTAATTAGCCTACTACAAACAGTTAAAGTTCATTGTGTATGAAAACAAGTCATGGCTAAGGACATTAATTAGTGGCTCTATGTCATAAAAGAGAATATGTAGCAAAAAACATCCAACAAAAATTTAAAAAAAAAATTTAATAAGGAGCTTAAAAACCTAGAAAACTCTCTCAAGAAAAATTACAATTATTATTACAATTATTCTATTACAAAATTACAATCCCATGAATTCTATAAATTGCTTTCGACCCGATTTCCATACAATTTGAGTTGTTTTGGGTCGAAAGCGATTCGCAGAACACATGGGAATAACTCTTACTGAGTATATATTTGTTCAATAACATATCTTAACACTCAAAAATAAAGGAGAGTTGTTATCTTGAGTCGAGTATAAACGGTGTCAATAGTACGGGAATCCTGGAAAAGTTTGATTCAAGTACAAAATTCCGATTTCAAGATATAAATAAATTCCAAAATACTTGTTTTTAGACCGTTTTGGGATATATTATGAACGTTTCGAACAAGTTTAAGATCTTTTTGAGGATACTTGCAGGCAGGGAATAATACCGTAACCGGAACCGTTACCCGAAATAAACCGTTTCAAGCCAAGTACCGGTATTGAAAACGGAACCGATATTACAATTTTTATTTAAACAAAACCGTTAACCGTTTTATAAATGTTCCGTTTATTTCGGTTAATATATTTTTTATTTTTATCCAAAAGAACAGCAACCATAAATAACGCTAATACTAATTCGGTTTCGGTTTCTTATTACCTTTTTTATTAAATTATAATTATTTCAAATATATATTTCAACTGGTAAAATAGCTATATATACACTCAGAAAAAAGTCTTACATTTAAGAAATTCGACCTTAAATAATAACTAGATTCAAACTCTCTTTTTAAGATATATATAAAAATATATAAAGATTTTAAGATAGAGATATATATAAAAAAAAGTTCTAATAAGCGAAAAAACTTATTTTTTTTGTAAAAATAAACTCTTGAATTCAATATAAAAAAGTAAAGTAATCCTAACCTAAATTAAGAAATGTTAGAAAATTTAATTTAAATTATAATATAAATTAGAAATGAATTTTCTATACTTTAATCAAATTTCGACCTAAAAAATTCCGTTTTAATATTTCGAAAAATATAATGTAAGGAAAAGCTAAGGCAGATTTTATGCTTCCAACTGTTTTTATATTTTTCAGAGCTGATATACCCCTTTAAGTATTTTACCAGCGTATTATAAGCTATTGTGCCGAAGTTTTAATACACTTGAAAAGGTCTACTACAACTGATTTAACCGGTAAAATATATATAGGATGTAGATATCAGATATTTAAAAATTTTAAATCATTGATAATAAAAATTTGAAACCATAAAAAAAAGCTTTTCTTAGTAAAACACATTTTCCGACCGATCGGTCCTATGGCAGCTATCTGCTATAGTCATCCGATTTTGATAATTTTTTTTCAAAATTTTGTCGAAGCATATATAACTAATATATACCAAGATTGTGGACGCTACGATAAAAAACTAAAAAGTTTTTCTCACTAGAAGTAGTTTTTTGACCGACCGTTTATATGGCAGCTATATGCTATAGTCATCCGATTTTGATAAATTTTTTCAGATTTGTGCTGAAACATATAAAACAAATATATACTACGATTGGAGACGCTACGATGGAAATCAAAAAAGTTTTTCTCACAAAGACTTATTTTTCGACCGATCGTTCCTATGGCAGCTATATGCTATAGTGATCCGGTCCGGCCGGTTCCGACATATTAGTTTATTGCAGTAAAAAGAAGACTCTGTGCAAAAATTCAGCTCGATAGCTTTAAAACTGAGAGACTAGTTCGCGTAGAAACAGACGGACAGACAGACGGACGGACGGACAAGCGGAAATGAACTCAGCTCGTCGTCCTGATCAAGAATATATATAGTTTATGGGGTCGGAAATGAATATTTCTATGCGTTACAAACTTCTGGGCAAAATTAATATACACTTTTCAAGTGTATAAAAACGTTATTTATGTGGCATATTCTTGGAACACCATTTTTGAGTTCTATTACATCCATTTTTTGAATATCTTGAAAAATTTTAGTTTTTGATTATTAAAAAAAATATTTATATACTTGACCCGGTAAACCGAAATAAAAATCTGGGTACCGAATCGGAACCGAAATAAACTGAAAACCGAAAAAGTATCTTTAACCAAAAACCTCATTTTGGTACGTACCAGAACCGGTACCGGAACCGATAGTCTATTCACATTAAAAACAAGAATTTGGATCCTAAATTTTCTTGGAGATAGTCTAATAAATTCCTTAGTCAACCACAATACATTCTTAAAACAAATTAAGTAAACTGAAAATAAGTAAAAATATTGTTTTTAAGACATTAGAATTTTTAATATATCCCCAAAGAATTTATTTAAAAAAGGCTAAAAAGATGTAAAAGTCGTGAATTAACCAAATCCATGATGCTAAAACTGTAGCACAGACTAGTTAATATAGACTCACTGATTGCTCAATCGACGCCATCTCACACAGAAATTAGTCAACTGTTCTTTGTCATTTTCGCTCTCCGATTAGTTTTTGGACAATGTCCATCTTGTGAAGGGATTTGATTTCGTAAAAGAAAATTTAAATCAGTTAACGGAACGTCATTTTTTGTGACTGGCCTGATTTAGGTTTTGTTAACAGCTGATTGTCAATTGGCGCTGAAGTAAACAAAGACTCAAAATCACAAAACGCCGAAATAAGGTGTATACTTTTTTTGTCAGTCTTTTAAATAATAGTTTAATAGCAGAGCGTGTAGTTTCAGAAAGTAAATGATCAAACTAGAAAGTAAAACGAAATCATCCTCGGAACTGACTTCGTTACATTTATTAGTATGACCTTAATTTCCTTTAATTTTCTGGGCACACTGTACATTTTGATTAAACAGCTGTGAACAGCTGTGAACCATTCTTAAAGGTATTTTATGACACTTCTTATTTCTCTTTTCAAATGTATTAAGTTTTAAATTTCTGTACCTTTCTTACCAGTCAGTGAGCAAGTAAGTTAATATCATACTCCCATTATAAACGTGATGGAACCAGTTGGAAATTTTCTGGAAAGGTTCGTGTTAAAATAATTTGCCCTTTTCATTGCATCCTTGTAGTTCTAGTATGTACTTAATCCTAGTATTCGTATACTTAAATTAAAAATGCCTTTTTTAATCATTTTTTGATTTACTGTTGGTACGAAAAAATCTTGTTTCATGAATTTTTATTCTTAGCATGGTTTGCACTTAATTCGTCCTCCCTTAAACTCGACTTAAATAAACCATAAGCGCAATTTGTGGCGCAATTTCTTTTACTCTTAAAGCTGTGTTTGGACCTATATATATCGACTAAATTGCCGCCCAACCAGTTAGAGTGAAGTCTTGCGCCCCAAGCCCACCCCAGGCAGCTTGGTGTTGTATCATAAAAAAATGAGATGATCAACTATCCACTTTTCAGCTCAACAACTTTCCACTTTATAACAATTTAATACTCATCAACGTGCCTCTAACGCATTTCTCCCCTATTTCTTTTCATCTTTGATAGCTATAACTAATGTTGTAAATAGAGAGCAAGAAATATCCTCAAGTTCGTTAGCACCCATAAAAGATTAGACCCTCCCCTCCACTGCCATCTAACTTGACTACCACAAATTGCCAATCAACATTCAACCATTGCCGTTCTCCTTGTCGTTCAATGACCCCCTACACCCCCGGCGATGTTTTCCTCTTGTAACAGCTGATGACACGCACTTTGCGTGTTTATTAAATAAATAAAAATTTGCATAAATTTGCCAATGTACATTGTACAATACAAGCCGAAAGGCTGTTGACAATTTCCTCCCGCCGCGCATTGAAGCATATATAAAAGTAAATAAAATTATGCCAAAGCAAAGGATTCAATAAGTCAAGTCAATAATAATGCAAATTGCAAATTGCCTGATAATATTGGGCAAGGTCAAAGAATAACTTTTTAATAATTTCCACAAATTTATCGGTTTCAGTTTGTATATAAACAAAAACCTTTGAGCTTTACAAAGAACATTGAAACGATAAGATATTTATTTTTATGTGTGTGTATTGGATGAGTAGACAAAAACAACCTTGTTGCGCACTCGCATTGCAAATTGAAATCGATTACAAAACTGTAAAAGGAAACAAATAAAATTCACTTGAGACCTCACATGGGGTTTCCATGCGTGAAAGTCAACCTCAGCCTTGTGTTGTTGGAGGAAGTGAAATAAATCAGAGTGAAATGTAAACACAATAAAATCACAAACACACACAATATTCAATGAGGCACTTTTCATGCTTGCCGCGATTTGCCAACAAGAAACAAATTTAAGCTTATCTAAGATTTCAGTTTTTTTGTTTTGTATTTTATGTATTGTAAAGTCTTCCATATTGAGTTGGCGGAGCTTGTTGATCGGCAAGGTCGTTAAAACACCGCAAAAGAATAATTAACTTTGGGCATATTAAGAGTCAGTTTTACATAAATTCCGCTTATTTACGCTTATTTAAAGTTATCACCCAACCCCCCATAAATCATTTCACTTTCTGCAAGCCACCTGTCTATCATAAGCAATTTGCATTTCTCTGTGTTCAGCCATTTTCCTTTTTGGAAAATGTTAATTGAAGGCTAGACTGCACAAGACAAGAGCAACAAATCTATTTTCATTAACTGACATGGCTAATGTTCATAATGAATAGCAAATAATTACACAGCTCTAATGGTTCAGGTTTGCCTCTCTATATAGCTGTAAGGCTTATCAATATGCCAGGGACAAGATATTGTGCGGAAATTGATGCTGTCGGAATTTGTTGATATGTGTAATTAAAGAGGTGGCCCAAGATAATGATAAATTAATATAACTGAAAACAGTTTAAAGTGGAAAATATGATGGGATTATTAGTTAATGAAAATTGCTGGAAGGCCCTAAGTTGATTTGTGGTGAAACAACATTTTTTGAGTGAAGAAGTTCATGACAATGCTATAAAAGTTTCTTAGATCAGCATTAGGAAAAAATGTATTTCTCGGAAGAGGAACCGTTTTCGGAAATGAACAGAGCTGTAAATAAAAATTACCATTAAAAAAACCGATTTTTTGAGAAACTAAAAATGTTAATGGTAATTACATTTTTAAGACCTTTTTTGTAGTTAAAAATTTCATTACTATTTCAATTTAAAAAAAAAGTAACATTTTGATTTTATATTTTTTAGATAATTAAAACTTGCATCCGAAATTATAACAAAAAAATTTTAATTACCAAAAAATAATATTGTTGATACAATAATTGAAAAAAATTTATATGGTTATGAAATTTTTAGTTACAAAAAAATCTTTATTAGTAATTAAAATTTTAATTACCCGAATAATAATAAGTAATTGTAATGTAATGTATTGTAAATGTAATGGTAATCAAATTTTATAATTCAAAAAAATCGTAATTGTAATGGTAATTAAATTATATTTTACATAAATAATCGTAATCGTAATGGTAATTAAATTTTATATTGCATAAATAATCGTAGTGGTATTGGTTATTTTAATTAATAGCTCTGGGGTTAAATGACGTAGCGAAATCGATCTTTAAAATTATAAAAATTCAATATCAGCAGTTTTGAAATAACGCTGTACTGTGCGACATTTTTTGAGAACCAAATTATAACGTAAAAAAAGCTTGTCATTACTTCTGTCAATTTTTAAAATATCTTTTAAAATTTAAATCTTTAAAAATTCTTTTTTTTAGTAATATATTTGTCCTGGTATGTAGCGAAATACCGATTAAGTAATGTACCGGGTACCGTATCGGAATAGAAAATCGAACTAAATTGAGAGCCGAAATATAAGCTTTAACCTAAACTTCCATTTTTGAATGTACCGGTACTGATTTTCAGTATTAATCCCTGATTTCCATACAATATTTTCTCCTAATCAAATATCTACATACAAAATTGTGACAAGAAAGATTATGTGTTTATTTTGTATGAAGTTTTTTATGGTGGCAGCAGTTTTGTTAAAGTTATTATAGAGCCTCCAAAAAATGGAATGGAGTTAAAGAGAACCAAGTCGCTAATTATGGTGTTTTGGCTGCAACAGAAAAGTGTTTTTTTGAGACAAAAACCGTGCAAGTTGTATCGGAATAGAAGTATCTTGGAGTTGTGTTAACACCCACAATGGCCTTTAAAAACTCATAAAAGAGGCGAAAGGAAGCATAGACCTCGTATGGGACACACTTTTAAACAACGATAATCTGATACTAATTTATATACAAACTGGTCATTCTTTCGTATTATTTAATGAGGTGTTTGGCTAAGCAAAAAAATGTTAGAGTACTTTTGTGTCAAAGAAAGATGTCATAATTATACTTAATTTTTGGTACGTTTGACAATCTCTTTTTAGCTAGTAAATTATAAAATTTATGTCAAAATCTTTTGCAAACTTTCTTCTCTTAAAAATCCAAATCCATTCTATTTATCAGGTGTAGCTTTTATTAGTCAACATCTAAAGTATAATAAGTAGTTATGGACGCGTTGTTATCTTTCTATTGTCAGCTGAAGAATTCAAACAATGCCCTCCATCTCTAGCTTGCTCAACTCAATTCAAACCGTTGTACCCGCCCACCCACCGCACCGACACCAGATATACCAAAATTTGTGCAACAATGTGAACAAAACAAAAAAAAACAAAAACAAGAAAATCGTGGCTACTGTGCAGCAGCAGCTGCTGCTGCTTGTTGTGTGCGTTCTAGTTGATAATTTATTTGAATATTTGACATAATTATACCCACATAAGAATGAATATTTCGCAATGCAAATTACATGTATCTGTGAGATACAAAAACTGGTCAAAAGAAACTTTAAGTTTTAAAAAAAAATAAATAATGATTGTTAATAATTGGAGACCAGATCCGCCGATCCACCGATCCGCTTGTTCTTTGTTCTAACTAAGATAAATGATAGGCGTTACATTGAATCGACTGACCACTTAAAGTTGTGCTTATAATTCCGCTTTAGAGTTTCTTCTTTAGAGTTATGCGTACGCTAACCTAGTCAAACAGTAGCGGCATATGCATTAATCAAAAGGTTGGAACAGAAACCACTTTTTTGTATAGGCTCACATATTAGTTACACTTAGCTGGGAATTTCGTGATGATGTAAAGCAGTTGAGTTGATGATGGTTATATGGTAAGAGGGAGGGGCTTAAGTATACATAAGAACTGGGTAGGGTCAAGGTAAGAAAGAGCACTTGGGTGAGGAGTTTTCGTTAAGCTAAGATTCAACACTTAAGCTTAGATTGATTTTTAAATGGTTATCTTTCAACTACAGAAGGAGGGACAAGGGTAAATAAAAATTTTTGTGTAAACTCCCCTAATCGTCATAAATTTTAATATAATAAATTCCGCAAAAATAATTTTTGTACACATGAATTTATGGCAAGCAACAGTTGATTGTCTCAATTACATGGAAATATGCAAGTACGATATCGTCGGCCTACAGATTATTTATTGCGACTTTATGGCAAATCAGAGAAATGCTTTGTTTAATTACAATAAACATAAATTGTAATGAATACCCAAATCAGTGGAGTCACAAGGCGGCATTGGAAAATATGATATGTCATAGATAAATTCTGTAGTTGTGTCACAATTTGTACAGCTGTTTGAATTTTTTTTTATTATATTATTGCGCATTTCTTTGTGTTGAGGAATTTGCATGGCAAACTTACCTTCAAAATGCTGATAGTTGCGTCCTCAGTTTCTCACAATATATGCTTTCCCAGAGCATATGGATTTCTGTAACAATAAAAAAAGGGACACACATAAGTATTAGTATATCAATCAATTGAAAATCCTTTCTAAAACCCTCTTTGACCTCAAAAAGCAAAAGTTGACCCATTTCCCACATTTCAAAATAACTTTTCTTATCAGCTTATTTACCCTAAGTAAATAGTTTACACAATTTACTACCGGCACATCTATAAACCTTAACCAAAAAGTCAACAAGAGTCTGATAGATCTATGTCTTCCCCCTTTTTTGGCCTTATCTGTAAGCGAGTATATGTAACAAATGTTTGTTGTGACTGATAAGCACAGCTCTGAATATAAAAAAAAAACTAAATCCATTGAATATTATTTTATTTTACTTATTTTTTTTTGTTTTTTTGTTTTTTGGCCTAAACTGACTCACCTGTCAGGCGGTCTGATAACACATGGGAACCCTAAGTGCTAGGGGGAATTTCTAGGTATTACAGCTTATAGATAAGGGCAAAATATATTGTTTTATTTCGGAATATTAACAAAAGATAATTTTTAGTTTATTATTTTATGGCAAATGATTAAATTTGTCGCTCAAGAACCATTAAAGTGTAGTTTGATACAAGGATCAAGTGGTACAAGATTTATTTTCATATTTATTACTAGGGTTTTAAAACAGAAGTCGGCTCTAAAGAGGGACCTGAGGAGCCTTAATATAGCTATACAGATAAACTGTTTTCTGCTTGTCGAAACGAATCTTAAGTATTCTTAATAATATTACTTAAAATATTATTTAAAGTTATTATTAATAATATTATTTAAAATATTATTTAATTCTCTTTGATAGCCACATGATTTTTGTCTGTTAAATTAACAATGAGAGCAAATTCATCTCTTATTATTTTATTATGTTTGATATTATTCAAAAATTTATAATTTCTACTAATGGAAGAAAATAGAAGAATTAAATGCGATTTTATCAATTTGGGCTTAAAGTTAAATGGAAGAAAAAAGAAAAAGAAAAATTCAAAGCTGTTTTTCAATTTGGGCTTAAAGTACACAGCTGATGGGTACGTGAGGTTCAGTTAGATAATTTTTAGTAGAGCAGGGGCGGCAACGGGAGCAGAGAAATTGCCAGTGGCTATGAGAAAAAATTCGTGTACATATGGTCATATTTATCAATATATTGCTTGATTTTCTATTAGATTTTAAATAACCTAAACAGAAAAAAAACTAACAAAAATGGTTTTGTAGAGGCTTTCATAAGCCACCCTATATGTAATCAGAGTGGAATTTAAATACTATAAACAAACTTTGGCTGGTACAGAGTAATTTACAGTCTGGTTTGATGAGACAACTCTGAGTGTAAGGCCCTAGAGAGGGTCGTCCGAAATTCGATCCGAATTCATCTTATTCAGATCAAAAATAGTATAAATAATATAAATATATGGGCATTTCCATAATGTCGAACGGGACCGTCAAAAATTTTAAAAGTGTAAAAAATGTCAAAATAAAACGTATTCTTATTTTCTTAGAAGGCTCAACTTATGGCCCTTAATAAGCTCTTCAAATTGATGCTTAGATTGATCTTGAGCAATTTTTACTTTACAAGATAACTGCAAAAAGCCAAGGCATTCGCACGGGACAAAAACAGAAGTGGTTTTTGCGAGCAACAATTCAAAAGTCGATTTCAGCGAATCCCGAGGCAATATTTTAATGTGCAAAATTTTAGAAAGCTGTGCATTGATGTCACTTAAAAATGGTTTTGGTTTTGACAAAAAAATCTTATTTTTTTTTTCAATTAATTTTTAAGCACTTTCGCATGGGACATATCGCACGGGACATTTTTTCCATCATGATAATTATGTTATTTCAGTTGCTCTTTTAACGAAATTATATATAAACAAACTTAGAAAAAATGTTTTTAAATTAACAGACGATTTCAATTTCAAATCAATTAAAAATTCAATTTTTCCAAAATATTTATTCGTCCTTCAACTTTTCCGTTTGCAACTCTCTTTATTTATATCGCCACCGAAATTTGCTCTTTATACTTAAATAATTAAAAGTATAATTTTACCAAAAGTAAATCATTTATGTAAGAAATTTTTTTGAAATTTTACACTTGCTATGTTGCACGGGACTAACCTTATATAGGTTCCAAGATCTACTTATTTTCAGCAAGGATTTTTTATTTGAATTGAATAAAAAAATTTGGATTTTTACTCAACACAATTTTTAACGTGCTCTGGTTTTTCTCGATAATAATAACCCCACAATTGTTGCTCATTACTGATCAACTGCTGCAGAATAACGTTATAATCGTAATCAATTCAGGACACTTCTTGATCTGGTGCCGAAGTTTTAATACACTTGCTAAGTTTTAACATCTGGCTTCATCTGATCTTACAGATAGGATATATGTAGGATATAGATGTTTCATTTTGATAAGTTCAAAATCTCTAAAAATCTGATTGTTTGCTTCTAAATTTAAGCAACCTTAAAAAAAAAAAGTTTTTTCCGAATAATCAGTTCTTAATCAGCTTTATATAGTCATCCGATTTTGATCAAATTCTTCAGAACTGTTTGAAATCATATCATATTTATAATTCCTGAGTTTCCGAACGCTAACATAGAAAACAAAAAAGTTTTTCTTACTAAAAACCTTTTTTGACTGTTCGGACCTATGAAAGCCAATGAAAAAAGTCATCCGGATTCGACTAAATTTGCCACAACTATTTGAAAGCCCAAAGCATTCATAATTCATATGGCAGCTAAAAGATATAGTCAGCCGACTTCGATCAAATTTTGCTGAACTGTTTAAAATCATATAACATTCACAATGGCTGAGTTTCAGAACGCTAACATAAAAAAAAAGGTTCTTAATATTAAAACCCAAATTTTGAGCAATCGGTCCTATGGAAGATAAAGGATAAAGTCTTCCGAATTTGACCAAATTTGCCACAACTATTCGAAAGGTTAAAGAATTCATAATTGCTGAGTTTACGAATGCCGTTATGAAAAACAACAAAGTTTTTCAAAGTAAGATCTAAGATATAGTCAGTGACTATTAGTTACCCGATTTCGACAAAATTTTGCTCAACTGTTTGAAATCATATAACATTCATAATAGCTGAGTTTTGGATCGCTAAAATAGAAAACAAATTTTTTTCCTTACTAAAATTTTTGGAAAGATCTGTTCTATGGCAAATATAAGATATAGTCATTCGATCCGAACGGTTTCGATATATTTATAGAAGAAATAAGCCCATGAGCAAAATTTTTGACCGATAGCTTTAAAACTAAAAGACTTAAAATGTCAAGTGTCAATTAAGAAAAGGTTAGCACACAAATGTTGTATGTATGTGTGAGTAAGTTGTATGCGTGCACTAACGCTGATTTAACAAACTGCCCTCGTAGCTTCACATCATGAAGATATATGATATTAATATAAATGGTATATTAAAATTTACTTAACTCGCACGTGTTGGAAACTGTTCATAGAAAAACCTTAGACAAAGATGTTGGATAAGCCAGAGACAAATTTACGCAGTTTAATTTGTCTTTTCCATGTCCCCTAGAAATCATGTTCATTTTCATATTTACAAGACAGAGAGAGAGAGAGGGGAGATCAGCTTAAGCTGTAAGCGGACTGGACTACTGTTCAGTTGAAAATCAAGGTGTGTTTGTGTGTGTGTGTTGGCTTGCTGAGCTTTGGCTAACTGTTTTCATGTATTTTACGTTAATTTACGCTAACTTTGCTGAATGGCTTTTTGTTGTCTGTTATGTTGGCTGCGGCTGCCGCTGCTGATGGTGCTGCTTTCGGTTTCATTATGAGTTGGAAAAAGGAAAAAAAAAATCATGCAACGACTTGGTTTTTGGGGTCTGGTCTGACAGTTGCACACATTTGTGTAGGATTGCAACAGCTGATACTTTGCGGTTAATCATTTATTTTGTTAGTTTTATTGTTCAATTAGCAGTTGTGGCAAAATCTTCTTCAAATTTCTCATTTGCCTGCTGTGTTTCGATTAGATTTCCTTCCTTCGCTTCCTCTTCAGCCATTGCCAGTGACTTTTCGATGTCTTTTTTGTGGTTTTTGCCTCGCTGAACTTTATGCGATTTTCCTAATTGGATTTTCCAACCATTTTCAATGCTTGCTTTGGTTTGCTCTGTTTTTTGTTTTTTTATTTGGGATTTTAGTTTGAGGTTTCAATTGGATTTTGAGTCTGTTTCGTAACAGATAGCAAAAGAGTCGTATTATTAATTTAATGATCTTACGTATTTTGATTGCCATTATTTCAAGAGCCTCTTAAACCAAATTTATTTCAACAAATAGATTGAAAAAACAGAAACCTCTGACCATCTGTGCAATATTTATTTTTATTTGTATTTTATTTTCACGCTTTCTCTTTTTTTATTACTTCAATAGAAAAGTTAAGTAAATTTATTAAAACATTGTCTGACGCATTTAAAAATTTTAAAGAAGAGGCTTGGTCTGGTCAACAAGGAAGCTTTTTTCTGTTGGCCTCCATAAATATACAAAATGAAATATTGCTTAAGCATGCAAATTATTTCAACAAAATATTGAATCGAACGACATGATTTGTGAGCCTGGCAAAAAAAAAAAAAAGAAACAAAAATTGTTTCGACACTTTCGTTTAAATCTTCTTCTTTTCCTGCTGATTTTCAAGAGGAGCGGCAAATATTTTTGTTCAGGTTTACTGAGTTGGATTTTTTTGTAAGCTGTTAATGAATTGCCAAATCGTTAGCTTTTGGCGGCTTGCGAAATGGCTTGATTTGTTATTTGGAGATACAAATAAATTTAGTGCCAGGATTAGCCGGTCTGGTATATAAATGTTGGGAATGTTCAGAAGAAAGTATCAAAACAAACATCGAGGAGATCTAACAAATGCAGTGAAAATTCACAAAATGGTATGGGGATGAAAGTGAGAGTTAGACAAAAAGAGCTGTGCATTGCATTTGGACTGAAAATCGGAACATTTATAATAAAGCTGTGCGCACGATGGGTGCCTCTATTACTCACAATAAGCAAACAAAATGTTTAAAATTATGAAACAGGTAATAAACTAAGTCATTCCCCAAAAACAACCCAACTCGTATGGGAATGGGGTCGTTATAGAACACATGGGTATGAAACAGACAAAACTATAGACTTAAAAAGAAGAATCGAAGATAAGATCAAGGCACCAGTGTTACTTTTACAGAGCGTTTTATTAAAATGGCTTGATGTTTATAAAACCATCCAAAAAACATCTATTTTTGATCATCACAACCAACCGAGTCAATATAGCCACGTCCGTCGATCTATCTTTGTGTTTCTACGAGGGTAGCTCAGGAAGAGTTCATGAGACTTTCTAACTTTACCATCATATTCTGACATGTGTTTCGCCATACATCATTTAAGGGGGTCTTCTACCTTTGAAAAAATTTGTTTTCCATTTTTTTGTTTTGCCCTATTATTATAGCTTGGACATTCTCCTTTCATCCCCTTTAAACTATTTTCAAATATTCGAAATAGTTTAGCAGATATATCCATTTTAGTGGAGCAATGTTCTTGCTAACGTGAGTATTTTCAACGTTGCTCAAAACTTTAAGCGCGTTTTTCTCTTAACCACGGTTTTTGAACTGGTAGCCATGATTGGGCCAGTTCTACTTAACCGATGTTGATCTGCCATGTTGCAATCGACGCATAATTGATATAATTCTGGCCCGTACCTCAATCAAGAAGAAAAACATTTTTTTACTATTTTTTTTACACTATACTACAACAAAAAAACTTGAAAAATCTAAATTTTTTTTTAAACGGCCGACAATTTTTGAAAGAAATATTGAAAAATATAGTTGAGGTACGGGCCAGAACTACATCAATTCTGATCATAACCTCATTTACCGTTTTCAATTCCGATAACCTGGAGACCCGGAATCATGGCCACCACCTCTACACCTTTTTTTAGAGACCTTAATTGGCAGGCCGATAACTTTTTGAACAGCCCTCGAAATCCAAATTTTGTTATATTTTATTATATTGTTAATTAATAACACAAATCCAAAAACCAAACTAAAACAGCTCTTATGTTTTTCTCTCCAGAATTTTTCCAAAAAACACTCATAAAACACTCTTCAAAGGAAGAACACCCCCTTAAGTCTTTAAAGAGCCTATATCAGTCCGTAATTCTCTTTTAATTGAATTTTATAGAAAAATATTGATCTTGGAACCAAAATGACCGAAGTAGCATTTAAATCTAGGATTCAAAATACGCGGGATTTAAAACTGATTCGGTTCAGAGGTTAATAGAGGATTTTAACCACCGCAGAACGTTTTATTCAAGGTTGCAAACCGGTCCAGAACCCTACCAGCCAAGCATAAAATATATCTCTTATTGACCTCCTGGAACTGAACCCGAACCTTTAAAAATGGTTTGGTTCAAAATATTACCTAGTTTAATTTTTTCAAATTTTATACAAATTTAATATTTTTGGCGAAAAATATCAGATGATTAAAAATTTTTCAGCTGTATTCTGAAAAGGTATATTAAGGAAGGACCAGAGACTTTTGGTTGGGGACTTGAATTCATTGTCTTCAACAAAAATAAAGCCGGGCGAATCTCAATAAGTTAAGGATTCGCTCCCCGAACCGAGACTTAAATATTAAGAACGGCTCGAACATATGTATCGAACCTACTGCTAAATTTAAGAGCCGTTATTTTTTTTCACTATTTGAACTAGGATTGTCAATATCGTATCGATATATAGATATTTTTATTTGACGATCTGCGTTATTTCAATATAGTATATATTATTTTCTTATACTTTTTGTAGCAAGATAATCGATCATAGGAATTTTTGACGATATATCAGAGTAAGGCTGAGTTCACATTGTTCAACGCACGAGACATGAAAGTCTAGTAAGCCGCCTTCATGGGTATTGTTTTGAATGTCAAATGACAAGCTATGTACAATGAATTCACAAGTAATTTGTTAATTTCATAAGCCAGTAAATGCATTAAATAGTGGGTTGGAAGAATAAACGGGCTGGGCTTTGAGGGCGCGATGGGCTACGGACTGCCCAGTTAAAAATGTTTCTTAATAGCTAATAAGTGGGGATTTGAGAGCTTAAGAAAATATTAATATATATTTTGTACACCAAATATCAAAAATTTATTTTTTCAAATTTTGATATTTCTTATTATTGAATTCAATATTTTGACAATTATCAACACCCCTAAATATTTGCTTAAAATAACCTAAATTAAATTTGGTAAGGAATGATCATAAATACTTGTAATTTTGAACTTCTCACTTATTTTGTTCATATTTAAAATTGACCTTCCCAGATCTTGTCAAGCAATTCAAATTGCTCGCCTACGACAGTTTCCATTTTAGATGGTAACCTCTGCATAGAGTAGGCCTAGGCCTCACACAAAGCTCGACACCTTCAATTGAAATTGATGATGGAAAACGCCACCAACCACGCACAAAATAAAAAAACAAAAAACAAAAAAATTATTTAATTAACAACACAGATTTTTAAACATGACAGCAGCAATAGAAACAACAATAATAACTAAGTAGCTAAAGGTTTTCCTTTGTTCAAAACTGATTTTTGGCCAACCTTCAAAAACTTTCCAACTTGAAAATTTGTTAAATTTTATTTATCGTGGGTGAACTAAAATCTAGTTGATTTTGCATGTTTGAGGCCATATTTTAATTGTCGCTTTGTAATTGAGACCGAAAGCAAAAAAAGACACTCAATACTCGGGTCCAAGTTGTTTTCCTTTTGTCTTCTATGTTTCAGTAGAAGCGCACAATTTGGGTCTTGGTCATTTGGTTGTCGTTCGTTCGTCATCATCATCGTGGCAGAGCAGATACACGCATGAGGGCGTCAAATATATAAATTTTTTGGGCTTTTTCTTCAATTTATTATAATTGTTCCTTCTACATAGTAAATATACAAAGTGGGTCAAGTTAAAAAAAAAAATAGAAGTGAAATCGCAAAATATTTTTCAAAGCTGGTAATTAAGTTTTAATTAACAGCAGAAGCAGCTGCAGCAGCAGCACACTAATACCTGTTTCTCCAAGTCTTCTTCTCTCTTTAATTATCACTTACACTTTTGTCATAAGATTCTTTGTCTTAATAATTAACTGTTTGTCTGACAGTTTATCATTGATGATATGATAGTTGATTGGGTAATTTTCTTAGCTTAATTTAAGGATTATTTCTTTGCACAAATAAAATACAAATATTATTATTACTATTTTCTCCAGCTCGTTTTGCCAGACCGCCTACTTTTTACATCATTTATTATGTGGGCAATCCAAATAATGACTACGATTCGACTTTAAATTACTTTTAACTTCATATTGTGTTGCATGTTTAGTTGTGTTTTTTTGTTTTCTTTTTTGTGGCACGCTTCGTTGAAGTGCAATCATTTTCAAAAGGCAATTTGATTGAATGAATAATTTTTCGCACAAATTTTGTGGTAATTCAAACAAATGTTTCTACTTTTGCAAGAACTTGTCTTGACCATAAAGAGAAACCGGCAGAAATGTGCACCAAATGCCAACACAATTGTATTCTGTTCAACCAGTTTTTAAGTCTTTTTATGGTAGCTCACTCAGAATGAGCAGGTTGGTGTTGAAGGGACCTTGGTTTGGTCGAAGAGTACAGACACTATTTTTAGAAAATAATGTTAACCAAAAAGAAATCTGTTTTTTTTTTTAGTTTGTATTTAATTAATGTGCTTGTTTCTAGCTGGACGAAGGTTAAAGCTGAGCTATTTCAAGGGTTACGCGATACTTGAATCAGCTGCATATCAAAATGCCTCACTAAAATCAGTTATCATTACTACGCTTATATGCACGTCTTATTTGCAAATTACAATTTTGTGAATGGCAAATTATTTTGCTAAGTCACAAAAATCATTACTAAATAGTTGAATGATTTGTGAATAGTGCACTGGAGATAAATAAAGTAAAATAGATATACAAAGTTGGATTTAACGGTCAGTTCTCAGATTTCATAAATTATTTTCGGCACAATACGAATCTGTCTTTGGAAATGCTTTATAACGTCAGGATTTTTGGTTATTTGAGCTTAAAGTAGAAAAGTTACAATAATTTTTATCGAATTAAACATGAAATCATGTTATACTACTTTTTCTAGTTTTCCTAAAAAATTCTATGATTTTTTTTTATAGAAATGTTTAAGTTTCCAAAATATCTTATTTTAAGGCCTGTAGTCAGATGAGATAAAAGTCAAGTTCAGCACAATTAGCTTAACAAGACAGTTGTCTCACTAAAACCAACACTCTGATCCATGAAATTTAAGTTTATGATCTGGGTCCAACAAAAACCCTAACAAGCGAGGCTCGAGTCGAGCAGCGGTCCACACACAGTGTGTTTTCTTATTATATTTAAGCAGTCGTCTGTCAGCCCAAGTTTCGGTCGCCTACACTACATGTATTTTGTTTTTGTTGCCGTCTGCTTGTGTGATCTGGCGACGGAATTGCCTGCATTTTGTTTTTGTTATTCTTTTCGCATCTCATCTGCATTTTCGTCAGCCTGTAAATGTGTGGATGTGTATATATTCGTATTACAACACACAAAATAGTGGGAACAAGGTATTTCACAGTCGGTGCACTCAACTGCAGCGCTCCTACTTGTTAGTTATACAAATTGTGAGAAGAATCATTACAGATATCATTTATCTCTAGTTTCAATGATTTGACTTGAATTAAAAAATGTGAAGGGACCATATCACTTGTATAATCGATGATATAGAATTGAAAGGTCTGAATGGGACTATAATTATTAATTTATTATGATTTTAATAAGCTTTTCAAAATTTGATCAAAATCGCATAGCCATATTTTTCACGGACAATATTGTACTGTGGGCATTTTCGTTTTAAAATGATTAAAGAAGGAATAAGATTCATAGAGGCAGTTATATTAACGGTTCTAAGGAATAATTCAATTTTCGATAACTGCGTCTCTAAGACAGAGAAATGAAATGACTCATACCATGAATTGGAATTCCAAAACTTTGTTTGCTGTGTTCCGAACCTTTTTCGAATTTAACAAAAACTGAAGACATTTTAAAATCTGACCTACTGCCCGGCGACTTGTGCGGTCGATCTAGAAAAACGTATATTATAAAATCGTTACCCATAATAGACACTGTTTTCCTTTCAGATCCTCGATTCCAAAGTTTACTGACTGATTCAAAAAAACAAGAAGCCAAACACATTGATAAAGATTTTCATAGACTTCAAATCTTGAATAGTTTTCAGATTCTAAATTTGACTTAGTCAATATTACATTTGGAAGATGATATATTAAGGCTCACCAAAGTACTTCCAAATAAAAACGATTAATAGCCTTCAAGGGCATTGATACAGAACCGTTTCAATCATCACCAACCCATGTTTTAGTTGAACGGGATATTCCACCTTCAAATGTATTTATTCATACTGAATACTGAATATTATTTTGTACACATAACAAATTAACTGGGTATAGGGTAAAACGTAGGCTGAAACAAAGTTCGAAACAAAAACCTACGCTCAATAACAGTGAACCTTAAATTTTCGAAAGGTTAATTCCTTCGGCAAATGGATGCATAAAATACATTTTTAGGTAGCATTTATTGATTTTGTTTTAAGCACAAAAGTGTTAATGAAATATTTGAAACTATTTGGGGTCAAGAAATAAAATTTTTTTAGATTTTTTAGCAATCTATTGCTAAAATGGAAACTCAACCCTTCCGATAGGCCCGTTTCATTGATAAAATTTTAAAATAAAGGAAATCCCACAACTGCAAGTTGTTTTTTTTATTAGCTGTATTGAGTATTGAGTGTTGACTATTGAGTATTCAGTATGTAGTATTGATTATGAATTACTGAGTATTAAATATTGAGTAATAAGATTAAATTGTCATTTTGTTCAAAAATAACAGTATGAACAAAATGGTCCCTTAAACTAACATTTGTAAGTGTTTTCCAACCTAAAAGCTAAGTAAAGTTTGTACAAAAAACAAGATTTCCCAAATGCGATTTATTTAAATTAATTAATTATAATAATTTAAGTTGCTTTTAAATTTATGATTATAACTATAAAAGACCTCAAAATATTTAGCTCTATTAAATCATCATTAGACAATATTTATTTTCAGCCCACAGCTTTTCCATTGGCATTTTTTTTTTTTTTTGCTATTGTCATTTGCTTTTTTAACAAATTGGCATTAGCAACAACAAAAGTTGCAGTGTCAGGCGCACAAGTACGTTGAAAGATTACACAACTAGACTCAGATTTCCAGGGGGCGGATCACTGGCTGCCCACCAACAAATGCCGGAGGAGACGCCTAATTAAAGTTGGTTTCTGTCGCCAGACAGAGTAACCTGTTGTTGAATTTGTTTGAAAAATTGAATAAAATTGCATATTAAAGAATATTGAAAAATTGACAGATTTCTGTGGTTTGTTTTCCCCCTCCCCCCAGCTCCACAGATTGTGAAGCTAATTTATATGAATGACTCAGCAGGGAGTTTGCGGGGGCTTCATTATGCACAAATTGAACAATTAAATGAAAACTTTCTTGATTTTTGGAAATGATGATGAACGAATGAAGAAATGAAAAAAAGGGTTAAAAGTGAAATTGCAGGAAATTAAATTTAATTTAAATTGACTGAGTTAAAAGTTTTGGTCATTTATCACACAAGTAAACTACATTTAATCAGAAATAACCGTTAGTCAGGCCAACTGACCACAACAACAATCAACTCATTTCATCACCCACAAGAACCGCTTTTGAAAACTTGCTGAAATCTGACTAAGCCCCCTTCTTCGTCGTCATCAAAAGAAGAGTTGCATATCATTTACCGTTTAAAAAGGAGAACCAAATGATGGAGAGTTGGTCCAGATCGACTGGTATGTACCCTGTAATCATCATCATCAATAGCAGAGTCGATTTACCCTAGTCCGTATATACACATGGATCAGAGTATAATCGAACTGTTAATGTTTACATTTAATGTTAATTTTAACATTTTCTGTTAATTTTAACATTTAATGCTAATTTTAACATTTAATGTTAATTTTAACATTTAATGTTGATTTTAAATTCAAACATTTTAATGTTAATTTTTACATTTAGTGTTAATTTTAACATTTTATGTTAACTTTAACATTTCATTTTACTACTAACATTTTATGTTACAAATAACATTTTATGTAACAAATAACATTTTATGTTGAGAATAACATATTATGTTAATAATAACATTTTATGTAAAGAATAACAGTTGATGTTAATACTAAAATTTTATGTTAATAACATTTTAGATTTAATAAAAGGTTCTTAAATAATTCTTTCCCCGAGTAACGGGTATATCGAAGTGAGGCAGGTCCGACTTAGCTTTCGTTCTCTTTTAAACTAAAAAGAAAGTTCTTATTTCAAGATTGTTCGGGATTTTTAAAATCCCAAAAACTTTATATACATTTCTTTTTTATACTTTATTATTATTAACTCAGTTCACACTCTTAAGTTTTTAAATTTAAGTTTAATGAATTCGTAACTCAAGAAATAAAACGACAAAACGTTCTAAATTTGAGAATGTTCAAGCCTAAGTTAAGGATGA
Source organism: Lordiphosa mommai (assembly GCA_018904225.1). NCBI lineage: Eukaryota > Metazoa > Arthropoda > Insecta > Diptera > Drosophilidae > Lordiphosa > Lordiphosa mommai. The sequence continues at coordinate 502,663 of JAEIFT010000012.1, read as the reverse complement.
AGTTTTTTATCTGAGTATATAATCCCTAAGATATGTTATATCAACTCGGCTGTTAGTGCTGATCCAGAATTTATAAATGTTGCTTTCAACATTTGCTCTGACTCATCATACCCCTTGTACCTTCGGTATAGGGTATCACAGAAGAAAAAAAAGAAAAGAAATTTCATCATTTTTCAGACGACGCCGAAATGTTTTAGGTCAAACCGCACCCGCTGCTGCTGCTGCTTCTGCTCCTGTGTCTGCATCCTGCGTTAAGCATATTAAATTTCGGATTCTTCTGACCAGAAACAGCTGTGGGGGAATTACCAAACCAAAACCAGTTCTATACGCGGCAGCTGTAAACAATCAGTTGAGAGGCAGGCACTCAGCCATGAAAAATGAATGATGATAATGATGGGGAGAGACTTGTTTCAGTCAAACACACTTGGAGCCGTGTTCCTTCTGGCTCCTGAAGAAGAGTTTACCTGAAAACTTGATTCTGTTGTGTGTGTCTCTACCCCAAAAGTGCAAGTCTTGCGTCTGCCCTTTTCGACTCTACCCGACTCGACTTAACTGAACTGAACTGGAGGCTTGTTTGGTTTATGGCCACTCAAGTTTTCGCTATTTTGTGTGTAAGTCTATAATACTTGTACTTGTTGTCTTGTTGTTGTGTGTTGGAGGCTAAAAACCGGTTGCCAGGTTCATAGGCGATGCCTTTGTTTGAAAGTCGCGCGTCTCAGGTAAAGCTTTATATTCTTTGTGTGTATGTGGAAATGTGTGTGTTGCACTTTTTTGTGTCGAGCTATTCTAGTTTTCAGTTATCAGTTGGGTCTTTGCCTGGTTAGAACAACCATCAGTCATATTATATTAAACTTGTTTTGACTGCTTCTTCGGGGTTTTCATTTTGATTATGGTAAATGATGCTGATGATGATGATGATGAGGAGGAGCAAGGGTTTATTGACTTGTGTAGAATTAATTGGTTAGAAATAAAATTACTTAAGGAAAAGTGTGGGGGAAATGCATGTATTATTTGAATTCTTTTTTGGAATCATATTGTTGTTTTAAAGGGAAAATCGTTTCCCAGAGAAGGGAGAAGAGGGCAGCAAAGCGCTCCCGAATCGGAGTCTCTAGTTTACTATCCTAGCCAATTCAGATCGGAAGCAAATGTCTTTTTCAGCTCAAATCTGATCCTGAACCGGACCAAAAATGCTTAAATGGTTTCGGTTAACAAAATGTGATTTATTATTTTTTTGTATCAAGCTTGTAAAGCATGTTAATACTTTTTAGTACATTTTTCTTCATTTCAAAGCAAATTGTTCAAATACATGTATAAATCCGACTGACTTATAGCCTATTTCCACTGGCACATATATGTACATTCGAAATTTTTACTTTTCGATTTTTAACCATTAAATTCGCGTTTTTCAACAAGTGCGACGTCAATGCAAACATAGTTGCTAAACTTACCCAAAGATTGGTCAACTTTCACTTATCAGCTTAGAATGTATATTTGCTTTGGATTTTTAATATTTTCAAATGTACATATATGTGATAGTGGAAATAGGCTATTATTCATCGACGCGCAGGCCAAATGGCTTAGCGCAAGGCTAAAATATTACCCGACCTTTATTTAGAAATGTAAGGAAGCAATACAAGAGGATTTTGCAAACGTTTGTTCTTCAAAAAGGTGCCCAGAAATGATTGAAGTGATTGACTTTACACCGTTCTTTCTGTAGATTCTGTTTACTTTTTATACCCTGTACCAATTCAAAATGGGTGATAAGGGTATTATAAAGTTGTGCAAATGTATGGAACATAAAAAGAGAAATATTTCTGACTCTATAAAGTATGAATATACTTTAAAGAATTTTTTGAATTTGTCAAAAATAGCAAAATTAGATCCAAACTATTAGCTTTATGTAGAAATTGTGGAGGACTAATTTATGGGCGAACTTAATACCTTTCTTTTAATGTATGTACATTAGAGTGTCACCCAATCGTATGAAAAATGTAACGCTATATTCTCACCCCCTTAAAAGTTGCATATTGTACATATTTCTAAGATCTGTTATTCTGTTTGAAAGTTTTAGATGAAATATCTGAACTTATCTATTGAGAAAGAAAGAAAGTTCATATTCTTTAAAAAACTTTTACGCACAAGGTCACCTTTACAGCTGTTGGCACCAGTTGTGAAGTATGTATCCATGAAAAAGCTTCTCAAAAATGTTGCCGTTCTGACTCGGAGTTAAACTGTAGGTACCTTTCTCTTGAGCGAAAATTAAAAGCCACACGAGCCAAGAGAATGACAGAAGCTCGGCTTGGCCCAATTTGGGGAGATGTAACAGCCAACTTTTAATTATAATTTTTTGGAAAAAATTTGTTTTTCCAATACACAAACTGAAAAACCGACGAAAAAGGGTTTTAAATGAATGCTGACTTGTTTAATTGCATTTGATTGAGGTGTAGAGTGACCATATTTTGGAAACAAAATTTGACCAAAACGTTTTTTTAACATCTGTAAATTGTATGTTTAAGGAATCAAATTTTTCGGTACAATAGAGGGATTCCTGAAACTGATTTGTTTTTGATTTCGTGAAACAGCTGTTCGCAGTGTGACCATGAAACATGCAGCCAATACGGTCACTTTTATGTTAAGTGGATGGCCACACTGCTCCCTTTGTATGGAGCAGCTAATACCGGAGTTACACAGGGCGCATCATTGTCGAAGATGCGAAAAAATGATGCAGGCGTTTAGACCGCAGCCGCATCATTGAAACAGCTGTTCGCCATGCCAAACGTAAACAAACCAAATTAGTAAGAAGAAGAGAACAAATGAATTTTATTGAAATAGAGACAATTATGAGCGATAATATGTTAAATGTGGCACGTGGTGTATTTGGCAACGGCCTGCGTCACCAAAAGAAATTGGGGCTTGCTTTAGCGAATAATTTTTTTTTTAAATTTCGGGCCAATTATGTTGTTGTTGCTTATCGAAATTGATGGCAAAATCAGCTGTTTACAATCGATGCTGTGAAACAATACTCGATACTCGTCAATATACGGTCACCTTTTCGCATCTTGCCGCATCATTAAACATGCGGCTCTCTACAGGTTTCTTATGGAAACAATCCGCCTTCCGTTTAACGGAAAATTTCAAGATGCGGCCGGTCTAAACAGCGTATAAGAACAGCAGTTTCACGAAATCAAAAGCAAATCAGTTTCAGGAATCCCTCTTATATTTTTGTACAATCACCGAAATTATAACTACAAATTAATAAATGCAGTACCAATTCATATACACATTCTTTGAATACTAAATCGAATTTTAAAAAGCAATTTAATATTTTCAGCACAACATAAATTTTCGAAATATTGTTTCAATTTAAGGCCTGTACTCATATAAGATAAAAATGTATTTCGGTCGAACAGTTTTGAATAAGGGAGTAATACCGGAACCGAAACCGTTACCGAAATAAACCGTTTAAAGCCTTGTACCGGATTGAAACCGGAACCGATATTAAATATTTTTTTAAGAATCGAAAACCGTTAACAGTTATAATCAGGGAATAATTCGGTAACCGGAACCGTAAACCAAAATAAACCGTTTCAAGACACGTACCGGAATCGAAACCGGAACCGATATTACAATTTTTTTAGAATCGAAAGCCGTTAACCGTTATAATAGGAACCGAACATCCAGATTCATACCGAAACGCTTGATTGATTTATGATTGTTTAAAATATATATTTCAACTGGTAAAATGCAATATATACCCACAGGAAAAAGTTTTATTTAAAAATTCTCCCTTAAAGAAAAATCAGAATCAATTCTCTTTTTAAGATATAGAAAATACAGAAAAAAATTTGTAAAAAGCGGAAATACTTTTCTTTGGTTAATATAAACTCTGTAATGTAAATGTAAAGGACTTATAAGTCCTTTACATTTACATTACATCTTAAAAACAAATGCTCCCTTAAATATAGAAATGTTAGAAATTGGCTAATATAAATTTTAGAAATGAAGTTTTTAGATTTTAATCCAATTTCGATCCACAAAAAATCGCTAAAGCTCTCTTTTTTGGCAAAGATACGGCAGAGATACGCTTAAAATAAAGCGGATTATTTCAAACCATTATTAAGAATTATTTTTTAGAAATGGCCCTAGGGCGAGTACGTCTTGGCGACATAATAATAAATAATTCCTTAATTCTAGGTTGTTCTACAAATCGGTATATTTAAACAGCACCATTTTTTAGGTTTTTTACATCTATTAATTTTTTGGATATTTTGAAACAATATTAAAAAAAATGTATATTAAAAAAAATACTTGTACCGGTACGTACTGGTATACTGAAATAAAAAATCTGAGTACCGTATCGAAACCGAAAACCGAAATAAAACCTTTAAGCGAAATTCTTATTTCGGTGCGTACCGGAACTGGTACCCGAACCGATATTCGTTGCGGAATTAATCCCTGCTTTGAATAGTTGATTTCATTTTTAGAGCTTACTTATATAAATAAAGTATTGAGCCAAAATAAATTTTTATTTGAACTGAGTACAGACCTTAACGAAAAAGAATGTTACGTGAAATTTTGTTAAATAAATTTTTATAACCAGCTAGATCTTGAAAAAAAATTTAGACTTTTTGTGTTCCAAGATATAAATACTCACATATGAGTTAATTAAAATTTTCTTTTAAGAAAACAAAAAAAAAACAAATATTTTAAGTCACTTTTATAGAAGTTTAAAACTAAATGTACTAAGTACTAAGTGTTTGAGACTTAATTTTAGTCTATTTTATCTGAAATGTGGCATTGTCACAATGGCTCAAATATGTCTAATTATTTATGAAAATAGATAGTATTAAATTGTGTGCAGCTTATGAACCTACAAAATAGCTAGATCTAAATTGGTAACACTAATTGAAGTCGAGTTATGTTTGGACGTTGTCGTACAATGCACAGTACGTTCAAATGGTTCAAGCAAACTCCAGGCAATGTAGCAGCCCTCCTCCCGCCCATAAAAAAAAATTTTTCGCTGAAGGGCTTAACTGATTTTAAACATAAGACGCTGTAAGTTTCCATAGCATAAACCCAAATATATTATTTTCCAATTTTGACAAACAAAATAAAAGTCCGGAAAATATTATGGAATTTTTTTTTTAAGTTTTCGTCTTATTTGACTTTTTTTCTCCATTTAATTCAACATAAAATTAACGCATTATTTCTATATAAAGAAATGCACTTAAAATAATTGCACCTGATTCACAAACCTTTTTCCCAAGAGAAGTACCAAAGCAAAATTTGACTCACCGAAACTGTAAATAGAAAGAAAGAAAAAACAATGAGAATTTAATCATTAAAATTGCTCATACTTAAAGTAATCTCTAAGTGTAAAGGGAAATGCCTTAGTTTATAGTAATCGCTTGCCAATTCCAAGTTTGAACAATTTAAAAATGTTATAACTATTTAAATGACAATTTATCAGTTCAAAATGTTTAATCACCAAACATTTATCAGAGCTGAACATGTTCAGAGATATTTTATGTCAATTAAACGTTTATTTCTAATTAAATTAGCATATCCCGTTTCTTGGATTTAGCTAATTTTTTATAAAACAACACATGTTAAAGTTAATGAACAAAGCATTCTATCTAATTGTGTTTATCTCAAAGATTAATAAAAAACTGATATTGAATTTCCTGTATGTAAACATTGATCAGCTGATAAGCTTAGGCTAGATCAAGAAACCTTAGAAATAATTACACACACACACATCATTTGTTTACTATACCCGTACTTAGAATTATCAGACGACTGTGACGCACTTGAATGACACTAAAATTTATTCCTCCAAACACAAAGCTAATTTTAACAAACAGAGAAAAAATAGCAAACAGCAGCAGCACCATTTGTAGATCATAAATTTGTGCTTGACAACTGATTATTATTATTATTATAATTTGAGTAGAAATTTGCATGCGGGAGAGCACCTGTACGCTCTCATTCGATGTGGGGGAATTTCTCAATTCATATCACAAAGATTCATTCACCGCTTCATTGGAATCATAAAATTTGTCATCAAATTTTAAGCGGAAGCTTGAAAGATTTCCGAACGTATCTTTAATGACGTAGGAAAACAGCAATCACCTAACAGTTGTTTGTTTTGTGTTTTTTTTTTTTTTGGATTTGCTGATAAGGCTTTAGCATTTTTATTTGTTGGTAGATCGCTTTTTCTTGTCTATCATAATTGCTGTACATAAAATTTCTATATATGTTTGAATGTTTGTTTTTTTTTTTATTGCCACAACTTTGGCACTGAACTGTTTCAGTTGTAGATAACTGTGTTTTTTTTTTGTGTTCAATTAAGGGGCGCGATTTAGTCATTGAATTATGGTTAATCATAAGCGTTGTTGAAATTTTAAGAGGGAAATACTTGAAGTTCAAGTGGGTTTCATTAATTATTCCGGCAAATCTTCTTAGAGTTTCGTCATGATTTCAAGTGTTGGATAATCAAGCGATGAGAACGATATTAACGCTGCTTGAAAACGCATACGATACGACTTTGGGTAGTTGTAATTGCGAAAATATTTAGAAATAACTAGATTTTGGGAGATCATTTCATATGTTATTTATTTATATTTCGAATTTAAATTCGTTTGGATGGAAAATAAAGTGTTTCTTATATATATTTTTCAGTAAATGTTCACCCTCATTGGTGTAGAATTTTTTAAAGTCGCTCACTTTCACCACAAATGAAAGGCAGCGCCTTAATGTTGTCAGTCAGGACTAGAGATGGGAACGAGATGGAATTCCCGCGGGAATCCCACGGGTTCCACAAATCCCGAATTTAAATGTTGGCAGATAAGAAATATTTTTAAATTTTTGGGAATTTACAAAATTTAAAAATTCAAAATATCATTCTGAAAATAAGTCCTTTAAGGTTCGGGATTTTGGATTGTCGGAAAAAATCGGGATTCCTTCTTGACCGCCAGAGTGCGCTTCTATCGTAAAAAAAGTTATGATTATAGTCCATACATATTTAGGCAAACATGTCAATTTTCAGCGCGATGAAACCTTTAGATTTGTTTTGACAGCTGATTGTTGTTTACGTGTTTGGCATCATGTTAAGTATGGAAAAAAACCATTTTCATTCTCTCATAAAGCATTATTTTTGAGAGGCAAAACAGAATTGGATAAATATAATATATACACTGTGAAATATTGGTTTCAGGAGTATTTTGAAGACCTTTCAGAACATTTTTTTTGGGACGGGATCAAAAAGTTCGAAAAACGCTGGAATAAGTGTATCGACCTTAACAATAATATTCGAATAAAAGAAAAATCTAATTTCTAAACAAAAAACACTGAAAAACGACTAGGGTATATGAAATAGGTTGTCCAAGAAGGTCTTAATGGCTCTATTTTTTTCTGCTTAGAAATAAAAGAGTATAAGTTGATATTTCAATATAGCTGAGGTGTATTTGGAAAAAGTTTTTTTGCTGGACTTACTTATTTTTAATCTTTAAAAAGATTTTTAAAAAACCAGACGATAAACTCTACTGAGCGAAAAACACATTTTGAGATTTGATAGTTTAGTGATCGGCAATTTGAAATCAAAATTTTGAAATTCTGAATGTTAAATTCCATATGGTGAATGCTTTTTGGAATAGTGGTTGGACCTTGCTTCTCGCTTGCAAAGCCATTCGATTATGCTCATCTTGGGATATTTTTTACTGTAATCCTTAAATTTGTAATCAATCCAATTTGAATGGACTTTTTGAAAGTGCTTGATACTTGGCTTAAAATTACTTCCTAAAGGTATTTGGAGCTGTAAAACTCAAAGAAAAATTTAAAAACTACAATATAAAAGATATAAAGTCATCGAACTATGCTTGAAGTTGGTACCTGTTTTAAAAGTGCTTGAATTTTACTTAAGTACTCTGAACTATAGGTATTTCCGGCTATTGAAATTTGTTCGCTAAACTTGATAGTTGAGGTTACACTTGGTATTCCAATTAAGAAAGACTTAAGAAGACAGCTAATATAATTATTAGTGCTGACTAGAGATGTGCGCGGGACAGACTTCCCACAGGAATCCAGAATTTTTCCGACAATCCAAAATCCCGAACCTTAAAAGACTTATTTTCAGAATGATATTTTGAATTTTTAAATTTAGTAAATTCCCAAAAATTTTAAAATATTTATTACCTGCCAACATTTAAATTCGGGATTTGCGGAACCCGTGGGATTCCCGCTGGAATTCCATCTCGTTCCCATCTCTAGTCCTGACTGGCAGGCTGATTTTATACCCAACATTAAAGCGCTGCCTTTCATTTGTGGTGAAAGTGCGCGACTTTTAAAAATTCTACACCAAAAAGTAGAGTACAGTCAAGACAATGTCCGTCTCGCTCTAACCACAGTGTTTTCCTATATGTGTTATAAGCCCTTAGCAACATTTCGAACTCGCTAGCAACATTTCAAAAGTATCTGCATTCGTACTATCGCTTAACAGCGCCCAAAATTGAGAGGCAGTGCAAATTTTAGCTCTAATTCTTATTGCTCCATGACCAAGCAAATGAATAAAACAAAAGGGTCGCCGAATCTCCTAACGAAGAAAAATACAAATTGATATTAAAATCAGGGAATCAATCCGTACCGATTTCGGGTACCTACCAAAACTTGATTGTTTATTTCGGTATTCGTTTCCGTATTGGTACCTCAGGTTTTTCAGTATACCGTTAGGTACCGCTATGTACCGTTAAAATTTCAAAATCAAAGATTTTATCCCGCAAAATAAAACTTTTCAGGTAGAAATAGGCTCTAGAGAGCTCCGGGTCACAAAGACGACTTAAAATGCTTCCATAGGTAGAACAGAAAATATTTCAAAATCCTTGGAACGTCACGAGATGAATCGTAATAATCTACGAAATTACAACATTTTCATATCATTTTCTACAGAATCTTTAAAGGTTCGAGTTGAATACATTATTACGAAATTAAAACATTTTTATATAATTTTATACAGAATTTTAAAGGTTTTAAGCTTACTTGTGTAACTGCAAGACCAAGAATAACTTAAAATATTTAACTTTAAAATAAACACGGTGCGCTATTTCGTGACGTTTCAAGGATTTTGAAATATTTTCTGTTCTGCCTATATCAATTTGTATTTTTCTTCGTTAGGAGATGCAGCGACCCTTTTGTTTTATTCATTTGCTTGGATATGGAGCAATAAGAATTAGAGATAAAATTTGCACTGCCTCTCAATTTTGGGCGCTGTTAAGCGATAGTACGCAATTTTGAAATGTTGCCAGCGAGTTCGAAATGTTGCTAAGGGCTTATAACACATACAGGAAAACACTGTGGTTAGAGCGAGACGGACATTGTCTTGAGTGTACTCAAAGAGCGACAATAACAAAGAACAGCTGATTAATTTCTTTTTTAAATGGTGGCGACCACCGAGCAATCGTTGAGTCTATTATTCATGGTCTGTGGCTTGGTCACTGAGACACGGTGCGACTCACAGACGCCACGATTGGTTGAGTTTAGCTATACCGCTTAATGTATTTTATTGCTTTTGGCACCGAATAACGTCCTAAAATGGACCAACTTGAATTTTTTGTTTTATTTGTATAAATTAATTTTCTTCAAAGTATAATTAAAAAATATGTTATCTAAATGATGTTCTTTTTGTACATTTCTCTTGGCAGTATTCTTGCGGCTTCATTGCCACATTATATGCAAAAAAAAAAAAGTTCGGACCCCTCGAGATTTACCCCGGGGGTCATCTAACGGCACTTTCGTTGCTGTTTATTTATTCAGTCAAAATATATAAAAACTATAGAAAAAAACAAAATTTACTCCACTTCTTCTTAAACCGAGGCCAACAACTTTTGGCGCACTTCATAAAAAAAAAACGCCAAACAACTCTGACGAAAAACTACAAAATAAATACTTATGTATAATAATGGCCGAAGCAGTTTTAAGTCCGTTAGGAGTGCTCAAGTTGGAGTTCGAGAGGGGCCAATGTGGGTTAAGAAATGGCCGACAAACTCATATGCAAATTAAAACTTGTCCGAAATATAAGCAAATCACACCTAAGGGCATGATCATTATCATCATCATCATTTCTAACAAATTGTGCCAATGTGAGTACTGTGTGCGGGAGTGAATTAGAATTTCAAAGCAGCAAAGAATAATTTGATTAAAAACATTTGCATAAAATAATGCGAGTTCTGTCAGTTGTTGATAAATATTTATCAAGGATTTTACTGATTGTTGTGCAAATCTTTTTTATATTTTATGAGGGGATGTTGTTGCAGCGCCTTTTCGCTGAACTGGACTAATAGTTTTTTTTTAATAATCACTTAAAAAACATTTGTCATAAATTTCCGTACAGCTTTATTTTTATTTTTATAAAGCAACAGTTGTTGTTGTTCCATACTTAATAATTTTACACATTTCTGTTAATCTGTTTAATCAATTCAGCTGATATTGTTTATACAAATAGCTGTACCTGGAGTGCAATGACTCTATATGTAGTTAATTATTGTTTAATTACATTTATATTATATCACAAAATATATACAATGAGTGTTTAAACTCTCGCTTTATTTTGTTTATAAACCAACAGCTGTGATTAGACAGAGAGTGAGATAAGGTGGCACAGGTAAAGATTATACAAATTATGAGTCTACAGCTCTTTGATCTTGGCATATGTATTTGGAAACCATTAAAATCCCTCCACTACCACAACAAACAAAAAAAATCTATTTTCCTTGAACAATACATATGCTTAATTGATTTTGTATTCTAATTTTGTGTGTGTTTTGTTTTTTTTTTGTATTCTCTATTTTGCTTTTCTCAAAGTCAACATATTTAAAGAACAATCATGAAAGGAGAGGGTGAAACTTTTTTTGGTCAAGCAAACCAATTTATAATCGCTTCGATAGCCAAATGGCTAATGAGTTTGCGAAATTGACTAAATGTAGATTTAAATCTACCAGAAAACAACATCTACAAAAAAAAACTGCAGTGAAATTTAACGCTAAAGCTGATGTATCTGAGAGATACTTTTTTTTTTGTTGCTTGATATATACCCGTAGGGTGGGCTAATCAACGCTTAGTTTGTCTTGTCCAAATGTCTAAAGCTTTTAGACATTGTTATTAATCTTTTTGAATGCAGTCAATTTGCCACACGTTTTGTTGTCTTGGATTAGCTTTCCATTTCAATTCGAATTTTGAAATTGAGTTCTTCTTTAAAAGCTACAAGCGAGGGTAGTGCCAGAAGTAGCTAATCTAACATAGAAAATATACAAAATTTGGGAAAGTAGAGAGCATTATTTACTTCTGGTTGAGGTCTTTACAGGACACTGCGTTCTCGGTAAATGTAAAGAACAGAATCAATAAAGAAAAAAAAAATTCCCCAACCATTATAAATTTGTACGAGGATATCGAGATGCAAGCTGATTTTTTTTGCCCATTTTCTTGGTGCGCTTTTACGACTAATTGATAGATAGAAGTGTATTCAAAAGTTGCTTAGAGCTATGCTGGATCAAATATGAGTGGAAAAAGTGCCTCTAATACTTAAGCCGTTATTTTTCTTGTCTGAGTTCTCATATGATTTGCCTGATAAATACCTCAGGTAGCTGGGAGTTGCGTGTCAAAATACTTATATAAATCTCAGATAGAATACTACACATATTTCACACAAATTTGAAGTTTTAAGACTGACTTTTACACTATCAGATACTACGCTTATGCACAAATAAAAAATCATGATTTTTGATAAATGTAGTAAGAGTATATGGGAACTCAAACTAGTAAAATAACAATTTTGATAATTATAATGTTAATTTGTAGACCCTTATTTCCAAATAAATTCTTTAATCGCCTACGACCTAAATAATTTTTAGTCCATTTATACAAGAATCATGACAAAATGTCTTCGAAATTCGTCTCTTTAATTTTGCATAAGTCAAAACTATTTTGGAATTGTCGGGGATTGTCGTTGGTCTGGGTTCTGCTTATATTTTTTACAGTTCTTACCGTTCCACCTATCCCGAAGCTTTTCAAAAATCTCATTACACCAATGCACCATCGCATACGCTTGTTGTCACACTTCTAGCATGCTACTTATATTGTACTGTATGGTGGTTGACTTTCAGGCACTTTTAACTAGAAGTGGAAAACTATCGATGGCACTATCGATGGTTGGGAGCTATAGAGGCGCCATCGATAATAGCCCTCTACTATCGATAGTTTTAGATAATTTATTTGCAAGCTTTACAAATCACTAAATGGGTAGCTCTTAAATAAGATACAAATAATTGCACTTAAAAACGTTATTTACCAAATGATGAGTTTAGATCAGAGTTAATTAGTCAAATTAATCTTAGTGTTTAATTTAAATAGACTCGTAACTTAAATCCCTAATCTCTAAAACGTTGTACTACTAACTATGCTTTGCATGCATGAGCCGTTTCGTGTCCTTTGTGCGGATTACAATAAACTCTACCGAGTAATTCGCTAAGAAGAAACTCTTCCTTTAATGTATTGTATATAGCCGGTAGTTTGCCTTAGTTTAGTGTTTTCCTACGCGCTTTTTTGTGTCACACTGAGCACCACGGTCGGTTCGGCGGGAGGTGGGCTGATTTTTGCCTGGGGTTCGCGCATAACAACCTTCGGCTTGGTGTCGCTTGGGCCACGTGAAGGTTTAAAAAATACTATTTCCAGAATTATTTGAAAGCAAGCATCAGAGTTTCTAAAAAATTATGTGATACATATATCTAATCGGAACCCACAACCCAATATTAATGCCAAAGTTGAAACCAAAAGTGACGAAAACTATTTTGAAGTTCGTTTATTAATAAATTATTTAAAATTTTTGAATTTTTAAGCATTAGCGTTTTAGTCACCATAATATCGAAAACTATCGTGGATTATCGATGGTTTTCAAAAAATTTCGTTGACTATCGATGGTGCTGACTATCGATAGTTCTCCACCTCTACTTTTAACTATTTGAAATACATTTTTTTTTTTTTAAATTTTATTAATTTAAAATTAAAATTATAAGCTATCATTTTGTTCTTATTTTGAGTTCAATTTCGTGCATTCTTTGAGCGTGCTCGAGCTCAGCCAATCCAGAACAAAAATATAGTCCAAATACAAGACAACTTACTAAAAATTATAAAGTTGACAATATACCTCAATTCAAAACATAAAAGCAAATGTATTACAATCCGTAAGCTTTTAAGGAAAATCGATTTTGACGACAAATTTCTAGATTCTAAACGATTTCGTGTATACATCTTAAGATAGTGGTTAATCTTTGATCTTGCACTAATGTACATACATTAACTTTATTTTGTAAATTAGGATAATTTCAGATGGATTTGGACTTTAGGTATTGTGGTACGGTCACACCGGCAGGGTTAGTAAGGCATTAATCATAGGTTGTCAGCTCGGGTACACACAGCTGTTTTTTCTTTTGATTATTAAGCGACAATTGTAATAAAAAATGTCGAACGACGAAAATAGAAAAAGAATCAAGCATTTTACGTAGAAAGAGGAGCTGATTCTTTTAGATACTTTTGTGGATAATAAGGATGTGTTGGAGAACAAATATTCGGACAGAATAAGTATCTCTGGATCAAATTGCCCGAAAAATTCTGTGAAACGACAGGCATTTGGCGCAAATGACAGGTTTTCTCATGGAAACGCAAGTCCAAGTCAGAACTGGCGAAGTGGAGGGCGCACAAATTTAAATATCAAGGACAATTACAATGATTTTTCGCTGTCCCTCGGCATTATAAAAGTCTTAAAAATCTAAGATGAGATTTAAAGTTTATTCTATTAGATGTCGCTCCGAGGCATTGTAAATTCTTTCTGAGAATGGGTCAAAATCAATGAAAAAGGAAAGCAATTTTCCTAATCTGTAAGTTTTATATAGTCCGATCTGAACTTCAGAAAACATATTGTATCAATCCTTAAGATTTCTTAAAAAACTTGAGCAAAATACCAGAAAATTCACCAACAGCTCGAACATATCGTATTATTCAGAATCAACATTTTACAGGAGTTAGATTTCCTATTAATTATCTCAAATTTTTGTGGTAATAGCGCTTCTAAATTTAAACTGGTTATGGTATATTAAGTTACTTCAATTAGGTTTTAGGTTTTAGAACATATGAAAATTTCGCGTATTGGGTTGTATTTGTGCCCGTTGTAAGTATTAAGAAAAATATTATATTTTTAAAATAGCGACTTGTATGGATATGTGGAGCCAAAATGATGGTGTTTGTTTCAAGTACAGGTTCGAAAAGTCACTAATTTAGAAGGTTAGGTTGATAATCCGGCTCGAGAGACCAAAAAAAACAACACCAATTTGCTTCAGATTCGAACCAATTGAAAGGCTTGTTAAGTTTTTAAGAATCGATGGAAAAACTTGGTAAAATTTTTCCAAATACTCGATTTAAACGAATGCTCACAGCTGTTTTGGTATTCTGGTGTGTACTTGCGGTACTTATCCAGCTCACAATCATTCCGAAGTTCAAATTGTGAGTTTGCGAATAACAGTACTTTTTTAATCTGCCAGCTTTCTCATTTATGGATATGAATGGCACTTAAGACCCTCATCAACTTCTTATCATTTTGCACTCAAATACATTTTTCCTCAATTTTCTTACAGTCGCTCCCAACTTCAGTTGAGAAGGACAAGATTATGGGAAGTCCTGCATGCGCGCACACACACAAGGAGGCTGCACAACTCTCTCGCTCTCACTGTTGCTTTGTGACAAAAAAAAACTCCGTTTTCGGAGTCTGTGCACATAGAAAACTCTCAGACCGCATTGTTGTTGTTGCTTTTATGCATGCTGCCGTTGGAATGGTGGGAGGCGGGGGGTAAATAAAAACACACTGACTATAACCATAACGTGTGTATACCTTCTTTTTTTGTGACAAAACCCAGACTCATATGTACCTTTTATTGCTGATTGGAGTATTGCACAACGGAATCACCTTTCTTTTTAATTATTATTATTTTTTAGTTAAAATTTTTTAGTAAATTATTTATTACTGTTAAACACTTGTAATACTAATTATTATGAATTTCTTTTAATTTTGTATAATTTTATTTTGATTCATTCAACAAAATTTGTGGCGCGTCTTCGCGTTTTGTGTTTGTTTTACCGTTTTGACAAAATTTCACTTTCAATTTTTTCCGCGTTAACCGTAAGCCGAATTTTAATTATTTTTTGAATAGAACCCAACACAGCGTCTGCAGTTGGTTCAGTAACAAAATATCAACACAAAATCTTTTGTGTGTATTTTTTTTTTTTTAATATTTTTGATGGGACAATTTGAAAGGAAACCAAACCGAGGGGAACGAAACTTCGTCGTCCGCTCCACACAACCGCACAACGCGAAAATATCTTTTGAACTGAACAGCAGCAGCTGCAAGCCAAATGAAAACCAGAAAGTAAACGCAAGCAACAACAACCACACGCTGCGTAGCAAACACACAAAGGCAAAACAGAGAGAGAGAGAGAGTGTGTGTATGCCAAGGCAAAGTAAAGAGAGGTGCCATGAAATGAAATATATTGAGAGTGAGCGAACTGTGTGAGTTTGTGGGTGTGCATGAGCGCCAAGCGGCGCTTGTTGTTGTTTTTGTGTTGGGTGGGGGGGTCTGCCAAAGCCAAAGCAAATACAGTGACGTCGTAGGGTTAAGATTTTTACAAGAGGGGCTTAACCTCCAAAGGCTGATTTGTAAGCGCTTATAATATTAAGAAGAGGGTATTTGTACTGGAACTTGATCAATTTTCATTATTCGCTTGATGAGCTGAATTGAAACTTACTTTACTTACTTTAGATACTTTTAGGGGTCATATAATATTGGAACATATTCATATATTCATATTCAATAAGAAATCAAACTGTTTGGCCGATTAAGCCATTTGGTTTTATTAAAAAAAAACTGTTTTATTTTTAACGAGAAGAGTTCAAAGCCCATAACTTCAACTGTTGTTCTGAAGTTTTAATAAACTTGGCATAAATTAAAAGTTCAATTTTGTCAGTTTTATTCTATAAATTCAAAATCCATTAAGAATCAAAATTTGAATGTTGAAAGTTACCATAAAATAAAATCTTTTCTAAATTTAAGTATTCTATTTTCCGACCGAATTGGTACCTAGAAAAATTGGCAGCTAAATTATATGCCATGAATCATCCGTTTTTATGAATAATTTCTCTCTTTTAGAATTACGAGAAAAGCATATAAAACTAATATATACCAAGATTGGTGACGATCAACGATGGAATAACAAATTAAAGTTTTTTCATCTAGAACTAGTTTTTTGTCTGATTTGGATTTCTATGACAGCTATATGTAATAGTCATCCGATTTTGATACGATTTTTTCTGGGTATTTATGTGGAAGCTTATGTTAAATTAATATATACCGAAATTGACGAATGGATATTTTAACAAATAGTTTTGACGCCGGATTACTAAATTATTGTTCTTTGAAAACTCTAAGCGAACATTGAGAAAATCTTTTTGTGTGAAACTTTGTTCAGTAGTTTTTAGAATAATATAAGTTTATTTTACAATTTACCAAATATAAACAATAATTTCTCTTTCTTTTATTAGCTTTTTACGTTACTGAAATTTCATTTGGCAATTTTTTAGTGAAGATAATTTTTCTTAAATTATTCAACGCAACAAAAAATCAATTTTAGTTATAGCTAACGTTTTGCGAAAAGAGTGGAATTGCTCAATGAGTTTTAGAGCTGTATATCGAAAAGAGAAAATGCACTGAAAAACCGTCTAAAACGTAAACTTGTACTTTCTAGCCCGATATATCGCTATTAGTTCTAGGGAAAGCTCAAACTCTTTAATTAAAATCATTTTGCATATTTACCTTTTCTAAATTGAGTAAGGAACAACTTTTAATTAACTTTTAACTTTTCATTTTTCTTTGAATCACGCAGAAATGAGTCATCCATTTTAGAAAATAAGAGGTAGAATAATAATAATAAATAATAAAATAAATAAAAAATAACATTTGATTTCAAGTTGAAAGGACTTAATAGTCAAAAAACGAACTTGAAATGAGAATTTTGTTCTCAGATTTGAAAATTCCGAACTTAGTCAGCTTTTGAAAGCGTTTGTACTTGAAGTTTAAGTACGGAATTCTTGATTTATTTTCTCAGTGTGCATTTGAACTTTATTTACCTCCATTAAGGTAGATCATCTTAATTTAAGTTTTACGTTGGAGAAAACCTTGATTAAGGCAATAAAAGGGACAGAAAAGCTCAACCGAAACTGTACCGATAAGATGTTTCAATTCCATTAGGTCTTTTGGTTCTTACAAAATTTAAAATCAAATACCAACTCTTCAAAAATCAATAAACCGGTTCCGGTTCAAAGTTTTAATTGGTTCTTTGCGGCCCACGGTTCAGGTTCGAGTTCCGGTATGATTTCCTAACTGGGAATGAAAAGTTTCGATCAAAAATGTTCAATAATTGTTTTATTTAGTCCCAAAATTATCATAGTTAAATACGTAGAGCAACTTCAATTTCATATGCAATGACCTTCATCTGTTAAAGTTCCCATAAAACCAATCTCTCCAAAAATTAGCCACTCGACCATAAGGCACACTTTCATCCACCCTTAGTCCATACATGGATTTTATTTACTCAAACCACAACACAGAAAAGCCCACATTAAATATACATTACCATTAAGTGCAATACAACAGATCGATCATGTTGCATGCGGCACAACAAACAACCCTCATGGGCTCACACCTAATGACAGCTCATTAAATTACCTCGAAGAAATAATGAGAAACATTTGAAAAACATTAAGACCCGCATTTGACCAAAGGCCAAGGAAAATTGCCAAATGGAATTGAAAAGTTCGCCCTCAAGCGAGAACAAACTAGGATACTGAAGATCATTGCCGCCAGCAGTCTGGCAACGCTTTAAGCGCCACTAAGCAAAGTCAGGACACAAAAGCAAAATGCAAAACAAATTTCTTTGCAACAGCACACGTGCGCTGCGCGCATTCACTCTCACATTGTGTTTGCCTGGAGAGTAAAACAAACAAAGACAAAAAACAATAGCAAAAGCAAAACTCCCGCTCTCCGAACTCTGCACCAGGAACTCAAAGCTCTGACTTGAATATTTTGAAATTAAAATACTAATTTCTCATTCTTGCGACAAGTTGACAACTTTTGTTGATAATGCCACAAAGACAACACTGAGGCAATACACTGCAGAGTCGTACTCTTATCAACGACACGAAAATTGTTTAAACCCGATTACAACTGGCAAAACAGCTGGGACCAACCCAAAGAAGAAAAACAAGCGACAAAACAAAAAAGAGGCCAAACCCAGACGACTGGCTATCGAAGTGATCGGCATGGAAATTAAATTGAGGGGGGACATGGGGGAATGGGGGGCAAGTGAGTGTGTGTTTGGAATATTTATCATATGCAATTGATGCTAAAACACTCGATGAAGGCATATGGTTAGATGGGATACGAAATGGTGTCGACATGTTCACAACGCCCCAGGCAGTTAAGATTCCTGAAGTTGAAGTATGAGAACGGAAGAAGAAAGTCCAAATTTTAATGCAACTTTAAATGCAGCATCAATCTAACAATTTGGCAATTGAATCTGGCATCTGGTGGCAAAGAAATTTCAAATATACCGTTTGAGGATTTCTTATAAGGCTGGGTTTGAATGTTTTTAAGGAATATCAACTATACTAAAAGAACTAGGACCAATTTGGTTTGTGGAACTATAAATCTAAACGGGGAACTCATCAGAAAAATTTCACTTGTCGTGTGTGGATAGACTTATAAAAATCTATTATGAAAAACTTAAGAAGAGTGTCTGGAAAATATGATCGAGCTCGATTGGTGGCTGATATCAATTCTAAAGGTTATTGTTTATTTATGTATGACTATGTTTATCATTGATTTTGTTTATTTAAGAAATTTTTCATACAATGATGTATGAAAGAGTTAACAAAGTTTGTTAACTTCATTCTCTATTTGCTGCGGATTGAATAAATAAGAAGCAAATCAAAATTAAGAACCATCAAAACATTACAATATAAAAACGAAAGCGTAAGTTGAAGTCGGCCCTGCTCGACTTCGATATACCCTTTACTCAGGGTAAGGTTGCCTAAATTGTGGGAGATATGAGGAATTTTTCAAATTGGGGGGCGGAAACTTTTCTATCGTTCATCTGATCGAAAAATTATGTATGGCGGAACGATAGGTAATGATGATTAAAATATACGTCTAGAAGGTTCGAACAATCTATTTTCAAAATTGTGGGAGATATACGGTTTTTTCATTTTGCGGGGGAGGGAGGGGGCGTGTCAAAAATTTGAAACAAACTTGATCTGCGTGCAGAAGATACAAGTCAACACTAAACACCTAGATCTCTTATAGTTCCTGAGATCTAGGTGTTCATACAGACGGACAGACAGACAGACAGACGGACATGTCTATATCGACTCGGCTAGTGATGCTGATCAAGAATATATATACTTTATGGGGTCGGAGATGCTTCCTTCTGCCTGTTACATACATTTGCACGAACTTAGTATACCCTTTTTACTCAACGAGTAACGGGTATAATTAATTAAGAATCCTTTTAGTGATTATTTATAACTTACTCTTAATTAATTGACAATTTGAGTTTACAGAATTGGCACCAATTAGCTTCATAAATAAAATGTTTGAAAGAATACATATCTTCTATGTTTTTTTTCTTCGAAAAAAATGTTGTTTTATAATCCATGAAATTGTGGCAGGGTGGATTCCAACGCTGTGGGACGGGTTACTGGGGATGCAGGTGGCGACTTCATAATTTATCCGTCTAGAAGAACCATAAAAATGTGACAGGTTGCTGGAGATAAAGGGGTTGCGGCTGCTCAAAAATATCTTTGGAAAAGAACGGGGATTCGAGGGTGATATAAAAACGTGGGTTTCTCTGTTCACTTTCTCTTTTAAATAGACAGGTCTACACAGAAAAAAAAATGATATGATTTAATATTTTTTATTTTTTATTTAATTTTTTGATATTTGATAAAATGTTAAATTTATATTTAATATTTTTTCTGTGTATCGTCGAAACCATTAATAACATAAAACTTATCAATTATGTTTAACCTAATTTGTGTCGATCTCGAAACACTGAAATGGAACATGAACAACCCACTAGATAATATTTCTAATCTCCAGGAAGAAACGCTTTCTCATCCAATAGACCAAATTTTTCTAATCTTTTTATTACCTTAGGTAAAAACGCGTTCTTTTCAAAAAAAAAAAAAGAAGGCTAACATCGGCTACGCCGATGTTTTAAATACCCTTGCAGTTTTCGAAAAGAGCTACCATTGATAACAAAAAAGTTTTTCTCACTAGAATTAGTTTTCAGACCGATCGTTCCTATGGCAGCTATATGCTATAGTCATCCGATTTCGATAAATTTTTCCAGAATTGTGTGGAAGTATATGAAACTAATATATACCATAATTGATGACGCTACGAGGGAAAACAAAAAAGTTTTTCCAACTAGAACTAGTTTTTGGACCGACCGTTTATATGGCAGCTATATGCTATAATCATCCGATTTTGATAAATTTTTCCAGAATTGTGTGGAAGCATATAAAATTCATATTTACCACGATTGGTGTTGCTACGATGGAAAACAAAAAAGTTTTTATCATTAGAACTAATTTTTGGACCGATCGTTCCTATGGCAGCTATATGATATAGTCATCCGATCCGGCCGATTCCGACAAATGTGCAGCGTATTTGTATTTAAACACTTTTTGCAAAGTTTGGTCAAGATAGCTTCAAAACTGAGGAAGGAGATAGCATAGAAACAGACGGACAGACGGACGGACGGACAGACGGAAATGAACTCAGCTCGTCATGCTGATCAAGAATATATATACTTTATGTGGTCGGTAATGCTTCCTTCACTGCGTTACAAACATCGTGACAATTTTAATATACTCTCTGCAAGGGTATAAAAAGACCATACTTATTTCATCTTGCACAACAAACTTTTTCTTATACTCAGGATGAACTGCTTTCGGACTTCGAACAAATTTAAAACGTTTCAAAAGTGGTTCCGAGACTTTTCTGAAAAATTATATGAAAAAGTAAGTATCAAATTTAATGTGTGGGTTGATAATAAAGAGTTACATATTTTTCAGTATCATAAAGGGTTCCCAACCTGTTAAGCCTTTTCATAATGTAGAAAAGGCCCTCATCTCTAGCAGCGGAAGGAAATAATCAAAGGAATTACAAAGACCTTTTTTTTGAAAATATGGCAATTACAAAATATTTTTTTTATTTTCCATCAGAGTTGAAAAATAGTTAAAAAATGGATAGTTTTTTAAAACCGATTTATTTGGAGAAAAAAATCAAACAGTAACTTTTTTATTTGTAATATTCACTTAACAAATACATCAATCAGTAGAAAAAAATTCGATTCGTTACCAAGTTTTCGAGATATTCTACCTGAAAGCGGACCAAATTACCTAAAAATTTGGATTTTTAAAACTAAAAATAGGTCAACAGGTTGTATCCTCTAAAATAAAAATCGGAATTAATTAAGGGTGGCATATTTGAAATCGTTGAACAATTTCCAATAAGTTGAGTTCATTCAAAATTTAAGCGCTCATGAAATTTTTGATTTTTGCAACCTACTTTGTTTTAAAATTATTTTAATTCTGTTATTTTTTTTTTTAAATTACGAAATTTGATGAATATGTAGTTTATTTTATATGCAGATATGCGAAATTACGGACGTTTCTTAATAATTTATAAGCTTTCAGGTAAAAATTAGTTCACTCGTTTCAGTTAAGGAGTTATTTAATCTACAATACTTCAAAAAATGTAAAAAAAAAAATTGTAATAACTTTTAAATCATTGAATGGTCATGTTTTTGAACTGTTTAATTCCCCTCTCCCTCCCCACCCAAAAATTCAAATTTTTTTTTAAATTTATATTTTGGAATTCAATCAGATACAACATAAGTTATTAAACAGTATTATCAGATTATGTAAGCAAGCTTTAATTGTAGAAAATAATTAAAATTTGTTATAAAGATAGATTTTAAAATTAATCTAGGAACTCTGAATCAAAATAATTAGGCAGCTCGGTCCGAAAAGAATCGAAGCTCTGGAGTAAAAGATTAATCAAATTCGTTTTAATTGAAACACGTAAATTCTTAAGTTTGTGACGAAGTCAATACATTTTACTATTCTTATTTCTTGACTCGGCAGCTTCTTTAGAGAGTTCTCCTATATCTGAATGAATTTTAATTTTGTGAACTGACGCTTCAAGGTAATACCATGTAGTTTCTTCAGCATTATCTAGGGCATTTTTTCTAAAGATCTCAACATTAATATCATAACCTGAAGACAAGGTTTGCAGTATTGAAACACACTTTCTAGAGTAAGCGTTATTGAAAAATTCCTTGCGGTATTTTCCCTATTAGAAGTCCCACTTCTGCCACATTTGGGATTGCCTATTATTAGGCAATAAATTTCACGACAAAGCTGTAAAAAATCAACAAGCCCGCCATACGTTTTTACAGATAACACAAAAAGAGGCAAAAGGTGGCAGCCGAATCAAATTTTTTTAGAATTATGAAACATTAACTAATTTTAAGAAAGAAGTCTCATTCCAGGGAACGGCGGGAAATACAACTTTAAGTCAGCTTAAATTTTACTATTAGCTAGATACAACACTGACAAATGCACTGGAAAAAATGAATTTTATAACAAAATCAAAACATGTTATAACATGAAATAAGCTTAGGCTGGGTTCACACTGTTCGACGCATGAGACATGACAATCAAGTAGTCCCTTAGTTTGTCTTGTTTTCATTGTGAGAAACTTGTCATTTGACATTCAAAATAATACAACGTGAAGACTTACTAGTTTATCTTGTCTCATGCGTCGAACAATGTGAACCCAGCCTTATACATATAGTTAATAGATCTCTTTTCAATATTAATTTTAACTCGCGGCAATATTAAATGGTTTTATATTTTAATTGAATTTTTTTAGTAAGAGCTTACTTTCATGCGTTTCAAACAGCAAAGTTTATATATACTCTTTCTTTGGAAGCTATTTGTAAAGGGTACGGTTGGAATAGAACAAAAACCACTTTACTGTTAAAATTTTTGTCTTTAAAATGATTGTAATGATACATAATAAGAAAATTTTCTAAGTTTGATTTTTTTATTTTTGGCCGACAAAAATAAATTGAAATTATTTTACTCAGATTTTCCTAATTTTAAGTAATATTGGTAATAAATCTTTATTTACCCTTGGTAAAACAAATAAAAATGCCGGTCAAGCCCAACTGTAATATACTCTGTACCTGTCATAAACTAATAAGAATAACTGTATATAACTAATAAATTTTAAGCGTGGGGCCACACTAATAATGAAAGTGCTGCCCATCACGGTTAGAGCCGCTGCTAAAATAATGATAAGTACTATTTATCTCTGGAAGGTCCGAACAAAATTGAGAAAGATATGATTTTTTTTTTTATATTGTGTGGGATTCAGGGGGCATGGCAAAAATCCAAAATAAACCTTATACATATGCCTGCAAACAGCTGCTCAAACTCTATGAGATCTGTGAGTTCATACGGACAGACAGATGGACATGGCTATATCGACTCGGCTGTTGATGCTGATCAAGAATATTTATATTGTTCCTTCAGTACAGAGTATAAAAAACGACCCAGCCCGTCTTCGATATACCCGTTACTCAGGGAAAGAAGTAATTCATTAACTTTATGTATGTCAATTGACAGAGCATTAACATTAATTTTAACATTAACTTAGCAGACTGAGAGCCAACCGTCCGACAGACGTTTGATTTTTCTCTATGTTCGCTTCCTTTTGCACTAAGTTAGAAAAACCTTTTAACTCTGCGAGTAGCGGGTATGTAAATTAAGACATTTTACCATTCACTCGAAGCTAAAAGCAATTAAGAATTGCAATTGCTAGCAAGCAAGCTGATTTTATATTAATCAATGTTGACCACATTTCCCCCATTTCCTTCATTATGCATCTCCATCGCCTTCTTAATACTTTTCTATGATAATTTTACAACTGAAAACCAGCTTAAAAAGCTGTCGCCCCATGAGGCCGGCCCCCACATCATCAACATCATGAAAATTGTTGGACATATCTTTGAGCGGCAACATTTACGACAGGAAGAAATCCATCAACACGATTCTTTTGGCCCCAACATTGTCTGCCTTTGGGCTACTTTCCAGCACAGAAAAGAAATGAAAAAAATTAAAAAAGAAAAAAAAAGCGCATGGAATAAAAGTTGCATTTAACACTCGCTTTCTTTGCAGAGTCATGTGGTAATGTCTGCTCCGGGCTGACCCTTAAGCATTAGTCCCTTCTCCCTCCACCTGTCGCTTAACCATTTTACACTGTCACGGGAAATTGTTTGTTTTAACATGCGCGGCGCGTTTAAAATTACATGATGAGCAGCATTTATCAAAAAGAAGAGAAGAAAAAAAATGGAAGGGGAGTACCAACTTCATCTGGCAGATCCTACGCAAGTTTTTCTGTTTGTTTTTGTTTTCCTGCGTGCGTTTTTCTTTTGATTACGATGTGTGTGTATATATATATATAGCTTGCTGACTGTCTGGGGTCGTGCCAAGGGGTCTTGATTCAATCGAACAAATGGAAGACTCCTCCCGTCTACTGGGCAATCAACTCGTTGTTGTCTGGCTCTGTGCACCATTCGACCTATGCTGATTTCTGGGAAAGAAATTATGATATTTTTTGGTCTGCATTTGGTTGATGAGTTGTTATATGATTTGTGAAACAATATTCTTCAGCCACCACCCACCGTTTCAGAGTTAAAATGAGCATTTAATTGAATCTGACCTGGCCATGTGTGTGCGTGTGTATGTGTGTGGGTGTGCCACTAATTGATCAGATGACATTTTGATTGGGAGCTTGTGCAAGAAGGAAATGGTAAATGATGAGGAAAATAGAGGGTTGACTGTAAAAGTTTGGCTAGTTAAAGAAAAATTATTTATTCACACACTCAGGGGTGCCCAAGCGTTACTTATGCCAGTGCAGACTACAAAAATAAAAAGCAGCCCTCTTAAAATTTCTTAAAATTTTATTTGTAATCCTTTTCAATTTTGTTGCTTTATAAATTCCTCTCACTTTTGCCCCAGCGTCATTAATTTTCCTTAGTTTTCTGATTCGCTTTCGCTTGGGTAAAAGTTTTTAAGAACCATCTGG
The DNA here is from genome assembly GCA_018904225.1 of Lordiphosa mommai. NCBI lineage: Eukaryota > Metazoa > Arthropoda > Insecta > Diptera > Drosophilidae > Lordiphosa > Lordiphosa mommai. Next base: position 477,353 of record JAEIFT010000012.1, on the reverse strand, counting down.
CCAACGGGGCGGCTGCTGGTGCATGCCTCATCCAAAAAATGTTGTTGTTTTGCATGTGCAGCGCCGCCTGCATTTTATAGTTTTCTCAAGTTGTTGAGCGAGAATATTTTATGATACGTATTCATTTGTTGTTTGTTTATGGCAATGTTGCAAACGCCACAAAAATTAAATTCACACTTCAACCTTTTAGTGTGTGCAGAAAGCGACCTGCAAACAGATTTCACTTATCTCGTCGACCTTTTTTACTTTTGAACCATTACATGAAAATTACGAAAAATAAATTAATATTAAGCAATTTTCCTGATTTTTTTTCGCATATTTTTTTTGTTTGTTTGGGGCGGTCGGGTCGTGTCGGGAAGGTCGGTGGGCTTGCTTGGTTGATCTCTTGATTGTGTAAGGTCTCTAGTATGAATATATCTGGGTCTCTCCCTCTCTTTGGCGAGCTCTCGTGTTCGTGCCTTCTGGACTGTAAACTACATCTAGGCAATGTGTGTGGAGGCCTCTAAATACATATATTTTTTCGAAGGTTTTAATTATGGCAATTGCATGGGATGTAGGTCAAGTGAAGGAAACCATTAAATGTAAATCTATTTTCATTAGTCAAGATCAGGAACGATTTTAAGGTCTTTAAGTTGCTTTGGAAATATATTTTGCAAGCATTTTCCAGAGAGTTATATATTGATTTTGGTATAAACGGAAGTTTTTGAACTGATCTACATTTTTTTAAGAATTACACACTTCACACTTAAAGTTAATCGATTTCGAAATATTTAGCTAAAATCTTTGAAAGAAGTTATTATACATAGAGTATAATTAGTGTGTGTATCTAACTGCCAGACGCAATTATCTTCGACCTTATAAAGTACATATATTCTTGATCAGTATCTGTCTGAACATAATCTCCTTATACTTGCTTTTTTCTTCCTTCTTTAATTTCTTCAATTGCAATTTGTAAAATCCTCATACCTCCCTCAATTTTATTGTTCAATTCTATTAACCATCTGGGGACATACATATATGCACATTAAGTAATTGAATTTAAATTTATAAATTTTTGCTTCTCCATCTTCCACAATTTTAAAGATAGATTGTTCGAACCCTCTAGACATATATTGTAATCATCATTATTTATTAGTCCAGCATACACCATTTTCCGATCTGATGAACGAAAGTCCAAGTATAAGCAAATCAAATAATTATGCTAGGTAGCACCGGTAACATCCGTGATGGGCAGCACTTACACAGTTTGTTTGGTCACTTTAAATTGATCAGTTATATACAAACTTTGGCAGGCGAATATCTTACTTGTTTTTTGGATTTTTTCACAAAATTTTGACTTAAAAAAACTACGAAATATCGAAAAACTTTAAAGTGTTTGATTTTCTTTTTTAATCGTATACTCAGAAAAAAAATCGTTTTAAAAATACCGAAATTAAGCACTTTCGTTGAAAAAAGTAGATTAATTCTGCCTTTTCGTGAACCATGAACAGTGGTATCATTTCACTTAATTCTTAAGCCCGCAGTTCGTTCTACAAGAACGTTCCGAAGATGTGTTAATAACATTAAAGGCCGATTTCTTATATTCAAAATAGCTGCTATGTGTCAGATAATCAAAAAATTTTACTCTGTTATTAGGAAATAAAAAATCGTCCCTAAGTGCTCAATTGGATATGATTGCAATTTTCCTAAGACCACTTTGGGATAATTTTAAGAATAGTTTAATATAAATTTGGAAACACTTCATAATAATTTTGCCAACATTTAGGTAACAATAAAGTAAAATTTTTTTGGAACATTTTGGGCTTATTTTAGGAACATTTTAATTCAATTTTGTGTTGTTTTTGGTCAATTTAAAAAGGTATTGCTCATTTTGGAGTGTTTCCCTAAAAAACTTTGCAACAGTTTTCTGTTAAGCTAATGTTAAAAAATTGTAATATTACAGACAAGGCTGCAAACCTGTAAAATTTTGGAAGAGGTTCGGTTTGGGGCTCGAATCGTGAGGAATCTTTGGGTTCGGTTTGCGGACCAGTTCCTGAAACCCCTGAACCCCAGGTTTTAGTTTGAACCTCGGTTCAGTTAGACAAAAATAAAAGTTTATAAATGTTTTATAATTTAAGTTTTAAGTTTAAATTCGAATCGGCTTGAAAATTTTGCAATTCGGTTGCAAAGAAATGACGCTCAGCTCATTCGGATTACGACTCTTTTCAATTTTGAGTAGATTTTTAGAGTAACCATCACATTCATAACCAGAGGTCGCCAAAATAAATGCTTAAATCAATACTGGGTTTTTGAAATAAACCTATTTCGAGCTCTTTTAAGATAAACATTCTGGTATTGAAAAATCTATTCGTGTGGAATCAACCTATTTCTTACATCAGTTGGAATATCTCGGATTGTTTCCTGTTTAGACATTGATTCTCTCTGAATCTGTTCATCTCTCTTAACATCTTAGTTTATAAAGAACAAAAATATCTGGAACAGGTTTTAAGACCTTATTAAAGTTCGAAAACATTGGTCGATACATATGTGCTCTCTTGGAAAATTCTAGAAAAAATCTTGATCGTCATTGACAGATTTTTATATAATAAATATTAATTTCATTCTACTGCAGTCAAAAACCTCATTCTTAATACTTTTATTAAAAATTTCATTCGTTTCGAAAAATTTCTTAACATTATGAACCAAACCTTTTATATTTTAATAAGTGGTCCAGTTCGGGTTCAGGTTTAAGGGATCAAAAATGTAAAACGTTAGGGAAATAGTCCGGTCTGGGAAAATCAAAAAACCCGAACCGAAAACCTGAAAACCGAGGTATTCGGTTCCGGACCGGTTTGCAGCCGATCAGGGGTTTAAAAAAAAACAAGTAAGAAAGTCGGTCAAGCCCGACTGTAATATACTCTGTAACTGTTTGTATATAACTAATAGCTTTAAAGTGTGGGGTCACACAATCTGTGCAAGTGCTGCCCATCACGATTACGGGCAAACAAACATCCCTAAAAGGTTCAAACAATCTGTCTTTAAAATTGAGGAAGATATTTGATTTTGTTCAAATTGTGGGGGTGGCAACTCTGCCATCGTTCATCTGATCGGAAAACAATGTATGGGGGCTCGATAAGTAATGACGAGTAGAATATATGTCTAGGAGATTCGATCAACCTAACTCCAAAATTGCGGGATATTTGAGGTGTTTTTTAAATTGCGGGGGTGGCAACTCTACTATCGTTCATCTGATCGGAAAACGATGTATGGGGCCTCGATAGGTAATGATGAGTAGAATATATGTCTAGAAGGTTCGAAAATTGCGGGATATTTGAGGTGTTTTTCAAATTGCGGGGGTGGCAACTCTACTATCGTTCATCTGATCGGAAAACGATGTATAGGGGCTGGACAGGTAATGATGAGTCGAATATATGTCTAGAAGGTTCCAATAACCTAACTCCAAAATTGTGGAAGATATTAAGTTTTTTTCAATTTGCGGGGGAGGCAGGGGGCGTGGCAAAAAAAAAAATAAACTTGATCTGCCTGCAAGCATAAGAAATATATGTTCCATACACCTCAAATCTCTATCTCTTACCATCTCTGAGATCTCAGCGTTCATACGGACAGACAGACGGACATGTCTATATCGACTCGGCTGTTGATGCTGATCAAGAATATATATACTTTATAGGGTCGGAGATGCTTCCTTCTGGCTGTTACATACATTTGCACAAACCCAATATACTCTTTGTACCTTCGGTACAGAGTATAAAAACAATTTGATCTTTCAGCTGGATCACACATTTTAACGATCGATAGCTTGTCAGAAGCCAAACTAATGTATTTATATAATATAAATAATAAATTAATAAATTTTATTCACTTTTAAGTTTTCGTGAGATTTTAAAGACAAAGTAATGCGAAATAAAAATTTCAAAAATTTCAGAATGAAGATTTGAGCTAAATTCCTCGAAGACGAATAACTAAAGGGATAAAGTTTCTTTGACTTATTTGAAAGCCTATTTTTAGGCCTATGTCGTGTATAAAATTTTCAAATCGTAAAAGAATTATAAAAGGAGGATGTAAAACCACAGACATTACACAATGGTCGAAATAAAAAAAGAAAAATTTGAAAATTCTTTAAAAATAATTGTCACGACAGAAAAATATTGAAAAAAATGTTTCGTGTATTGGAAAGCCATTACTATAAAAATTCTATCAGAAGCTAGAAAAGAAAAGTTAAAAGAAGGAGTCGGATGAGAGATTTGGTTATCTCGAATCAATCCAACAACGCCTTAAGCTGTATGTTTCACATAAAATTCATAAAAGCTTTTGAGGCAAATAAGAATACATTAATCTGCTTACTAAAAATTCCTTTCCTCGTAAAAAATTGTGCAGTGTTTGTCACCCATAGCCCTTGGGGGCCGAACACATTCGGCTATTCACACCGACAAGAGCTGAACGCAAGCCGAGGTTTATGCCAACAAATTTTAATTTTTTTCCAAGTTAAGGCCTAATTCCTTAAGGCATACAAACTTATGTAAGCCGTATGCTTCATATAATTAAGACAGCTTTTTAAAACCATTTCGCATTCATAGCTTTCCGAAAGTGATTCTATTTATATGAAGTATTGGAACGAAATAAATTTTTATGTCATCTGAAAGATGATTTTAATATAAAAGTTGTAGAAGCTTGAAGGCCTAAATATGAAGGCAAAATCGAAAGAAGTTGGACTATTTTTTTTTTAAACTAAGCTACAACTTAACTTTTGCCTGCCCAAATTCTTAACGATATCAAGAAAAATCTGAAAAATTAACAAAAAGCGATGAAAAATGTCGTGATTTTTAAGTCAAGGGTTTACATCCAAAATTATTTCTACAAAGGTCTGGTTCGCAGGTTTGTACCAATATTTACCCATGTTTAAGGTTTAGATATTTGAGGTGCAAGATTTTTGGGCTCAGGTTTTCTTTCGAACCTTGGATCGGCTCAAGTTTTTCTCAATTTAAATAGAAAATCAATTAATTTGTTAAAAATTAAAACAAAAATATTCCGAATATCTGTTTACTTTACTTTCATTTTAAATTTATAAGTAGAATGTCTTCGAGTATTTGTGGGTATTTGCTACTTTTCTATTATTTCTATCTATCTATCTTCATTTAAAGTTTTACCCAATATTGATCATTTTAAGTATTCTTATTTCGGGTTGAAGAATTTTAAAATTTTTCACTTTCCATTTTGATTACGAACTCAAATTTCGAAAAATCTCTGCCCAGCCCTTCTTTAGTCAAAATGTGGCAAGCAGCACTTGAACGCTTTGAATATGAATAGAAGTTGATTCAATATCATTTGCTTTATCCCCCCATCTTGTCAGCCTATCTCATTATCAACTCTTTCAAGCCAATTACAAAACAGTTCCTTTTTCCTCTTCCCACACACACATATTTAATACTCATACAAAATTTCTTATTTCGCTTAATTTGCAAGTTGCAACGAGACGTAAAAAATCATATCAAAACGGAGTCGACTAGACGATGACGATATCCCCCGCCGCCTCTGCCAGTGGCACACCCATATAAGTAGGTTCAACTTCAACTTGGTGTGTGGTAAAGCAAGATATTGAATTACTTAAAGATTGCAGTAGCTTTTCAAGCTTCCTTTCAAGTGGCGTCTGACTTTTTGACACATGGCAGAAAATTTGGATTTTTCTCACAGCAAATCAATTTTCAGAAGTTCTTTCTAGCTTCAGCAGTACTTTTGTATTTATGTATATAACATTGGGTGGTGCCTCAAGAAGAATCGAGTCTAATCTCCAACAATTTCATCTTTTGTTTACATTACACACACACCTCAGACACTTTTCATTGCCCTTTTTGATTTGAGTTGCTTTTTCTGTATTTGGTTTTTTTTTTTGTTTTTCTTGTGTAATTAAAAGTCTTGTCTGAGTTCGGATTCGATCGTTCCCTTGTTGCTGTAAGTTCTGTGTTGTGAAATAATTAATTTATGCGTACATTAACCGTTACTTGATAATTTAGCTGGTAGTCCTCCTTATCTGTCGTTTTGAAAGCCGATTAAGAGCCATCGTGTCTTGGCAACATTTCAAGTGTGAACTACTGCATCGGCTGCATGAAAGAATTCTCTGGGCTGTACCATAAGTAAGTACACACATACCCTGTTACATACATACATATTTTCTTTGTGATTAATTGTCAACATTGTGGTCTTCGGTCATCTTAAGCCACTATTCACATAGTCTGAGGGCGGCACAAATGTGCTTAAATGAAGATTTACGTTCAGCTGGAAGTGTTAAAGTGTGAGAAGGGCTCTTAGGAAACAGAAATGACTCATGCATGCGGATGAATATATTGGATATAATTTATTAAAGAAGGTTCGGTTTGGACTTTCGAATCCGTCGTTAAGCAAAGATTCAGAGTTTTTTTCAAAGTTTTTAACTAAAAACGATTAAACCTTTGTCGTCGTTTTTGGTGAACTTAAAATCGGCGTCCAATTTTTCTGAATTGTCAAATAGTCACTAGGTCTTCGATACTTTATAGAAACATGTCGTTTTTTTTTCAATAAAATTCAAAGATGAATTTGATATTTAAAGAATAAACATTAATCGTTTATATAATGACCGTTTTAATTGACCACCTGTGAACATTTTTTGAGCAGCTTTAGAATTCTCCCCGTGCATCTTGTCCTCATCGGTACAAACTAGACCAAGTGCTATTGACAGCCTCATCAGAATCGAATGTTTTAGTATTTAAATAATTTTAATGAATACGAAACAAGTTAAAATGTTAAGGTGCAACGTCGTGGCTATACGTTGGATGTGCCATCACTTCCCAATTCATCATTTTTGACAATTGATCATGTACGCTTTCGAGTATTGTCATATTTAAAAAGTACACTCTTGCTATTTTCTTATCCAGAATACTTTTCTTGGTATTTTTTTTTAATTCGAATAATTGTCGAATGTACATATCCGAATTGATGGTATCATGCCGTGGCAGATATGATTATTTGAAAATTCCAAGTCGCATTATCTTGAGAACTATGGACGGTGGGGAAAACAATTTTAGGTATTCTCATCTATATATGGGGCATTCTTTCTCCAACGTCCCAGTCAAAAAATGAAAATTTTTGGATTGGCTTTATACTTTGGTGAATTGTTATCTTATATAAAGGTAATATCCCAAAATATTAACTCATTAAAAAATAAATTGTAGAAATTGGGGGTGGAAGTTTTGATTTATTTAAGTGACATTGGTAAAAAAAAACTTAAAACATGACAAAACTTTATCGATTTAAAATTGTGAATATGTCATTTTAAAGCATTTTTCATGTACTTTTGAAAATTTCAAAAATAACACAAATAAAAAAAACATTTTAATTCACCCCTATTTTCCAAAATTAACCGATATTTTTCAATTTTGTCCCAAATGGGAATTTAAAAAAATTTTTTGTGGCAGCTGGTTTTGTACATTTGTCAGTGTGACCGTATGTGCGCAGACATAAAAATACCTACCAAGCAAAACAAAGTACATGGTTATCAAATCCATGAGGATGAAGTAAATGGCTACGAAATCCATCTAGGTGTTTTTCGTGTATATGAGAAAAGCAAATTCAGCAAATCCACCTAGATTTGCAAAAAAGGCAACATGAGAAACCGGCCCTAAGAATAGAAACAGTACACACACAATATATAAAGGAGGCTTTGGATAACCATACAGCTGTTAGGGAAGGTTCCCACTAGAGGTGCGCGCGTGACGTGATTTTACCGTGTCACGGTGTGTCACGTCGTGATCGTGAGTAAACTCAGTCTTTTGTGCGTGTGCATCCGTGATCAGTGCGTGATTCGTGCTTGTTAAAGTTTTACTTCGTGAATATAAGTTATGCATTATTCACGAATTTTTTTTTTATTTGCTTTTGATTTTGTGAATCCGCTGCTTGATACATACAGAGGGCGCAGTGTGGCCATGCAAGATCGACATGCAAAAACGGGGGTGGCCCAGTCCCGGCCAAGTCATAGCTACCAGTAGACGAGTAGACGAGCGCATTCGTGTTTTTCACACAGACGCGAACCAAAGTCATGGCTGGGTGAATGGGTGAGCACAGAAAACTTGATTTTACGAGTCGGCTGTCGACTGCAGCACTCATCCACCCAATCATAATATTCTGTCCTCTCCATTTGGGCGGCCCTGATCGGCCACACACATACATACAAACGTTGACTCTCACTTTCGCGCTTCTAGCAAAAACCGCCACAAATACGGACAAATTTCTGCATGTTTCATGGCCACACTGATAAGTATACCAATAGAAAATAAGTTAGCAACATTTAAGGTATTGGAATGGAGTTACATGACATTTATATGACAAACTGGTACGGGCACACTGAAAATAAATGCAAAAAACTGGCTACGTCTGATTCCAAGAATTAAGCATTTCGTTTGAGTTTACCAACTGCAGCAAATCTGATTTAAATTTAAACTGTGAGTAAAAAACGAAATAAAAATAAACATTATCAATGGAAATCAAAGATATAAGTCGGTGAAACCACAAAACAAAAGAAGTGATGCACGAAAAAAATGTTCAATTTTGGAAATTTGTGGCAATTGTTGAAAATAAGTTTTGGCATGATCTTAGTGTAGCACAGATGGGTTGTTGCGACACAAGGAGCAAGTGAAGTCGGAATTATACAAGCACAATATAATAAGCTTCCAATTAAAAAGTTGGGTGAAAAAGTTAAGAAGAATATTGCCTTAAAGCAGCTGCAATTATTGCCTAAAATATGCGGCCGGTGTGTGTTACAGATATATACACAGAAAAAAAAATGCCGGGTTATTTTTAAGCCGAAAAAGCTTGATTTAATCCCGACGGAAGGATTGAAATTTTAAGCCCGTTTAGGATTGATTATCCGTAATTGATCCCGTTTGGGATTGTTTTTAATCCGATTCGGGCTTAAATGTCGAGTGAGAGAGCGAACAAGCTGAGAGCAACAGCAAATTCGCTCTCTTGGCTTCTCTCTTTTGTCGTCTGTAGCAAACGCTCTTGTATGTCATTGGGTGCCTAGTCTGGCAAGCGCGCTGTGGTAGAGTGCGCTGAGACGCAGACGTTCTTCAGTCCCGAGGTCCCGAGTTCGATTCCCAGACAAGGCAAGTTAAAGTAAGTTCTTATTAATTTATTTATATATGTTTCTTCAAATTAAAGAAGTCTTAAGTGAATCCAAATATACAATTTTTAAATATATATGCAAATTTATAAGAAAAAAAAAAATCTCTTTCGGGCGTTCTAAATTTTTTGAACTTTTATCGGGCGACTATCCCGACTAGGGCTCAGTTTAGGCCATTCCGGGATCAACCCATTATTGAGCCCGTTTGGTGTTGAGTTGAGCCCGAATGGCACAGTTTTTTTTTTCTGTGTTAATAATTGCGTTACATTTTTATCGTGCGTGATCATTCGTGACATCTCGTAAATCGTGAGTGAATCGTGCGTGACGCGAATTGCTGAAAAAATTCCGTGCGTGAATCGTGCGTCAAGATATTTTTATTTCGTGAATCGTGCGTTAGGTGATGAAAAAATCGCTCACGCGCGCACCTCTAGTTCCCACCTTCTTCATCAGTGGTTTTCTGCCTGACGAACTAAAGACAAGCAACCGCCTCCTCATGACAGGAATGACATAACTGGGTGGGAAAAATTGTTAAAATTGTTAAAAGAAATTTTTTTTATTTACTTTAAAATTGATTTTATCGCTAATTTTGACTTTGATAAGTAAGCTTCCAGAAGGCGTAGAACCATTTCAAACACTTATTTCATAGGGTGAACAATTATCTATTACTACGATATTATCATGATTTTTTGCCCCTCAAAGTATACAAACCTTATTTTCTTTAAGAATTGTCTATTTAATCGAGATAATTTATAGTCAGTTATGGCGGCATCAAACATAATACACTTGTACATTCACTCAGATTGTCGGTCCAGTTAAAGTTAAACAAAAATACTTAGTGTTAAAACTAATAAAAACTAAATAGATTTCTTAATTATAAATATTCATAAAAAATTGCATACTTAAATGGGCAAAAATCCTGATTTTTTATTTGTGCATAACCGTAGTATATCATATGCCATTAAAAAGATCTGATTTTTGCAACAAAAAAAACTCAAATCTCCCAGGGCAAGGTCTATGGGCTCCTCTGACATTACGACATAGTATTTAATCCCTTAAATCCTAATTATCTCAAGTCTCACCAATATTGTCTAAATCTGATATTTATCAGAAGAATTTCAAAATGTGACTGACAAAATTCGGCTTATGGTCAATACTATTAATCTTTGGTTTTCATCGATGACTATTTAAGCCCTTTGAGTTTTTCCACTTTGAGGAGTTTTTACGCAGAACTACGAGAATATTCTTATTTTGGTAATCTTTTCAACATGTTATTAAACTAAAGATATTATTTGAATTTTGAGACAACTCTCTGAAAGTCTTGCACAATATAAGTGAAAGAAAAAGGCCCGGAAAATTAGCAATCCAAAAGCTGGAAGCTGGTGCCAAATAGTCAACAATTGTAAATAAATTCCAAGCAAATGACTGACCACATAAATTTCGATGCATTTAAGGAGCTTTTGTATATCAATTGCAGTACCAAATGGAAAATTACTTTTGCTGGAATTTGGAAATTAAATTCAAAGTGTTCTAAATATTTAAAAATAACTTTTCGTTAGTTTTTCACCTTTTGGTAAAACAACCTTGAACTTTGTGGTTCTTTCAAAGACGAATGGGTGACGCCAACTAGCACCGCAATCTCTTAATGAAGCACATTAATTTTAATGCAGAGTCATTTGCAGGCTAGCTCCGGGGGGGACGTGGTTTCTAATGTAAAGAAAACGAGGCACTCAGAGGATGAACATGTAAATATGCGAAAGTGTCTTTCACGGGTGTGTGAGTGTGTGTGTGTGTGTATGTGCAAATGTCAGACACTCAATCGCAGGGCAAATGATATGAAGATGTGAAATGTGGTATAATGAATAGAATTAATTATTAATGAAGCAAAGTTCGCGATAGATGAGCGAGGCAAGTCTTAATTACTTTAATGGAAATGATGGGGAAACAAGTGCACGAGCTTCAAATAATTAACCACTACCAAATTGAAGTAGAATTGGTTCATATTTTAAATTACATAACATGGAAAGTATACAATTATTTTGTTTAATAGCACATTTGCTTTAATCAATGTATTAAGAGTCTAATTTTTCCACAATTATGGACCGTTTTCTCATTTTCATATTTTAGAGCATTTTTCAATTTATATTCGTTTCAATCTGACTTTATTTGCATAAATATAAAAAACGGTATTTATTTCCATTATTTTATATTAATGGTACGGTATTTGTCAGCTTAATGCTTGCACTTGGCCTCGCATTCTTCCTGACTTTCGAAATTATTTTTATTGCCGTGACAGCCGCCGTAAACGAACTTTTTGCAGGTATTGGTATCCGAATGATAGGACCAATTTTCCTTATGAGCCAAACATAAGCCAGGATCCTCAGGTAGATCACAAATGGCTAAAAGTAACACAAATATAGAGTGAAAGTTCCATTGAATATTTGACCAAAATCTTACCATCCTTGGCACCCCGAGTCAAGCCCAATAGGGCACAAAATACACAAACAAGTGAAATTAGTTTCATGTTTGAAATTCCTGATGATTCCTTTACTGTTGCCATAAAAGGGTACTACTGACATTCTGCCTGAACACACAGCTTATTTTATACAAAAAACTGACCACAATTATCAGCAAATAATGTAATTAATAGTTCGTGAACTTTTAGTTTAATAACAACTTATTCTTGCAATTGCAAGATCAGCAATTCTTAAGAAATATTTGCAAAAACAAGTGAATCAATTTGCGACTAACATAAACTTAGTTTAAAACAGGTACCGTAACGATTAAAATTTATTTTATATAAAACCTTTGTTTATAATTATTTCTTGATTTTTTTCAATTCCTCATTAAAAAAAACGATAAGTTTTTAACAACTCGCGTAAAAACGATTATTTTTTAAGCATATAAATACAAATTTCCAATAAGAGTTATTTAATGATTTTTTAATTTAACGAGAACTTAAGTTAAAGCCGGCTCTGCCCGACTTCGATATACCCGTTTCTAAGGGAAAGGTTTATTTAAAAATAATGTTAAATCACAAAATGCCTAGCGTAATTATTTGATTTGCTTAGAACTCGATGATAGTTCATCTGACCGTGAAACGGTGTATCGATAAATGATGATGATTGCAACTCTTCTATCGTTCATCTGTTTGGAAAATGATGTACGGTACATTGATAATAAATTTAAATAATCTATCTTTTAAAGTTGTGGGAGATGTGAGGGTTTTTCTAAACTGGGAGGGTGGCAACTCTTCTATCGTTCATCTGATTAAGAAATGATGTACTGTGATCGTTAAATAATAATGTGTGGAAAAACTCAAGCTAACTCCAAAATTGAGGGAGATATGAGGTTTATTATATTGCGGGGGCGGGAGGAGGCGTGGATAAAATTTAAAACAAACTTGATCTGCGTGCAGTTAATACAAATCTACACTGAAAATATGATAGCCTATAGTCTCTGAGATCTAGGTGTTAGATCGAATTAGACTAATTGCTTTAGACTTCCGATCTGGGGGCTGGATTTTCCGAAAAAATATGAAAATTATGTATTTGGATTATAGAACTTACACACCGAATTTTACACAGATCAGCTCGAAAATAGCAAATTTTTTCTTTGAGAAAAAAAAATAAGATTAATAAACTCAAATTTTCGAGTTTTCTGGGAGTCGTTCCTCATTAGCTAAGATTCATTTTCAAACAACTAACTCTTACACCAAACAATTTTTTCAGATTTTAACTAGCTGAGATTGACTAGCTGTAAAATGTAGAACTGAATTTATTGATAAAATTTTTTTGTAGTTTACGTGGCGTATGAGTAATTTTTTTTTTTAGTTAAAACGTTGTGTCCTTGTAGCGCCCATTAAAACTGAAAAATCAATTGTGTTGCTTAAAATCTTATAATCAATATTATTAAAAGAATCTTTTAAGGGGACGATTATGTAATTTCCACTTTTGCTATAAAATAATCACCCTAATGCACACAAAACAAAAATATGAGGCATAGTTTTTTGACAAAAATGAAAATCACCCTGCATATTTCCAGCTAATTTGGCAAAATCATCGTTTTCTTAAAGTTCTTTAAATAGCTAAATTGATTTATATTTCCCAAATGAATGTACGACATTAATGATCCCCTTCCACGGGAAAATCGCATCATGAGTCTTAAGATAATATAAGCACTTTTCAGGGAATTTATTAATTGATTCACTTTTGGCTTGACATCATAAATTTTACACCTGACAAGTTGAGTGCGCAATATTAAAACAAAAAAAATACTCGGAATATATTGTGAAACATAAGAAATGGTCAGTAATTTGTTTCCTTTTGCTTTTGTTTACATTTGCTTCGCGGAAGCAGCTGATGAGGATGAAAAACTTTTCATGTGAAAATAGCCAACAGAGGAGAGAGAATTTTTGGCATGCAAATTTCATATTTCATTTAATGCATTAATTGAAATTAAATTGTATTTTTTTGTGGGCTTAAACAAAGCACCAGGAAACCTGATGAAAATCAGGGTGAGCAACCAAGCCGTTTGGCTATTAATCAACAAGTGGCTGAGGTGACAGGTCCAGACGGGCGTGGCTTGCTAACAAATGTGACTAATATATCGTACTATCTTTTTAATTTATATATATAATTTTAGATTACAGATTTCTCAACAAGTCACGCAAAAGTTTTATTCAACTTAAAGTCATTGAACGAACGTCGACGGAAATTGAAAAATTCCAAACGGAAGTTCCACTGCCAAAGGATAGTGCAGTCGGTAAAAGTATCTAACAGATAGATTGCATGCCAAAGAAACAAACATCATGACAGCTAAGAGAGCCTTGCGTGTTATTTTTCACTACCAAATTAAATAATTAAAGAGGCTGCGCAGAGGAAAGGAGAGAAAATTTGAGATTGCAATTTGGCAAAACGAAATTATGAAATACTCTTTTTTGAGATGAAAATTCCTTGCGAACTTTCAAAGCGTTAGATTTACAGGTATTCCTTTTAAATAAAAATAATCCCTACTTTATCAAAATCTTAAAATTATATTTCCTACAGTTTATTACGTTAAGGGATTTTCTCTAACTTGATGTATCTGTTCTAAACTTTATATGATAAGATTTAGTATTTAGTTAATGTTTGAAAAAATCGCAAATATATTTTAATTTTTTTTTTTTTTTAAATAAACCCAAATTTTCTCTAACTTTAATACACCTCAAAAAATGTAATAGTCAAAAAATTGCCAGCCATCGTTTATAAAAGTTATTAGAGTGCGTCAACGGGCACCAACGATTCCCCGATGATCATAATGAAGTTCAGTTGGCGTTGGCGTCGAACTGATCATTGACCGTCACGCCTGACGCCGAAAAAAAGCTTTCCAAATTCGTGTGCCGCCGTTTGAGTGGGCGGCTAACACAAAAAACAAAAACAACAAGACAAAAAAAAACAAAACTAAAATAACCTACGAGTACATGAGATTTGCCAAACAAGATTTGCATTTCAATTGGAACTGAAAAACTTTGTATAACAAAAAAATCTCTGCAATGGAAAATTAAATTATCAAATGTGAATAAACTTTGAGGGGGAGAAGAGGAAACGCTCGCCTATGGGGCGTATGTGTGACGCGAACTGTGCCCGAGAGTGTTGATGATTTGTGTTTAGATTCAAATTAATTGATAGAGGCATTTTGTTTGGGCAAAAAGCATGCCGAATTGTAAGTTGGTTGGTTGCTATGTGTGCGAATTTATAGCCATGTTAATAGCTGAGATATAATTTATAAATTTCGATTTGATAGCCAAGGGGTGTGAAGTGTAACCAATGATGATGAATGACACGATGATTTGGTATGGGAATTTGTGTATAATATAAAATATAAAATAAAAAAAAATAAAATATAAAATATAAAATATAAAATATAAAATATAAAATATAAAATATAAAATATAAAATATAAAATATAAAATATAAAATATAAAATATAAAATATAAAATATAAAATATAAAATATAAAATATAAAATATAAAATATAAAAATATAAAATATAAAATATAAAATATAAAATATAAAATATAAAATATAAAATATAAAATATAAAATATAAAATATAAAAAATATAAAATATAAAATATAAAATATAAAATATAAAATATAAAATATAAAATATAAAATATAAAATATAAAATATAAAATATAAAATATAAAATATAAAATATAAAATATAAAATATAAAATATAAAATATAAAATATAAAATATAAAATATAAAATATAAAATATAAAATATAAAATATAAAATATAAAATATAAAAATATAAAATATAAAATATAAAATATAAAATATAAAATATAAAATATAAAATATAAAATATAAAAATAAAATATAAAATAAAATATAAAATATAAAATATAAAAATAAAAATATAAAATATAAAATATAAAATAAATATAAAATAAAAATAAAAAAAAAAAAATAAAATATAAATATAAAATATAAAATATAAAATATAAAATATAAAATATAAAAATATAAAATATAAAATATAAAATATAAAATATAAAATAATATAAAAATATAAAATATAAAATATAAAATATAAAATATAAAATATAAAATATAAAATAAAAATATAAAAATATAAAATATAAAATATAAAATATAAAATATAAAATATAAATATAAAATATAAAATATAAAATATAAAATATAAAATATAAATATAAAATATAAAATATAAAATATAAAATATAAAATATAAAATATAAAATATAAAATATAAAATATAAAATATAAAATATAAATAAAATATAAAAATATAAAATATAAAATATAAAATATAAAATATAAAATATAAAATATAAAATATAAAAATATAAAATATAAAATATAAAATATAAAATATAAAAATATAAAATATAAAATATAAGATATAAAATATAAAATATAAAATATAAAATATAAAAATATAAAATATAAAATATAAAATATAAAATATAAAATATAAAATATAAAATAAAATATAAAATATAAAATATAAAATATAAAATATAAAATATAAAATATAAAATATAAAATATAAAAAATATAAAATATAAAATATAAAATATAAAAATATAAAATATAAAATATAAAATATAAAATATAAAATATAAAATATAAAATATAAAATATAAAATATAAAATATAAAATATAAAATATAAAATATAAAAATATAAAATATAAAATATAAAATATAAAATATAAAATATAAAATATAAAATATAAAATATAAAATATAAAATATAAAATATAAAATATTTTCAAAGAAATTTGAAAATAGGAAACTAGAACTATGAATTATTATTAAGGAAACAAAATCTTAGGAAAGTTATAATTTGAAGTCAAAAGCTAATATAAGAACGAAACAAAAAAATTTTATCAAATTTTTGATCGCTTTTTTATTTTCGTTATATTTTCTGCTTTGAAAAAAGAACCATCCAAATCATATTACATTTTGAACCAGTTTTAAATTAAAAACCGGTTCTTAACCGATTCAAAATAGATCAGAACTGGTATAAAACTGATTATTAAAATTCTTATAACTGTAACGAAAATTTTGTATAATTGTGTTAAAGTAAAATATCAACATTTGATTACATTCTTCCTATCTTAGCAATTTACCTCCCAAAAATACATTCCACAAATCGTTATAGCTAAAACTGTCTTGTTCACGTGGCCCACAAGCATCAGGAAAACTAACCAAAAACCCATTTCCCTCAAATCCCAAACAACAGTCAACAGCTTGTCTGGACAAACGTTGAAGTATATAAAGCTTAACTTTATGTATCACTTTTGCCAACTTGCCGTTGCCGCCTAATAGAAAAAGGAGGAAAATGAAACGGCAGACAAAGCATCCTAGATGACTCATCGTCAGGCCATTTCCGTCATCCATTTTGTGGGTATCTAACTCTCCTCATGGTTCATCCTTCCTGTTTAGTTCAACATTTTAGCCTAATTAAGCGTAAACTTGGCTACACTTTCAGTTTTACACGCTGTAATAGCCAGACATTCGGAGATGATTCCATTTGGATTTTAGATGCTGTTTCATTTCTCCTGTTCCTCCTGGCTCACTCTCTTTTTGCCTTTCAAATTTATCGATTTATGTATGGTCCGGGTACTCGTGCTCGTAAATGTTGAGGATGATGTTGCCAGTGTCTGTATAAAAAAAAATGTTTTGGTTGCCAAAATGGAAGAGCAGAGCAAAAGGAAGAGAGTCTGCTGGTTGCTGGACCGTACAATGAGTTTTTTATTGGTCATGGGCAGTTAGTATGAGACAAAAACATAGCCTTGAGTTGGATGAAGAAGGGGAAGTGGAATGTTGGGGAAGGTAAACATTATGTTAGGAAAGAAAAACTTCCATACAAAATATTTAACAAAATAAAAATGTCAAATAAACTACATTCTGATGTGTTAAGTGCCAAACATTTGTCTGAAAGAGTCTTACCTAAAAATATGCAAGAAGTTTCGTTCTGAAATAAAGCATGAATCAATCCTTATTTTACAAAACAAGGCTTGACCCTTTGAAAATATTAAAACCGTAGATACTGGTTCTGCTTGTATGAAGCAACGACCAAAAATACCTCTAATGGCAGCAGAGGACTAAAATGTTGGCCAAGCCTCTTCAAACATATTCTAAAAATATGGCATAAAGATTAATGATAAAAATATAAATTGGGTGCCAAATCAGGACTGTTTTGGTCGGACAAAACTTTTTTTGTTATCAAAAATGATTCGTTCATTTTGGTTCATTTTGCGAATTTCGCGGGACCCCTGGGGCCATCGTATGATTGTATACCAATCAGAATTAACTGATATATTTTTAGACACATGACTATTAATGCCAGAAAACAGTTGACCATTGTCTTGAATGCGCTTCCCAAGCAAACATTTGTTGGATTTGGCTCATCTTGGAACTCTCGAACAGTCGATTGTTGTTAAGTTTTCAGTTCAAATGCATAAATCCATGATTTGTTACCTTATTATGCACAGCTTTTGAGGCACCGCGGTCGTATTTTATGAACATTTTCTTACACCAATCGATACGAGCCTCTTCTTGTTCAGATTTTAAATTGTGTGGGATCCAACTCGAACACATATTTCTTTAATATTTTGGCTTGTTATATTAATGCCCAAGGATGCCTTTATCCCACGGAATGTGAGTGGACTTAATGCAGTCAAAGGCATAAAAAACTCCACATTGCAGTAGGTTGTCTGTACAGCCGTTTCAAGTCATTTTCTCGGCTTTCTATTAGCAGACTTAACTTTGACACTATTTTCTTTGCTTTTATATGTTTCTAATCACCGAATTCCTGTAAAAGGAATTATAAAGACCAAGCTTGGAAGATTTTAGCCTCCAACATTGCGAGTTTTTCCATGTGCTTATTTTTCTGTAACCAATTTAGCTTATTATCTTTTATTTTTCCACCATTTCTCTCAAGTCTAATTTACAACTCAATCTACCCAAAATGTTTTGTCCAAAACGTATATAAAAAAATTATATATTTTCAAATAAAACATAAATTTAATTGAAATGTCTCGTGTGTAAAATTTGACTTTTACAGCTTGGTAAATATTTAAACAAATGCCAAAAGGAGCTCCAAGTCTCCTGGTCCATAACTGTTGCCTACTTTACAGGGCAAGCTAAAAGAGGGAGATGGGGCTACAATATAAAAATACACACAAAATTTTATTATACACACATCGAGTATGTCGACAGTTCGCATTCCTAAGATATCATGTATATCCATTTCCATTTCCATGGCCTCGACAAATGTTGAGTTCAAGGAGACGTCACTGATGAAGTCGTCCCGACTGCCAAGCTTCCACAGCTGTTGAGAAGGACATTTATGCTCACTGAGCATGCCCTTTACTCTGTCGCGTTGTCCTGCTTCAACACTCAACAGTTATGCAATGTTAGTCAACATTGGTATTTCGGTTTCTGCTCTGTAATGTTATGGACCAGCAAAAACAAAACACAAAATATATGACGTAAAATGACTGCAGGCAAAACTCCCAAATGACTGCACAATATCTCTCATTCTTTTTTGTGGCTCTCTGGTGTATTACACAAGAAGTTGAGTTGAGTTTTGCTACTCAACACAATGACGTCAAAGGGTTGGGTAGGAGATGCTAAGCCTCCGTTGTTCTTGGACAAAGTTTATGGCAGCTTTTAGTGGGAACTTACAACGGCAGACATATTTTATTGGATTGGACTAATTCAATTTCTTTTTATGAAACTGATCCAATGAACAAATGACAATGTAAAATGAAGAAAATACTTTAACTGTTCTGCAGTTTTCTGATAAGACAAGAAAATTTTTGATACAAAATGAAATTCTTTATTTTGCAGTTTTAAATAATTACCTTTTCATGTACCCCATTCGAATTATGCAATTTTTTTTTAGGAATAAGTTATTCCGAACAACAGCAAATAAAAAAGCAAAATTTGAGAGCTTTAAATTGGGAAATATAAATAAAGAATATGGCGAAGAAGATGTTTTATACCCTTACAGTTTTTTAAAGACGCTACCATTGATAACAAAAAAGTTTTTCTCACTAGAACTAGTTTTAAGACCAATCGTTTCTATGGCAGCTTTATGCTATAGTCATCCGATTTTGATAAATTCTTCTAGAATTATGTGGAAGTATTTAAAACTAATATATACCACGGATGGTGACGCTACGATGAAAAAAATGTTTTTCCCACTAGAACTAGTTTTTAGACCAATAGTTCTCCAGAATTGTGTTAAGCCATTTAAAACTGATATAACTCACGATATGGTTATTTGGCGCTACGAAACTACAAAACATAAAAATAGATAATTTTTTTTGACTTTACAAAAATAGTCTCTTAGACCGTTTCGTCCATAAGCGTGTGAGTTGGCTGACTGCGTTGAGGCGTTTTCTTCGTGTTTAGAATCTTTCGCCACATACCCGGCAATGTTTTTTTATATAAAAAAGACACTTATCCGTACTGATATTTTATTATTGTTAATCTCAGAATATACGTGATATAAAATTGATATGAAAAAATGTGGAAATGACTGCCATTTCATATCAATAATTTTTCTCTGACATTTTTTTATTTATATATATATATATATATTATTAAAAACGATACAAATTAATTTACCACACTCGAGCTACTGAACGACCCCTTGTGATTCATTAGTAATTTTTGTAGTAAGGTAGAGTCAAAGCTTAATATTTACGACTATCTTCTGCTAGGTCGATGGCGGTCTATATCGGTTTATCGGCTGTTGATGCTGATCAAGAATAAAAATATACTTTGTGGGGTTCTTTCCTCTTCCAGAAAAAAAAAATTAAAAAAATAGACCACCTGTATTTACCGGGATTCGAACCGACAAATAACAAAAAGGAGTCGTCATTACTATCCTCTCAGCCATCACCTATTTCGAAAATCAAGAAGCTAAATTGCTATATTTTTGTACGATGCCAAGGTTTTTATTCGATAATTTGATTTTAACACAGGGACCGAAAATAACAGTTATGGAAATGGAAAAAAATACTACGAAATATGGATCCCCTGATAAAATGGAGTACATGAATCTTCATAATTTTGAATGTCGAGTCCTTAAATGGGATAAATTTTTTTTTGCATTTTTTTCAGAAAAATTGAAAAACTTTTTAATTGTTATAAAAAAAAATTTTTATTGTTATGAAACATTTTTATTAAAAATGACTAATCTAGTAGGTTTAAGTAAATCTTGTATCCTTCTATCAAAGATGTTCTATAATTTACAAACGCCTACTAGATAATTAATTTTTATAAAAATTGTTATAATAAAAATTTTTCATAACAATTAAAAAGTAATTTTTATTATAAAAATTACAAAATAAAAATTAATTTAAATTTTTATAATAAAAATTAGTTTTAACTGTTATTCAAAAATTTTTACATAAAAATTACCATTAAACTGTTAAAACAAAATTTTTATTTAAATATAATAGAATAACGATTAATTTTAAATTGTTATTTAAAAATTAGAAAATATTTTTAAATTAGAAAAATTGTTATTTCAAAATTTTTATCCAAAAAGTTATAACAGTTACGGTCCCTGTTTTAACACTTTACAATTTTACGACGCATTTTTATAAACATACCCTAAACAGCCCTCGGAAAGGTGGTAATGTTTTTCTTATGTTTTTCGTTGTTGTGTCGTAAACATACGGAGTTTACCATTTACAATTTAAAATTTTACGAGGACTAGTGAATAGCCTCAATATAATTGAAAAACGTATCAAATTAATTATAGAGGTGTTAACTTGAACCTATGCCTATTAAATTGCTACGTAAAAGTATGAATTCGAAACTCACACATTTTCGATGTTATCGAATACTAGTTCGAAAACTCCAACTGTCATACTCGATTCTCTCTAGCAAAGCAAATTGCATAAATGTTAACACTTGTAATTCTCAAGTTGTTATTCAGCAGATTGATGATATAAATAGGGCCCTTAATAGAGAGCGACAAAGGCGCAGCAGCAAGAAGGAGTCTAATGAGAGATTCAAGGACAAATTACAATCTGTGTAAATCGTACCAATTACGATTAAGCCGTTAAACACACCCTTTTGTGTGTATGCCACCTAAGTTATCGCAAAAAAATTTCAAAAAAATAAAATTGTACGGTTTTTATACTCTGTACCGAAGGTACACAGAGTATATTGGGTTTGTGCAAATGTATGTAACAGCCTGAAGGAAGCATCTCCGACCCCACAAAGTATATATATTCTTGATCAGCATCAACAGCCGAGTCGATATAGCCATGTCCGTGTCCGTCTGTCCGTCTGTCCGTCGTCCGTAGAACAAGACTCAGATGGTAAGAGTAGAGGTTTGAGGTGTAGGAAATATTCTTATACTGAGGAACAAGTTTGCCACGCCCCGCTCCGCAAATTAAAAAAACTTAATACTCCACAATTTTGAAGTTAGGTAGTTCGAACCTTCTAGACAAATTCTACCATCATTACATCGCCCCAAAAAGGAAAAGGGCAAAAGAAGCAAACAACAACAACACGAGCCACTACGAGAAAGAGAGAGCGAGAGGGCATATAAATGGAATTGGTTGACGGCATAGCTCCCCTTTAATAGATATTTGTGTAAGGAGGCAAAGACCAAGTTGAAGGAGCGATGCAATTGAGATGCTGGTAGAAATCACGCGTGGTTCCGCGGAAAAAAGTTTAGTTAAGGAAATTATATACAAATTTTATAATTTTACGAGTTATGACAGGGTAATTTACCAATTACTTATCGAGCCCATACATCCTTTTTCAACCAGATGAACGATAGTCAAGAGTTGCCACCCCCAGATTTTGAAAAACCCACATTTAAAGTTATCAGTTACAACAAACAGGTACAGAGTATATACGTCGGGCTTGACCGACTTTCTTACTTGTTTTTATTATTATTGTCAAATTGTTAAAAGCTAGTATCAAAATGATACAAAAAAGTATCAAGTTGATACTTTAAAAATTAATACAAAGAAATGTCATTCTAATACAAATTAGTATTATTTTGATAACATCGAAAATATTATTTTGATACTATCGATTTGTCAACTTGATACTTTGCGAATTAAGCATAATTCGATACTCAATAGTAGCAAAATGATGACTAAATTGTGTCATTTTGATGATTCCTTTTTTTTTGGGTGTAGTTTTGAGATCGATCGTTTCTATGGCAGCTATATGATATAGTCATCCGTTCAGGCCGATTCCTATAAATGTGCTGCCTATATGTATTTAAAGACTTTTTGCAAAGTTGGCTCAAGATTGCATAAAAACAGACGGACGGACATGGCTATATAGACTGAGCTCGACATGCTGATAAAGTATATATATACTTTTTGGGATCGGAGATGCTTTCTTCTATGCGTTACCAACCTCGTGACTATTTTAATGTATACAGGGTATACCCTCTGCAAGGGTATAAAAATCTATGGATTAATAGGTAGATAAATGTAAGCAATTAATAACAAGTACTCACAGTCAAAAATGGTGTGTTTTTTTGTTTATTAGAATATATTTTAACTTGTTCTTCGTCTTTGGCTTTGCTCTTGATTATATTCTATAATCTGTCTTTTATCTGAACTCCTACATTGAGCATAAAAAAACGAAGCAAGGGACAAAATATTTTCTAACAAATAAATAAAACATTGATTTTCATTTTCAACTATTTTTAAATTTGATTTACGAGTTTAGCATTCCAAAATACATAAAAAATAATGACTTCAATGGGTGTAATAAACTCACTTTTTTTTTTAATTTTAACCTGCGGCGCAAAATTTGCAAAATTGTTTTTGACTTCGATTGATTTGCTTTTTTTCGCATTATCGTCGAAAATACACACCTCTTTAATAATATTCTCCTTTCTTGGGTCATATATGCGCTCAATGGTTAAAAAAATCTTATGTATTCTTTCTGGGTGGATTGTGAAACTTTACCAAAGTACTAAAAGTAATAGTTCTTTAAGCAAACAAAATGATGATTTTTTTACTCCTTTACCGGTGCACCCATCACTTTTGACTTTTTGCCAATCTCCTAAATCGACCTGCTTACCGCTAGTTTGTTTGTGCGGAAAATAATAATATAATTTGCATTTGCATATCTTCCTTATGAAAAGTTGGTGCCAGATGCTTCTGTGGCTTCTCTTCCATGATTGAGCAATCATTTTTATCAGATTTTATCTTGCATAACCTTAAATGACGGCATTACTCCAATTTAATTAGCCATAGATATGTGTATTTATAACTTAAATGCAACATTCCTTAATCGCAGGGCATACGAATTATTAATTAACATTGTTGCATTTGGGTTCAACACAAAAGATCGCCCACAAAATTCCATGAATATTTATGCTAAAACTGCTGAACCTTGGGCAACTGAACAACCATTTCAACTTCAGTATTCCCATGTGTTGTTGGCTCCATTGGGGCTTATTTATGTTTACAATAAGAAGACTAGAAATAAAAACCATATAAACGGCGCTTATATGCGCACACAAAAAACCTAACGTAGCACCAAGCCGAAAGAGGAGGATGAGAGTGAAAGTGCCAAAAAAAAAACAAAAAAAAAAAAAAAAAATGTAAAGAAAGAGAGAAACATCAACAACAAATAAACAAAACGCACTGCAACAGCCGGTTCCATTCCCCCCTATGAAAATGATTACCGCACTCGATAGCAGAAGCAGCAGCGGTAGCTCCCGTTTCCTTCCCCCTGCGCGGACTGCACTTTTTCAAGCGTGCAAGTGAAATTTTCCATATGAGGCAATCGTTAGTGAAATTTTCGTCTCGACTTCTCGTTTCTTGGCGCGTGCGTTTTTGTTTACAGTTGTAGGCCTTTTGTTATTGTTATTGTCAGTCAATGACTGCACTCATTGTTGTTGTAGTTGTTGTTGTTGTTTCTATTGTTGCCATATCTCGACAAGTTGATCGGGGTGCAACTCAATAACTAATTTTAGTTTGTGGCTTGTTTAATCAATTTCCTGGGAATACAAACTATTCTGTTATTAATCTGTCCCAATCTCGATTTGCGGAAATAGTCAAAACTGTTGCTATAATTTTTTGTGATTTTAATTTGAAATGTCATCGCTGTTAGAAATGAAGCTCATTTATAAATCATTATAAATTGTGTTGACTTCCTTGGTTAGTGATTTACCAAATATGGCACACAATTTAATATTGATTTCTTGGGAATTGAATAGAAAGTAGTTACATTAAATATTATAAACCTAAGCTTACTTGTGTAGGTGGAACAGCAAGAAGAACTTTTGTTACTTTATGGAATATCGAATTCCATTATTTAAGAACCCTGATTGAAACATTTAAACTGAAAAAGAGAACTACTCTGATTCGAAATTGTACCGGTTCGACGATTCGGTACATTTCTGTCTTTTGGGTTCAAAAAATAACGATTTTTAAATGGCGATTCTAGTTCCGGTTTGATTTTCTGGTAATAAGATGTTAAAAATGAATACACAGTTATTCTATCAAAATCACTTCTTGGAAAATTTCAATTTGATATTCCTTTCAAAATCTTATTAGAAAGTTTATAATTTTAAATTATGAAAATTAAAAGTAATAAGAAAGGCGTCGGGGTCACCAAATGGTTAAAATTCAAGTTTGTTATGTTATCATTTTACGATGGGGAGAACCCTGATTGAAGCATTTAGACTGAAAAAAGAAAACTACTCAGAATTGTACGGGTACTTTTCTGTCTTTGGGGTTCCAAGCATAACGATTCTTAAGTGTCGATTCTTAAAAATAAAATATCGGTTCTGGTTTAGCGTTATATTGTAGTCCCGTTTGGATTTTCTGGTAATAAAAATTTAAAATTAATACTCAGTTTTTCTATCTAAATCATTTGTTGAAAACGACAAAAAATAAATTGCGTCGGGGTCACCAAATTTTTAAAGATTAATTTTTACTAAAAATGGGAGTTAAGCTTACTATTTTATTTAGTAATCCCTTTCGAGTTGTTACAACACAGTTCCTCATCTCAATTCATTTCATGTAAAGCCTAAAAAAAAGTTGCGTCGGGGTCACCGAATCTTAAAATTTTAATTTTTATTCGAAAATGGGAATATACTATATTTAGCAATTTGACATCTCTTTTAAATTATTATAACATAGTTCCTCATCTTAAATTATTTATTTTAAAACCTCAAATAATAATAAAAATGTGTTGTGGTCACCAAATGGTTAGGACTCAAATTTAATTCAAAATTAAGTGAACTATTTCATTTTGTTTTTCCATTAAATTTATTTCAACACATTCCCTCTCCTTCAATCAGTTTCATAACACCTTACAAGTCTATCGACTCCTCTGAATTCGACCATCATTGCAGGTCATACCCCATGCAAGGTACCACACATAAATCTCGTCCAATTTGCACATTATGTTTACTGCACTTTAGTTAAACAATAATAAATATCATCCCTGAATTACTTCAAATTGCATATATGCCAGCTTCCCCATCGAACATCTGTACACCACATGGGCACTACCTTGTTCCAGCGGCCATGGCATCCTCATTGAACTGTCAGCAAGCAATGGCATTAAAAGGTTTCCCCCTCTGTTGATTAACTTTGCCATTTCCAAATGCAAATGCATCTCATATGAACTTTCCCAAAAGTGTTTCTGTCAAAAGCAAAAAACCTGATTAATGATCTACGCATAGGATTTATGTGAGGGCGTCAAACTGGGCGTGGCAGCTGTCAAGCAGAAGCGTGTGAAAATTGTTAACAAATTGCCGCGGCGAAATGTTTTAGAAACACACAAAATAGAAAAAAATTTTATATATTGATGTATATTTAGAAGGAAAACGGAAAATAAATGTTTATAAATATTTTGGTGGTTGCAACCGGCAACTTGAAAGTGCACTCAAAAAAGTGAAATGTGTGAAAAATTGTGCTTAATTTTTATTTTATTTTAGGAAATGATTTGACAAATGGGATGGAATTGGAAGCCATTAATGAAAATAGGCAGCTAGTGGGGCTTTAGCTATCAAATTGTGACAAATGGTGAAATCTTTTACTAACTCAATTTGACTGCACCAAAGCAGAAATACTGGAATAATTAAAGAAATCCATCCTATAGGAGCTTAGCTATATATTAAATTACTTGGATAAATCTCATGTCGAATTCTTAAATGAAGACTTTTACTTTCTTTCCTTGCAAAGTTTCAGATCGAATTGTATGAGTTTTCAGCTACGTATGTGGCACATTATTCGGAATATTCTTCAAATGGCAGTGTTCCTCCACCTTAATCCTACATAAGCAATGGATTTATTTTTTCCTGCTTTATTTAGTGTTTGAACAAACTTTTATACGATATCCGACATTTTGCTTCCCTTGATCCAATAGATATGCGGCGTTCTCGAGGTGCTTACGAAATTTACTGAATTCATACACTTAAAAATAACTATAAAACTTATGGATGGCGTCTGTACATATATCTGATTTTATATAGTTTTGCACCTACAATGCTTAACGATCTTCAAATGTTTTTAAAACTTTAATTTCGAAAATAATATATGAAAGTCAAAATTTTCTTATTAGAAAGTATAATGCTCGAAAACTAAGACCGAACCACTGAACCGAGCCAAAACCGTGGTTCAGCTAGCTTCAAAAACCACGATATGTACTGAACTGGTGGTTTAAAAACTTCATTAACCATTAAACCGAATCAGTCACAATTGGCTTTGGCTTCCATTATAAACATTTCTTCATATGTAGAATCGCATATGGAACCTTAAACATATGCAATGGCAAATTTTATTAGAAATTTTTCAAGAAAAAAAGCGTTTTTGGACTTGGTGAGTCTTTACCACGGCAGAGGTTTTAACATTGTATCTCAAGAAACTACTTTCTTGTCGACTTCATTATACACTTGAAAAGTGTATATTAATTTTGCCCAGAAGTTTGTAACGCATAGAAATATTCATTTCCGACCCTATAAACTATATATATTCTTGATCAGGACGACGAGCTGAGTTCAATTCCGCTTGTCCGTCCGTCAGTCTGTCTGTCCGTCTGTCTGTCCGTCTGTCTGTTTCTACGCGAACTAGTCTCTCAGTTCTAAAGCTATCGAGCTGAAATTTTGCACAGATTCTTCTTTTTACTGCACGCAACTAATATGTCGGAACCGGCCGGATCGGATGACTATATCATATAGCTGCCATAGGAACGATCGGTCTAAGAACTAGTTCTAGTTAGAAAAACTTTTTTGTTTTCCATCGTAGCGTCACTAATCTTGGTATATGTTAGTTTTATATGCTTCCACATAATTCTGGAAAAATGTATTAAAATCGGATCACTATAGCTGCCATAGGAACGATCGGTCGAAAAATAAGTCTTTGTGAGAAAAACTTTTTTGATTTCCATCGTAGCGTTTCCAATCGTAGTATATATTTGTTTTATATGTTTCCACACAATTCTAAAAAAATTTATCGAAATCGGATGACTATAGCATATAGCTGCCATATAAACGGTCGGTCAAAAAACAACTTCTAGTGAGAAAAACTTTTTTGTTTTTTATCGTAGCGTATTCCAATCTTGGTATATATTAGTTTTATATGCTTTCACATAAATTTGAAAAAAATTATCAAAATCGGATGACTATAGCATATAGCTGCCATAGGACCGATCGGTCGGAAAATGTGTTTTACTAAGAAAAGTTTTTTTTTATGGTATCAAATTTTTATTATCAATGATGAAAAGTCTTTAATATCTGATATCTATATCTTATATATATTTTTCCAGTTAAATCAGTTGGAGTTAAGTTTTTCAAGTGTATTAAAACTTTGGCACAGTCGAAGTTAGCTTTGCCTTCTCGTTTTATATTATGATTATAAAGGCAGCGAAAGCCGGCGTATACGAAATTAAAAGAAAACTCTCCCAAAGGTCAACGATATATTGCATGGTAGGTGGAATACTGGAACACCATTTTTATGGTTTCAATATATTGGGATAACTTCTGGTTAAATAAATGTTGTTTTTGTTACCCTTGCGAGTATGGTCTTTATATCCATGTTCGTTGTGTGGTCTAAAATGGGATTTTAGCATTCACTTATTATATCAAAAAGTCGTTTTAATGTGCGGGTTGTTCCCTATTTTAGAAAACTATTATCCATCAAATCGTAAGAATTTGAAAATCCCATAAAGTCTATTACGGTGGCTCGGTTTAAGGGGTTAAACGCAGTTACAAGGCCCAAAAAAGACTTATTTTTATACTCTGTACCGAAGGTATGAAGAGAATATTGGATTTTATATTCTTGATCAGCATCAACAGTCGAGTCGATATAGCCATGTCCGTATGAACGAAGAGATCTCAGAGATGGTAAGTGATAGAGGTTTGAGGTGTATGGAACACATATTTCTTATACTTGCAGGCAGATCAAGTTTTGTTTTAATTTTTGCCACGTCCCCTGCCTCCCACGTAAATTGAAAAAAAACCTCATATCTTTCTTCTATACATATATTCTACTCATCATTACTTATCAAGCCTCCATACATCGTTTTCCGATCAGATGAACGATAGTAGAGTTGCCACCCCCGAAATTGGAAAAACACCACAAATATCAAGCAATTTTGGATTTAGGTTGTTCGAACCTTCTAGACATATATTCTACTCATCATTTTTTATCGAGCCCCCATACATCGTTTTCCGATCAGACGAACGATAGTAGAGTTACCACCCCCGCAATTTGAAAAACACCTCAAATATTCGCAATTTTGGAGCTAGTTTGTTCGAACCTTCTAGACATATATTTTACTCATCATTACTTATCCAACTTCCATACATTGTTTTCTGATCAGATGAACGATGGTAGAGTTGCCACCCCCACAATTTGAAAAAAATCTAATATCTACTACAATTTTAAAGACAGATTGTTTGAACCTTGTAGGCATATATTTTAATCGTCATTACTTACCGTTCCACCATACACCGTTTCCAGATCAGATGAACGATATTCGAGTTATAAGCAAATCAAATAATTACGCTGGGCAGCACAGCCCGTATTCGTGATTGGCAGCACTTGCAGAGTTACAGTCAGGCTTGACCGACTTTCTTACTTGTTTTTAAATAATTCTATGTAAAACAAGTAAGAAAGTCGGTCAAGCCCGACTGTAATATACTCTGTACCTCTTTGTATGTAACTGATAACTTTAAAGTGTGAGGTTTCTTCAAAATCTGGGGGTGGCAACTCTTTCGACTATCGTTCATCTGGTTGAAAAACGAAGTACGGGCTCGATAAGTAATGATGGGTAGAATTACCCTAATACATAACTCGGAAAATTATAAAATTTGTATATAATTTCCTATTAACATAATCATATCTATCATATTTCTGACCGCAGGCCATCTCAATTGCATCGCTCCTCTCATACTTCGTCTTTGCCTACTTACAGAATCTATTGGAAAGAAGGTTGGGGGAAACTGAAAGCGGCGCAGTCCAGTAAGCTATTGCCCTCTCGCTCTCTCTTTCTCGTAAGTGGCTGCAGTGTTGTTGTTGCCGTTGCATTAAATTTTCTTTTACATATAGCGCCACTATTGTTCATCTGATCGGAAAACGATGTATGCGGGCTTGATAAGAAATGATGAGTAGAATATATGTCTTAAAGGTTCGAACAACGTAACTCCAAAATTGTGGAAGATATTCAGTTTTTTTTTAATTTGCGGGGGAGGCAGGGGGCGTGGCAAAAATCAAAACTAAACTTGATCTGCCTGCAAGTATAAGAAATATATGTTCCATACACTTCAAACCTCTATCTCTTACCATCTCTGAGATCTCTTCGTTCATACGGACAGACGGACAGACGGACATGGCAATATCGACTCGGCCGTTGATGCTGATCAAGAATATATATACTTTATGGGGTCGGAGATGCTTCCTTCTGGCTGTTACATACATTTGCACAAACCCAATATACTCTGTGTACCTTCGGTACAGAGTATAAAAATTTGAGTAATAATTATAAAGATAGTATCTTCCTTTAAGATTCTTATGACACTTGAATCATGTTTAAAAATATTAATGTATACTGCTCTTGTGGACGATCTCCCGAAGATCCTCCGAAAAAGGCATTTGGTGATGATCTCTGGTTTGAATTATCAGAATTAAAAAATGCGTCAGTTTCTTTCAGTGGATTAAAAAATCTAGGGATTGATTAAAGGAACAGTCAAAATTGCAATGTTTAATACAATGGTGAGCAAATTTTACGAGAAAAATTGTTAAAAAAATATAAATAATTATCGAAAATCTTACACCTTCGATCAATCCATGCGGAATTAATTTAAGAAGGTTGTGTGAAAATTTCAAATTGAGCAGTAGGTTCATACCCAAAATTCCGACTATTCTTTTATTTTATTTTATTTTATTTCTTTTTTTTTTTTTTAATTTTATTTTATTTTAATATTCTTACGTCGACAACAATAAAAACAGTCGACTCTGACATAGCATTAGTGTAATAAAAATATAAGATTAGTTTTTTACAGAACATAAGTAGAATTAATAAATATTATTAACAACATACGTGATTAGCAGTGGAGAAATAAATAAAATGCAGTCATACAGATCATTAAAATCGACAAAGTGGTATATGTTAAGGCACAAAATTTCTGGTGGCTGTAGCAGTTACCCCGATATTAAGTTGACTTTATAAATCAAGTGAGTCAATCGCACAAACAAATAATTTAATAATAAACATAACTCTAATTAAGGTTCTACTGTTTCCAAGAGATGGTACACTGATAAGTAAAAGTATGTGACTATAAGGCTAAAGGAACACATTAGGTTCACAATTTAAAACTTTGCTTTTGCACTGATTTAATACGATTTATATTGTTCTGGTATCGAGGACACCAGATAAATGAGCAATACTCGAGTATTGGACGAACAAGGACTGTATACAAAGCTTTTGTTTTATACGGATCATCAAACTCTTCAGCCCACCATTTAATAAACCCAAGTACTCCTATTGACTTTTTTAGTATCGATGAGATACGAAGGTTAAAACTCAATTTTGGATCTAATAGTACTCCTAGATCATTTACTTCAGATATACGCTCAAATTATTGGCATTCAATTTCATTGTTCCAAACAAAAATTTTGGAGTAAACAAAGGTTACAAGCCTTAAAACAAATTTCAGGATTTATAAAAAAAGATAGAAAAAACATACTCAAAAGTTTCTGGTAAGCCGAGGATCAATCATTTTTGACTAATTTTAGGTATGAACATTCTTAATTCATAAATAAATCGAAGTTAATTTAAGACTATAAAGGTAGTTCGAAATGTATTAAGAACTTATTTCCCGAAGCGGTCAAGAATCAAGTATTTCGGAACTTGAAAAATAGTACTTGAAATAAGAATTTGGTGCTTGAATAAAGAATTGTTTAACTTATCGTGCTTACTATTTTAGCTATTTCTACTTAATTCTAGTATACTTGACTTATGTTTACCGGTTTCGGACACATTAATTTTATGTTCTTCATCAACGCACTCTCTAAATTGAAAAGAATTGCAGGAAGCATACATTTGGTCATTGATTTCGATTTGTGGTGACAGTTAGTACTAAGACGGGACTATTTAACATTCCAATGAAGACCAATAAAAGGTGTCAAGTGAAAATGTTATATTTTCAGCAAAAGTTAATAGTCTAAATATTTTTGGTTTCTTTTTAATACTACAACATTTTTGTTGAAAGCTTCTTTGTTTAAAACATTCAAAACATTTGCGCATTTTGAACTTAGGCCCCTATTTGAACCTCATTTAAAATGTGTGTAATAAATTAATCAGTTGTTTTCATTTACAGCTCATACAAAAATGATGACGTTAATCTTCGTCAACTTAAATCTTGACCCGGGTCACATAGTTTTCACTAGTCATAGATTTTGACCGACTATCACTAGGATCGTCCTCAATAAAATAATCTCCAGTCCACAGTTTTCAAAACCTTTTAAAATTGGTGATAAAAGCTAGAGGCCGTTTTTGGTTTATCATAAGAAGAGGCATGTTTACAGCCTAGACCTTGAGTATTGTTTCAGAATTTGTACAAAAAGAAATACAAATATTGTCTCAGTGCCTCAACAACTCTTGTTAATCATTGACAAATTAATTGCATGACTTATATGCAATTCAGGGCACTAAATTGATAACAATTCACACCTGAGAATGTATATAGGTAAAGTACTGTAAATTCAGCGACAATTAACCCACTTTTTATTTTGGGTTGGTTGGTTGCCTGCCTCCAGGTTTTTGCACTCAATCCGTGTTTGTTGTCTGAAGTAATTTGTAAAAATTACAGCTCATCAACTTGAGACATTTTATGGTTATTATAACATTTTAAACAACATGAAAAGACTTTCGCTTTGCTCTGCATTTAATTTTGCACAATTTATGTTGTTGTTATTTTTTTTTTTTGGCATTCTACGCACACGCACTTTCTTTAACAATCAAAACAAAAAAATAAACTCGACTTGAATTCAAGTACAGCTCATTATGGCCAGACTTGGTGCTGTAATTTCGCAAGATTTTGTAATTTGTGCGCATGCGTCAAGGGGCTGGTTTTTTTTTTTTTTTTTTGCTGTTGTACCGTTAGTCTGCCGCCAGCTGCCGGCTGCAGCAGCTGCCGTTGCTAAATTCAAAAATAAATAACAATTTTACGTAAAGCTTTTCGCGCTTCACGCAAATTCAATGAGTCAATGGACAAAATGTGATTCATGTTGGGGCATCGCTTGGGGGCCACCGCTTGTCAATTTTGACAGCTTGGTCCATTGTCTCTTTGATGGCGTGTCTTTTGTGGAGCAAGGACGCAAAAATACGGTTTTTTTTTGTTGTTTGGTTTGGTTTGTGGGCAGACCTTGTATTTCCTGCTTTCACCCCGTTTTTAGATCCGCCCACGATTGCGATGCGAGATGCGTGGCGACACCCAAATACGGACACGTGTTGGTGCCAAAGAAAGCGTCATTAAAATAAATCAACCCGTTTTGTATGCTGCCAAATTCACTTTGCATTGAAATGCAAATTTGAAATGCGCTGCAAATGATAGGCTATCATCAGGCTGATCAGGCTTAGATGGGTTGGAATAAAGCGACAAAGGTGTGAGATGGATTAAAGCGAGACCATATTAATTAAAAGTTTGGGGAATTAAGGCAATTGAGTTCAAATAATTGCAGATAAGTACACTCAGAAAAAAAAAGTCGGCTAGCTTCGAATAGAATTTATACCGTTATGTACTTAAAGTTTCAAGTAAAATTCGTACTTGCTTGTACTTAAACTAATTACGAAACAGTCTTAAGTTTTAAGTTTACCCAAAAATTTTCTAAAATGAGAACAAAATTCTTTTTCTCAAGTAAGAAATACTTAAATCAAGATTTTTTTTACTCAAACGTTCTAGATCAATCGGGATAGAATTTATACCGTTTTGTATGTACTTAAGATATTAAGTATGTTTCCTTCTTGGGTGTACTTAAACTTAGTACTAATCAATCTAATAAGAACGAATCGGGAGTAAGGAGTTGTGCGAGAACGGTGAGCCGGTGAGTAAGAACGATTAGTTCTTCGAGCCACGGCGTATACCCTAGCCAACGTAATCTTTACGAGGATTCTGGACAGTGTGATCAGCAAAGAGTAAGCGAGTCAGAGTGAAAACCTCGACGCGCCACGGTGTTAAGTCCTAGCCGACGTAGTTCGTTGAAGAGCTGTGATTAAGGAGATTGCGATTGAAATAAAGACCTGGCGAAGGCTGAGCAGAGCTAGTGGGTCGTTAGTTTTAAGAAACCTGTGCATTAATATTTAATAAAAAATTCCGAGATTATATTAAAACATTGTTAAAATACCAAAGAATCCATGTGTTATTATTTGTTGAAGCGAATCGTCGACAGCCCAGCAAGTTTCTAACCGAAAGGACTCTTTACATGGTTTAAGAATATTTCGTTCTAAGATTAAAGTTAAAAATCCTTGGAATAGCCCAAAATGTACCTTTTGTATCCCGGAACGGTCTAAAATCAAGTATTTCGTGATTGAAAAAATCGTACTTCATCCAAGTATTTTGTACTTGTATCAAGTATTTTTGTACTGGGCGAACTATAGACACCGTTTATACTTGGTTTAAGTACAAAGTTCTCGGTTTTTCTTCTGAGTGTATGTGACTACTACCCCTATAGGCGTCGTAACTACTGAACCGATCTTCTTGAAATTTGCACAGTTTATCAGGAAATACTCGTAGGCTATGATACAAGTCTGTGAACCGGTTCAAATAGCGGTGTAAGCCGGTTCACCAGTGGTTCAGAGACATATTTCTGGAACTCCTAAGCCGATCATCATGAAATTTTCACAATATGTTCACGTCGATCAGGAAAGAGCCATAGGATATGTACCAGATCTTTGAATCGATTTGAAATAGTTTAAAACCAGTTTAAAAATAGTTCAGAATTATATCTCTGGAACCTAAAATCTTAACTTCATGAAATGATTACTGTATATTCATTTTGATCTGAAAAGAGTTATATGCTATGACACAAGTCTGTGAAAAGGTTCAAAAGCGATTTAAGCCGGCTCAAAAGTTGTTTAGAGCCATATCTCTGGAACCCCTAAGCCGCTCTTTATGAAATTTTCACAATATGTTCATGTCGATCCTAAAACAGTCATAGGCTATGTCCCAGATCTTTGAACCGGTTCGAAAGAGATTTAAACTGGTTAAAAAGTGGTTCAGAGCCACATCTCTGAAAGCACTAAACTGATCTTCATGAAATTTGTACAGTATTTCATATCGATCAGTACAGAGTCACAGGCATATATAAAAGTCTATGAACCGGTTCGAAAAGCGGTTTTGACCGGTTCACAAGTGGTTCAGAGCCTAATCTCTGGAACCACTAAACCGATCTTAATGAAATTGTCACAATATGTGACAATTCAATTTCAATTGAATATGTGAATTGAATTTCCTGTCGAGCAGGAAAGAGTCATAGGTCATTTATTATTTTACTCCGCAGAAAACAGTTATTTAAAACTTGTATTTTTTGACTCTGAGTTTACCAGTTATTAAAAACTTGTATTATATTACTCAGTAAATAACAGTTGTAGAAAGACTCTTATTACAAAGTCAATTAAAAACAGTTACTAAAGACTTTTATTTTATTATTCAGAAATATATATTATTAAAGATTTTTATTTTATTACTCAGAAAATAAGAGTTATCGAAAGACTTATTATAATTTAACTCAGTAAATAAAACTCAGTCAGAGACATATTTTTTAATCACAATATAAAAGTCTTCTTAATGTACACACAATGGATCATTCTCGCAGAGAGCAAACTGCTTAAGGGGGTCTTCTACCTTTGAAAATATTTTTTTTCGATTTTTTTGTTTTGCCTTATTATTACAGCTTGAACATTCCCCTTTCATCGAAATAGTTTAGCAGATATATCCGTTTTAGTGGAGCAATTTTCTTGTCAATGTGAGTATTTTCAACGTTGCTGAAAACTTTAACCGCGTTTTTCTCTAAACCACGTTTTGTGACCTGGTAGCCATGATTGGGCCAGATCTACTTAACCGATTTTGATCAGCCATGTTACAATCGACGCAGAATTGATGTAATTCTGGCCCGTACCTCAATCATGAAGATAAAAAAATTTTTAATATTTTTTTTACACTACACAACAAAACAAAAAACGTCGAAAATCGAATTTTTTTTTTTAATGTTTGTAAATTTTAGAAAAAATTTTTTTTTATGATTGAGGTACGGGCCCGAATTACATCAATTCTGATCATAACCTCATTTACCGTTTTCAATTCCGATAACCTGGAGTCCCGGAATCATGGCCACCACCTCTACACCTTTTTTTGAGGCCTTAATTGGCAGCCGATAACTTTTTGAACAGCCCTCGAATTCCAAAATTTTTTTTTTTATTTTTCTATTTAATTAATTAATAACACAAAACAAAAAACCATATTGAAAAAACTCTTATGGTTTTCCCTCCAGAATTTTTGTAAAAAACACTCATAAAACACTCTTCAAAGGTAGAATACCCCCTTAAGCTATAATAAATTAAAAGACTTTTATTAAAAAATAATAGTATCTGAATGAGTTTTATTTACTGTATTTTATAATAAAAGTCTTTCGATAACTCTTATTTTCTGAGTAATAAAATAAAAGTTTTTAATAATTGTTATGTTCTGAGTAATAACAAAAAGTCTTTATGGCTATAAACTTGAATTCTTTAATCTAAAATATCTAATTCAAACCGGCTTTAAGCTTGATTATAAACTCTTTCATAAAGGTACACAAATTTAAATAATTTTGGGAACGAAAAAAATAATAAGTAATGAAATAAATATATAATATAGCTAGTTCTTCATAAAATATAGATTTTGGAAACCGATCGACTAAGCAAAGCTCAAACCGATCAGCATTTGTAAGCAAGACTGAAAAGCGATCCGACATTCCAAATGGACCCGCAACTGGAAGTTGTAATATAATAATTTGGAATTATTTTTTAGTTGTTCGGCACAGCTTGACCTTTGGCTGTGCATTGTGCGCTTGTTCATTATTCTATGTCAAGAGCTTGATTGCATTTTCCTCTTAAAACACAAAAACATAAATAATTGTACAATATTATTCATTCGCCTCGTTGTCTATTGAGTTGTCCATTGGTTTGACTATTGTTGTTATTGCTGCCGTTGCTGCTGTTGCTGTTGCTGCTGCCGTTTGACGTTTGGCGCGTGAGTTAAAACGTCAAACTGTCAGCTTCAACAATTGTCAGCGTTACTTTGGTGTTGTCTCTTGGTGCGTGTCTCAGTCGCTGGTTTGCCTCGATGCGCATTTCTCGCTGCATTGCATTTCCTGATTTCAGTTTGTTTGTTTGTTTGCTTGATTTTGTTTTGTATAAATTTTCCTTAACACTTTTCTCTTGTCTTTCCGCTGTGACGCATCTCTGCCCCTCCAAAGCTTTTCTGACATTTTGCACGTTTACTTGTTTTTTTTTTTCGTTGTTTTTCTTTTTGTCAATTTTCCGCACGTTTCTCCAGACGAATGTCACGAGTGAGGCATGTTCAAGTGGGTGGGTGGGTCTGAGCTTGATTAGCCGCCGGACATTAATGTCTTGGCTTAAGTTAAAAATAGTAAAACAGTTAAAACCCTTCTCAGCACAAATGTCTAGCACCTTCCTTTGTCACGTGTCGACCTTATAGCTTACCTATCTTTGTTTTGAAAATCAATATAACCATTCCGAGTTCTACGCAAGGTTCTACGCCTCAATTGCAGGCGACATATGCTGGTTGTCGTCGTCTGGCCTGGTAATTGAGTCTTTTAAGCGGATTAGTTTGATTTTGCAAAATGAGTCGCCGTCCACTGGCCTTTTGTCTATAGACACAGCTGTTTGAGAAAATCAATAGGCTATTGTTGTCTAAAAGTTTTCATTAATTGTTTGAAAGGTGAGAATTAGGAGTTCATATACATTGAAATTTAAGTATCAATGAAGCCAATTAAGTTTCACAATGAAGCAATAAACTTGTTAGTTTTAGTTAAGAAAATTAGAAAAGCTATCTAAGTAATTTTTTTCAAACATTGAAGTTGCAATGTTAAAGCCAGAATATGTTAGGTTGAATTTCAGGAATAGCCATCTTTTAGAGTGACCAGATTGTATTTGTCATTTTTTTAGAATTGTATTTTATTTGGGACTCCAATGGAATAATCTGTATGGAATGTTTTAGAAAGGGGAAAGACCATCTTTGGTAGAGCGTTACGTACATACGTGGGTTGCTATTTAAGTTTCTGGCCTAGGTCACTTCTAGCCATTTTAGGACCAATTGGCCTTTTCCCAAAAAAAAGTTTGGACTTTTATCGATCAAAGCTCCATACAACTCTTTCATGTGTGACCACGTTTGATATCGATTAACGATTAATCAAAAACTTACCTCGGCAGAAAAATGGAATTAACTCGTGAAAATTTTCGTGCAATCGACAATCGCTCAAAAAAGCCTCATGTGGATTGGTTCAAAGAAATTTTCAAAAAAATATAATCGCGGTGTTTCAAAAGACGTTTATAAGATCGTCACAGGTGACGAATCATGGATCTATGCTTATG
The DNA here is from genome assembly GCA_018904225.1 of Lordiphosa mommai. Classification (NCBI taxonomy): domain Eukaryota; kingdom Metazoa; phylum Arthropoda; class Insecta; order Diptera; family Drosophilidae; genus Lordiphosa; species Lordiphosa mommai. The sequence goes on along the minus strand of JAEIFT010000012.1, from coordinate 438,569 downwards.
AGCCCAAAACAAAACAGCAATCGACCGTGTGGGTTTTCGAAGACGAGCCAAATCCAACGAAAGTCGTTCTTGGAAGAAGCACTTCGAAGCAAATGGTCGCCTGTTTCTTCGGTAAAACTGGTCATGTGGCGACTGTTCCGCTTGAGGAACGTAGGAAGGTCAATTCTGAGTGGTACACCACAATTTGTTTGCCTGAAGTCTTCGGAGAAATTCGAAAAACGAACAAGAGAAGACAGATCATTGTGCACCATGACAATGCGAGCTCTCACACATCAGCTCACACCAGCACCTTTTTGACCGCCCAAAACGTCGAATTGATGAGTCATCGGCCGTACAGCCCTGACTTGGCACCCAATGACTTATTTTTATTCCCGCACATCAAGGGAAAAATGCGTGGTCAACCATTTTCGTCGCCAGAAGATGCTGTTGATGAGTTAAAAAACCATGTTTTGGAGGTGTCTCAATCGGAGTGGAAAAAGTGTTTCGACAATTGGTTTGAGCGCATGCAAAAGTGTATAAATCTTGCTGGAGAATACTTTGAAAAACAATAAAACCATTTTTGATCATAAATATTCGCGTTTTCATTATTAGGCCAGAAATATATATGGCAACCTACGTAGTTAATGGGGTCGGAAATGAATTTTTCTATGCGTTACAAACTTCAGGGCACAATTTGCAAGTGTATAAAAAGAGAAGGGTACGCCAATGTTTTAAGTACCCTTGCAGTTTTTGAAAGACGCTGCCATTGACAACAAAAAAGGTTTTTCTCAATAGAACTAGTTCTTAGACCGATCGTTCCTGTGGCAGCTATATGCTATAGTCATCCGATTTTGATCAATTTTTCCAAAATTATGTAGAAGCATATAAAACTTATATATACCACGATTGGTAACGCTACGATGGAAAACAAAGAAGTTTTTTTCACTAGAACTAGTTTGGTTAGTTATGGCAGCTATATGATATAGTCATCCGATCAGACCGATTCCGACAAATGTGCAGCCTATGTGTATTTAAAGACGTTTTGCAAAGTTTGGTCAAGAAAGCTCTAAATCTGAGGGAGGAGATAGCATAGAAACACACGAACGGACTGACGGACCGACGGACAGACGGACATGGCTATATCAACTCAGCTCGTCACGCTGATCAAGAATATATATTAGGGCGGGTCGATTTATTTTTTGAATAGGCGTATAGCAGAATCGCAATCTATGGACAATTCTAAGAACATTTGCCCAAGAAACCATAGGTCTAAAATAAAAACTTAGCCGCCGCATTTCAACCTTTAGGTTCATAAATAACACAGGCCAAAAAAATGACCAACATTGTGTTGTCCAGCCTTGCTGGTATATAAATATGATAAAGTTATCTGCCCAGATTCCAAAACTGGCTTCGGTTTAGCTCCATCGTTGTTGGTCGCAAGATTTGGCGGAAAAACAAATTTAATGCTCTTTTTCTTAATATTGGCCCTACTTGGCATTAATTTCTGAACTTGTGGAGTCTATCGACAGATTACATATCAATGGAAAATAATTATGCCGATAGGGTCAGAATTGGACCTAAAAACCAGACTATTCACGATTTATAGTAATATTTTAAAACAAATAATTTACTTTAGGCCAGTGTGGTTGTTTGATTTGTATTTGAACATCCTTAGCATATGGCCGAACTTTTTCTCTAATTATGTAAATTTTTTTTGCATTTAAATCAGCTTATTTGGCCAAGTTTTGGCCTGTTTAAGCCAAAGCAAATATTAAAATTTTGGGAGGATAACTAGATTAATACACAAAATTTGTATAGGAACTGTTAAAAGGCTACTTGGTTCAAAATAGAATTTAGATAAAACTAAACCAGACCTAAATAACTAATGGGAAATCAAGTAGCCTTTTTATATTTCCTATAAAAAATTTGTGTATAAATCTAGTTGTCCTCCCATAAATTTTAAAAATTTATTTAGCTTAAACTGGCCAAAACTTGCCAAATGAGCTCATATAAATGCAACAAAATTTACATAATTAGATAACAATTGGCCATATGGTAAGGATGTTAAAATACAAATCAAACAACCATACTGGCCTAAAGTAAATTATTTGTTTTAAAATTACTTAAATCGTGAATTGTCCGACTTTAAAGTCCAATTCTGACTCTTTTGGCTATAATTATTTTCCATTGATATGTAATCTGTCGTATAGACTCCACAAGTTCGAAATTAATGCCGAGGCCATATTAAGAAAAAGACATTAAATTGTTTTTCCGCCAAATCTTGCGACCAACAACCGATGGAGCTAAACGAACAGTTGGAATCTGGGCAGATAACTTTATCATATTTATATCAGCAAGGCTGGACAAAAATGTTGGTCATTTGACCTGTGTTATTTATAAACCTAAAGGTTGAAATGCGCGGCTAGTTTTTATTTTAGACCTAGGTTTCTGGGCAAATGTTCTTAGAATTGTCCATAGATGCGATTCGCTATCGCCTATTTCATTTTTTTTGCCCCATACAAATCGACCCGCCCTAATATATATACTTTATGGGTTCGGAGATGCTTCCTTCTATGCGTTACAAACATCGTGACAATTTTAATATACCCGTCCTGCAAGGGTATAAAAACGAAATTCAATTGATTCAAAGTGTAGTGTAGTGTATACGCAATTTTAGATCGAGCGAGTGGTGTGCGTGTTTGAAATATGACATTCGTGTTACAGTCGTATTGTGTTCAAAATATTCGACACGCTTTCATCTTTAGTTCGAACGAAAGCCTGAAGCTTTTTCAATTGGCAGCGTCAGCCTTTAAGCTAAAGCCTTAACAATTTCAAATAGTTTTGAATGCAAGAAGAGGTAATTGGGAAACCTGTAGTCCTTAGGAAAAAAGACTACTGCTGATAGAACCGGTAGGTTCTCGAATCAGTACTGTATAGGCAACCAGCTCTTTGTGGTGTAAAATGCAGAAGTTGAGAAAACATTACTTAATGACTTTAAGGAACAGTTTATTAAGTTTAAGTACATCCAAGTATGAATTATTCTTGAGATTTTAAAAACAAAACGATTTAAATTCTATCCCGTTTGTTCTAGAACTCTGGCAGCGGTTTTTTTCTGAGTGCAGTTTATGTAGAGAGCTTAAGAAAAGACTATTTGGAAAACATGGGAGAATTTGTATAAACCCACCTCTAAGTTCTGATCATTCTTCTCCGTGACTTAGCTAGCTTTAACAAGTTGGCTCACACCGAAAGTTTTTATACCCGTTACTCGTAGAGTAGGGTATACTAAGTTCGTGCAAATGTATGTAACAGGCAGAAGGAAACATTTCCGACCCCATAACGTATATATATTCTTGATCAGCATCAACAGCCGAGTCGATATAGACATGTCCGTCTGTCCGTCAGTCCGTCCGTCTGTATGAACACCTAGATCTCAGAGACTATAAGAGCTAGAGTTACCATTTTTTCAGCGTAGACTTGTTTTGTCTGCACGCAGATCAAGTTTGTTTCAAATTTTTGCCACGCCCAATCCCGCCCCCGCAATATGAAAAAAACCTCATATCTCCCACAATTTTGAAAATAGATTGTTCGAACCTTCTAGACATATATTGTAATCATCATTATCTATCGATCCGCCATACATCATTTTTCGGTCAGATGAACCATAGTAGAGTTACCGCCCCCGCAATTTGAAATATACCTCATATCTCCCACAATTTTGAAAATACATTGTTAAATCCTTTTAGACATATATTTTAATCATCATTACCTATCGATCCGCCATACATAATTTCTTGATCAGATAAACGATAGAAAAGTTCCCGCCCCCGCAATTTTAAGAAATCCTCATATCTTCCACAATTTTGAAAACAGATTAATCAAACTTTTTAGCCATGTATTTTAATCATCATTACTTATCGATCCGCCATACATAATTTCCCGATCAGATTTCCAGATCAGAGTTATAGAAGTGTTGCCACCCCCGCAATTTCGGAAAAAACACAATTTGGGCATGTTGTGATCTAATAAAATATTCTGAAATAAACCTTACCCTGAGTAACGGGTATATCGGAGTCGAGCAGGGTCGACTTCAACTTACGCTCTCGTTTAGAACTTAAATCATGGTATTAATGGGTAATGGAGAAGTAAGTATTACAGATCAAAATTTGCGCTGCATCTTAATTTTAAGTGAAGTGGTTAGTGCGAGTTTGACATTGTCGAATAAAAATCAGTGAGCGAAAATGACAGCGTACATCTGACTAATTTCTGACTGAATAGGTGCCGATTACACTATTATTTTCAGTCTGTACCCCCACAGGAAAAATAAATTAAATTATCAATATTTTTCAATGCCTTAAGATGCTGTGATAACATTTGAAAAGCTCCTTTTGGAGATGCTTAATATTTGGTACCAAAAGTGCTAAAACTAAGTAATGAAATAACAAAACATTTGGTGGTTAGTTACTGTATAAAATGTTAAACTTTTCAAGAAAAATATCAAATACAAAAGGTATCCCTAGCAGCAATGTTGAAGCAATTCTATCAATATGTCTTCACACTCTTCTTTATCAAACTACTCATACTTATAAAGTTCATAATATGAACCCATTATTACGATCTTACTTAACAGCTGGACAAAGTGCTAGACATTTCTTCCTGGTCACACACACTCACATACACTTGAAGCTTCTATTGTTCGACTTTCTTTCTTTTCTTTTTCTAAATATGTTGTACAAAAGCGCATGCCTTTCCATCCCATGTCATTTTCTCTATTTATGTACAATTTGTTCAACCCACACAAAGATGGATACGTACATATATATTGCATCTTTTTTCTTTCTTCTGGTCAATTTACAGTTGCACATTTGCAACAATTGTTATTAATTTGTGAGTGTCGGGTTATGTGATATAGCAAAAAATAAATGTGCAAAAAAAAAAACGCACGCGATGCTTGTCAATGGCCTACGATGGGGCACATTCCCCCAGTTCATTGGTCAGCGGGTCAACTAACTGAAGAATGTCTCGGAGGTGTTATGGAATGTGTGTGCTCACGTATCTATTTAAATCAGACAAAATACTTGTAATTAGTTAAGAGTTTATGCAAATCAAAGTTGGCTTAACATATTTCTTTTTGACCTTATCTAGCTTAACTAAACTTAGCTCACTGACATGGCACATGTCACCAACTTTTAGGACTTAATTCGATTTTGTTTGACGACAATAGCGACCGTGAGAAAATTCACAAATAATTGTCTAAGCGTGTAAGTTATTATATACTCAAAAATCCTTAGATACCAGTTACACACACACACACACATAACATATCCAGGCAGTCTTCTTCTTTTGTAGCTTAGTGTTTGCTTCCCCCTCGCTTGTGGGCCAAAGTGCTGCATACTTTTAGGCAGCGCTACACATTTGCATTCTGTGCGTGCGTCAACAAAATTTAATTTGATTTATTTTGCGTCAGGCAAAACAAAAAATAAACTTTGCTACACGTTGCAGTAAAAGTTTTTGCTTGTTTATTATTTATTATAAAACCTGTTGGGAGGAAATTGTTGGAAATTGAAGTATGAGAGTGGTACGTACAGTACAGTAAATAATGCGTCTGACGTCAAAAGGAAATAAATAAGTTGTTTATTTTACTCTCATAACTGTTTGCTAACAAAAAATGTAATTAATTCAAAGTAATAAGTCTGTTTTTAATGTACTTAGCCAGCACTCCATTTTTATTATTAAATCAATTAAAAAGTTAGCCATTAAATAATTTAAAAATATTGCAAAGCTCATACAAAAATGCTGCATGCTTAGGGGCTGATGCAGAAATTATTAAGTGCAGTGGCTGTCAAACTGTTCAATGCACTATAGGACATTTTGCCATTTTTTTCGGAAAAATCAAAGAATATTGAACAGTTGACTGAAGCTTTGAGGCTTAGCTTATGGATAAACTAAATAAAAGCCATTAAAAGAGATTTAAAAGAATTTAAAAAAAAATGTGTGCCTAGTGGCGACATTAAGTAACCTTTTCAAACTACATACACTGGCTTTATTTAAACTAATATAAATAATGATACTGAAAAAACAAACACGTTGTTTGGATTTTGTTATTAAAATACAAATCTTTTGATTTTAAAATCGTGGTTCAACTTTTTTAATAAACCTATGTGACCTCTAATTGAATACATTCTCAGTTTTTTGAGAGTAATGGCCAAAATCTATAGAAACGTACGATTTGTACTGCCGAAGTATAATATATTATAGAACAAAACTCATTGATTAGATTTTACCTAAAATATTAAAATGTAATCCAAAATTATTGAGGGTATTCACAAGTTGAAAGACCTGGACCGAACAGCAAACAATAGGACATTTTACGGTTCGGGCCCGGCCCAGCACGGTACGGCACGAAATTATAAAAATTCCCTCTCCAAATAACCCAACTTGTTGAGTTCAAAAATGTACACTAAACACTTTTATAGGAAGTCGTTCTCCAAATATCGGCGAATATATAATTTTTGTTAAAGGCTAGTATCCACCACTGCGTAAAATTCCTGTCAGGAATTTGCTATTTATTAAAAGTGTGTGGAACTCAACTAAAACAGTGTGACCAAAAACGGTAAAAAAGACCAATAAAGGTAAAAAGGCCTAAACGGTGCAAGGTCACACTTATTAATCTGTTGTGTTTTGTAAGGCGCTTTAATTTAAATAAATTAAAATTATGAACGAAATGATAAATTCGGCCTAGCGACTGGATCCCACATATGTGCAGCCTTTGTAGGAGGATGTAGCATCAGAAACCGTAGACAGATATGGCCTCTTCAGCCACATTGTCCACACATTGTTCGCTTGGAAATAAACCATAGAAAGCCGTCAGGCTCTAGATAATATCCAAAGTAGGAAGTATGTAGATGTGGGCACGGGCCGGGTATGGTCTTTTTGTACCCAGGCCCAGGCCAATCTTTGAAATCGATCCGGGGTTAGTGATAGCCAATTAATGCCATTCGTGGTCGTATACCTCAAAGGATTACCCCTAATATAATATAAATAATACTAAGAACTTTGTCAACTGTAAAGCCAAGTATCTTGGCAAGATGAATTTGCTGGTTTGTAGCAATAATAAAATATCAAATTATTTTATATAAGATAACGGTATAAGCATTCTCCAATGTTTGCTCTCCAGCGTTGGAAATCCTCAATTCATTTTTATTGTTTTGCACCCAGCATTTGCCTCCATCTTTTCGCCCATCACGTCAAAAATAGTTGTAGAAAATATATTCCTGTGTTGTGTGTCAGAATTTTTAGCATCCACACACGCAAACGATAGGCCAACTATCGATAACAAACTGTGGATTTCGTTCATGTTGCTGGATATCAATGACAGGAAAAGGTAAACAAAAAATTCCTGGCACAGTTTTTTTTATATGAAGTATGCCAGGAATTTTTTGTTTTCGCAGTGCTGGATACCCGGCTTAATTTTAAAAAGATAGGTTCACATAAATTGTCACAATATCTGAACCAATAATCCGAATTATGTTTTCTATCCTTCAAATGAAAGATATAAAATGTCTCCACACATTCTTCTTACATTATAATTTTATTGCACATATAAAGTTGAAATACCGCACAAACAATTTCATTTTCATCACAAAAAAAAACCAAATTTAAAATGAAAATTTCGGCATGTTTGAATATTTTTCAAACTTGTTCAAACATTTTAAGGCATATCGAAACAATATTGGTCAAAAAATGCGGGTGATATAAGCAAATCACTGAAAGCACCCATATTTAAAAAATACTCGATTTAGTTGTGATATTCGTTATTTGAACCTAAAAAACTTGTTATACTCATGTAAAACAACTGCAGAACCATTTAATTTTTATTTTCACTTAGGCGCTTTTATGCTACTTTTAGTGTTTCTCTATAAAGAAACCAACAGTAATCTGCCTTTCATTTAAATCAAACCTTCAATGACAGTTTTTTAGATTGTTAAAGCAATTTGCCGCTTTTTTCGATAAATTTGAAACCTATTCATCTTTATTTTATTTATTTGATGCGTCAATCAATAGTCGCTTATGGTCAGGTTCGAGGGACCAAAAATCCCGATCCGTTTCTACTGAGTTCGGTTTTAGACCAGTTTGCAGTCTTGGATAATATTACTATTTAGCAGATTTGTTTTTAGTAACTAATTGCTTATTGAAAGCCATATAGCACGTTCTGCAAGCAGCTCTGCATTTGTTAGGTCCATTGGTTAAATTTTGGAGAAATGTAGGTCATTAATCATGATTTCCTTGATTGGACCTACGAAAATGACAGTCAATTATTGAATTAGCTCGTCTAAATCGCACGTCATTTCAACAAAGTACACGAAAATTTCAAAAATGTTCTATTTTGTGTTATTTGACCAAAACGTGAAATTATGCCAAATTTTCTATCTAAAATATGGTCACCCTACATCTCAACTAAATGCAATTTAACAAATCATTCCTACGGCAGCTATATGATATAGGTGTCTGATTTGGCTGATATTGTCATTTTTGTGAAGTAAATTAAATATAAAACAAGCTAGCCAAGTTTCGTTGAAATATCTTTGAAACTGGCTGCGTGGCGATGCTTTCTTTTGGGGCCTCTATTTTTTAAAAGCACCATCATTTTCTGCATGCTTGGGGCAATAAATTGTATATTATAAGAAGTTATATCATCGTAGTTAACACTTTAAAAATTAAACATAACCTTTAGCAACAATTATAATTTAAGTAGCGACAAAAAAATTCTATGCATAAGAATTACCCCGAGATTAATCCGATAAACAAAGCTTAAAATATCAATTTAAAAAAAAAACGTTGTTTTGACGATTTATTGTTTTCTATTTTTGGATTTATTTACAATTTTGAAATTGGTTTAAAATCAACTAAATTTTTTTATTTAAATCAAAAAGAAAAGATTAAACCCATTTTTTCTAGATATGAAAGCCCATTTTAAGAAACATTTTTAGACATTTCTGTGGTGAAATTTATTTGAAACGAATTTTCCAATTTTCGGTTTTTTCTTTAGGCTGTTTTTTGTCAGTGGTTTTACATATTTCGACATAGCTTCCTTTATCCTACACCGATTTAAAAATGTAATATACAAAATCACTGCCAATAAGTAGGCATACAAATAAGTCAAAAACTATTTATACTTTAAGTTAATTGTTTTCTTTAAATATTTAGCTCAAAAGTTTTAAAAAGATCAATTTTGTGAATTTTGTCACAATATGTTGACTTTAAAACAAAAATTGGGAAAAAATTAAAAGTATTTCATTTTCTTCTTTGATCATGGTAATACATCAATTAGGCCCAAACAAGCTATTGTGAGTTAAAATCTGTGGATAAATGGTCATGAATTTCTTGTTCTCCCTTTTCTTATCTGGGGCATCACATGTTGGGGGCCTGTAACCACAGGTCGAAAATATCTCTCCCCACTTTGAAGTGTTATAATACCAGGGATCGGAAATAAAAGTTATGGGGTTTAAAGAAATCAAAGTGGAAAAATTGTCTTAAATGAATGTGATAACACGACAGGTGCTGTTTTTGAGTGCACAAACCAATAAAAATTAAACTTTTATTTTTAATTTATTTAAATAAATTGGAAAATAACTCTTATTTCTTAACCTAAAAAATGAATTACAAAATAATTATTAAATTTCAATTTTAATATATAAATTGCGAAATAATTATTATTTTTGATTTTTATAATAAAAATTGCGACATAATTCTTATTTGTCAATTTTTATTTTAAAAATTGAAAATAAGAGATATTTTTCAATATTTATTGTAAAAATTGAAAATAAAAATTGATTTTAAATATCTTTAGAACCAAGCGGTGCATCACAAAAGTTTAAATGTATATATGATCTACGTTTCAATACCTATCCATTGATATATCAATTGTCCTTTAAGGATCAATATTTAGGATCGCTAAAATTATTTCGATTAAATTCCTCTTTCATACGTTCACAAAATTTTAAATCGGTAACAAGAAAAATAAGACATTGCATTGTAGAAGGTAACTGAAAATCAAAATTAATGTTCTGAAACTTGAGTTGTTGGCAATGCAGTACTTGAGCCAATTGATAAAATTTCATTATATTCTTATTTTTATCAATTGACTTAGAAGAATATCCGTTAATTTCGGTCATGACTAATTTTATCTGCCATTGTCGTCATCCGAATGCTCATTCCCCGAGCAATTTATATATAAAATTGAAATTTAATAATTATTTTGTAATTAATTTTTTAGCTTAAAAAATAAGAGTTATTTTCCAATTTATTGAAAAAAAAATCAATATATAATTCTTATTTTGTAATTTTTAAATTCAAAATTATAATAATTACGATCCCTGTATAAAACTAACTGTTATTTTCAAACACTTTGAAATTGCTCACACAACTGAGAGAGTGAGTTATTTTTAAATTTTAAATGTTTCTCTCAGTGAGAAAAAAAAAATTTTTATTCATTTCTATTTATGTCACTCAAGTACACTTATAATTGTGAGAAAACAAATAAGTGTTTATTTTCAACAAAAACAGTGTGAGTTATTGATTCAGTATTTTAGTGTTCATAAATTAATTGTGTTGATTTTATTAAAAGTGCGTCAAAATGGGAAGGAATTGCTGAATCTGTACCGACAACTATAATTCTTTAATAATTGTAAAATTTAACTAAAAGAAATAAATAAAATATTTGTAATATTAAAAAATATATATTTATGAATTTTAAATTAAATAACAGCTGTTTATTATTATATATAAACCATTGTCCAATCATATCCACAAAGAAAATAATCATAAGATAACTTATAGCAAAGTTCCACTTATCCACAAATACTTTCGTTTTTATGTTATACTATTACTGTTAAAAAAAATATTATTGTCACTCAACAATAAACTCTCAATACAAAAAACAAACACAGCACTCAAAAAAATTAAACACTGGGAGAAACAGATGTTTGTTTATATTTTTTGTGTTTCTCTTAGTGGGAAACACATTGAAAATAAATGGAGTGAGTTATTTTGTACCTCATCTAAAACTCTGTTTTCTGTTAAGCAACTTTTAAAGGAGAGCGTAAGTTAAAGTCGGCCCTGCTAAAGCGTAATTATTTGATTTGCTTATAACTCGACTATCGATGATCTGATCGGAAAACGGTATATGATGGATGGATAGGTATAAGAATGTTAAGAAGGTTTGATTTTGGGTTGGCATTTGGTAAAAAAAGATTTCCGTGACATTTCTGATAATGTTTAATTAATGTAAAAGTGTTTGTCCAAATATATATGCCGACGACTGTAGTAGTAGCCAAGGTTTTGTACTGAACCGATGGGCCTGCTGCCATCCTCACCCACAATTATGTCTTAATTTTACAACATATATCTGCTCCAGCAAGGGGCGTAATCAAATTAATTTCCCATAAAATTTCCTAATTAGTAGAGCCATTCAAGAAGCCGCTTAAGGCACAGCTGGTGGCTATAAAAGAAAACCAAGTGTCGGCATGACACTTAAACGGTCATAAACTTTGGATGAACCCTTTTTTTTTTGGTTTACTTCAATCTCAACTTATGGTAAAAGTCAGTGAAAAATTAGTAAACACATTTAAGACACACAGGGTGGTCGGTATTGGGTTTCTTCAAGTGGTTAACCCTTGACTTGATTAGGAATTCTGTTTGCATAATTTTCAATGATTTCAAAGGAATTTGTTACACACATTTTTGGGGCAGGTTGCGTCTGCGCAGATGATGAAGGAGTTTAGGTATGCGTAGTCATGTAGCATGTAGGGTTAGGTCACGAACAGACATAACCAATTGATATTCAGAGGTTCAGGTTCAGCTTGTTAAATAATTTGTATCAAATTAATTGCTTGTTCTTTCGGTAGCCTCCTACACGCACACACGCGAGAGACTATCCTTCGGTTAATCAAAATATTTAAAATAGTTTTGCCTGCAGGCAAACTTTTTGCTCGATGTAAACAAGTTGAGGCCCTATAAATAGCTAGGGGAAAAGGATGAGCCAATGCAGCCGCCGCAACTCATAAATAATGATTTATCCAATGGGGGTCTCTCTATAATAATCTCCTCCTCTTCTCTCTGTTGGCTGTTTATTTCATAATATTGCATTAAACAATATGCAACTTAACGAATGAGCTTAATCATTGTAGCAAAAGGGAGAATGGGGAATGGCTTTGTAATTGCGCCTGCGCGACATGCCCCAGGCCATGAATGTCGGCGGCGTCGGCATCTTTATATACGAAATTGATAATGCCTTTTATGTGCGCTGCATTGATTGGACTTGTCTCTCCCTCCTCCGCCCTCACTCCATCCCAGTTTCAGTCTCTTTCTGGGTGACCTACTTGCCGCTCGCGTCACGCAACATTGAACAGTTCTGGGGCGTGATCTGGCTTTTCCCTTTCGTTAGTAAATATTGGAAGGAAAGTGTCTGATGAGAACGCAAAAATGTTAATGGAAATTACTGGGTAGGTGAAGGAGTGCTAATTTCTGTGATTAGAATGATTATAGGGGAAATATTTCAGCCTCAAAAAAAAACAGACCACACAAAATATTGTTCTGATTGTCTGTGTGAAAACAAAATATGTGTATAAATCACAAGTGTTTAAAATCAAATAAATATTTTTGGTCACAGAAGAAGCGCCATCTATTGGTCAGTTTGAAAGATCTCTTAACCAGCATTACTCTAAGCGAACACAAATATTTGTGTTGTTGTGATGTTAGCCACATACAGTTTTTTGCTGGATTATTCATCAAGAGGTCCCCAACAATATATTTTTTTTGCAATCCTATCGCAGGTGTAGCTCATGTAAACAATAATAAATTAATGAAAAACCCACGAAAAATAAATTCAAGACATCTGGCGTTAAAAATTTATTAAATATTGGATTGTACACTTTAGGAAACGATAACACAGGGCAACAGCCATTTCGGTCTGGCCTTCTGGATGCAAAATTCTGTTCCTGGTCTGTGCCCTGATTCCAAAAGTGGTCTCGGTTTTTTTTTCATCAGCTCTTGTTTGCGAGAAATCGCGGAAAAACCATTTTGCTGTTTTTTTAGCTTATGGAAAATTATGGGGGTCACACCAAGCATAAATTTGTAGGTTTATAAGTTTTATGCGGTACTACATACATCAATGCAGCCATAAAAAATCAAGCGACCAGCATCAGCAAACCCGAAAGTGACTAAATTGGACCTTGAAGATCATTTTTTCTCAATTTATAGCAAATTTTTCAAAATAAACCGTCATCTACAACCTAGTGCATATATCGTAAAATTAAAACAACTATTTTAGCATATAGCCTAACATATACGCTATTTTTACGAATTTTGTTGCACTTTTATCAGCTTGTTGGACTAAGCTACAGCCGTTTTTTCACGAAAAAGTGAATGAAATTTTATGGCAGGACTACTTGATTAATTCACAAAATGTGTATAGGAAATATGAAAAGGCTACTCGATTTAGCATAGCTCTTACATTAATAGTCAAACAAATGTACAATAACATTCCGGCAGTACGGGAAATATAAAAAGGCTACTCGATTTAACATAGCTCTTACATTAATAGCCAAACAAATGTACAATAACATTCCGGCAGTACTAGATTTAAAAAAAGTGGTGACATACTGTTAGGTTGACCACAAAAAAACGATTATTGAATCAAATTAAACCAAAAAAATTTCAACTTTGGGGAAAATTTTTTTTAATCTAGTACTGCCGGAATGTTATTGTACATTTGTTTGACTATTAATGTAAGAACTATGCTAAATCGAGTAGCCTTTTCATATTTCCTATACACATTTTGTGAATTAATCAAGTAGTCCTGCCATAAAATTTAATTCACTTTTTCGTGAAAAAACGGCTGTAGCTTAGTCCAACAAGCTGATAAAAGTGCAACAAAATTCGTAAAAATAGCGGATATGTTAGGCTATATGCTAAAATAGTTGTTTTAATTTTACGATTTATGCACTAGGTTGTAGATGACGGTTTATTTTGAAAAATTTGCTATAAATTGAGAAAAATTATCTTCAAGGTCCAATTTAGTCACTTTCGGGTTTGCTGATGCTGGTCGCTTGATTTTTTATGGCTGCATTGATGTATGTAGTACCGCATAAAACTTATAAACCTACAAATTTGTGCTTGGTGTGACCCCCATAATTTTCCATAAGCTTAAAAAACAGCAAAATGGTTTTTCCGCGATTTCTCGCAAACAAGAGCTGATGGAAAAAAACCGAGACCACTTTTGGAATCAGGGCGCAGAACAGGAACAGAATTTTGCACCGAGAAGGCTAGACCTCACAAAAGTGGTCATTTTGTTGCCCTGTGTAATGAAATGGAAAATAAGGACAAAAATCGATTTGGTGTTGCTAGGGCAATTGGTATATGGACCCTTTATTTGTATTCGGGGAAGTTACATTTTCATCACATTTTTCACCAGCTAAATCGTTCGCCATAGAAACCTGTTCCGAACCTAACTTTTCGGTTCTGTTCAACAAATGCTACAAATCCTTGTAAATCGAGCTTTTACCACCCGAAATGTTCATTACTGATTTAACCTCCATACACTGTTTCCTAATCAGATAAAGGGAATTCAAGTTATGAGCAAATCAAAAATTATTGGGCCGCAACCGTGATGGGCAGCACTTAGTTTGATACAAACTTTGGCAGGTACAGAGTATAACATAAGTCGGGCTTGACCGACTTTCTTACTTGTTTTAATGGATTATTTCCAATTAATAAATATCTTTTACGTCAAAAAATCGCTATCTTTTTTAAGACTCCATTATTTAGTGCATGCTTGGTGCAATAAATTGTATATTTGTAGAAACTTTATCGGCCCTGTTCCGATTTTCGAGTCGATTTTCGTGTTAACGTAAGTATTTCGCCATCGAATTCAATAGCGTTGTATAGAAGGTGTCGAATAAACCTACGGTTACTAGATCAGATATTAGAAAACTCGGAATTGTTTCAGTAGCTGAGACCGGCTGCTTAGTTCCAAGTGAATTCAGTTCGAGAGAAAAAGACAGCGGAATCTAGTAACCACAGATTTGATTGTCACTTGCATATACTTTTATTCAACTTGAACTTGAATACAACAGAAATACACGAAAATCGACTCGAAATTCGGAACAGGGCCCTATTATAATGGAATAAGAAAAAATGTAATATTAGCTTTAGCAATAAATGTGTAATATTATTAGGTAAGGCCCCATAAGGACCTGCGAAGTAAGTAATTTAGATAACTTCGACATATTTCAAGGTGAAACGTAAGTCTAGAGTGACCATTTATATTAAGAAATTACACCAAATCTTGAATTTTGTGGTATTTTTCAATTACCAGCGCGTTGCTCACAATAATCGATTACTGTTATTTTGATAAAGATAGGCAACTCCTCGTAAAGCCTTGCTGACCAACAAAAACTATGAAAAGTTGTATGAAATCTGTTTTGATATGCTACACACCGAGCATATTAGAGTTGGATTGTTCCGGAGTGAGGGAATATGAAGGAGTGGTTCACTAAACGGAACAAGTGAACATGTTCCAATTCAAGTGTTCTTTTTGTTTCGTGGCTCTTATTCCGGACTCTTGTTTCGAGTAGAGTTGTGCCGATTTTCATGAACTAGTTCGAATGAACTATTCATTAAAATGAACTAATGAACTTGGTCTCAGGGTTTGAACTATAGTTCATTTTTTGAACTATTCACTTATTGAACTATAGTTCATTTTTTGAACTATTCACTTATTGAACTATAGTTCATTTTTTGAACTATAGTTCTTTTTTTGAACTATAGTTCATTTTACGAACTATAGTTCATTTTTTGAACTATAGTTCATTTTTTGAACTATAGTTCATTTAATGAACTTTATCCTAAAAATAATCAATAGTTAAAAAAATGAATTGCATAAAAAAATTAACCAATAAAATGTCGGTTGTTTTATATCGATTAGTAATTGGTTTCTGTTTTTATCGATTACTCGTGCTGTCAGTTTGGGTACATTGCACCTCTGCAAAGTTGTGCAGGCAACCGCACTGTCAAAAAAAACACTTTTAGCTAAGTTGGCATTTCCAAATTCCGGTGAATTACCAATCTTCTTTCGATTACTTAACTGTTAAATGTGTACAAAAAAATTAATATGTCTTCACGAAAGAAATCTATTGTTTGGGACCACTTCATTATTGAAGCAGATGGAAAATTTGGCAAATGCTGCTATTGTAAGAGGTCCATCAGTATTTCAGGAGGTTCACAAGGGAATTTGCAGCGGCACCTAAAATTAAAACATCCAACCATAGACTTGGTGCACGAAAGACGTTTTGCAGTTACATCTGAAGTCTTATCGTCCTCCCCCACAACTCCAGCGCCGTCCGCCACTACTTCATCGTCATCCGCCATAACTTCAGCAATGTCTGCCACAACTTCGTCGACATCCGTCACGACTTCATCCAGCGCCGGTGCGGTATCAATTGGAGGGCAGCAAATAATATCAACTTTTATTAATCGACCCCCCCAAACTGGAAAATCACACAAATCCATCGACAAGTGTTAAAAATGATTGTTAAGGGCAATCAAAAAATGAACTATAGTTCAAAAAATGAACTATAATTCAACAATGAACAACAACAATATAATTCAACAATGAACTATAGCTCGAAAGTGAATAGTTCATCAAAAAATGAACTAATGAACTTAGTCATTGAAATGAACTAGATTCTCCAACTCTAGTTTCGAGACTCTTGTTCCATGACTCTTGTTCCGTTACTCTTGTTCCGAGACTTTTGTTTCGTGTTGCAAATTTACACTCTCAAAGTAATCGTAGCCGCCACCTCTAAAGCAATCACCCGGCTGCAGATTATCCTATTATCTGGCAGTTTGAAATTACGAAAACTCTGTCGTTGTCGAAATTGTTGAGCAAATCAAATCGGCCCGGAACAACTGAGCAACTGAACAACAGAATAAGTAAATTCAACAATAAAACAACTGAGCAACGGATCAACGGAGCTGTCGGAGTGAGTTGACTTAATTTAAAAAAAGAAACAAGTGAAAATTTTCCATGAAAGGTTAAACTTTTACCCAGCACTAAAAAAAAAGCAATGACTACTATTTATTTTGCATAATCAAACTTTGCTGCGACTATTTTAATACTTTTGCGCATTTACAGCAGTTTATGGTTTAGTAAAACTTTTAGTTTTTTTATATTTTAGTTAAGTATTTCAGATCCTTGTTAAAACGAGCATTTACGACTGTATTAAAACTTCCACACAAACAAAGTATGATTTACCTTCACGTCTTAAATTTATCTTCAGTTGTTTGCTAATAGTGTCAAGACAGAAAAAGGGTGAAGTAACTTTTATTGCAACAATCTAATATAGTTTAAGTGTAAAGTAATTTAGGTAGCTACAGTAAAATACTATTCAGAAGAATAAAACCGAGATTTGTCCAACAAGCAGATCCCTAACAATAAATTTTTTTTATATTTGCTTTTCAATTGTTTAAATAAAATACAATAATTGTTTTTTGGTAAAAACGCGAATTACATTTTCATGGCATAATCAAGGTGAAATTTTGAGATTAAAATTGTGTGATTAAAATTCGGCATGGAAAAATTTACCTAAAAAGAAAAATCATATTTAATTTTATATATTTATTTATTATATCCAGGGAATCAAACCGAATCGAATTTCGGTTCCGGTTCCGGTTCTGGAACGTACCGAAACTAATGTTTCGGTAAAAGGTTCTGTTTAGGTTCTAGTTTATTTCGGTATTCGGTTCCGAACCGGTACCTTGGTTTTTATTTCGGTATACCGGTACATACCGGTATGTACCGGTATTATTTAAAAATCCTTTAATCCGAAGATATAATAGAAATGGTAGCAACCTACACAACAAAATGTAGTTATAAAGAAGGAAAATTAAACATAATAAACTTTACCTCAGAAAAAAATGTCCTAATAATAGAAGATCAAGAAGATCTTTTGATATCTGATGAAATGTTAAATACACTGTTTTTAGGTTAAGTCTGCGATTAGGTTAAGTCCATTTGAGCCGATTATTAATTCATTTCCTTTGTAAATGCAAAAATTTAGGGACAAATAATAATATTTGGAATTTATTGAACCAAAATAGATGCAACGAAATAAGATGAAATTGTTATTTTTATTGAAAATTTCAGTATATACCAGATGGTCCCTTTACTTCACATTTGTAAGTTTTTGCTTACGTTCACCCTGCGTTTTACCCTGAAGAAATCCCTGATTGAAGCAATAAACATGAAATAATAAAAAAAAACTCAGAACCGAAACTGTACCGGTGCAATGTTTAGGTTCTTTTCGGTCATTTCGGTTCCAAAAATAAAGTTTCCGAAATACCGGTACGCAAAAAATAAATAATAACGGTTCCGGTTCTGGTTCTGAGATTCAATCGGTTCTTTTCGGTATACGGTTCCGGTTCGGGTTCCGGTTTGACATTGATTATATCTTAGAAAACGATTTATTTGATTTCTTTAACCGGACTTAAAAAAGTCTTAAAAAACGGAATGCATTAACTTTCAACCGAACTCCCGCACCTATGTTTATCTATCATTTTTATAACTTCAACTGATCTCCATTCTTTTGCAAAATAAACGATATTCTTAACCCATTTATGACCCCAATTGCTTGATTGGTGTGTCTAACAAAGCAATTAATGGACATGCAAACACCAGAACGAAGTTGTTGTTCCCCACAAACACACAAAACATCCACCACAGAAATCCCAAACAGACAACTTTATTAGCTTAATTAAAAATAAAAAAAAGAACGAACTCTTGAAAAGGTTCATCAAAAGCCCACAGGGAATAGAGCTCATAGAACTCAAGCTGCAAACGCTTCGTTTTGCAAAAAGAAAATATAAAAAAAAAATTGCGTTGAATGTCGGCAATTTAGCAAGTTTACAGCTCTCGGCCCGCACTACCGCAGCCCAATAATGGGGAAGCCTCCCAGTTGAATGACGTTTTACTTGATTGCAGTTAATTTTCCAGTCTTCTTCAGTCCGAATGCAAATTCCTTCCATTTTTCCTAACTTGCTGAATGCACACAAAATCCTCAACAAACTTTTTGATTGTTTTGTTTGTTGTCCCACCAGCACAATAAAAAAAAGGAATTAAGTTGTAAAATGTTAAGGGTCTCAACGAATACGGAGATATACTATAAATTGGTATATATGTAAAGGTGCTGGAGGTACATAAAAGATTTATAGAAATTTAAGTGGGGAATTTAGTTCAGTTTTAAGGAAACTTTGGAGAAGATCTGCCTCTGCTTTATTTTGCCATATTATTTAATTTCCTGTCTGGTCACTTTTTAACTGTGGCCTTTGTTATAGAGCAATAAAAAAAATGGCATTTTCATGACTTTATTTTTACCACTGCTTCGCTGGTTGAACTATTGACCTGAATAGTGTACTTTTTTGTATACTTTTCAACAGTTGCCTTTGCCCACGATGAAGTCTTCAATGATGATGTTAATAATGACTCTGTTATTTGATTTGCCCTCCCAGGCATGACTTTGAATTGAAACATTTCGCCAATTACAAGATGCAAAGGTCAACTCAATGGAAATATTGAACAGAGACTTCAACTTGAATATGCCAATTAGACACAAAACAACAGCAACGACAACAACATGGCAACTTTCTTGTAGAAGTAGAAAACTCGTTCCGTTGGGGGAAAAACTTGTTCTCTCAATTACACAATTTGGTCATCATGTACAAAAAAGAAAAAAATTAATATTTAATAGAGAAACATGCCAATGCTTATCTAATAGAGTCATAAAAAACCCACACACACACACACAGTCAAAAGTGTCATTTGATAGATTTAGCCAATCCAAACGGTCTGACCATTTAAGGAGAACAACATTTTTGTGCCAATGACTGCACAATTAAACGAAACTGTCAACAATTTATCTTCAACGTGACTTCCCGGGAAGACTTTGCGCCTCCTTAAGTGGTCCTACAGCGGTAATGAGCGAGTCAGTGAGGGGAGGGAAAGTAAAAGGGTCTCGCCCCTAATTGGACTCAGCTTCAAGGAATTTTCGTAACGCAAAAATATGTCAAAATGTGACAAAATGCGTGTACATAGTCTCCTTAAGCCTTTCTCCAGATAAATAAATCCACATTCCAATTGCGGTTGGGCAGGCCATTTAAGGTGTTCATTAGTGCCAGGGTAAAAAGGGACATCCAAAAATGGTAACAAAATCTCATCAGTTGGCTTGACCATTTCTGAAGATCACAATCGGCATGATCATCATCATCATCAACATGATCATGATCATGATCATGATCACATGTTGATAACGTCGGAAGCCAGGCAACTCATCGATCACAGTTGTTGCAGACCTGTATTTCGCTTTCTTTGGGCGTAACTGTAAAAAGACTTTTTTTTGTCTGTTTGAGTTCGGCAAATTAAGCGATTTTCATTGTTCAATTTACATTTTGAACTTGATTTCGATATTATTGTCTGTCCATCCCGGAGCTGAAGTAAATTGTCCTAAAGGTGTGACGTTTAAATAAGGAAAACAAAGGGAACTTTCACTGGAATTGGAATTAAAAAGGAAGATGCTGAAAATGAATTGAGTACGGTATTTCAGATATGCGAGAGTGGATCATTAAGTACACGTGTTTTCTTAATTTTGGTTAACCTGATTAATTTTTGGTTGATACTTTTTTAATCCTGCAACATGTTAACAACTAGGTAAAGCTCCCTTATTCGGGATAAGAAAACCAAAAAAGTGAATCAGGTTAGCCGAGTGCGGAGACGTCATAATGCTTAAGTGAACATAGAGAAAACGACGTTTTAAAATGAAATGACTCAATGTTCATGGTTTTGTTCTGTTTTTCTGAACTTAATTCAAACACCGTACAAAAAGTATATTTAACAACAACCGTGTGCGATGGTGCAGTGCTTCCAAATGGATTCCCATTCGTGTTCAATGCAAGGACCCCATTCCGATTCACTGACAAACCGCGCAGAAGTGAGAACGAAATCTTCATAAAACAAGTCCATGCCCCTTTATAAAATTGATCGAAAAATGTTTATAAAACAAGTGCAAAATATTCATGAAATATCGAAACCCAATATTCATGAATTCAAAACGACACAAACGACACGTTCGTCACCGAATGTTCATGGATTTGGTACTTTAAGAATGTACTTTTTCTCGGTGTATCGTAAGCAATTGTGGCACCCATGAAAAATTCAACTTTTCGATCATTTTTAAAGTTGCATGCTACGGAAAACCAATTAAAAAAATTTTTTTTTTTAATTCTGTAAAATTGCATCGGATCTCTATTTTCTTATTTACTTGATCTTTAAAATTATGCCAATTTTTTTTTGCCATCCAAATCGCTAAAACTTAAATCTTATTTGGCGCAAAAAGGTATATTCTTTTTCTTATTTTTATACCCGTTACTCGCAGAGTAAAAAGGGTATACTAAGTTCGTGCAAATGTATGCAACAGGCAGAAGGAAGCATCTCCGACCCCATAAAGTATATATATTCTTGATCAGCATCAACAGCCGAGTAGATATAGAGATGTCCGTCTGTCTGTATGAACACCTAGATCTCAGAGACTATAAGAGCTAGAGCTACCATTTAGACATATATTTTAAGCATCATTACCTATCGATCCGCCATACATCATTTTCCGATCAGATAAACGATAGTAGAGTTGCCACCCCCCCCAATTTGAAAAAAACCTCATATCTCCCACAATTTGGGTAACCTTACCCTGAGTAACGGGTATATCGAAGTCGAGCAGGGCCGACTTCAACTTACGCTCTCGTTATACACTTGAAAAGTGTATATTAATTTTGCCCAGAAGTTTGTAACGCATAGAAATATTCATTTCCGACCACATAAACTATATATATTCTTGATCAGGACGACGAGCCGAGTTCATTTCCGTCTGTCCGTCTGTCTGTCCGTCTGTCTGTCCGTCTGTCTGTCTGTTTCTACGCAAACTAGTCCCTCAGTTTTAAAGCTATCGAGCTGAAATTTTGCACAGAGTCTTCTTTTTACTGCACGCAACTAATATGTCGGAACCGGCCGGATCGGATGACTATATCATATAGCTGCCATAGGAACGATCGTTCTAAGAACTAGTTCTAGTTAAAAAAACTTTTTTGTTTTCCATCGTAGCGTCACTAATCTTGGTATATGTTAGTTTTATATGCTTCCACATAATTCTGGAAAAATGTATCAAAATCGGATCACTATAGCATATAGCTGCCATAGGAACGATCGGTCGAAAAATAAGTCTTTGTGAGAAAAACTTTTTTGATTTCCATTGTAGCGTCTCGAATCGTAGTATATATTTGTTTTATATGTTTCCACACAATTCTGAAAAAATTTATCAAAATCGGATGACTATAGCATATAGCTGCCATATAAACGGTCGGTCAAAAAACTACTTCTAGTGAGAAAAACTTTTTTGTTTCTTATCGTAGCGTGTCCAATCGTAGTATATATTTGTTTTATATGTTGCCACACAAGTCTGAAAAAATTTATCAAAATCGGATGACTATAGCATATAGCTGCCATAGGACCGATCGGTCGGAAAATGTGTTTTACTAAGAAAAGTTTTTTTTATGGTATCAAATTTTTATTAACAATGATTTAAAATTTTTTAATATCGGATATCTATATCCTATATATATTTTACTGGTTAAATCAGTTGGAGTTAAGTTTTTCAAGTGTATTAAAACTTCGGCACAGTCGAAGTTAGCTTTGCCTTCTCGTTTTTTTAAATTTTGTCTGGGTCCAGGAATTTACTATATAATACTGGAAGTGTGCACCACAATAGTTTGTGAACTATTAATATTTTGCTCATTTATTTTAATTATTTGGAAGTGTGAGTATTTGGAAACTGTTTCTACGCAAACTAGTCCCTCAGTTTTAAAGCTATCGAGCTGAAATTTTACTGCACGCAACTAATATGTCGGAACCAGCCGGATCGGATGACTATAGCCTATAGCTCCCAAACGATCGGTCGGAAAATAGGTCTTAGATAGAAAAACTTTTTGTTTTCAATGTTAGCTTTCTTTATCTCATCAATTATGAGTTTCACACACTATTCTGTAAAATTTGGACAAAATTGATCAAGCCGATCGGTCGGAAAATAGGTCTTGGTAACAAAAACTTTTTTGTTTTCAATGAGAGCGTTCTTTAACTCAGCAATTACAAGTATTATGCAGGAACCGTAACAGTAATACGTTTTATCAAAAGTCATTATTTACCAGTTACATTTTGCGATTTATAATAAAACTCGGGTAACAACAAATATTCTTTAATTTTTATTATAAAACTCCGGAAATACCAATTATTCTATGATTTTTATTTTATTTCTCTACTCATAGCAATTATTTTTGATTTTTATACATTTTCTTCACATGATAACAGTTATAGATGACTTTTATTTATAAAAGTCATTAATAAAAATTATTCACAGACTTTTATTTTTTAAGTTATTACATAAAAGTCATAGGCTTATATCACATTGAAAGAGAAAGTGAATACTAAACTGCAAACATATTCTTGATCAGATCGACAAAGGTAATGGATAAAGCTCAATGTTTTGTAAGTAAGTTTAGCGTACGGCTTCTGTGGAATTTTGTTACCCAAAGTACAAAAAAGAGTTAGGTTGGGTTAGGTTGCAATGGTTGAATTGGGATGAAATCCCATTTCTTCATTGTGTTACCATAAACACTGGTGCATTTAAATAGCCGCACCCAATTTTATCAATGTACGAGTACTTAGAGAGAGGATAGCAACAATTGGTGAATGCAGATAATTGTTTATTTATATTTTACCTGTTACCAGTAACTGTTATATCCGGTCACTGATATAATGTGCTTTCAGATAGTTTTACAACATTTTGTCAAAATCGAATAAATAGCTGCCATACCACCGATCGGGCGGAAAAAGGGTCTTACTGAGAAAACATATTTGTTTTTGATCAAATTTTGAAGTCAACAATCAAGAATATGATTGTGAATATGGGGCGTTCTTTCTCAAACGTCCCAGTCAAAAAATGAAAATTTTTGGATTGGCTTCATACTTTGGTGAATTGTTATCCTATATAAAGGTAATAAATTCCCAAAATATTAACTCATTAAAAAAAAATTGTAGAAATTAGGGGGGTGGAAGTTTTGACATTTTAAGTAACATTGGTATTTTTAAAATCGTATAACTATGACAAAACTTTATCGATTTGAAATTGTGAATATGTCATTTTAAAGCATTTTTCATGTACTTTTTGAAAAAAATAACAAAAATAAAAAAAATTTAAAATTCACCCCCTATTTTCCAAAATTAACCGATATTTTTCAATTTGGTCCCAAATGGGTATTTTTAAAAAAAAAATTTTTTTTTTTGAAAAGCTAAGGTTATTTTCTATAAAATATGATAGTGGGACAACAATTACTTTAGGAGAAATGTAATTACAAAGTTAATAATGTCCTTATGTTCGTCTATTTCTTTGCTATCTTTTCCCTCAGTTTTAAAGCTATCTTGACCAATCTTTCCAAAATGTCTTTAAATACAAGTACGCTGCACATTTGTCGGAACCTGCCGGATCGGATGACTATAGCATATAGCTGCCATAGGAACGAATTTTCATTTTTTGACTGGGACGTTTCAGAAAGAATGCCCCATATGTAGATATCCTATATCTTTATCCTATTTATATTCTATAGGATTAATCAGTTGGAATGAACATTTCGTGAAACTTCGACAATGTATTGTATTTAAATGCTCGGTAAAGCTAATAAACAATGCTTACAAAAAAAAAATCTTTAGAACTCGGTATCTTCCAACTTTGAATTTATTTCGTTGCTTTTTTCCCCTTCTCAAATATCAATATCATAAAATAGTGAAGAGCATATTAAAGTCCCGATAGTTGACTTGACTTGACCGACTTTCCCACTTCTGTTGGCATTTCAAGGGATTCCACACAGACCCCTAAATATCAAGCGCAACTAAAAACGAGAGCGTAAGTTGAAGTCGGCCCTGCTCGACTTCGATATACCCGTTACTCAGGGTAAGGTTTTTTTTAAGAATATTTTATTAGATCACAAATTGTGGAAGATATGAGTTTTTTTACAAATTGCGGGGGTGGCAACTCTACTATAGCTCATCTGATCGGGAAATGAAGTATGGCGGATCGATAGGTAATGATGATTGATATATATGTCTGGAAGGTTCGAACAATCCATTTTCAAAATTGTGGGAGATTTGAGGTATTTTTCAAATTGCGAAGGCGGGAACTTTTCTATCGTTCATCTGATCAAGAAATGATGTATTGCGGATGTATGGCGGATCTGTAGGTAATGATGATTAAAATATATGTCTAGAAGGTTTTAACAATGTATTTTCAAAATTGTAAGAGATATGAGGTATTTTTCAAATTGCGGGGGCGGCAACTCTACTATCGTTCGTCTGATTGGAAAATGATGTATGGCGGATCAATAGGTAATGATGATTAGAATATATGTCTAGAAGGTGCGAACACTCTATTTTTAAAATTGTGGGAGATATGAGGTTTTTTTCATATTGCGGGGGCGGGAGGGGGCGTGGCAAAAATTTGAAACAAACTTGATCTGCGTGCAGACAATACAAGTCTACACTGAAAATTTGGTAGCTCTAGCTCTTATAGTCTCTGAGATCTAGGTGTTCATACAGACAGACGGACGGACGGACAGACGGACAGGTCTATATCGACTCGGCTATTGATTCTGATCAAGAATATATATATACTTTATGGGGTCGGAAATGCTTCCTTCTGCGTGTTACATACATTTGCACGAACATAGTATACCCTTTTTACTCTACGAGTAACGGGTATAAATATTGGAAAGCTAACTTCGACGCGGCCGAAGTTTACCCTTGCAGCTTCCGTGATTCAATTGTCGTTTGGATACCCTAGCGCAACACTAGCGTTTCTGTTAACTCTTTGTAGTGAACACCGGAGCTTGTGGCCTTAAGCTACATTAAATTTTAACCTAGGTAATTTTCTTAAAAAGTTTGATGTACGATGAGTAGAGTAGGAGGTATGAGTCGAGTATCGTAAACAGGTCGTTGAACTTAACTACGCCTTTATTTTGCCGCTATTATATTAAATTCGTTCGTTGCACTTAACGTAGAAGCTGTTAACTCAACGAACTTAGAACTAAGAACAATTACAAAATAAACAACAAATAATTGTATTTCTTTTCTTCAGACAGAATTTAAATGCCCAACTCTAGGTATGGGTAAGAGATTAATGTTAACCACTAAATATATAAGACTTGAGTCATTTATCGTTTTCCTCACTCTTCGCTATATTCAAGCTTAACCCAAACAAATATTTACTTTCAATTCACGTTTTTCCCCCCACAAAATATTACACCTCTGGCGCCAACCAATTACAAAATCGTAAAATGAAAAAAAAGAGTTAACAATATTTTTCACGAATATTTACGATTCGGTCGCGTGGGCGCGTTATGGCGCAAAGGTAAACTGTAAATTATCGCAGAAGCACATTAGCGCCTATTAAGCGGGCAATTTGCATGCATTGGAATGGAATGGGGTAAACAGAAGCGAAGTTCAAGGCAACCTGAGACGAGACAACTCGACTCTCGAACTCAGCTGGCCAATGTAATTGCTTCGATTAAACGCCTGTGATAACAACATTCCAGTCTTTTCCGCCTGCTCCTGCTCCTTCTTGAGTTTTTATTTTCTTTACTTTGCTGATTAAACGCAGTAGATTGTATCGTATATCGGTTATGGGGAGCGACTAGTGAAGTGGTATGGAATGGAGTATGGATGCCAATATTTGGGGCGTAATTAAAGGTATTAAAGTGTGGCCGGCTGCATGGCCAAGTGTTGGCCGAAAGCGTTTAATTTCTTTTGGCTGGTGTGAATGAAAGGAGGAGAAAGCGGTGAGGCATTGAAACGTTTGGTGTGGTACATAAAAATCTTCTTAATATATTAAAAATTAGTTATCAAGAGCCAAAAAGGAATATATAGAAATAACTAAAACATCGAAGTTAGTTAACGATTCAAGAAAATGCTTACAACTTATTATGACAAACCTAGAACAAAACAGAATCCTCGATTATCAAATTTAGTTGGAAATATCACAAATCTCAAAAGAATTTTAACAAATACCAAAAAGAACTAAAATACCAAAAAAATACCGAAAAATACCAAAAATACTAACAAAATACCAACAAAATATCAACAAAATACCAACAAAATACCAAAAAATACTAAACAAAATTTCGACGTGTCTCTGAAATTCTACAAATTCACACAGAGTTTTTTTTTTTTTGAAATTACTACAAACTAGAGTAAATACATCCATGGATCTGTTGCTTTTCATTACCATTTCAAGCTTCTTAACGTTTACTCATACGTTTAGAAATAACTCTCATTTCTTCAATTTCCCTTCCCACACCATTTCGAAATGAAATTCTTTTCAAGTCCCAACATCCAATCAATCATGCCCCCAAAACACAAACAATGACACCTTCTCGCATGCTGCCACAAAAAAAAGGCTTCCGCATTTTCTGAAACCAAAACCCGATCAGAACAAGAGACCCACATACACTCACGCAACTCAAACTCAAATCATGTACCTGAAACTCATCCAGAAGCGTGGTAAACATGTCAAGCAGTTGCCAAGCTTCCACAAGCAGTTACCCCAAAACAGGCCAACATGATCCCACAACAATAATGATGCTGATCAGGTTACCCCCAAAAACAGAGCACACACAGCGTGAACTTGATATTTATATGCAAAGTGGACAGAGTCGGGATACCAGGGCCAGGTTTGGCCAATTTGGCTCAGTTGTTGTTGTCACCTCGATAAGCATCTTGTGGAACAGGGCAAAAAAAAAAAATATTGACTTCTGGCTGCTGAAGTAAGCCCAAAAACAAATTACATGCAAATTAGGTGTGGAACTTGCCACATAAAGTGAAGGAACATAACTATTAAGGGGAAAAGAGGATTGGTAAAGGATAAGATGGATTCTAGGACATGCTTAAGGACTCCTTTCGAAACGTGGGTACATAAAAAACCTTTCCCCAGTCCATTCACTGCTCAATGACCCACTAAGTACCTCACGACAATTCATACCATTTCTAGTTGGGATTAAAATCATTTGGAAAATCCCAAACCCATAAACTCGTATTCAATTTTCTAATAGACGCCTCCTAATCAAAACTAAGGCATCAAGAAGTTTTGTGTCCAGGCTTTAGGCGCAAAACCAATTAAGCAGCCAGCTCCAAGCAAATAAGGAAGTTTTCCATGCGGATCGTTGTCTGCGATCGCCTGGCGGTAGCCAAATAGTAAAAAAAAAAAAACAAATAAAATCAAATAAAATTTACCGACAACAACCAACTTGGGAAGCGCCAAAACGTTAAATACAATTCATGGCGCTCACGAGCGGAATTTAAATTATGCCCAATTAGAGTTAGGCGAAGACCTGAGACTGGTCCTGGGTACTGGGTACCGCAATTCCTGTGGGGCATTTGTGGCAGACAGATAGACAGACAGACTGACTGAGTCTGAATGGTGGTGGTGGGCGTGTCATGTGTGAGGCAGCACGTTCGTGTGGTAAAGCGCCAAATTGATTTCGATCGCCCAAGGGGGTCCTCCTCTCTCACCGCCCCTCCCCCCACCGGTATGTTTGTTTGTACTACTACTACTTGTACGTGTATGTACAATTGCCCAGTTGTCTCTTTTTGGGATTTTTGATGGATTATGCGTTGACAGGCTCTGGGTTTTCTAGAGCGCCACTGATTGTCTTTCGTTGTATGTGCCTTGTGTTTTTGGGTTTTGTTTTTTTGCTCGGCTGCTGCAGCTGCTGCCTTGGGAACTGGTCTTGTTATGTAAATTGCCGACAAGTTTCTTCTCGTGGGTGAAGTGTAGTCCAAGTGCTAACAAGCAGAGGCAAGCCAGCGAGTGATCCGTGGAGACCATAAGGTAGTCTTCTAGGATTTTCACTGTTTCGTTTTTTTGGTCGTCGTTAATCTAGATGAAAATATGTTGTCTTGTGGTGTGGAATCTGGTGCAAGTGGAATGCCACACAGGGTTTTCCCTTGCCTTGAGTTCATTGAATATTAAATTGATTGTTTTAGCTACTTGAAATGTTTAGTAAACGGTTTTATTTAAATATTTTAAAATGTGAAATGGAAAAGAATAATCTTGGATCCATGCAGAACTCTTCTTCTTTTTTGTGTATGTTTTCCGTACACCTAGCTTGTAATTTATCATGTGGAATTTTCATTTCTAAAATGAGTATTGAATTGAAGATCAATCGAAGATATTCAAAAACTCATTAAGAAAAATTCCAATTGAACTACATTTCGAAAAAATATCTATTAAATATAAAGGGTGATTTTTTAAGAGTTAAGTATTTCAGGTTGGCAGCACTGGTTGGTAATGGCGTCCAAACGTCATCTGTCAAAGTGAAAAGTTTTCAGTATACTCTGCCATTTCATCAAGGAAAGACTTACAAACGAGCAACGATTGCAAATTGTTGAAAATTATTATCCGCTGATTTATCAAAAAATTGTGTTCAGTATAATTGTACCTTCCGAATGGACCATTTGAAGACATGAAGTTATCTTTAAAACGTAAATGACAAAGGCCAATTTATCGATTCCAACTAATATTTTGAATATATGATGCAAATTAAGTGTTTTCTTCGATTTTTTAAAAAACTACGTTTAAAAAATCACCCTTTACTTAAGAACTAGTATCTCAAGTTAAAAGTTATTTCCTACACTCATAGAAAAAATTGAGAATTTAATATTTGGAACAAGCTCATTCCAGCATAAAATTATAATATTGGTAAGAGTCAAAAATCTTGATCCAAGAAAGATCAAGATTAAATCAAGACCGCCCATTTTCCAAAAAAATCTTAAACAATTTAAATTCAGTAGTTTTTGTGCTATTAATAGCGCACACTACGTTTAAGCACAAATAAAAAAATTATTATTTTGCCCTTCAAAGTATGCTATGTTCATGAATATAAATAATCAAGGAATATATTTATTTATTTATTTTTCAGTCGTCTTAACACTTATTATTTTTGTATATCTTTGACTGGTCCGACCATCTGAGTGAATGCACAATGTGGATTATGTAAGATGCTGCCGTAATTGACTTTAAATTATCTCGTTCAAAAAATAATAGTTGAAGAAAGTAAAGTTTGCATACTTTGAGGGGCAAAAAGCATTATTTTTTTATAAGCATAAACATAGTAGTAGTTAACAGAGCTAAGGAATTTTAAAGGTTTCTTTTAAGTTATCTTAAGGCGTTCAAATGTAACTTTAGAGCAATTTCCAAGTTAGTTAAACACTTTGATGACTGGGACAGAGTGTCGTCTTCTGCACAAAACTATTAAAATCAGAATAAAACGAGAGCGTAAGTTGAAGTCGGCCCTGCTCGACTTTGATATACCCGTTACTCAGGGTAAGGTTTATTTAAGAATATTTTATTAGATCACATTATGCCCAAATTGTAGAGATATGAGTTTTTTTTTCTCCAAATTGAGGGGGTTTCAACTCTAATATAGCTCATCTGATCCCGAAATGATGTATGGTGGATCGATAAGTAATGATAATTAAAATATATGTCTGGAAGGTTCGAACAATCTATTTTCAAAATTGTGGATGATATGAGGAATTTTTCAAATTGCGGGGGCGGGAACTTTTCTATCGTTCACCTGATCAGGAAATGATGTATCGCGGATCGATAGGTAATGATGATTAAAATATATGTCTAGAGGGTTCGAATAATCTATCTTCAAAATTGTGGGAGATATGAGTTTTTTTCCAAATTGCGTGGGTGGCAACTCTTCTATCGTTCATCTGATCAAGAAATGATGTATTGCGGATCGATAGGTAATGATGATTAAAATATATGTCTAAAAGGTACGAACAATCTATTATCAAAATTGTGAAAGATATGAAGAATTTTGCAAATTGCGGGGGCAGCAACTCTTTTATCGTTCATCTGATGATGATTAAAATATATGTCTAGAAGGTTTGAACAATCTATTTTCAAAATTGTAAGAGATATGAGGTTTTTTTCATATTGCGGGGGCGGGAGGGGGCGTGGCAAAAATTTGAAACAAACTTGATCTGCGTGCAGACAAAACAAGTCTACACTGAAAAAATGGTAGCTCTAGCTCTTATAGTCTCTGAGATCTAGGTGTTCATACGGACGGACGGACAGACGGACAGACGGACGGACGGACAAACGGACATGTCTATATCGACTCGGCTATTGATGCTGATCAAGAATATATATACTTTATGGGGTCGAAAATGCTTCCTTCTGCCTGTTACATACATTTGCACGAACTTAGTATACCCTTTTTACTCTACGATTAACGGGTATAAAAAAATTAATAAGGACTCATAGAATTATTCATACTTTAAATCTCTTACATATTTCGTTCTCTATAAAAATAGCTTTACTCTAAATTGTATTCTTAGGCGGGTGGGATGGCTGTTTAGACCTCGTCGGGCGTCATTACTTTAAGGCAGTTACAGTTGACCCCATAAGAAAAAAATGTAAATTTGTGATTGCTAAAAGTGCACAGTGAGGCTCAAAAGCAGGGCTGCAAGCCCAAATAATTATTGTGGAGGTCCGGTTCGCCTGTTCGAACCAAAATTTACCAGAGATTAAGGTTCAGAAATATAAGGTTCAAGGTTTTTGTGATAAGGTTTTGGTTCGAACCTTGATTCGCCACAAGATTTAGAAAATTTTTATATATATAATAAAATTCATCGATTTTTTATAAGAGGTTTTTGTTCAAAGTTCGGTTTACAGTAAAAGAAAAGAAAGTTCTCCGGGCTCGAATCGGTTCGGTTCAAAATCGGTTTGCAGTCCTGCTCCAAAGTATTCGCCCAAAAATTATATTAAATCGGCAAAATATTTTTTTCATTAGGGATTGAATACTGTTTTTTGCGAATGCGCTGCCTTTGGCGCCACTCATATCTGTATGTATGTGCATATGTTTGAGCGACTGCAAGTGTAAAATTTGTTGCTACATGTCCTTATTGATCCGCAAGAATATGCCTATACATATGTATGTACATATGCAGAAGCAAATTTTGTATATAAACAGGTTTAATAATAAAATTACTTACCTTTAAAAAAGGAAGAGCCTTTTCCATTTCCATTTCTTTCAATGCAACAGGCAATAAAAAATCACCTATATAACTTTTAATTTTTCACTTATACTACTCACTTACTCCGAGAACGCTTCACTTGAAATGTAATGCCGACAGAATGCCGTCATTGACGCCCGTGAAAGAACAGAATTCTGCTCTCAATAATCGGTTCCTATTTCCCCTCTTAGGAGGGCGGAGCCAATTGTACTTGTATGATCGGCTCAAGCAGCTCACAAACTTCTGTCTCCTTATAACGAGACAAGTGTCCTCTGGGTAGCCACTGATTTCGGTTCGTGGTGAGCAAATTGTGAGAAGGCGAATCAAGTAACCGAACGGACTAAACAGCGTCTTCGGTAAGTAGATGAAAAAAATGTCGCTGAAACTTGATTAGCAGTGGGCCTAGACTCTAAGATGGCATGCCCATCACCAGGATAGGGGAGTAGGGCCAGCCACCCAACATCTCCCCTCAGTAGCTTCACCGCATAACCCTTTCCCATAAAAACGAAACTGTGAGAGACCCATGAGCGTTATGCTCTCAAAGTTTGTTTGTTCTCTCTGCTCAGTTTCTTCTTCCCACTTCCTTCTTCGCACTTCCGTCGCCTATAAATACCAATTTGAGAACGAAAAATTCTTGATTTCAACAACTAAATTCTTAAAAATTTAAGAAGAATATTCCAATTTTAAGTTTTTAATATAGGTCTTTTTTTGTCAATGGTTTTTCATATTTCGAACTTATGTACTATTTTAGAATATTAAATTTTTTGAATTTTTTTTATCAGTTGTTAGAACGGTTTAATAAATGTATTTTTAAGAAACCTGTTGTTGGGATGGTAACCTTTTGTTAGTTTATGAAAGATAAAATTTAAGAGAACTGCAAAAGAGCTAGGGAAACCACTGTAGTATTCACAGATCTGTAAAAAATTCAGGGAAAATCATGTTTTTTGCAAATATCAATATTTATTAAAACATGAAACATAAAATTTCAGATTTCATATTGTTAGAAAAGAGTTTGACGAAACTTGAATGGTACATTTATTTGTTGTCTTTTAGAATAGTCTTAAGTCAATTTTAAGTCATCTTAACAAGTTCTAAATTGTTTCCATCCCATCCAACAATTTACATTTAATATTTCATGTTTTATCTAGTTGTTTAAGCGTGCACAAAAAATCCCTCCGATTGCAGGAAGTCGTCCGTACTTGATCACTTTTTTGCCCTCAAACATTCTTCGGTACATTCCTTGACGTTCCCAGAAATCCCTTTTGCTGTCATTCCAAGGTCTTTTCTCTGCCTCTCTCTTTCCTTTCTGCTGTGCACTTGCCCTCAACAATTTGTAAGCCATCGTTTCAATTAAGACGCATAAATCACGCCAAAATCAGCAGCCTCATCATGATCATCCTCTACGTACACATCGTTATCCTCAAGTACGTTTCAAGCACTTAAAAATCTCTGGGATTGGGCATGCGCGCACAACCTACGCAACCTCAAGCAGGAACTCGATCGTTTCATTTGATGCCGCCTTCTCCTGGATTTGGTTAAACGAACCAATTTAAACTGAACAGGGCTAAGGGCTTAACTCAATCCTTCTTGTCCAGCAATTGTGGCTCGTGAAACTGCTGTTTCACGCTTCGACAAATGCCCTTTGTGTGGAAGGCAACAAATTGGCAAAAAGAAACCTCGAACTTATTAGGAACAACGAGGTATTTATGTAAGTGCCACACGATTGAGCTGCAAATAGCCGGCGGGTCACATGAAACGTGCGCCACCGTACAAAAAGAACAGAAGAAGGAACATACTCGTATCTGGCGTTAAGTGCCGCAATTCGATGCGGAGCCCTTCACCTGCTGCTCGGCCTCTGTGATACAACAAAAGCACCGCAAGGATAATCGGGAATGACCATGGGATGCAAAGGCACGAAGCTGTCAAAACTGTACGGCAGAAAGACCAACAATAAAGTGTAAAACATGTGACGAAGGGCGCAGAAGAAAAGGAAAACAATGACCCAAGGCTGCCAGGCTCAAGTGGCTCTCACTCACTCACACACACACACATACACTCAATGGGAAATTCCCGTATTCTAGTTAGTACTACCTGTAAAGTCATAACAGCAACAGGTAAACAACAATTCAATACAAACGAAATGCCGGCTAGAAGCCAAACAGAGAAGGGAAGCGAAGAGAAATGCAAGATCAGCGGAAAAATTGCTGTGTAGTGTAACTTAAGTAAAAATATACTAAGGACCGTATTAGGAATATTAGAAAAACATTAATTTTATATTACTCCAAATGAATGGGATCGTTTCTATATATTCGATCGCGATGCAACCCTTCACGAATTATTTTTTTTGTCCCGATCCCGTTGTCCCGGAAATTTTTAAATTTGTCCCGTGAGTCAATTACGATGGATCCCGAAAGTTATCATACTGAATTTTTTGTATTTTCTTTCTAGAACTTTAATCGAAGAAGAGTAAGCTAAATTGTTAAATTGTGAAGTAGGCTGGAGTAAAGATGAAAGATTGAAAAAAGACAATGCTCATTTATGCCCAACATTTAAGCCATTCATATTAAAAATTGTCGTCGCAATCGATTTTTATAAAAAACGTTCCTCATTTGATATCCTAATCTGAATCTTTTATTTTATATCTTTTAAATTAGAAGCGTCTATTAAATCATAATGATTTGTCATTTCTTCAGTAAATGAGAGATCAAATAACATTTCGTAATCTATTTTTCGTGCCAGGTTAGCTGCGCACGTCTGTTAGGTTCATTTAAAAACTTTAAACAAATTATACCAATTTTTTGTTTAACTAAACGAATTTTTGATTTTGTAAAAATAGTAACGACGAACATCGACCGAGTTGGAATTGTGAATGAACCATAATTAATTAAAATGCAAAAAAAAACGAATGGCGTTCATCTAAGATTTTTTCCAAGTGTATTATGAATTAAATTTATTTTCCATGTTTCTAAGTTGCTCATAAATTAAACAAAAAAGTGATTAACTGAATTAAATAAAATATAATATTAACAACAAATCTTGGTTTTTCTTTTTGGAAACGGACAATATACAAAAACTTCTAAATGAATAAACTCCCGAGTTTGAATACAAATCAGAATTTCTCTTTATTGAAAATGGTTTGGTTCCGAGTAGAGTTAGCTTAGTGGCACGAACACGCACGACTTAACACGACGTGTTCGTTTTGCAACAGCCGAGATCGTACATGCTCGTGCGTGTTAGTTTTAAGCCCTTAAAACAAGAGCAAGCTCCAACACTACAAAACACGACACTAGCCGACATTCTTGAATCAACAGTATAAAAAATACTAAATTTGTAGTAATAATAATGTGATAAAATAAATTGTTGCGCTTATAATAAACATTAATATTAAACATTTAATATAAACATAATTTGAAAATAATATTAACTGTTATAAAAATATCTGTTAATTTGTAATTTTGACTCAACAAAATCATTAATACTAAGAAGAAGGTGAGAAATACCTTCTTCATTGCACTGTCACATAAACTTACAAATAGCAGTTCGAACTCTAGTTTTTTACAATCTCCATTTTAAGCGAGCTTACAAACTTGTAATATATATTACATTGGGTATATTTGAAAAATCTACCAATATCTAATCATCATAAAGAGCGAACCA
This sequence comes from Lordiphosa mommai, assembly GCA_018904225.1. Classification (NCBI taxonomy): domain Eukaryota; kingdom Metazoa; phylum Arthropoda; class Insecta; order Diptera; family Drosophilidae; genus Lordiphosa; species Lordiphosa mommai. The sequence continues at coordinate 402,703 of JAEIFT010000012.1, read as the reverse complement.
AAAAACAAAATGCAATTAATTGTATTTTGATCAGGGACCGTAACGGTTATAAGTAAAATCTTTAAAAATCACTTGTTATTAATCATTTATGATTAATATTTTTAAAAGTCAATCGAAAACATTAATTTTGATTTTTATTTTACAAATTATTTTTAAATATTCATTTTTGATTTTTATTATAAAATCAATTATAAAACCCATGAGTGATTTTATTTAAAAAAAATCAATTATAAAAACCAGGTTTTATTTGTTAAAAAAAAAAAAACTGCGTTAAATATTTAAATTAAAAAAAAAACACAATATTGAAAAAATTGTTAAAACTACCTAGAATTCGTACTTATTACATCTTTTTGGAAAATACTGAAAAAAAAATCGAAATGTACCGAAATTCAAATTCCCCAAAGCACTAAAATATGCCAAAAATACCAGATTGTACTAAACAATATAAAAAGAATAATAACTTCATATAAAACATATTTTTTATGGTAGATTTAATTTTAGAAACAGTACATTTTCAACAGATTCTGCAGACAAATTTAAATGTTGATATATTTAACACAGGTTGATTTTATTTTGGATCAAAATCACTGAGTGATTTTTATTTTTGATTTTTATTTTTAAAAATCAATCTTGAATATAATTATTTATTTTTGTAAAATAAAAATCACTCAAGAGTTTTATAATTGATTTTTTATAATTAAAATCAAAAATTAATATTTAAAAATAATTTTGAAAATAAAAATCAAAAATAATTTTTACCAATGATTAATAAAAATCAAAAATAACGCTTCATTTCATATTTCTAAAGACCTTAAAAAAACAAATATATTCATATATTTAATGTACAGTTGCGAAAAAATAATAGGACCAATATGACACCTTGTCCAATTGATCAAAAAAAAAAAACGTGGTTAAGGGATTTAACTTTGATTTTATTATTTTGATCATCAAGAGTAAGGTAAATCAATCCCAAAGCTCGTGGAAAACACTGGATTTCGAAACTTAGCGATATCATAAAAAAAAAGTCAACATTAATTGGAAACCCATTTAGAGAATTTATTCGATTGGTTGGGTTTTCAAATAAAATAATACGAAACGGAATAAACTTAGAGCTGCATCTGAGCTCAAAAAAGACCTAAATATAACTACGTCAGTGCAAAAAGTTCACACATGACCCAGAGAAGAGAATTTTAAAAACCCGGAGGTCCAGGAAAAGTCCCTCTTTTAAAAGCCACACTTATTAGTAAGCGCATAAAATTTGCAAAGGAACATCAAAATTGGACATCCCCAAAATGTTGGAATATCTTATAGAACGATCAGAGTTAAGCTGATTTGTTTCGAGGAAAAGGTTCGCGTTTATACGCCAGGAGTCCTCTAAACTCAGAAAACAATCTAAAATACACTGGAAAAATCATTAAACATAAAGGCTCAAGTGTAATGGTATTTGGATGTTTTTCTAATTATGGAGTAGGTCCACTATATTGTATCAAAACCTTAATGAATCAAAATGTATACGTCCATATTTTTGATATTTGATGCTTCCTATCACAGAATATGAAATGCCTCTAGTTTGGGTCTTCCAACAAGACAATGACCCCAGGAAAAAACAAAGGAATGGAGAAGAAAAAAATCTGTGAAAGTTTTAGAGTGGCCTACGTAGTCACAAAAAAAATCTTTGATCTAATGCCAAAAGGTAGTTACTAAAGTTAAGCCAACCAGCACCGGATCGCTATGGGAAGTCTTTCAAAAGTCCTTAAGCAGGATTCCTCTAAAACGGTGCCAGGACTTGGTTTTTATAGCCAATAAAGGCATCGCAAATAAACATGAAATTTATTGAATAATCTTAGCTTTAATATAAAATTATTTTTCACTAATCATTTAAGTAATTTTTGTAATTTTAAGTGCATATTTGAAGAGTGGTCCTATTATATTTTTCGCCTAATTTCCCTTTTTTTTCATAAAATTCTTTAAATTTGTTGTAAATAAACCACGGATTTTTTCCTTTCAAAATTTTTAAGAGTCTTCTCATTCTAAAAACGTAGTCAAAGGTTTGTAAATGTTACAAATGAAGTTATGACGTCTTTGGAAAATTTGCTTGGAAGGGTGGTCCTATTTTTTTTCCAGCTGTATGTGTAGGACATCTGCATCCCAATGATTTTTTTAGTTTAAATTTACTCCATAACCGTAATTTCGGTCTCTGATTTTGATCGAATTAACGGGCCGGATTGCAAGGGCGCAACCTGCCACTATGTACTCATCGCTAAACTGGATTATTTAACCATCAATTGTCATATAAATAAAAAAAACGTTGAAACATGATATTAATTGATATAATTTAGCCAAATTTGTAAATTCTTAGAAGTACAAAGAACACTAAGTCTCAGAACACTCGAAACTATTTTGATCTTACTTTAGTAAAGTTAGTTTTATTCAAGAGTAAGATCTAAAGTACATCAAGTTCAGCAAATAAACTCAAATTCTTTTAAATAACATCATTTGATCATAGTTTAAAATATCATCGGCGTAAATGTATTATTTCAAGTTCACTTCATTTGAACATCCCCACCATGATCAATAAAAATCCCTAATTAGGATCACTTTTTAGGTGTTAGATTTTCAAGAATTTCATTTACAACTGCCGGGGACCAAACACACCCCCAAGCCAATGCAATCGCCAGAGCCAATGCGATCCACACAAAACCCACACACAGCACAACTCACGAATGCAACGAAGTCATAGCCGATTGTCGGATCGTCGCTTCAGTTGGTGTTTGACGGTCGTTTGCGTAGGACGTAACCTCGCGCAGCATCAGTTCTTAGCCGAAGCGCAGATCCAGATCGTGTCGTGTGTGCTGGTCACTCAAGTTGAAGATTGATAATGCCTTCGACTAGTTTTTTTGTAGTTCTAGGCGATGAATGAGTGTGTCATAAAATTAAATTGCAATTAAATGATAAGAGGCGAAATCTGTTTTTAATGCAATTATAAAACAACGAGAGTGAAATTTATTTTTCCCAACACATTGAGGATATACGAAAATAGCCAGAAGAAAATTTGTCGCTGTCTCTGAGTCGAGGGGGCAACGAAAATAAAATTAAATAGCGCAAAAATGCTGAAGTAGTGAAGTGCAAAATATAAAAATAAATATATAAAAAATAGTGTGTGTGCGTGTGTGTGCGAAGAAAATCTCGACAAGCGGAAATTGTGAAAAAATAAATAACAAAATAATTTCAATTAATAAAAAAAATGAAGAATGAAAATTCTAAGAAATGTGTTTAACAAATTATAATTGAGAAATCTTTACCAAGTTCAAAGTCATCAAGATATTAGTATGTGTGCTTAAGTTTTTGTTGTTGTGAAAATGTTGAGAAAACCAATGTTAAAATGGGCTTTGGCTCTCCTACTGCTAGGCCTGATTATCACCTGTCAAGGTAGGCGTCAGCCCAAACGTCTTAAGGCGGCCCTTTCGCCCGCCCGGCTACTCAAAGAGTATGACGGTCCAACGCTCAATGATAGCTCCTTGGATTTACAGCAGAGCATAGTCTCCTGGACAGGAGCCAGAGTGTCAGAACCACCGCAGCAGAAGAAGCCCTCTTCCAGCTTACGTCGTCGCAAAACCAAAAGTGGTCTACTCATAGAAAGTAACATTGCCGAAGAGGAGTCTTCAGTTGCTCCGAGGAAATCTTCACAACGTCGTCGCAATGGACGCCTCCAGAGACCTAAGTCGAATGCCAATGGTAAGTCTTCTAAATATGGTTCTGTGATCGATTGCACCAGAAGTCGCGCTCCGCCTGCCGTTGGTGTCCATATTTGGTCGTTTCTCCAAGTTGAAAGAACTTTCATGTGAAAGTTGTGTGGACAGAAGGAAGAAGAGATTCTGTTGATTTTTTTTTGTAATTCTATACATTATTACGTGAGAGGTCCAGTTATGGGCCAGCTATGTGGTTGTCGTCTTAGTTCTTGTTGGGTTGTTAGTTAGTTGCCTGCTCTGACTTTTTGTGTGGTTGTTGTTGTTGCTGCTTTTGTTCTCTGTGTGTGATGAGAACTTGGCTTATTAAAGGGGAATATGCTAGCTGATAGATCACCAGGTGAACTAAGGCTAGGAAATAATTTGATAAACAAAAAAATGTCTGAAGAGAAATTGTGTTTATATCAGTATGGAAGGGTCAAAATTTAGAATCATGCCGTCACGCTCAGACTTAATTAAACTTAAAGTGCCCATCAAAATATTTATAGTTACAAAAATTATCCAAAATAAAAAACAAAAAACATACACTCAAAAAAATGTTCAACCCAAATTTAAAGATGATCGTGATTGAATCCAGACCGTTTTGCTCTGAAAATTTTAAGATCGTTTTGTTATATCTTTTATGAATTAAGCATTTATAAAATTTAAATTTAAAGTCATTAAAGTAAAAACAAATAATAATAATATAATCGAAAATATACTGTTTCAAGTTTAAGAGATTTTATAATACCAAAACGAATTTGAAATAAAAATTAAGACTTTAGATTTCAAGTTTCCGTACTAAGTCAGCTTTTGAGATCATTTGTACTTGAATTTCCCCTTTTGAAGTACGCAATTCTTAATTTTTTTGTCTGAGTGCAATATTGCTTTAAACAATATTAATATCATAGAGCGAAATATTACAATTCTGAGCCAAATCGAACTAATCTGTGAACCATACCGTTGTCCTTTTAAAAATTACGAATCAAAAACCATAAATAATAATAATTTTGAGTTTGTAGAAAGATTGGCATGGACTCTTCTCATTCCGAAGGTAATCTGACACCGTCTTTTGAAAAGCTAAATTATTTCCGCTGATGCCCTGATGGCAGGAAGTCCAATTGTAACGCACCGTTTTCGAAGTGCTTAGGTATCTTGCTCTTCAAGACAATATGCCTGCTTATTCCATTTAATATAATAAATACATTTATATTAAGATTCAGAGTAATCTTAATAAATGTTTTCTAGGAATTATATTTATATTAGGGATATTAGAAAGTATAAGGTAAAAAATTCGGCCTGAGAATATATTTAGTGCGAACCACGATATTAAACCAAAACCGCGGTTCGGTTAGCTCCAAAAACCATATTAAGAACCGAGCCCGGGGCTTAAGGGTGTATTCTAGACTAGAAACCCGAATTTCGATATTTTTTAAGGACTTATAAAAAAACAGTGTCCGGGTCATCATGATATCTACCCTCCTGGTCATCTGAAAAATAAAATTATGAATAGCATTGGTTGATAAATTTTAATGAAGCGTCTGCACATTTCGATTTGATAGCCTTTTCTGAAGAATTTTTTGAAATTCTGACTTTCATTTTTGAACTCAGCGCTCCAAAATAAATTCTCCAATTTTAAATTCTTTAGGAAGATATTCTTTAATATCTAAACTATCGAAATATGGAAATATAGTTTTTAGATTTTATCAAATTTCAAGACTAGAATACCCCCTTAAGACTTCTGCAATCAATTGAAAATAAACAGTCCATTATTTCGGAAATTTTTTGTTAAATAAACACAAATTACAAAAGTTAAAAAATTCAATAAATCTGTAAAACAATAAAAAGGAAAAACAAAAAAAATTCAAAAAATGTCAATTAAATAAAAACAAAATAATTAATTTATAAATAACCAAAAAATTCCAAAAGTGCGAAAAGGGAAGGGAATGGAATCGTTGTCTGTGCCAATTCAGAACACCCTTGTAACTCCTCAATTCTCTCCCAAAATTTAGTAGGATTCGGATTTAAATTTTATATATATGTAAATGGCAATCTACCAAGATTGGGAACTATCAGATTAACGATAGCGAAGTTATATCCAATAATTCGGAGCAGCAGTGCTGCCGACAGCCGACACAATACTCGCAGCATCATATATATCATATAATATAAGGCCACACTTTTTCGCTAAGCACGCAGCACTTTACGCAGTTCGTGTGGCGTCACACTTATACTTTGGCGAGTACAGAGTATATTACAGTAGGTCTTGAAGGACTTTATTACTTGTTATTTAATGGATTTCTAGCTTGGCCCACAGATACTACTTATACGATTGCAACTTAGTATGAAACATTTGATTAATGAGCGATCATAAACTTAAAGCTGTAAATAATATTTACTACGGGTTGTTTTACTACTTTCGAAGAACTTTTGAAATTAAAGTAGTCACATAATAAGAAGGAATGGAGAAGGAAGCGACATTACAATGGGCCAACTTCTAGTGCTCTTAATCCCTGATCTGCTTACAACATTTTGTTACAGCAACTTTAATTATTTATTTCCTAAATTTATATGATTTCCTGTTAGTTGTAAGAAAATCCGGCACCCATTTGTCAGCAAGCATTACTCTAGCTGATAACATTTTGAGGGAATGTTACTTGTGTGACTTTTAATATTAATAGATATATAAACTTTGTTACTTTTCATCTTTATACTTCAAAATTTCATGCATCTTTTCTTGTTTCCTCCAACTTGTAAACAATTCGAATTTTAGATGGTAAGTTTTTTGTTTAAGTACTGAACCTTCAATTCAAGTTTAAAAACATCTTAAAACTGTTAAACAGAAGAAGAATTATTATTTTTGTTTATATTTCGTATACATCCGAATCGGTTGACAATATCATATAGCTTAAGTAGAAACAATAAGTGCTAAAATTGGTTGTACTTTGAAACTTAAGCTTCAAAATTTGAATTCGTGGCGAGCCTAAAATAATATTTTCAGATAAGTATTTAGTACACATGTATGAATAATATATCCTACAAAAAATATTGATATTCTAAACTTTCTTATTTTCTTTACTATATAAATTCCCACAACAATTTATTCACATATCATTATTTCTGCATCCCATTGGCCTTTCATCAGCTCAGTTTCTGGGAATTCGTATGTCAACTGCACTTCTTCAATTTATGATCCAGCAATTCCACAGACTTCCACCTCAAGTTCAAAACTTTTGCTTTTCACTCTTCCCAGCGAACGTCGGCAATAGAAACCCGAAATCAAGCACCAAGTAAAGTTCACTAAACTTCTACGAACTTCACATGTCAATAAAAAATTAAAAACAAATAAAACTCAATGACAGCGGGAGGGGAAAGATACGAGTTTGGTCAACATTTTCCCACAAATCCCACAAAATTTTCAGAAGCAAGTTCGCTTGTGTAATGCAGTTAACAAGAAACAAATAAACAAACAAAATCAATGGAGAATGAAGCATTTCTCAAATATGAGTTGGCCAAGAATGTTACTCTTAATGAGCTGATTAGGCGCGGCTTAAGCAACGGAAATGCACTGGCCTACAGAAACTTTCATTTTCTTTAATCTAAACAAGCCATCAATCAATTAATGTCAATGGTTTTGCTACACTCGCCTGGGCGTTGTGCTCGTAAATGCACGAAAATACGAGTAATCGCCAATAATTTGTGCTCTATCGATTCGCATTTATATCGTTTTGATCATTGTATCCATTTACAATTGAATGATTTATAAAACTATTAGCAGTATTTGATTTACAATCATTATGGGTGACTGGTGGTAATTGAAAGTTGCCCCCAGAGTGAAATTAGGAGGAGAAACATTTTGTAGGTGAATAAATTGATCATAATATATACGCATAATGGGAGGATATAGTAGATCTAGCAGCGAAAAAAATGAAAGCAATGACTAATTGCTTAAAAAGTTTTGGATGACTCAAAGTCCAAAAGCATAAATCAAAGCAAAAGAAACTTTTACAGTTCTTGTACTAATTTAAAATTTTTAATTTAATACTTCAGTTAATAAAATTGTCTCAATATCCAAGCTATATTTTATGAGAAAATTGTTAAAAGTTTTTAATTTTGTCACCTTGGTCTAAAAACATTTTAAAAATATCTTGAACTAATTCTAATTCTTTCTTTAAATGAAAATGATTGAAAAAAGTTTATTAAATCAAGAATATTTAAAGCTTAGCCAAACATTATTTCGATTTTACCAAAACATTCTTAAGCATTGTGAATTATAAAAATAAAAAAAACCATAAAGTTAGGCAATATGAATGAATACGAATTTTAATTTTTTATGAAAAAGGTTTCCTTACCTTATGCCCACTCTTCAAACTTATCTTACTAGGTTAATCATTAACAACAAATTTCTACTATTAACTCACACTCAGGCATTAAGAAATGATTATCATAAACCTATACCTATTCTAAAGAACTGATCATAATATTTCCACACATTGGTTTTAAGCCTATTTAGTGAATCTTTGAAATGCATATTCAAGGAGAAAGAAATTTTATAAAGTTTACTTTTATGACCAGCTTAAAAGAAATAAACACGATAAGTCACTTAATTTTTATAACCATAGCCGAATAAGATATTTGTGACCCGTTCAGTCCATATGTGTGAGTTCTGGTTAACAGCAACGCCTTCTACTTCCCATTCTTGAAATGAACACATGTTCTTAAAAACGTTACGCATCCATTATCCTTTCTTCAGGCCCACAACCTAACAATTGCCCATTGTTGTTGTTGCATCAGCCACAATTACTGCCTTGGCGCTATTGTTATCCTCAATCCTCTCCTCTCTCTCTAGTCAGCAGAGGTCATGTGTGTGTTCAACGCTCACCACCTCTAAGAACATCTAAACAAATGGCTTTAAGAGCTCAAACCCACACATAATACTTGTACATAAGAACATATGTAGTGTGTGTGTTTTTTTTTATCCTTTTGTTCTCAATTGCTATCCAATTGTTTCATTGTTCGTTGTAAAGAGGAAAGACTGTAATTTGTTTTGACTGCCGGAATCTGGTTATGCTTTTTAATGAGATGGAATGCGTGTGCGTGGGGGTGGAGTGAGTGTAGGGCATTTTGTGGAGATTTATGATGCTGCACACAATTTACCTTACAAAAAAAAAATACTATATTTAGCTAACTAAAAAAAATTAATATTGAATCGCTCAATTATAAACATACTTAATCAAAGTCGCCTAAGAATTTTTAAATAGATGTAAATCCATTCTAAAAGAAACATGAATTTCAATCTTTTGCAAATTGTACAATATTGGATCGTATTGTGCGTTTGTTTGAAAATCATTTTAGAAAATTCTGGGCACATTGTTAGCCATATGGGATAAAGTAGTCTGCAGTCAGGTTTTTATAAAAGAATAAGATTGTGTTGTTTTTTGTTTGTTAAATTATCTATGAATTAATTTTAAACTTAAAAACATAAAAGAAGAATAAATAATATATAATAAAAACCCAAATCGAACCTGAAATAAGAATTTTGTTTTCGAATTTGAAAATATCGAAATTACTTCTATTATGGTTTCCGATAAGTAATTGATTATTCCTTGTTTGAGTACAGAATTCTTGATTTAACTTTATAAAATAGTTTTCTAAAAATCTTAAATTTATTGTATGAAACCTAATTGAGTTAAAATGTATAGTGTTTTTACATTGGAGCCGCGACGAAGTCGCAAACAAAATTGACTTATGGCAGCCGTACGGCCATTTTTCATTATCAAAGCAACAATTCGTAAAAAAATAAACCAAAAATTTTAAATTAAGAACATATTTTTGATGATTTTGATCTACAGGAAATTGGAAAAACGAAAAGGATAGACTCAAAGAAAAACACGAATGACAATTAAGCGGACTGAAAAGAAAATGGCGCCAATGAAAAATACAAATTTATGATCAGCTAATAATTCTAGAAATTATAATAAATTATATAATAATGATGGCGTGTAAAGAAAAACCTATTAAAAGACAAATTATTTTACTGCAGACATTTTTCAAATAATTTTATTACGTTAATTAATAAATTTAACAATCAAATCAGAATTTTTCCATTGAGTTCATTAAATGACTCAGCTAATGCATATCTAGTTTCACTGCAATGTCATCCTTTTCGTAGACCATATGTATATTCTACAACAATCGATTCAATTAGCAAGTTCGAATTCAAATGCTCCGGTGCTCCACACAGTTGAGCAGATCTCCTGGAAAATATTGCACTCACTTGCTTTTCACGCATCAAACAGGTAGCCAATAGATCGGTACTACATAGAAGACGTAGGGCACATAGGCTACAGATTGATCCTTTTTTTGCCATTTGTGGTAGCATCTCAACAATATAAAAAACAATTTGGAGTTCCATTTTAAAGCTTTCCTTAACTTGTGGACACTTTAAGCTTACGTACACCCAAGTTTATCTTTCTGTGTTCCTGCTTAATAGGAATCTTAGCAATAAGATTTACATTTACATTAATTTTTATTTATTTTATCAAAAACTAAAAACATACATTTATATATATTTATAATATCCAATGAAGCCTATTTTGAAACTCTACTTTTATACTCTGTACCGAAGGTACACAGAGTATATTAGGTTTGTGCAAATGTATGTAACAGCTAGAAGGAGGCATCTCCGACCCTATAAAGTATATATATTCTTGATCAGCATCAACAGCCGAGTCGATATAGTCATGTCCGTCTGTCCGTATGAACGAAGAGATCTCAGAGATGGTAAGATATAGAGGTTAGAGGTGTATGGAACATATATTTCTTATACTTGCAGGCAGATCAAGTTTAGTTTTAATTTTTGCCACGCCCCCTGCCTCCCCCGCAAATTAAAAAAACGTAATAACTCCCACAATTTTCAATATAGATAGTTCGAACATTCTAGACATATATTCTACTATTTATTTTGAATCGACCCGCCATACATCGTTTTTCGATCAGATGAACGATATTAGAGCTATACGTAAAAGAAAATAAAAACCAACGACAACAACAACACCGTTGCGATTGGTAGAACTTACGAGAAAGAGAGAGCGAGAAGGCAATAGCTAACTGGTAATTTCCCAATTGGACCTTGCTATGAGAGGAGCGATGTAATTGAGATGGCCTGCGGTCAGAAATCACGCGTGATTCCCTCGTGACTAATATAGATACGATTATGTTAATAGGAAATTATATACAAATTTTATAATTTTACGAGTTATGTACTAGGGTAGTTCTACTCATCATTATTTATCGAGCTCCCATACATCGTTTTTCAACCAGATGAACGATAGTCGAAAGAGTTGCCACCCCCAGATTTTGAAAAAAACCTCACACTTTAAAGTTATTAGTTTCGTACAAACAGGTACAGAGTATATTACAGTCGGGCTTGACCGACTTTCTTACTTGTTTTCAGTGTATAATAGCTCACGTTATTTTTAAGTAGGTAGATCACTATAAAATCTCCTGGGTTAACCAATATCAACGTAGTAAAAAATCTTCCCGATTTTTTTTGTATAGATCGCATTTCTCCCAGCGCCCCCATACATATATAGAAAATTTAGTTCAATTTAGTAGTTAAATAATTTTTTAGATAATTTCCGTTTTTATAGCTAAAGGACGTCAAAATTGCATCCAATAATAATATGGGTTAATTCAGGAAATATTTCAGATTTAAAAGATTTAGCTTCTTAAACATAATGTTATCATTTGGATAACTTGGCTGTTAAAGTGAAATATTTATCTGTCTTAGATTTGATTTAAATTTGATCATGTTGCATCAGAGTGATTAGGAATTGCATAGGAATTGCATAGTTAGCTTTAGAGACTCTGACGAATTGGTCAAGGAAAACCCTATAAACCTCCAACCAAGAGATAAAATGGTGGAGGAAATCCAGGAACTACACTGTACATAAAAGTAGTAAAAGAGAATGGATCCTACTAGAAATTTATAACAAGCGACCACATACATGGAAAGCACACCATCAGTGAGCTTCTTAGAAACGAGGAGAATAAGCTTAGAACAACGTTCTGGGAATACACTAGGAGGTTGAGACAAGCGAACGGAAATATAGGAAACAACAATAACAAAAGGTTCCATAAACTGATCCACCAAGGGAAGTGTACCCTAAGGATCCATTTTTATAAATTGGGGATAATTATGCAGATCCTGCGAAGAGAAGGATGAGTCATCGAAGCACAAACAAGCATACTGTGACGCTCCAGCAAGGCGCAGATTAAGGTGCTTTGGAAAGCATAAGATGCACTTTGAAACCATTAGAAACTTAGACCATAAGAAAAGCGGTCAGACCCAACTGTAATATTCTCTGTATCAGCCAAAGATTGTTAAAAACTGACAATTTTTAAATATGGCGCCACACGAACTGTGTAAAGCGCCGCCTTTCCTCCCTGCTGTTGTTTTTGCTTTGAATTCATCTGATTGGGAAACGATCCTTGGTGGTTCGTTAAATAATGATGAGTACTATGTATGTCTTCACTGAAAAAATATAGGTAACTTAATTTAATTTTCAACGATTTGATCCCGACCTTCAGATTGAAATATCAAGTACGAGTCGAATTTGATTGCACTTTAAACACTTACAAAATTCTTGGAACAATCCCAGAGCTCATGTATGAATCCAAAAAGTCTCATTTTTGTTTCCTATCCTAATTTATAATTAAGTAATTCAGCATCAAGATTAAAATAAGAAGAGATTTTTAATGTCTAAGCGAAAGAGCAAAAAGGAAACGGAGAGTCACCTAAAAGTACTTGAAGCAATCCCAGAATTCTTTCATCAATCTGAAAAAGCTCATTTAAAGTACGGATCCCACTGAGAAATCAAGTCCAATCATTCTGGGTTAGGTAAATTCGTATTCAAGTCTATCATTTCGTACTTGGTTTGTGGAAATCTGGGATGAACGTACTTCTGACATCGTTTAGGATTGTTTTTTGTGTGGATATCTCGGATTTTTAATTTTTGTGTACATTTAATTTGAGTGAAGCTAAAATCACACTAAGGACGGGACTAAGACAAGAAACTCAAGTTCGAATTAATCCTTTCGTACTTGCTTTCTGAAAATTAGGGAACGGTCTACTTCTGATATCGTTAAGGATTAAGTTTCTTAATGTGCCTGGAAGTATTGTAAATATATCGTTTTGGATTAATTTTCTTTATGAGCCTGGAAGTATTGTAAATATATCTAGCTCGTAGCATTTCTAAGATCTATTTGTTCACACGGACAAAAAGACGTATATGGTTTTAACGGCTCGTCTCTTTATGCTAATCAAGAATACATATACTTTATGGGGAGAAAGATTCTGCCTTCTGACTGTTACATACATTTGCACAAACTCATTATTACTCAAATTTATATAACAAAATATTCTAGCTGAAGCATTTAACCAATTTGTTATGTTCATAGGAACTAACATTTGTTATAAGTCACCCACACTCAACTTTACTCTCCACAAATCAACAAAAACAAAAAATATCTTTTGACTTCATCTTTCAATATATTTGACTGATTTGCGGTTGCATTCCTTAATGATTTCCTTCTCCCATTCATTCAGTGCTATTTAGCTTTAATTTATTTCACACAAATATATTTTGCACAATTTCTCAAAAATATTAGTTCAAGGAAGCCGCCTCGCAAAAAAACAAAACCGCAAAATAATTATGACTGACAGTCCCAATATTGAGGTATATTATGCAAGCAACAAAAAATGAAATGTCTTTAGTGTTAATTAAAGAAATGTCCAACAAAACTGGTTCTCAAAAACAAATAGCCTTCAATGCGTATTAATTAAGCAATTTGTCAAGCGTCGACGTTGATCCCCATACCCCGATCCCATCCGATCCCAGATCACTTTTGCATGTGGCGTGTCAATTTCACATCGATTGCTGTTAACTCCAGACTCCAGACACTTGCGTTATGTAGAACAGAGTCCCAAATGTTTCAATCCTTCTTACTCAAAAGCCGGATTGGCGGCTCTGTCAGGCAGTCGACAGAAGATTCTGCCAGCAGTTCGTAACTGATCTTCACTGCAAAAACTTTTAGCCACGCGTGTCTGTAGACAATTTGTTTTTGATTTTGGCATTTCAATAGTAAAATTTCACAAGTCATTACTGGGGAGTTCCTTAACAAATTTTCCAGCACTGATAGAGTGGAAAATTTGCAACATTTTGCGTGACTCAGGCAGCTGTCTGTATGCCAATTTTATCCAGCTTTTTTCTGAACATTGTCTGGGGAGTGTCGACTGCCTGTTGATGGATGCGCCATTGCCTTTCGTCTGCCCATATTCAAAATAGACTGGCGAAAAGTTGTCGTCAATTGTCGGCACATTTGTAAAATGGGTAAAAGATACAGCCAGACAGATAGACAGACAGCAGAAGCAAACAGCAAGTTGAAGTTACAAAATGAAATCTGGGGAGGTCGTGTGTGACTGATTGATGAGTCAGTGTAAGCGGAGAAGTAGACATATGGGTGAAGTTGCTTCAAAGAAGTTTTAAGCAAAGCAAGATGCTCTTGATATGTGTACCTTATTTTTTGTTTCATAAGATCCTCAGCAGCCTAGTGCAAAAAAGGTCTATGGGTCAAGGGGATTCTTTTCTTTTTGCGTTTGTTTCCCCAATTTTCCTATGCATTTTAAACAATAAAACGGTTGAATACCAATAAAATGCATTCCCCTTGATTTTTCCTCATAAATGGGTGGTCCGCTGCTCCCCTAAAAAACAAATCACATCCTGTATAATTAAGCAAAACACAAATCAATATTTCTAGTTTGAATTCTTTAAAGAAAACTTCATTCAGCTTTCATCTGCTGGAAATCAACTCCAAACAAACATTTGCGAGAACAACTTCTTTCAACGTGTACATAAAGCATAATTAGTTCAAGGCACTGACATCTAACCAATTTGCTCCCTCTCTGTCCATAATATTTACACAACACTTTCAAGTGTTTTTTTTTTTTGGTTTCTCGGACTCTGATTCTGGCAAAAGAAAGCAAGCATTTCCCTTCCCAGAAACGGAAAGCGTTTCATCTCTTTAAAAAAGGAATGGGCAAATGCATGTGTTGACAGTCGGAAGTCTGATATTGAAATATTTGCTGCGATTAAAAGGTCGTTCTTGAACAGGTAGAAGCTGTAAAGTAATATTAAGGAAAGGTTGTTTGTGTTGTGTTGTGTTTAGCTCTTATCGCTTCGATCGAGGCAAGGTGATACTTTTGGTATCACGACCAGGGTATTTATCAATGAAGTTCAATGACAGTTGTGCAGAGAATTCGATCAACGATCGTTTATCAGCTTTAAATATTGACAAGCAGCTTTGATAAAGACGCCGCAGGGTATTGGTAGAGGTAACAAGATATGAGACAACATAAAAACATGAAAATATTTCATTCAACATGGCAAGAGAAGAGGTTGACGTGACTTGGTGTTTGTAGGGGAGTTTACTTGTGAAGATATGGACTGTTATAAGCTTGTTGGTTTAATTTTAATTTACAAATTTCGTTTTATGATCGAATTTATAAGAAATTAAAAAAAAAGAAGGTGCAATTTTTCCGAGAAGAAATAGAAGTAGCCAAAGATTTTCTAAACTAACAAGATGCAAAACGGATATACAGCTGCATGTCTGGAAAATTTTAAGAGTGGACCAATGATTTTACATGTATGTACCGTTAGTGTCCGGGAAATATTAAGCGCTTGCTGTCTGAGTGCTTATTCACGGGGAACAAATGAACACACAGACAGCACAAACATGCAAAACAATAGGTCCATGCCAAAAATTTCCCCCGACATTCAAATGTATATCCGTTACGCATCTTTAAGTTTCTAAAATCTTTCGTACTCCATTTTGATGAGGTTACACATTCCGTTGGATTCATGCATGCTTTGTCTGCTCATTTCTTTAATATTTTTGACTTTTAGGGCTAAAAAAACCTCCCGTATCCGTTTAATCGCTATCAAGTTTATCGAAAAAAACTCAACTACCTGACCTCGAGTCGGCAAACCATCAAAAAGTTCGCGAAATACATTTGCTTGTCCTTGTAACTTTCATTATTTTGCAGTTCCCAACATTTTAAAGTATTGATTCCAAGGAAAGGCTAAACTAATATTCCAAAACAACAAACAAACAATAAAAAAAACAAACAATTCCAAAATGATAAGACCGAAATTCCTTGAAATAGCTGAACAGATCACTTGTAATTTAAAAGCGTGATGCTTTATACCCTTTAGTTTAGAAAAACAGTTAAATTTTAGTTCAATTTCTAGATAATTCTCTAATTAAGGCTTTTATGCCTTACATAATATTACATATTGGTAGTGTCGCTTGGGGAAATCGAAGAATAGGTGTGGCTTTAGGGGTTGAGAAACTCTGAGTCCCACAGTTTCCGCATTTTAACACGTACAAAATGAAATTAATGGTTCAGCTACGCTTCCTGACTGAAACTTGGTAGATTTGATAGCTATGACATAAATATAGACAGGATAAAAGTTCAGACCGATCCGACCATGACCACTCCTGCCGCCCATATATTCTATGTTAAAATCTTTAATTTTTTTTGATCGCATAAATCTTGAATAGTTATGTGATTAAGGTTAAATAAGTGCAAACATAAGAGATGGGTTGTTTCGGAGTGAGTGAACAAAAAGGAGTTGCTCCCTAAGCGGAACAAGTGAACATGTTTGAAGTTAGGTTTTTCGAACCTCCTAGAACCTACTCATCATTACTTATCGAGCCCCCATACATCGTTTTCCGATCAGATGAACGATGGTATAGTTGCCACCCCCACAATTTGAAAAAAATCGAATATCTTCCACAATCTTAAGGACAGATTGTTTGAATCTTTTAGGCATATATTTTAATCAGGGCTGCAAACCCCTCTAATTTTGACAGGGGTTCGGTTCGGGGTTCGAACCCTTACCCTACTTTGGGGGTTCGGTTCCACAACCGGTTCCCTTCAAATTGAGAACCGGGGTTCCGGTTCGGGTTCGGGTTCCAGATAGCATTTTATATATTTATGTACATAATAAGTAATTTAATAGAATTTGTTGACGAGATGCTTTATAATCTGCTGCCTGATGGCTTGGAAGTCAAGCACATAAGTGATCTGTCTTGATTGATTGATTGTATGTATGTTTAGAAGAGTTAAGCGATTCTGCCAACTTGCACTCACAGCGAAAGTCATTTCTCCTTCACAGTAGTGGGATTGCTGAATCTGGTGTGATTTTTGTGGCTATGAAACCTGCAAAAAACACGGCCAAAAATAAGAGATGAGCTTTATCTGCGTACCCGTGATTTAGTAACTGTGATTGACCATATCGGCGTACTGGATTAAGTCACAGTGACTGGCGTCACGTGTCCAGTAACCGTGACTTAATCACAGACTGCCGGGTTGTCTCATCCCTAAGTTATAGTGTGGTGAACACGTATATTCTTTCCGAGAATTCAGTCAGAATTATTTTTCTACAAATGCGACCGCCACAGCACGGCTTTGACTAGCATATTGTGAGAGTGAAATGCTAAAAGAACTTTATTTGTGATTTGGTTAAAAAAATGAAGAAATTTAAATAAAGTGCAACTTTCCCTTGTATTCACAGTGCCATTGTATCTCCATACGAACAAAATTGTACACAGAAATACGGTTTCAGATACAAATTGAATTCCCTTGCTTGAGGTTGTGTAAAATAACACAGTCCAGTCTTTTGTTGCGGATGGGAAAAAGTGTCGCCATCCGTACATGGGCATATGAATGGATACATTTTTCTTCATAATAATGAAATATTTTAAACCATCAAAGTGCAAAAATAAATTCTATGCTTGCCAATTTATTTTTAGAACCGAACCCCATCGATAAGAAAACAGGGTTAGGTTCGGGTTCGGGTTCTCGTGATTATTTTCAATGGGGTTCGGTTCCCGGTTCGGTTCAGGCATCACCAGAACCTGAACCGAACCGGTTCTGAAGGGTTCGGTTCCGGACCGGTTTGCAGCCCTGATTTTAATCGTCATTACTTATCGATCCACCATACGCCGTTTCCAGATCAGATTCGATATTCGAGTTATAAGCAAATCAAATAATTACGCTGGGCAGCACTGCCCGTATTCGTGATGGGCAGCACTTGCAGAGTTTTTGTGACCCCAAACTTTAAAGTTTTTAGTTATATACAAACAGGTACAGAGTATATTACAGTCGGGCTTGACCGACATTCTTACTTGTCTGTCTTGTTTTGTTTTGCTTTCTTCTATCTCGAGTGATGCCTGTGATATTCCTTCACCATGATAAACTATTTCCCTTTTTTATCGCTTATAAATCTTTCAGTTCCCATTCCTGCCAGCCCTTTTGTTGTGATAATTTATTTAAATGCACTTTATAGATCATTCGCTGGCACACCTGGCAGACAATTCCCATGCAATAATTTGCCTTTTGGGTAAGCGGATGTGCATAAAATGAACACAAGCTGAACAGCTGCCAGTTTACAGAAAAGGATTTACAAAATAATAATAAAAATGAAAACTACACTTAAACAATTTACTGAACACATGTCAAAACTTCTTTTAAAAAACCTAAAACCATAAACTACAAAACAATGCTTAAGCACTCATTAAACAATATAAACAATGGCGAAGAGCCATCAAAGTTTGGTTCTGGGTAATTTGATATGGAAACTTAATATATTTTCAAAAATAATTTTGCCAAGACCTTTTGAAGTACTCGACGCACATAAAACTAAAGAACAGAGGCCTTAAAATATTTAACAACAAAAGGAGTGTGGGGGGGGGGGCAGAAGGGAGGAGCATTTATAAACAAACAAAAGAAGTTGAACTCTTCTCTGACCAACAGACGCCACAAATGATCTATGGAAATTCCTCAACTTCACACACCGAGCAGTTCACCTCAATGGGGAACACACATTTCCCTCTACTTAATTGCTGGCAGAGATTTAATTTGTTGGTGGCCCAGGGTATTGCCTGGTGTGTGTGTGTGTTTGCATTGGCCATAAATTAATGTTATAGACCAAGTTTTGATAAGACATTGACGCCGTCTCGACGACGACGACGTCGTCGGCCACCGGAACATTTAACGGGTCAGCGGCTGTTCATGTGAAGTTGTGGATAGGGTAAAGGGATCTAACAAATTCGAAGCTCGTTAGTCCAGACACTTGAGATAAGCCGCTGGGAGAGCAGCGAATAAATTGTTTTAGTTTGGAGATTTTTCAAAAGTAGGTCAGTATTTTTTTTGTTTAGAAGATGAATTTGTGGTAGATGAAACAGCTGCTTAAGAATCACTTTCAAAAATATCTTTTTTACAATAAATTGTATATATCAGCAAAACGTATCAATGAGCAAATGCGCGTTAACAAATTGTTAGAATTATTTGTAAAAAAAAACAAACAAAAAACTGTCCAAAATTATTTTAGTGACAAAAACTCATGGGATTTTGGCTTAAATCTCAATTATTTATCAAAAAATGAATGCCGATTTTTGATCATAACTAAATCTGAATACAAGATGATTCCCATAGCAAAATTTAAACAGTTTTTTAAAAATTCTTCATTTACTACATTTTGTCAAAATTCTCTGCTTAAAATCTTTGCCCCCTGCTCCTTATTAGAGCGCGCTTAATTAAGCGACTTGTTTCGCTTGAGTGCCAAAGGCTGCCAACTATTTTTTATCTAATCTCTGATCAAAATTGTGTAAGCTACTGGCAGAAAACAAAAATTCACCCAAAAACTTTTCATGTAGCGGTTCATTTAATAATTTAATAAGCACCACGAAATCACGATACAATTTTTTGGTCTTGCACTTGTTGCTTGGCTGATAATTATCACGATTTATGAGGCACTCGTATCGAGCGTTTGCCATCATTGTCTTAAATGCATGAAAAGGCGTTGAAATGTCCATTAAGCATTGAACTCTGGTAATAAATGAGGCATTTTTAGGGGGAACATGTTTGCCAATCACTTGAAATGCATTTGTGTTCAGGTTCGAGTAAACATTTGTCTGACGCTAGTTTACCAACACTGCACTCGAAGATTTGGGCCTGCTCACGTATCACTACTCATTACTTACGTCTGAGTGGATTTTTTGGTTGAGCTTGATGATATTCGATATGCTAAGCTGCCGCTAAAGGAGACAGAGACACGAGTCGCCCACACTCTGGGCTTAGTTTTTATTTTCTTTAATTTTTTGCGCTGTTAATTTGTCATAAGCTGTCAGATTTTATTAATAACTTGTCCTGTGATTTTTTTTCGAAATATTTTCCCGTTGTGCATTCTGCAAGAGTCGCATAATAATGTCATAATTAATTTTATAAACTGTGACTCATCGCGTGTCAGGGGGCTGGCAAATTGTTTGTCGCCAACATTGTCATTGTCTAGACACTTAGAGATTACGGCTGGGCCTGGGGCAGAAGATAATTGGAGTTAAGGAATTCCATCAAGTCAACTGAAGACACAACTTTAATTCTAATCATAAAATATGATAAAATTGAATAATTATATTTTGAGGTTTTTGTTATTTTAACCATTTTGTAATTGCTTTAGAACTTTAAACAAATTTTTAAGAGTCAATGCAGCAAAATTAACATCCTATTTATAAAAAATAAAATTTATTGGCCTAAGCCTAGTACGCAGAACAACAAAAAATTAATTTTGTCACAATTCTTCTTAAAAATAGAATCACTTTGGCTTTGCTTTGATGTTCATGATCTTGATGTGAGTGTTCATATTTCTATGAAGTATCGTGAAAAAATTAATTTTTTGTCATTCTGCGTACTAGGCTCTAAGCTCTTTCAGCACAAAATTGCCACTCAGCTCCCGATAAAAAAAGCTGCTGGTCTTATCTTCTTCATGTTTGTTGGGAAATTATTCTTCAAAAGTAACGGATTTTGGCAAATTAATAGGATTCGTATACTCCATATGAGAGTTATTTGTAAATTTATCTGGAAATGTAAGCATAAAAGAAGAAATAACTTATAGTGAAATTCGAATATTCCCAAAATTGGAGCTGTAATAATCTCTGTGGCGTTCTGTAATAGTTATGCGAGAGGTAAGAGGGAACTATTGTATGTAACAGGCGGAAGAAAGCTTTTCCGACCCCATAAAGTATGTATATTCTTGGTCAGCATCAATAACCGAGTCGATATTGACATGTCCGTCTGTCCGTTCATCCGTCTGTCCGTCTGTCTGTATGAACACCTAGATCTCAGCGACTATAAGAGCTACCATTTTTTTAGTGTAGACGTGTATCTATTTTACGTGTATCTATTTTTAGAATATTTTAAGTTTATTTTCCAAATTACCAAATATAAAAATCATTTCTCGTTCTTTTTTTTAGTAGCTTTTTTATATCTGAAGTGACGTTACTGACGTTACGTTACTTAAATCTCATTTGGCAATTTTTTTGTAAAGATAATTTTTCTTAAATTATTGGAATTATTCTTAAATAGTAGAATTGCTTAATGACTCTTAGAGCTGTAAATCGAAAGAAGAAAATGCACTGAAAACTGACTAAAACGTAAATATGTACTTTCTAGCCCGATATATCACTATCTGTACTAAGGAAAGCTTTAAAATCTTTAATTAAAATTATTTTGCATATTTACCTTTTCTAAATCAAGTAAAAAACAACTTTTAATGAACTTTAAATTTTTCAGTCATGGTAGAGCAGAAATGCTCATATTGAATTAATTTGAAAAATATGGACAACGCACCGTCAACCAAGATCATAGTTGCCTTGTCAAACTTATATGAATTGGGCTACGAATTGGTTCCGCTCGCACCGTACTCTATTTTTCCAAATTTAAATATTGACCGGTCTGATTATTTGAAAGGCATACAAAATTTGGAGGACCGTTGAAAAAAGTACATTGATATAAAAAAGAATACGCTGAAAAAAAGCATGATCAATTTTATAGTTCGAGTTTGCCCAACAGATGGCGCCCATTTAGCTGGCAAAGATTTGACGGACTCAATATTATTTCAATTAATGTAAAATCTGAAAAATCAATATGCTTCCTGACCAAAACTAATAAGACCCTCTGCTGCGTTATTTTAGTCTTTGGTGAAACTGGGTCGCTCGGTCAACTCAAAAATTTGAACAAAAAAAATACCAACTCCCCAACTTTAGTCGAGAGATCAGCCGGCCATAAACAAATCATTTCCTACAGCCGACAAGTTTATAAAACAAAGTCAAAAAACCAACTTCAATAAATCTGTTCGGTATTGGACAGAAGGAGGCAATCAAGTTGACTTGTAAACTATTTAATTAGCACGTAGTCGCAGTCCGTAAGCGTGTTAGTTTTGGTTGTAGAAAAGGCGCCGACGAAGTCAACCCACGATCGCTTGAGGCGCCATTTGCGGCAGCAT
Source organism: Lordiphosa mommai (assembly GCA_018904225.1). NCBI lineage: Eukaryota > Metazoa > Arthropoda > Insecta > Diptera > Drosophilidae > Lordiphosa > Lordiphosa mommai. The sequence goes on along the minus strand of JAEIFT010000012.1, from coordinate 380,571 downwards.
TTGATGGCGCCGCCAGCCTCCAGTTTTCGTCGTCGTCGTCTCCTTTGTGTGTCCAGGCATTTTGGTTAATTGTCCATATATTGAAGAAATTGCATTAATTTGCTTGTTTACGTTGCATGTCGTTTGACGCTTGTCGATGATTCGTATCTTTTGCCTCTTTTTTTCTCTTTCGGTTTTGACTACAAATTTTTATCGCCTTGTCCGGTGTTTGGGGAATAGACTCATCTAACCAGTTTGGAATGACCAATTGATAAGCTTTTATCCTGTCAGAAAACAAAAATGTTGCTTTTTTGATTACCAATTAACGATATTTGTTTTTTTTTTTATTGGAAAAGCCGAATGGCATATGAAAATGGCAAAAGATTTGCAGTTTATTGAAGTGAGGAGTAACTGTTAAGCTGAGTCAGTTGAGTTGAAATGCGGTTTATGGGATTTGTTATGAAGTGATCAATTGACTAAATCGAATAAAATATTTGTGACGTTTTATGTAACGGAGGGAAATTAAATCTGTATAAAATTAGACAAATTGTTTGTGAGATAAGTTGAAATCCTAATCCTCTTACAATTTCGAACTGTAGTTTCAGCAAGATCAGGAACGTCAATTGGAGAACCGAGATTATTTGACTCCCTCGACTCAAAGCAAAGCAGAAACAGAAAAAGTGGGAGACGGACTTATTCATTCGTCCTGTTGTTGCGAAAGTCTGCTGAGTCTGTCTAGGTTGCTAAGCATTTTATTTATTGTATTGGTCATGTCTGCCTTGCGATTCTACAGTTTAAGAGTGTTTGCCATTTCTGGTTTGTTTTAAGCTCGAAGATATATCGTAAAATGAGCCTGCACGTTGCCATAGGCATACCTACGTTCTTCTTGTTGGGAAGTAGATAAGCGGTAGTGTCCAGCCTCACGAATTTGTTTGTTTCGCAGTTGATCTTGATATTCTATTGGTCTCGTAGGGGTAGCTATCGAACTGATGTGACATCTTTTTTAAAGCCAGCCAAAATTTCGCAGAGTTGCAACCTTGGTTTACACACTAAAAAGTAAGTAACTGACTTTGGTCACTAAATTGAGAAAATATACGTTCCTGAGTTCTCAAACAGCTCTCGTATTTTTCAAATTGAAAATGACAAAAGATTTAGTGTGTACCATTTACAGTCACTTCATAAATACAGCCTTCAACTTAGTTCCAAATAGCCACCCAATGTGTTTGCCACTTGAATTAGTATTGCTGTCTGCCAACTTCAACTTCAAATCCACTTCCTTCGTCTCGTTCACCCACACGTTGCCTGACTTTGTGAGTCATCAAGTGGCAGGAGGTAGCTACCAGTCTTCAATACCAAATCAAGCATTACTTGCATAACCCAACAAAGTCATCGACCAATGTCCATTTCATCATCATCATGAACATCGGCTTCATCATAACCATCGTCGTGCCGTCATGTCGTATAAATATTTTTCTAAAACACAACGTGGAGTCTTGGGTGCCACTTCAACACGTCACAAACGCCCGGTAGTTGGGAACTGGGAACAGACATCGGCATGTGTGTTCGTCCAGCATCCATTTGGTTTCCCAGCGGTCCACCTCTCTTCTGGCTTTCTGGCTTTTAACGCAACGCTGCACTGATGCATGTCCAAACATCCTCAGTTCTGGTCAGTTTGATGTCCCATGTTGTTCTTTTCCCTCATTTTATTTCTTTTCTTGGAAATGCCTTTGCGCCCAGCGTCTCGTCGTTTCTTGTTTGTCAGTTTGTTTATTTGTTTGTCCAAGCTTTGTGTTTATTTTCAATAAATATTTGACATTTGTCTATGCATTTTTCCCGAACCTTAAACACGGAGTGGGTACATTAATTTTTCAAGTACGCCCCAAGAGTACGCCCCAATATGAAAAAGTTGGTGCTCAGTTCCTTCAGCTATGCTGAATGAGTTGGTTTTTTTTTGTGTTGTGGAGGCCCTTCAGTCGATGCGGATGTTTGATTTGAACTTTTTTCCTTTCTGTCTTCTATTGGTTGCGCAGAAAATTGTTTGCTGAAAAACTGTGTGTGTATGTGTGAGTGCACGGTGACATTCCCAATGAAGTGTTGAATTTGTCGCTTTAGTTTGCTGATTTGATTTTCTTCTGTTGGAAAAGCAAAGAAAATTTAGAGTGCAATTTCACGACTGACATCTAAGTGGCAATGAAAAGAGGTTGACAAGAGGAGAATAAAGAGATTTGGTTTTCAAGCTACTGGCAGTGTCCGATTTAAATTTAAAGTTTTAATGGTGGTCTATGTAGCTAATACAAGACCCTCCCGATATGATCATCAGTAGACTTCGTTATCGCGGTAAGTTAAAGCCTTTCCATTTCGGAATTTTCACAACGAAAACGGTGCGAAACTTACCAAAAAAGAAGCTGCGTGGTGGTGTCTTTATTGCGGTAAATGCGGACTGGACATCCCAACAAATTCTTTGAGACACTTTGTCCAATATTGAGTTTATAGCAGTTAAAATCCGGGCACATGAATATAACTCTTTTATAACATGCTCATACATTCCACCGGCTTCTGATCAGTCTATTTCTTTATGCCATGCTAAACAAATCCAGTATATATCATCTCTTTAAGATGATCGTAACCGTTTTGGTCACGATTGTAGGTGACTTTAATATTCCTTATATTTCTTGGTTATCCTCTGATAGTTCAAACGAACTTTATCCTGCTGCTCAGCATGAATTTGTTGATTCAATGGTGGAGGTCTCTCACGGTCAGATTAATAGTATCACAAACTGTATGCATAGGCTTCTCGATCTCGTATTTACTGACGGCATACCCAGCTCTGTGGTATCTAGAGTACCACCGCTCTCGGTACCTGAGGAATTTACAGATTGAGATTGAACTTGAGACATCAGACGTCATAATATTGAGGAGGCTACCAGCTTATTTTATTTAAAATTGAATACAATTTTACATTAATTCGTGCCATTATACACTCCTTCCGCTCCTTCGAAAGCTCCTCCGTGGTTTACAAGAGAATTGTCCAATCTCAAAAATATTAAAAGCACATTTCTGTATCCCAAACCGATTATTCAAAATACTTGGTGGCTCGCTCCAATTATTTGACCGTTATCTCTGAATGCTACAATAATTATTTGATTAGCTGCAAGTTAAGCTTTCAGCGTGATCCTAAATTTTTTTTTACAGTTTTGTTAGTTCTAAGAATTCCTTAGATAATACAATTGCTGATAATGATGTGGACATTGCCCACTTGTTTGCCGTATTTTTCAATAGTTGCTATTCCTCCTCATCTACAAATTAAATCGGGGCTCCATACCCTTATCCCATTGCGCACTCTAGCTGTATTTTTTCTCCTGTCTTAGTTTCTGAGTCTCTGCTGTCATGTCTCAGATCAGTTGAGTCATCCTTTAGTCCAAGGCCTGACAATATTCCTAGTTGCGTGCTTAAAAACTGTGCTGACTCTCTCAGCATGCCCCTGCGAAAGCTGTTTAACCTCTTTCTCGAACTTGGAGACTTTCCTAACTGTTGGAAGGAGTCATTCATAATTCCTACCCACAAAAGGGAACCCAAGTCAGTGGTAGCAAACTACAAGGGTATCTCCAAGCCATCTGCAATTCCTAAGATGTTTAAGTCAATCGTAATTTCTTAATTACAGCATTTATGTCATTTCCCCATCTCAACACGGATTTATGAACAAGCGTTCAGTAAATACTTACTTGCTAGAGCTTACAACTCTTGTCGATACGGTTTTTGTTAATAAGCAGCAAACGGATGTTATATATACAGACTTTAGCAAGGCCTCGGATTCCGTTAATCATGAGCTTCTTGTACATAAACTTTATTTGCTTGGCTTTCCTCCTTAGCTACTCAACTGGATCAAAGCTTAATTGCGTGATCGTTCGCAGAGAGTAAGTTTTAATTTGATTTTTTCAACACCCATTCATGTATCTTCTAGTGTATCCCAAGGTAGTCATCTAGGATCTCTGCTTTTCAATTTATTTGTAAATGATATTCCAAGTGTGCTATCTTTTTCTCACATTCTTGTATGCTGACGATCTTAAACTTTGCCTATTTTATAATGATCCGGTGTCGCCTATTCTCTTGTAAAGAGACTTACCTGGCTTAATTAAAAGATGGTCGAAGGAATTTAATGACCCTTATGTCACCAAACAACTGTATATCTCCTTGGTCAGGCCTATTCTTGAGTATGAATCATGTGTCTCGTCCCTACACTACCAAAAATATCAGGACCACCTCGAATCAGTTCAAAAACAGTTTCTTATTTTCGCCCTACGTGGGTTAAACTGGGATTCAAATAGGCATCTACCTCCATATGAGCATAGATTACGCTTATTGCATTAATATATATATGGACGTTGACGTACAATGCGCAGTACGTTCAAGTGGCCCATGCGACACCAAGCCAGGGCTTGTTACGCGCGGAACCCAGAGCAAACAGCAACCCACCACCCGCCCAACCGACCGAGGGGCGCAGTCGCATCACGTGCGACAACGAGAAACGCGAGGGAAAGAAAAAAATTAATAATGTATAAATTTGTAATTACGCTTGAAAAACTAAAATAATTAACACATATATTTTACAAATACACAAAAAAAAAATAAAATATAGTATACAATGGTTATACAAGCAATCATTATACGAATAGTTCTAGTTTCGAGCTAAATGGATTAATGTGCGAGTTTTTAATAAAGAAAGAGAACATTCAGGTCCTAAGAGGTGGTAAAGACTGTTATAATCTGCGCAGACAACTCGAAATGGTTCATATAAAGTGTAATTAGAAGTACAACGTTGAAGAGAAAGAGGAAAAAGTTTCTTGTAACCCTACAGGGGACGTTGAATCTAAGTTGACTAATTAACTCCGGAGAGTCAACTTCACCGTGTATTAGTTTGTGAACAAAAATTACTCATAGCATAGTTCTTCGATTTTTTAGAGAAGGAAGGTTAATTAAAAGCAGTCTACTAGAATAGGACGGAAGACGTACATTAGGTTCCCAATTAAGACCACGGAGAGCAAACAGTAGGAATTGCTTTTGTACAGACTCTAGGCGCTCTTGATACTTCTTATATTGAGGGCACCACACACATGAACCATATTCCAGTATCGGACGAACAAGAGAGGTGTAAAGGGTCTTGGTTGTGTAAGGGTCGTTGAACTCCTTGGACCAACGCTTAATAAATCCAAGCACACTCATGGCTTTGTTAGCTGTTCTGCAAATATGCTCGTTAAAATTAAGTTTAGGATCGAGAATAATACCCAAGTCGTTCATTTCGTAAATACGATTCAAGCAAGTGTTATACAGGGAGTATGAAGCTAAATGAGGCTCCGTTCTATGAAATGTTATACACATGCACTTTAAACAGTTAAGGTTCAGAAGATTTACATTACACCAGGACTGAAAAACTTCCAGATCTGATTGGAGATCAGTGAAAGAGTCTGCTTCTTTATAAGAAAGGCAAAGCTTAACATCATCTGCATACATTAATATGCGAGAATGAGCTAAGATCGGAGGAAGGTCATTTATAAACAAAGTAAAGAGTAGGGGTCCCAGGTGACTACCCTGTGGAACCCCAGAAGTTACTGTAAGTGTTTTGGAAAGAGAATTTCTAAATAAAACTTTCTGTGTTCTGGAGTTCAGATAGTTCGATATCCAAGAAACCAAATCGGACGAAAATCCAAGAAGGTCAAGTTTATGCAATAATAGCTCATGATCAACAGAATCAAAAGCTTTACTAAAGTCAGTGTACACTACATCCGTTTGAAGCTGATTTCTAAATCCATTAATGACAAGAGTAGTGAACTCAAGTAAATTTGTAGTAGTGGATCTGCCTTTCATAAACCCATGTTGGGCCGGTGAAACAAGTGACCGACAGAGATGTTGCATGTGAGAAGTTATAAGGTTCTCAAATAATTTTGGAATTGCGGAAAGCTTAGAAATACATCTGTAATTTCCGACATCAGATTTGGAACCCTTTTTATGCAAAGGAATAATAAAAGATTCCTTCCATGAATCAGGAAAGAGCTTATGGACAGATTGAATAATTTTAACAGTGGAGCTGTCAATGAGTCGGCGCAGTACCTTAACATACAACTAGGAACACCATCAGGGCCAGGGGAATAAACAGGAGTAATTGATTTTAAATGCTGAGACAATGAAGTTTCAGTTAAAATTGGACTAAATATGCAGTTCGATCTTTGAACATCATACGGATAGGCTTGATTGCTGTTATAGTTTTGAGATGAATAGGTTGAACTAAAAAAATCGGAAAACAAATTAGCAATATCATGGTCGTTATTTGCCATAGCATTACCAAAATGAACGGACGAAGGATACGTTGAAGACCGTCTCTTTGTATTTACACAGCTGTAAAATTGTTTCGGATTTTCTCTAAATTGATCCTTACAACGGGACAAATAGGCATTGTAACATTGAGAATTCAGAACGCGAAAGTCAGAACGGGCCCTTATATACTGGGCAACAGAACTAGGTGAGCCAGAGCATTTTAGTTTTTTGTACAATCTAGATTTTCTGTTTTTTAAATTTGAAAGTTGGCGAGTAAACCAGGGAGGTTTATTAGTAGTTGGCGGACCATCGGAAAGAGGTACGCTAATATCAATCGCGAACGAAATCTTCTCATGGAAGAGTTTGAGGGCAACATCCATGTCTGCACACTCATTGAACTGTGTCCAATCTGCTTGGAGGATCAGGTTATTAAGCATACCAAAGTTAGCTTTCCTGAAACATCGACGAAGCGGAATTGAATTGCTTGATGCCTCTACTAAGGGAGTACCAAGGTCCAATATCAATTCTAATGTTGGATGGTAAGGATCTTCTGGGAGTGAAAGTGGATCAGTTCTACATAACGCGATGTTGGAAGCGTCTAGTACAAACACAAGATCCAAAAGTCTTTTCAGTGAAAAAGCGAAATTTCTAATAAGCCATCCACAAAAATATTTTGTGAATTTGGTAAAAGGGAATTTGAATCCCTTGATGTGGACCATGATATTCCTGGGAGGTTAAAGTCACCAAGAACAATCATGTGGTCATAATCAGAAAGAAGTGTGGAAATATACTTAATAGCGGACAAATGTTCTACATATAAGTCTGTATCCGACCTTGGCGGGATATAAGAGCATGTGACAAAAACAGAAACACGCTGAAATGTCAGTTTTACACAAACAAATTCAATTGGATTCGGGCTATATATTGGTATTAACTCTGATGAAAAATCAGAATCAACGGCAATAAGCACCCCACCTCCCTGCCCAGATGGACGATCAAATCTATATGAGGTAAATTTACTGTTAAAAATTTCAGAGTCATTGATTGCGGTATGAAGTCCAGTCTCAGTAAATGCAATGACATGTGCAGGGAAAGAAAAACTATTAATAAATAAAGAGTTAAGTTTTGTTAGGAGCCGACGTACATTCTGATAATGAACTATAAGACGGAAGGAATCTTTGTCTAGTTTTTTGAACGACCAGAAGATCGGGAAAAAGTGGCAATATTTGATCGACTATTATTTTCATTTTCAAATTCGTGAACAATCGTATGCTCAGGCCAAATGGTTAAAGACATAAGTCGTTCAAAATAGGCTGGAGGTACCGAAATTTTGAACGTGGATATATCTCTAACTCTGGTATATTTAAATTTGAAAACAAACGAATCTGAACACCCAACTGTGTCTTTGATGAACTCTTGTAGATCATATTCAGTGATGTCAGGAGAAAGTCGAGAGACAAATATCTGCTTTCGAGGGGGCACTGCCGTAAGGGTTCGAGGAGGCACTGCCGTTAGGGTTCGAGAAGGCACTGCCGTAAGGGTCCGAGAGGGAGCTGAGGTTCTAACTGCCAGCTCGGTAGAGTTAAGCGTGCTCAATGGTGTTTGAGCCACACTTGCAGCCTGTGAGGCCACAGATGCAAACGTTTCCTCCTCGGGTAAGGAAGGAGTTGCATTTGGTGTGGTTGGAGGAGCTGTAAGCAAGCTTAAATCAACCGGTATGCTTGATGGTGAAACAGTCGGAACTAAAGCACTATCAGAAGGGGGAACCACAGAAATTGTTGGAGCATTTGTAATGCAAGGAGGAGTGGGTTCAGGTGCATTTGTATTGTGCGGAGCCTCAACGCTGGACTCCGCAGAGGGTACCGTCGTATTTGACGGCCTCTTTCGCTTGGGAGAGTCAGCGAGAATTCTCATACTGCTGAATGAGGCCTTCAGTGTGTCGAAGGCTTCATGAAGAGTAAGAAAATCCTTACTGATTTTGCCAAATCCTAACCTTGTCTGAGACATAAATCTCATAAATTCCACCTCGGTGGGTCGACAGGTTGGACAAGCCCAATGTAGACCTTTGCGTTCAGCAATGCAGTCATAAATACGGCCGTTATTAAATCCAGCACATTTTCCATGAGCAAGATTATCACATAACCAGCAGGAAAGAAACTGCTCAGTGTTAATCTTGCCTTTATATTGGCATGTCTTAATACAGCACGCATTCATGACTATAATTTATGCAAATTGAACACAGGGGTCAAACAAAGAAAGCAAATGCAGTAGATATGTTATGTTAGATGTGAGGAATAATCTGTTCTCTAATCTTAATTCTTAACTAATCATTGTAAAGTTTGACTGCACTTTGTTAAACTATAAACAAACAAAAAATAAATAAATAAATAAAAAATTGTTAGCATATGACCAACAGTTCCGGAACCGAACCCTTCAGAACCGGTTCGGTCCAGGTTCTTGTGATGCCCGAACTAAACTATGTTTTCTTATTTATGGAGTTCGGATCTATAAGTAAAGTCGCATGCACAGAATTTATTTGTGCTCTCTGATGTAAAAAAATATTTCATAATTATAAATTAAAAATAGGTTGTCAATACCAGAAACTAGAATTTCAGTCATACCTTTTGCAACAAAATTAAAAAACTTAAATTAATTGATAAAATGCTTAATATCGATATTCCATTAAGTTTAATTGCTGTCGGCTTTCTCATTGTCGCCATTTTGGTAATTGAGCCGTTTGGGTCAAAGCTCTCCAATTTTTGATTACTCCTCCATCTCCAGTCTTCCTTAATTTGTTCGCCTTATGCCGTAGCTGTCAGAATTCATAAAAAGTTGGCTTTCATCAGGCTGCTGCTGTCGCCTCGTCATCTTGTGTCTGTCTTGGGTTGCAATTTTGTTTTCTTATTAAATTTTTCGGCTACTGGTTAAAGATTTTTCAACGTAATTTATTTATGCAAATATGCTGGAGAAAATTGATTCTGCGAAAGATTCTGCCGGACAGGAAGTCTTCCAATTGCTAACTTAACTGGAGAATGTCTATTTCTAACCCACAATCTGGGGAAAACGACTTAATAAGATGCTGCATATGCAGCCTTCTCGCTCCTCTGTAATTTTCAACTCCAACTGCAGTCGCTGTGTTTGGTTTGGCCAAACCAAACAGCTGCCATGACCAAAAATAGTGAGAAAATATTTTTGTATTTTTATATGTCTGCTGCCGATGCTGCTGCTGATGCTTCTGATGCTGCTTGCCTTGTCGATATGAATGAAATGCAGAAAACAGTAAAATGCTTTCAGCTTCTGGGAGTTTGAACTTCTCTTCACGGTGTACGTACGAGTGGTGTGCGTGTGCCCATAATGGATTTGTAATTAATCAAGAAGGCGAAGACTGAACTGCATCTACGTACCGTTTAATGTTGGTGAAGCTTCTTCTAGCTTGTGGCTGGCTGTTTTTGTTTCAATTTTTATGGATTGTTTGTTTACGTACGACATACTGCTTTTGGCAATATTCTTTGATAGAGCTGTATGGAGTGCAGATTGTGAAAGGCTTAGGAATGTCGTATTAGAAATGACAGCGGAAAGCTACATCAGGAATTCCTTTACATATTACAAACGAATACTTTAGACGCTTAAATAACTATGGTAAAATAAGGCGACTAACAAAAAAAACTTTTTAATTTTTTAAAGAAAATCTTTAAATTCAAGTTTGAAATAATTATATCCAAGATTACATCATTGGTTTAAAATTTCACCACCTCTGTCGAATTTTGACCATAGTATCGGTTCTGAAATTATAATTTTGATTTAATTTCTGAGTGTACATTTGTTTCATAAAAAAACACTGGAAGGGATGTAAAAAACATCGATATAATCGATATATCGGGAAAAAATACATCGGTTTTATCAGATTTTTATCACAAGTATCGATAAATTCAAATTTAAGTATCTAAAATTTTTCTGCACCGCAAAAAATTGATCCTTTTAGGGATTTTACATAAAATAAGTATATGGGTCATTCCAAGTAAATTCAATTCACTCGGAACCTTTGCAGCCAGACTCATTGTGCTTTACAACGACTTTTGTAGAATTGACCAGATGAAGAAAGAAGAGAAGCTCCACTAAAGGTACTCGGCACCCTCTAATGCGTTCTATCTTCGACAATAAGAGAGTTCAAAGAAAATAATTATAATTTGCTTAAATTTTTAGAAGTCAACCACATGAATGATTTGTACACAGAGAAAAAAAAAGCTCAAGATCAATTTAATCTTTGCTGGTTAAACTGATCTTTTAAAAATATCAAATTTTTTCATACTTTACATAAATTGTCTCTTAGACGTTTGCCCATAAGCGTGTGCGTTGGCTAACTGCGTTGAGGCGTCATTCCATTCGTGTTAAGTGCAAGCTCTCGAGTTCGCCTCAGACCAGGCAATGTTTTTTTTTTATATAAAAAAGATCGTATTGATATTTTTATCATATCAAGTTAATCTTCGTCATATCGGAGTAAAATTGATATGAAAAAATGTGGAAATGACTGCCATTTCATATCAATTTTTTTCTCTGTGTATCCGTCGAGATGGTATCGCATGCTTACTGACATTCATTTTATTGTAGAGTCAATCACAGAAAAAGTTATTACTCTTTCGCAATTCTTGAAACTGATTTTTTGTGGCCATGAAACCTGCTAAAAAAAAATACGGCCACTTTTCGCCTATAAATAAGAGATGATTAAGCTTAAGAAACTGTGACAAATATCAAATCATACTGCGACTGTATTTGTAAAGTAACAATGTTATTTGACTTAATCACAGATTCGCCGGTATCTCTCATATCTAACTTATAGTTATATACATACAAAATTTCGGAGAATTGTAGGACAGAATTATCTTTTCTACGAATGACACCGCCAGAGTAGGGCTTTGCATATAGTGAGAAAAAAATTATAAATATATTTTAATTTGAAATTAAGAAACTTGAATGACGCGCAACTTTTCTCCTGGTCACCGTGCTATTGCAACTCCTTACCAGCTCGCTTTTTGGGGTTGGTAAATTTGCTTTTCAAAGTTATGAAAGTTATGACCTCGCATCGATTAATCGGCTTTGTTGGTGGAGAATATGCGATATTCCGATACGATATTTCTTGTGGCAACATAGTTGACAACCGAAAAGAAAGAAAATTTTCAATAGCCACTTGATGAATATCAAAAGTATTGACCAGAGCGCACCGCCTATGGCCTAGAAGCATACTTGATTCTGTAAAGCCTCGAGACATTGGGCAGCATATCTAGTGAAAGCAGGATATATAAAAATCATAACTACTCTAGAGGCGTAACATACTAAGATGATAATTATCAGCTGAAAATAATTAGTTGGCTTTTTTAAGCTGACGCTGATCTTCTATGGATAAATGGAAGAACGCATCAAACATGAAATAGAGCTTGGTCCTTGTGTAATTTATTATTTTATATTTATTATATTATAACTCAATGTGCGAAATTTTCTTCTTCAAGAATAATAACAAAATACCTTTTTGTAATCAGAATAAAACTTGCATAATAATTTACATTTTCGCGGACTTTAAGTCATTTTAAATATCCCGCATAATTTTTTTTTCAATCAGCTTACATTCACGACTTCCTGCTAAAACAATTTTCTCTTGTGAAAAATTTAAATCTTAAAATCCAACTACCCATTAAATTCATCCATAATTGACAGCCGACATGCAAAGCCATAAACCAATACAGTTTTCAATCACTTTCACTCAAAAATTCCATTTTCAACCACAAAGCCCACAAACAACAAAAAAAATCGTGAAAAATCCACCCATTCCAAATGGACCCTAACTAGGCTCAATAATTATTCAAAATGATCTAAACAAATGTCTAGAAAGCAAAACCAGAAAAAAGAAGCCAACACTAAACAAAATATTGCTTTGGGCTCAACAGTTCAACAAAAGTGTTAAAAGCAGGAAAAACCAAATTTATCGGCAGCTGTCAAAATCGCCGCCCAACTTGAGTGGAAACTTGCCTTGGACCAAATGGCATTTAAATGTTTTGACAAATGACAAATTTGCGGTAGCTAAAAATGTGGAGAGACTGAAGACTGGAGGTGGCACGACAACCCAAAACATATTTTCACCTCCCTGCCCTCCCCCTATATATGAATTCACGTTTTTTTTCACCAGTCGCTGACAGCTTAAGTGAGAAAAGTTTTGCTGATTAAATGTTTTGACAAATTGAATTGGCCACCAAAAAAAAAAAAGGCAAAATTGTATTAATATGTGTGTATGTGACAAATTGTAAAAAAATACTTCAGCTATCACTAAACCCTTTCAAACTCTTGCTAAAACTTTTCTCATTCTCAAAGTTTTTCCTAAGCCTCTTCTTATGTGCATTTTGGCAGCAATTACGTCAACTTTTTGCCAATGCAAAAACTTTTTGTTGACAATTGCCAAAAACTGTGTGAGAAATATACAAAAAACAGCAGCAACTGCAATTTGGAGCTACCAGACATGCAAAACGCATACCAGGTCAACATTGGTGTGTTTGCCCAGCTGCTGGTGGTGCTGCTGCTGCTGGTCAGCGATAAAGTTTTATCTCGAAAGTTGCCTTGTTTGGCTGCTAGACGTGAGATACATTTTTCATACCCCCCTGCCAATCAATAATTCTCGGGGAAAACTCAGCAAAACAAAAAGTTAAAAGCAGCTGCTATTTAAGCTGATTTATGGGGCAATGTAGTCCAGTGCTTGTTCCCTGTAGTTGTGTTGTCTGGCCAATTCAATTTGATTGGCCTGGGAAAATGTGTCAATGGTGTCCACAAAAGTTAATAAACTACAGAGCAAGAACATTGAATATTTAACATCTTTTATTTCGGTATAAATGGTAAACGCTATTAGCAATGTTGAAACGTTTTATATAGAAAGGCATTTGCTTGAAAGTTAACAGTCAAACAATAAAATCAAATACTTAAAGCCACCCAAAAAGACTAAATACGTCAAATATTAATTTAAAACAGAGATTTGTAACGAATTTTGGTTCTTTTTCGTTCCGAAAGGAGTTTTTGTTGTTAAAGGTTATACTTTGGTTATTTATTTATTTCGGGCTTCGGTTCAGATAAGGAACTCGGAATGATCTAATTGATTTTCGTTTCATTTTTAGTCTTTTAAAAATTAATTTTTTAATTGTGTTATTTTTAGTCTTTTAAAAATTAATAATTGTGTGCCCAATTTTCATAGCGAAGTTAATCGAATACGAATTAATTAGATTATTCTCAGAGCCATTGCTTTAGATAGAATGCGCACTTGGATAATCCGCAAGGACACCAAGCGGACTCCTCCTCAAACGGCAAAGTTTGAGAATCTTATTCATTGCTACACTTTCTGCTTTGAAGAAAAAACTTGTTTTATGAAATGTTTTAAGACTGGGTAGAACCAGGGCTGCAAACCGGTCCGGAACCGAACCCTTCAGAACCGGTTCGGTTCAGGTTCTGGTGATCCCTGAACCGAACCGGGAACCGAACCCCATTAAAAATAAAAAGGGGAACCCGAACCCGAACCTAACCCTGTTTCCTTATTGATGGGGTTCGGTTCTAAAAATAAATTGGCAAGCATAGAATTTATATTTGCACTTCGATGATAAAAAATATTTCATTATTTTGATGAAAAATGTATCCAATCATATGCCCATGTATGGACGGCGACACTTTTTCCCATCCGCAACAAAAGACTGGACAAAATAACACAACCTCAAGCAAGTGAATTCAATTTGCATCTGAAACCGTATTTCTGTGTATTATTTTTATTATGTTCGTATGGAGATACAATGGCACTGTGAATACAAGGGAAAGTTGCACTTTATTTAAATATCTTCATTTGTTTTAACCAAATCACAAATAAAGTTCTTTTAGCATTTCACTCTCACAATATGCCAGTCAAAGCCGGTCCCATTTGTAGAAAAAATAATTCTGACTGAATTCTCGGAAATGAACGTGTTCAGCCACACTATAAGTTAGGGATGAGACAACCCGGCGTGTCTGTGATTAAGTCACGGTCACTGGCAATCATCAAATCACACAGTGAGTGCATATTTGAAGTAACAGTGTGATTTGATGACTGCCGGTCACTGTGACTTAATCACAGTTACGCCGATATGGTCAATCACAGTTACTAAATCACGGGTACGCAGATAAAGCTCATCTCTTATTTTTAGGCCAAAAGTGGCCGTGTTTTTTGCAGGTTTCATAGCCACAAAAATCACATCAGATTCAGCAATCCCACTACTGTGAAGGAGAAATGACTTTCGCTGTGAGTGCAAGTTGGAAGAATCGCTTAACTCTTCTAAACATACATACAATCAATCAATCAAGACAGATCACTTATGTGCTTGACTTCCAAGCCATCAGGCAGCAGATTAAATTCTTCTTCAAATTCTATTAAATTATTTATTATGTACATAAATATATAAAATGCTATCTGGAACCCGAACCCGAACCGGAACCCCGGTTCTCAATTTGAAGGGAACCGGTTGTGGAACCGAACCCCCAGATTATGGTAAGGGTTCGAACCCCGAACCGAACCCCTGTCAAAATTAGAGGGGTTTGCAGCCCTGGGTAGAACACAGGGTCTCCCGCACACTACCCCTTGCACCTCTCCAAATTTTATTAATAATTAATATTAATCGAATAAACTTGGATAACTGTGAAAATGATTGAAAATTCCAGAAAAGGAAATGCTCGGCCTAAGTACGTTTTTTTTTAAACTCCATAGACGCTCCCATGCGGTTCTCTTGTCGACCCAATTTTTACTCCTACGGAAGAGCGCACTATAAACTCTCCTAAGAGGTGTTTGCTATTGACTCCCGTTTCAATCCAGTTAAGGAGCGGTTCGGATTAGGTTGGCTGGGAAAAGTTATATTTAGATTTTAAGCTTGATTTTTATCGGTATTTCAGCTTTTTAAAAAAATGCCCTCTTCAAGTTAAATTTTTTTCTGATTTTTAATATTTTTTTTTTTGTTCGAATTTCAAGACATGTAAGTTGATTTTTTTGTGTGAATCATAGTTATAAATATTTTTGTTATAATCAAAAATCACAAATAAAAATATTTAAAACCGAAACCAACCAATATAACCAAACATAAACGGTTATACGGACAACCGTTTATATTTGGTTCCATTTTAATTGGTTCTAATTATAACAGTAAACGGATTTCGGTTCTTAAAAAATGTTTAATAACGATTTATATATATTTATTTCCTGATTTAATGCAAGCTATATAATCCATTATTTCATTTTTTTTTAATTACCGAGAAATTTCTATAAATATTTAATATTAAAAATAAAATAGAATTTGTTCTAATATAAAAAGTACAAAAAACTCCAAGACATACCACATAAGCATATAAATTATGTTTTTAAACCCCCTAAATATCAGAATACAAGGCTCCTGATACATACCCACGAAGTTCGCGGAGTTTGGACATTATGTTCTGTTATATAACAGAAAACTCGTATGGAACTCAGTTTACTTATATTTTGAATGTTTTTATAGACTACAAAAATATTTTAAAATATTTTTTGATTCAGTAAAACAGATTTATTGTTTAATAACAAACAAAATAAATCGAAAATGTAATATTTTTATTTTTGCGGCAACCTTAATGTATAGAATAACAATGAGGATTTAAAGTTATAATCGCTTTGAGATATCAACGATAGAAAGGAAAAATTCGAATTTCTGAAAGCAATTAGCTGTGAGCATAAGTGGCGTCAAAATAACCGCTGTCTTTGAGAAGTAACGAATTGGCTCTTCTAAATATATCTCCTGAATTTCGGTGTTCAGAAATTTGGGTATAGAATTTAAGATAGTTCTAAATTGGAAATTAAAGTCTTTAATTACCATCTTAGCTAACAATTTCGAACGTCTCTTTTTGGATTTATAATCGAATTTTGAAGTAATTTTATCGTTGAAAAGTAGATTCGATACTGTTGATTCAACTATTTTTCCTAGCCGCATTTCTGCACTTCGGACCGGCGCACAGTGGTCGGTCTTGTATGGAGTTAGCGGCCAAAAATACATTCAGTAGAGATATCAAATTGAAATTTTATTTATAGCTTAATATTAGTGTAATAATGAGGAAATCATAGAATGGTCATGGATAAACTGCTGAAAACCCCTCCTCCCACCACCTAAGTCCTAAAGGTTAGGACTTAAAAACTGATTGGAGAGCTTTATTAGAAGCATATTTCTCAATAGGTCTATGGGTTAGCTTCCCCCTCATGAGGACAATTTAAGGAGATTTTCAGCCTGGCTCCCAATTTCACTTTTGCGATTTTTTACTGCATTTGGACCAAAGTTTTCTCAAAAATTTTGCGAACTTAAATATAGGTACCCGGCTGTTTTTCGAAAAGAAAATGTTTTTTTTTCTAAAAAAATATGTTCTCGAGCCGGCGCAACTACAAATATATTTTTTATTCAATTAATTCACCAGGGTAAAACAAATCGTCTGCATTTAAATCCAAATATACACAACAGTATTCGTGTTCTATTCTAGAATGCCAACCGTTGTTGGGAAATGTTTTTAATACTTTCGCAGATTTTTTTTTTAAATTTTACTCTATGTCCTTAACAAATTTGTTCTTTTATTTCCAGTTCTACGCCTGCTTAACAGTCATCAGGCAGATGATGTATCCGCCGGTAGCGGCGGAGACGGAGCGCTATCAAACTCCGAAAGTCTCTATCCACCGCTGTTCAATGTGGCACCGCGTGCTGAGATTAGTGTAAATGCCACTTGTGGCCAAAATGGAGCCGAAGAGTATTGCAAACTTGTTGATGCCTATCCGCATCGCAATTGGGCCAAGCAATGTGGCACCTGTAATGCTCACTCCTCGGATCGGGCCAAACAGCGTCCCATCGAGTCGCTAATCTCGGCTAGCTCCAGCTTTGAAGAGACCTGGTGGCAATCACCAACACTGCAGGGTGGCCGACAATTCGAATATGTGACCATTACATTGGACCTGAAGCAGGTGAGTGAGTTTAACCCGTGACAGATGAGCTGTGAGCCAGTTTGTAATTAAGCCGTTGAGTTGTCACTCATTTACAAGCGATTTAACGCCAGTGCCCAGTTTTATGGAGGGAACCATACGGGACGATGAAATATGAGATTGGAATAGAAACCAGTTCATTGGTTAATCAAATTCTAAACATAAATTGAATTTGATGGAGTTTTGATGAAGTCAAATGAAGTTACATGTCTGTGGAGAGTTTGTGCAAGAAACTTGACTTCCCGGGGAAAATGTCAGTAATTTATAAATAGGTTTTTTCCCTTCATAAAAAAAATCAAAAACGATAAACGGTAATTCGATTCCTGATATATATTAAAATTCTGAACAATCCATTTTCAAAATTATGGCTGGAATAAGTTTTACTCAGATTGCTGGCTAAACCTGATAAATACTTTCTTCTGCCTGTTACATACTTCTGCACCAACTTTATAACACCCTTTGTGCCTCTGACACAGAGTGTATAAAAACACATTTTTTTTAAATCTCTGGCAAAAGCTGTGAATATTTTTCGTCAGTCAAGCGAATCAACATAAAGAGAGCGTGTAAATTTTGACACATGCTGATGTCTCCCAGTTGCCCATTCACATTTGACTCACTGGCGCTGCCCTCCTCCACCTCCATGGGAAGCACACAAACTTGTCTGACCAAAAAATGCATTTCAACATGTGACAATTTCATTTACGAAACAAACAAAATTGTCAAAGTGTACACCATAAAAGGTTATGGCAAAACTAGACACCAACAAAAAAGTTAATTTAAAATTTGCAAAAAAAAGACACAATTTGAATGCTTCATTTTACTTCTTCTTGGCCAGGACTGAATTTATTAATAAACTCTTGCCTCGCTGGCGGACCGTCATAAATCTTTCCATACTTGTGGCATATGCAAAAAACAATGTTTTTAATTTTAAATCACTTCCAGTTCAGTCTCCGCCTTCACTTTAATTAAGTGCAGTCTTTGTCTGTTGCAGACTCCCCATAGCATATGGCAATGAAAGAATTATATCAAAACATTGAGAGACTCTCGTGTGTGTGCAAACTGCACTTGAAATGTCAACTTTGTGTCGGCTGATGTTAAACAGATGATTTTTCAGCACATAATTGCCATATACTTCGAGTAGAGCACCGGATGATGATGGTGATGATTGGGTTGGTACTCGGGAGAGAATCGATGCTTGGCCCTAATCTGGCATACTTTGTTGTGATCTCTGGCGATGGAATTCGAATTAACACCAACTCTTTACACTATTAACACTCAATTGGGTGTCAATAGATCCATAAAAAGTGCAAACTGATGTCTACTGGGTGGGCCTTAAAGACTTTGATTGAGAAATGAGAAGTAAAACGGAAAGGGATACGCTTTACCTGATTATAATGATCATATTTATATAATAAGCCAAGGTGCTTTTAAAAGAACGTAGTAGTCATTTAAATTTGAAAATATTGTTAATTATTTAAAATTTAGTGATCCAATGCTGGTCACTCTATTTGTCAACAAAGCTCAATTTTGCGTATCATTATGGCAGCTAAATGATGGGAAGGGTACTTATTTTATTAACCGGGATAAGGCACAATGTAGATTTTTCAAAATATACCTAGGTAAAGTAAAAAGTTCTTTGACCTTTCTGTAGCTATTTAGTTAAAGGTTAAGGTACAAAAAAATATTTCTTTAAATTGCGAATATTTTCGAAGCATTCATTCATATTATTATGCTACGCCGAGCATAATGAATGGAAATGACAACTGTATCGCAAAAAAGACTATGGAATGGAATCAGTGGCCGTGTTCAGCAGAAGAACTTGCTTCCTGATCAATGATTTTTTTCTTGGTAATTTACGAAGCCTACTTTTCCTCTTGTGTTTAATATGATATTTACATCAAATGCCAGTTTAACAAGACCCCCTAAAAGTATGCTAAATAATAAGAGCTGTTTTATTAAGCTGATCAGTGATCAAGTGCTGCCATATAAACGGTCGGACCAAAAACTAGTTCTAGTGAGAAAAACTTTTTTGTTTTCCATCGTAGCATCACCAATCGTGAGATATATTAGTTTCAAATACTTCCCCACAATTCAGGAAAAATTAATCGGAATCGGATGACTATAGCATATAGCTGCCATACGAACGATCGGTCTAAAAACTAATTCTTGTGAGAAAAACTTTTTTGTTTTCTGTCGTAGCGTCCCTAATCTTGGTATATATTAGTTTTATATGCTTTCACACAACTTGGAAAAAATTTATCAAAATCAGATGACTATAGCATATAGCTGCCATAGGACCGATCGGTCGGAAAATGTGGTTTACTAAGAAAAGTTTTTTTTATGGTATCAAATTTGTACTATCAATGATTCAAAAATTTAAATATTTGAATTCTATATCCTATATGTTTTTTACCGGTTAAATAAGTTTGAGTAAACTTTTTCAAGTGTATTAAAACTTCGGCACAGTCGAAGTTAGCTTTGCCTTCTCGTTTTTATTAAAAACCCCTGTAGTTCGGCTGCACTGGTGCAAACCTAGTGATTCCTCTAACTCTTCGTAATGAGGACCGGATACCGACCTAACCACCCGCCATGTAATGTGCTAACGAATTTTGTATGGACATGTCCGCCAAATTCACCGAGCGGTATAAGGCTAACCACCAGCCGTTAGCGATCTGACCGGTGCAAAGGAGTTACTGCAGTGGTGACTGAAGAACTGAATTAGAAAAAATTAACATTGTAATTTTTTTTTTTTTTGACTTGTCTGGTATTTGAAACTCACAACTTTGGGGAGTTTGAATGCGAACGACAGCATCTTAGCGCATTCGGCTATCGACCCTCACGCATGAGGCGCAGCCAAATGTTATATAAATGCGTGCAGCACTAATAGCAGTCGGGCGATGATGGCTTAGGGGTTAAGACCGTTGCCCAGAAATACAGAGGTCGTGGGTTCGAAACCTCTAGCAAACTAAGATCTTTTTTTAAATTTTTTTTACTTGTGGTGTTTTAAACCATTTATATTATTTTTAAAATCACTTTTTTTCCAGCGTTAACTTAAGTCAAGAAGATTGAAAATGGCACAATTTGATTTTGTTTGAGGTTCACTCATTATATTATTTTGCCTTTATAACAAAACAAGAGTTTCAATTATATTGTCATCTCGTTTAGCGGTGGGCATGCAATTTGAGTTTGGGAGCAGTCCAATAACAGCAAAAATCAGGCATTAAAAGCGAGAGTCGGGTTGAGCAGCCGTCTGTCTGCCCAAGCCTATAAATAGAAAATGTAACCTTGGCAACATGATGCAGTGAACATTTGAATAAGAAATTACCTCACATTTTTTGTATGCTTATTAAGGAATCAAATAGACACATAAGCGCCATTATCAAAATGCATTATCCTAATCCAAACTTGAACATTTTCATCTCCATTTCCGATTTAGACTTTTCCCATAAATTTCTTTCTCACCCTCCCTCCACGCAGCTGCTACAAGTCACACCCAATTACCATCTATTCCAATTTTTAGCTGACTAATTGGTTAGCTCCACAACCGAAGTGTGTTTGTGTGCTCTGGAAATATTTTCAACATTTGTCACAATATGTTTAAAAATCCATTAGAAAGAAGCAAACTCTCTGTTTTTATCCCCTAACAAAATTTATGACCTCTGGCGGCGACAAAAACTTGACATTGATGTTAGCGTTTTGCTTTTCATGGCCGACTTTGAGTTGATTTAAACAATTAAACTAATCGAGTGATTTACAAGAACAACACGAAGAAAACGACAGGCATGTGTCAACAATTTGACAGCTTTAAATATTTTTTCTCTAGCGGAAAAGGCAGACCAGGGACTGGTCAGAACTGTCAGTCAGGCAGTGAGCTAAGCAGCCAGAGTCTGTCAGTCTGGTTGGTCCAAACAACAATGTCTAGATTTATGCTTCAATGGCTTTGGGGCGCGCGTGACTAATTGAAAGTCTAGCGAGAATTCTAAGAATTCTGTGATTATGTGTGGGGTCTGACAAGCAAGTACAAGAAATACAATATTACAAATAAATAAATGTATCTGGATATAACTTTAATTTGATTTTCTCTCAAATTTTACTTCATTTTCGCGACTGTCCATAACTACAGTTTTCATTGCTATTTTTGGCGGCAAACATCTAAACAAATTAACAAAAATGTTTGTTTGTGTCTTTTTTTTTCAATTTTCAATGTTTAATGTTTTTTTCAATTTATTTTTATAGCCATTTAATTGCTTCATTAAATTTGGCCAAATTTGGCCAAGAAAATAGTTGACTCTTTGGCCTGGGCAAGAGCGCCTTTACGTAACTGTAATTCAAATGTTTGACAAGTTGTTGCAACATTCGGCAAAGCGTGTTACAAGCCACGTACGCGACGCATTTTAGGCGCAGCAATTATTTTAATGGTCAATTTATTTATTTGTTTTGGGTTTTGTGTGATTTTTTTTTCCTTCGAATTTGCCTTTTAAAGAATGCTTCCGTCTGTTCATGATGTGGATTTGGTTGTGTTGCAGTTTGTGGCATTTGCATACAACTTTTCTGAGAGTTTGGTTTTTTTTTTGGCTGGAACGTTAACGTGATTGAAGCTTTGCTTGAATAGGTTTTATGTCGTTTAACAGGAAGCAATATGTTTTTTCTCTGTGGGGTAATGATGCTTAAAGAGGAGAGTTTTTAAGGGCACAACTACATAGCAGTTAAAAGTAAAGAAGAAATCATTTTTTGCATAAGGCAAAAATTCTTTTTTCTGGCCAATATCATACAAAAATCAAACACAAGCAATCGTTTATCAAAATCAATGGCAAAATGAACAAGTTATAGATATTTGGCAGATACATAAATGGCGTTTATACACAGAAAAGAAGCATGATATTTGCCCTTTCAAGTATGCTATGGTAATAAATATAAAAAATTAAGAAAAATATTTATTTTAAATTAGCCATAACACTATCTTATTTTTTATACTCTATGAATGAATGTACAATTCAAGTAAATGTACGATCTGGATAATAAAAACCATAAAAGACTATCAATTATCTGGTTCAAAGAGAAAATTAATAAAATAAATAAAGTTCGAATAATTTAAAGTTATGTGCATAATAGCCGTAATTGTGTTAAATAATTGTTATTTATTAAAACAGTTAAAGTTAGAGCCAGTGTTAAGGAGTATCTAGATAGTTGTAAATAGCTACATACCTTACTTACTTATTTTGCGTACCTTTTACCGTTCCTCTGATTTTTTTTTTAATTCGAGCACCTTTTATCTTACCTAGGTTCAAGTTTTCGTTTACCTTGTCAGAAGGAAAGGGACTAGGTAGCTTAGTTTCAATTAAAGTTCAAAAAGAAATGATTTAAATTACCAGTTACAGAAAATTAAGCATAACTGATAATTTAAGTTAAAATAATAATTTTATTCGCTTGCTCACACAATAATGATTAGTGTAAACACGGGCCATAATTATTATTTATGATTAAAAAATAAAATTATACTCAAAAATACTGATTATTTCGAGAGTTTTATTAATGAGCTCAAAAAATAAAAGTCTAAAAAGACTTGTGACTTTATCATTTGGAAATCGGTTATAAAATATTATTGCATATTTTTCATTTACACTGTGTGACAGTGAAAAAATACTTTTGAAATGACTTTTTGTACTCTGTAGATGAGGTCGGGTATAGCATTTCCTCATACTTGCTTTGTTTAATACACTCCCAAAATCTGAAGATATGGCCCAAAACCGCTTAATGCTTATTTTCCCCGATTAAATTGAAATAATTAGCGCATAGACCATCCGATTGTTTAAAACCTTGACAATTCCGATAGCAACGGAATGAATATAATATACTATAATCAGTGGGTATATAAATTTAACTTGATGGCTGAGAAATGCGGGTTGCAGATATGAAATTTTCACCCTTTTTTATAAAATGTCACCACTGGTTTAACTTATTGTTCTTAGCGATTTTTCCTTAAATTGTATAGTAAAATTCCATTCAATTCTACTATAAACACAGCTGGCCCCAATAAATTTGGACAGCATTTGATGACGATATTTGCAGATTTCAGAGCACACCGCGTCCTTTTTAAATAGGTTAACATAGAGTCCATGCCCCTAAAAGAATATTATTTTTATTTTTTGTGCGCTAACTTTTGGCGGAAAGTGTAAATAATATTTTTAATTTTTTTTGTAAATGTTGCCTTTTTAATAAAGCCTTTTTAAACAGCAGCCTAACAGAGAACTTTTTCAGAGTTTTGTATGGAATCTGCCCAAAGACAGGCTTGCTCAGCTGGGTATTTCTCAACCATTTATCCACAGATATTAATACACAATGGCTTGTTTGACGCCTTATTTATGTATTTCAACGACTTAAGAAGAAAATTAACCTGTTTCATTTTTTTTTTTCGAATTTTCGTGAATTATTTGGAAAAAAAATCGAAAATAAATTTTTGTTTCGAAGCTTTGAGCATAATTTCTCTAAAACAATTAACATTAGGTATAAAGTGACGTAGACTTGTTTGTAGGCCTATTTATTGGCAGTTAATTCGTATATTACATTTTCAAATCGGTGAAGGATAACGGAAGCTATGACGAAATACGTAAAACTATGGTAAGAAATCTGAAAATTCTTTAAAAATAATTTTCACCACAAGAAAATCTGAAAATATGTTTCTTTTATTGGGAGTAGGAAAAAGCTCAAAATTGTTGCCTAGTGTAATCGTTAGAAACTGAATTTAGGAGACGCGTTGAGCTATTTGCTCATCGGTCATTCGGTTTCTGTTGTTGAAAGCCAAACTTTTTATAGTCGTAGCAAAGCGCTCCGACGGCACCGAGCTTCCTGGTAGTTTGTCTTTCTGTTCCATTCAGATTTTAAAAATATTGCCAAAAGACAAAAAATACAAATTCGATAATCGATATATCGAGTTGGTAAAATATTCGATATTGATATATTGTTTTTTCATCAAAAATATCGATATTCAAAATTTCCAAAACCTTTTACCTTACCTTAATGTATTTATGTACCCGTTACTCGTGGAGTAAAAAGGGTATACTATCTTTATGAAAATGTATGTAACAGAAAGATGGAATAACTCCTACAATAAAATATATATCAAACTCTAAACTGCGATTGGAAAAGTACTCAATTACCTTACATAAGTAAGGTACAAGTTTTAATTGCAAACTGCCCAGATAGAGCCTGTGTTGGGTCTTGCTTGTTACCAAAACTATGCATCAAATTTTGAAAATGCTTTATGAAAAGCTACCAATTTTCCAAATATTAAAATTTGTTGGATTTAAAGCAGAGGTGTAAACACTTTTGCATAGGCTGTGCATACGAATACACATACTCGTTAACCAATACGAAATACACAATAAACTTCGTCTCATAACTTTTTGATTAGCCTATACTAAGCTGCAAAGTAACAACACTTTTTAATGCTTTGTTGGTAGACATTGGCAATGAAGATTTTAATTTTTTGCAAGAAGTATGTATTGGGAAAAACTATTGTTTGCATTTGTATTGGTGTGTGCACTTTCATAAGAAACGTTTTGGCACCACAGGTTTAATGACATTTAAACACTAGTAAAATCTTTAAATATGACAAGACTCAAAAGAGTATTAAAACAGTGGAGTGCTGTTTTGTAGAAAGTTTCTTAAAATTAGGGCCTGATTTGAGAAAGTTAGTGCCACAAAAATAGTTTAACCTTGCAAATTGTTCCAAACTCATCGTAATAAAAATTGGTCAACCGATGATGAGCAATTTCATTATATTTTCTTTGAAATTAAAGCAAATTTAATGAAGTGATTATTAGAAATTAATATAATATATTAATCTCTCTACATATAAAAGAGTTTGTCCTCACTGACTCACTGATTCACTGATTGGCAATCAACGTAGAGCCTGAACGGTAAGAGATAGAAAGCTGAAAACTTCCTTATGAGTTGAAAGTGAGCACTAAGGCGGGGTTTTGGAAAATTCCAACCCTAAGGGGTGGAAAACTCCCGGAAAAGCTACTATGGGGAAAATTTTGTTTTTCATCCGATTGACTTGAAATTTGGTTTGTAAGTAAAGTAAGCGAAATAATTGGATACCTGTTTCCCAGATTTCAGAAAATCCGCCCACAAGGAAAATGGCCGGAAAATTCTTCATGGAAAAAACTATTTTTCATCCGATTGCCTTCAAACTCGAATTGTGGGGATGGTAAGCAGAATAATTAGACTTGAGATTTTCCGATGATGGAAAATCCGGCCGAAAAGTCGGGAAATTCCTGGAAAATTCCATAGGGAAAAAACTATTTTTCATCCGATTGGCTTCAAACTCGGTTTGTAAGGATAGTATGCTAAATAATTTGACATGCGATTTTTCGATTGTGGAAAATCCACCTACAAGGAAAATGGCCGGAAAATTCTATATGGAAAACACTTTTTGACATCCGATTGACTTCAAACTCGGTTTGTAAGGATAGTATGCAAAATAATTAGACATGAGATTTTCCAATGTTGGAAAATCCGCACGAAAAGTCGGGAAATTCCCGGAAAATTCCATATGGTAAAACCTACTTTTAATCCGATTGGCTTCAAAATCGGTTAGTGAACACATTATAGAAAATAATTAGACATTTGACTTCTCGGTGGTGGAATTTCCGCCCACAGGCAAGAATAATGGTGGGCGTATTTCGGTTCAGTGACAATGGCTATTTGTGAGCCGGTCTGAATAAAATTCGTTTTGTAAGCTCCAGGGTCAGAATAAATGGAAACACGTGTTTTTTAATTTCGGGAAGTTCACTGCAAAGGTCTGAATATGTATTAAATTTGGTGTAAAAGCTCTATGGGCCAGTTAAATAGGATAAAGTTCTTAGCTTTGCGCACACTCACCCACAAGGTCGGATAATGGGTTGCGGGAGTGGTTGAAGGGTTTGTACGCTCATGGACCAAATAGGTGGAAAATAATTTTCTCAGTTCTGAAGTTCGAAAAAGGGGGGGCGGGGGTGGGATTATTGCCAAACGTTTTTTTTTCATCATTTTGGCGGCTTTACTGATGGTGGCGAAGGGAAGCGCACCGGGTTATATTGTAGTCAAACTCGGTTCATATATATAACACATAAATAATTCTTGTTTGAAAAATATTAGGCCTGACATCAATCATATTAAATGATTTCCCCCGTATACATAGTCTGCTCTTGCAGCTATTTCAAACTGCATTCCTTAATAAATTTCAACTTATTCATTGAAATTGTATATAAATATATCTCAATTCAGCTAAACTAAACTTTAATCACAAAACAAGTTATTCAAACTTTAGGCATTCTTTTCAAACCGCATTAATGCGCCAATTTTTGTTAAGATAAAAACTTGCTGCAGACACGACAAACTTTTCCATTACTTTTGGCCTCTGAGCATTGAACTCTTTATGGCTTAAAAAAAAATGAAAAAGAAAATACATTTTTGGAAAATATGTCTGCCATATGGAGGTGGTGGTGGGTTCATTCACCACCAGACACAAATTATTCTATTTCTTTAGCTTTATAATTTGCCAAAAATATATATGTATGCATGCATCTGCTCTGATTTTTTTTTTCTGTGTCTAGTCTAGTTTTATTTTTAAAGTTTACGATAGCATGAGTTTTCTTCCTTTAGCAACTAGACGAATGAAAAAGTTTACATTGAGCGATAAATATTTGATGGTCAGAAATGCTAATTTGGGTAATTTATGACATGCAACTCAATTTACCGCTGCAGTTGCATAATTTAACCATTTTAGTTGTCTTATTTGTTCTTATCAGTTGACATTTGATCTGGCTGGGCAACAGGTTTTCACAGATAACAAATAAATTATTGACCAGAAATACAATCTTCATTTTGTTGTGTGTAAACAAGTTTGTTGTTTGCTGTTCATGGCCTGTCAATTGGACGTCTTGACTGTCCACTGATAAAAATGTCAAAATGTTACACCTCGAGGCCATCTCGATGGCAATCTCTACACAGATTTTCACATCTCCTTTGGAAAGAAACGCTGGCTGCCGTCTAAAGTTACTCGAAGGTACTACTGGCCTTTGAAGTTCATTCTTATCTGTTTTTTTCTTTTTTTTCAAACTTGTTTCTGCTGGGCAGGAAAGGCAGGAAGTTGTCGCTTTGCAAGTCCCAGAAGCAGGGCATAAGTTGCTGTCGAGTTAAGTGTAATCAAAGGAAGGCTACCTAGAATTTGTAATCTAGATGGAAGCAGGGGAATTGTATTGCCACAAATTTGATCAAAATCCTCAAAATAAGTTGAATAATTACAAATGTTTGCTGAGTTACTCATTAAATTTTTATTAAGTTAATGTTTACGATTACATTTCTTTAAATATCCTCAGTCATCCCAGAAATCGTAATTTATTATTTATTTTAGTTATTTCAAACTTAGAAGACTTTAATGCTTGGACTTGCAGGATTTTAAGACGAAATGTTTGTCTTTTTTTTCTCTATTTGAAAAATTGATATTATATAAATTGTTTATATGATTTATGTTCAATTTCCCCCAACTAAAGTCAACGGACAAATTGCCTCAAGTTAAATTGTATTCAACTTGACCAACTTTCCTCCATATTTTGCCAGTCTCTTTCTCTATCTGCTTCACCCTCTAATCTTATCAGCTTGACAGTTGTAATCGAATACAGGCGGCAGGCAGTGCGACCGGCAGGCACGCATGCGCAGAGTTGCCATTCGAACTTCTTGCTGTTTTATCAGTGAAAAAAAATAAAGTGTTTGCTGATGCCATTAGCTGCTTAAGAGTCTTTTTTTTTGGGGTAAACAAGTGGCTTGGAAATTTGATAGAGCTGCTTGTTGTCTGTCTAAATTCGAAAATAATAAAATCTGGTTAGATGGCGCCATGTCGTAATCAATTATACACCTGGCCACACCTTCGACACAAGTCGCACGTCGGAAAATTCAATTGCATGCCTTTTATTGGTATTTTCCTTATTTTATTTTTCCAATTTTTGTTTTGTTTTTTTTGGTCACTGATCATCGATAGGCGCAACATTTTCAACATCTTGCCGCACACGCGACGTTTTTGGCATTTGGAGGCTTTTTTTTACTTCCAAGTACACGAACATAAATATATGTATATAAATATCGTTTGTCAGCTGTTTGGCTGCCGGGCGTGTGTGGTGAGGAGGAAAAAGAGGTGTTAGTTCGTGGTTAGTTGACAGTTAAGAAAATTTATGATGCATAGACAAAGATATAATACTGAATAGAAACATCAGCGAGTGGCTGAAAATGACAGAAACACTGACATTTGGGTGCGTAGATATAATTTACTAGCCAAACCTGCGCCTAAGATGTAAAAAAATAAAATGCTTGGGAGATTGTGAAGAGTGCGAATAAATTTGTGTTTAACTGTTTTCTTAAAATGAAGTTTGTACTTAAAATCGATGTTGACAACATGCTTAGTCTTGAATACGTCATGAGAAATCAGACCTATCTCAAGTTAATGCCACCCATTTCTAAATACTGTCATTGTGATTCGCTGATGATCTCTAAATTTTAAGCAAATTTTCCCAAATATCAAAGGTCTGAAAAAAATTTCGGATTTTTATATAACACATTGCTTCGTATTTTATTAGTTTTTAGTTTATTTGAATGGAAATTGTATAAGCTTTCTAAATCTATTTTATTATCTAACAATGTTTCAAAATAATACTGAATTTTGAAACCTGTTGTTAAAAATTGGATTACTCGCAAGGAGTGTTTCTATTTACCGCAAACATTAAAAAGCTCGCGATTTTTAAGCTTTTCGATTAAGGATATTTTTTTAGAAAGGGATTTTATTAAACAGTTTCACGTAATAATTATTCATTTAGTATCTTATGTTAAGTTTCAAATTACGCTTAGATTATGCAAAAATATTGAAGGATACTGCTTTTGTAGACCATCTCCCAAAGGACCTCCTAAAAAGGCGATTGGCGGTGATCACTCTTTCTCTGGTTTGGCTGATCTAAAATCAAAAATCGGGATAAATTCATTTAGGGGATAGATGAATGCTGGGATTAATCGAAAAACTAATCGAATTTTCAATGTTTGAAAAAATTTCGACAATTAAAAAAAAAAATAACTTTCGGCCAAATTTGTCAGGAAAAATGGTTTAACAAAATATAAAAATTGATCGGATATCTTAATTCTTCGATAATATTGTACGGTGAATATATCTAAGAAAGTTGTGTGATAATTATTTAGATCGATCGGTTCAGCCTTTTTTAAGATACAGTCATAACCAAATTTGAAAACACAGTTCTGAGTAAAACGTTTTAAAAGTTTAAGATAACATATTGTAGTTGAAATTTGTTTTCTTCATCTTACATGGTGTCGTCTATTTTAAGGCCATAAGATGTTACCCTCTGTATCATCAGCAGCTTATAATAGGTTCAAGTTTAATGTTGTCGACGAGCCATTCTTCCTTTGCGAAATGATTTTCGGAGTTTTCCATATTAACTGATTAAAACTTTAATTATTTTTTTGTGTAAAATCACCTACACATCTTTCCAATAAATTTTCATTGATGAGTTCTTTATAAATTTCGAATACGGCTTTTAAGCAACATTAATTGGTAAAGTCAGATAGTAATGAGCAGAAAAAATACTGTGTCTGTAGCCCTAAAGCGCCCTTACAAATATGGATATATCTCCGAAAATATTTACCGGATCTATTTGAAATTTTCAGAGAATATACTTGCTAACAAAATTTTCGTTGTGTGAGCAGCTAAAGACAAGGGGAGATAGAGAGAGAAGAAAACAAGTTATGTAGTTGCTGTTGCTTATGGCTCTGCGCATGCTGCGAGCTCAAACTGTGAATTTGTATACTCGCGACTAAAGCGGCGAGCTAGGCTATAACAAAAGACGCCTACGAGTATAGGAGTAGGGAACGTCTGCTTTTAAATATATAATCGCAATCAGGGCTGCAAACCGGTCCGGAACCGAACCCTTCGGAACCGGTTCGGTTCAGGTTCTGGTGATGCCTGAACCGAACCGGGAACCGAACCCCATTGAAAATAATCACGAGAACCCGAACCCGAACCTAACCCAGATTTCTAATTGATGGGGTTCGGTTCTAAAAAAATTCCAAGCACAGAATTTAGTTTTGCACTTTGATGATAAAAAATATTTTATAATGATGAACAAAAATGTATCCATTCTTATGCACATGTATGGACGGCGACACTCTTCCCGTCCGCAACAAAAGACTGGACAAAATAACACAACCTCAAGCAAGGGAATTTGCATCCGAAACCGTATTTCTGGGTATTATTTTGTTCGTACGGAGATGCAACGGCACGGTAAATACAAGGAAAAGTTGTACATCATTTAAATGTCTTCATTTTTTTACACAAGTCACAATTTAAATACTTTTAGCATTTCACTCTCACAATATGTCAGTCAAAGCCGTGCTGTGGCGGTCCCATTCCTGGAAAAAATACCTCTGACTGGAATTCGCGGAAATGTATAAACGTGTTCGGACACTATAAGAGACAGATTAAGTCACTGTCACTGGCAATCATCAAATCACAGTGACGGCATATAAAAAGCAACAGTATGATTTGGTGACTACAAGTCACTGTGACTTAATCACATATGGCCCATCACAGTTACTAAATCACGGGTACGCCGATAAAGGTCATCTCTTATTTAAAGCCAAAAGTGGCCGTGTTTTTTGCAGGTTTCATAGCCACAAAAAGCACATCAGTTTCAGGAATCCCTCTAAAGAGAATCGACTTTCGCTGAGAGTGCAAGTTGGCAGTATCGCTGAACTCTTCTAAACATACATACAATGTCTGATTGTCTAGTCAATCTAGACAGATCATTTATGTGATTGACTGCCAAAAACTGCAGTAGTTTATAAGGCATCTCTTCTTCAAACTCTATTAAATTATTTATTATGTACATAAATATATAAAATGCAATCCGGAACCCGAACCCGAACCGGAACCTCGGTTCTCAATTTAAAGGGAACCGGTTGTGGAACCGAACCCCAAGAGTAGGGTAAGGGTTCGAACCCCGAACCGAACCCCAGTCGAAATTGGAGGGGTTTGCAGCCCTGATCGCAATTGAACGTACTATTACAAAAAAATTAATTTGTTGTAGATGTAAGATAAATGATTTATTTTTCCACAAAATTTAAATATTTTTTATTAAAACTTTTATATTTTTATACTCTGCTCCAGGGACTGAAAATAACTGTTAAGGAACTGAAAAAATTTACTTCAAAATATAGATAGATATTCGGAATGGAAAGACCTGAACAAGGATACAATTTGATGTATTTTTATACACTTGAAAAGTGTATATTAATTTTGCCCAGAAGTTTGTAACGCATTGAAATATTCATTTCCGAACACATAAACTATTAGGGTATTCACGACAACTTGCTTAATAGATAACCTGTTAAGAAATGAAATCTCCAACAACAAAATGTACTACCGAAAAATCAGATGACATCACCAGCCTAGAGCTGGGTCATGTGGTTGCCTGGTTAAAATTCAATTTCAGTGTTGGTAAACACTTCAAACAGTGTGTACCCATTAGGTGCCAGAATTTTAATATTTTGATGATAAAGCGCCACTATTTTATAAAGCACACTACGCTGGCACTTCGACCTTGGTGGCAATGGTGTAGAGGTTAAGGTGTGAGACTGAAAGTCAACAAAACCTTAGTTCAAATTAGGGTAAGGTCGGTCTATAATTAATTTTTTTTTGTTCTTTAAGAACCTTTTAACGATTGCAATTACATAAAATGCAATCACATATTATTTTAAGCCATTATCTTTTCGTATATTTTAAATTTACGTAACATAAATTCTTTCAATATAGTTGGCTCTGACTTATTGAGTTTTAATAATCAAGAAATTTACTCAAAAGTGTGTTCACGACAGATGAAGATTAAATATTATTTTTCAATAGGTTATCAAATAAGCAAGTTGTCGTGAATACCCTATATATATATTCTTGATTAGGACGACGAGCTGAGTTCAATTCCGTTTGTCCGTCCGTCTGTCCGTCCGTCTGTCCGTCTGTCTGTTTCTACGCGAACTCAGTTTTGAAGCTATTGAGCTGAAATTTTGCACATAGTCTTCTTTTTACTGCATGCAACTAATATATCGAAACCGGCCGGATCGGATGATATAGCTGCCATACAAACGATCGGTCAAAAAACTAGTTCTAGTAAGAAAAACTTTTTTGTTTTCCATCGTAGCGTCACTAATCTTCGTATATAATAGTTTTATATGCTTTCACATAATTTAAAAAAATGTATCAAAATCCGATGACTATAGCATATAGCTGCCATAGGACCAATCGGTAGGAAAATGTGTTTTAATAAGAAAAGTTTTTTTATGGTATCAAATTTTTATTATCAATGATTTAAAAATTTTAGATATCTGATATTGGTCTATACTTGTATATGGTATATCGTGGTATATTCAATAGATAACCTATTTATTAGGGATTTCGAATATTAGAAAAATATCCATATCTATAGTGTTTTCGATATTGAAAAAGTATCATTTCGATATTGATATTTTATTGTAATAATATATTAATTAATAATCGATATTATCGATGTTTTCGATATTTTGAACAAAAACAGCGGTTTCGTAAGAATTTTTTTGGGTTATTTGAGGTATCGTTTTAAGTGTATTAAAAAATAAATTCTGTCTGCGATCAAGATCTACAGATCAAGGTCCCAAAAAATATAAATAAAAAGAATTTTATAAGTTTTATAAAAAATATGTATTAAATTTTTATTAATTACATAAGATGTTGTGGAAACTTATTCAAGAAATCATAGTGAAAGAAGAAGCTGAATTTGAAAAGAAATATTAACAACAAAGAAACATAAGATCCTTTTTTTAACCAATAATCGTTAGGCAGAGATTTTAGGAAGATGCGTTGAGTTATGTGATCATTGGTTATTCGGCTTCTGTTCTCGGAAACCACACTTTTTATAGTCGAAGAGAAACTTTTCATAGTCGAAGCCAAGCGCTTTAATGGAACCGAGTTTCCTGGTTAAATAGCATATGCCAATGCTAAGTCGGAACGCGCTGGCAATTCGTCATTCTCTTCCATCAAGAACTTAAAAATATATACGATATATCGCGAAAGTAAAATTTCCGATACTGATAAATCGTTTTATTTGACAAAATTATCGATTTTCGATAAATCGATTATATTTCCGGCAACCCTACTATTTATCCACAATTTTGTTCTGATTTGTTGTGGCGAATTGATAAATTGGCATTTGGTGGAATTTTTTTGGCTTTGCAGATAGATGTTTTATTTGTTTAAAAATTCGTATTCAAGCATACGGATCCACTGAGTATAATTTGGCTTACATTTAATCAGTCAGATAAAGATTAATAAATGTATTATCTCTGTGTGTGTTTTTTGTCCGTTTTTATTTCACACGCATATAAACCTCCAATAATTCTTAATACAATCAAAAATTTCACAAACTGTGAATCGGAATAGTCTTTTTTGGAAATAAGATAATAAGAAACCCAGTTTAAATTAATGAGATAATATAAAACATTTTTATACAAACTTTTCTGGTTTTTTTTTTCACACATTCCGGGGTCGAATTTTAACTTTTTAACCTAAATAACTCGACAAAGATCTAGGTAAACTTTATGTTATATACACTAAGCTGTTTAGCCTGGGCGTTGTTATGCTTGAAAACTGTAAACTAAGGGAAAATAAGGAACTTCTTAATTACCTATTAATGCATAATATATGTTTCTTCTCTCATTTCCAGACCTATCAAATCTTCTTTGTAATGTTAAAATCCGCCAATTCACCTCGACCTGCTTCTTGGATATTGGAAAAGTCTGTAGACGGCTTAAACTATGAACCCTGGCAATATTTTGGTCTTAGCGATGCCGATTGCAAACGTCGCTGGAATCTTTCGGGTCAAAATGGCAAATATGTTTTCCAAAATGACACCGAAGTCATTTGTTCCACTCAGTTCTCGAAGCCCCTGCCGCTGGAGAATGGCGAGCTGCATGTCTCGCTGCTCAAGAATCGTCCTGGAGCTATGGAACAATCTCCGGAACTTTTACAATTTATAACAGCTCGTTATATGCGAATACGATTGCAGGGTATGCATTCCACGGCCAATTTGGATAACAGTGTGGATTGGATATTAGATTCTCATTCGCTAGAAATGCGCAGTTTTTACTCTTTGAAACAATTGAGAGTAACTGCACGCCTCGATTGTCATGGTCATGCCGAGCGCACTCAGGAGTTGGTGGAGACGCCCTTGACGCAGTGTCTGTGCCAGCATAATGCTTGTGGTAGGCAGTGCGAGCAGTGTTGTCCCCTATTTCAGGATCGTCCTTATCGATTGGGTGGCGAATGTGAGATATGTCAGTGTCAGGGACATGCGGAAAGTTGTACCTATGATTCGTATATGGATAAGGGCATTTGTCAGGGATGTGGCAATCATACAGCCGGCAATGAGTGTGAATTCTGTGAGAGCGGTTACTTTAGAGAGTTGGGTGCCTCACTGACGGAACCCTGCCTGCCCTGCTCTTGTAATCCACAAAGATCCACGGGTAGCTGCTCGGCCGAAGGAGGAAATTGTCATTGCTTGGAGGGATTCCAGGGTAAACAGTGTGAGGAGTGTGCTCCTGGTTATTATGGTGATAATTGCAAACGCTGTGAGTGCGATGAAAGGGGTACGCTCTCCTCAAATCAATCCTGTTCCAGTGAATGTAAATGTAAAGCCTATGTGGAGGGTCTAACCTGCGCGAAATGTACTGCCGGTTACTTTGACTTGAGCCAGAACAATCCTTTAGGTTGTTCCCAATGCTGGTGTTCCGGCGTCTCCGAGTCTTGTCACAGTTTCAAGTTACAGACCTTGGCCTTTGAGACCCTAAATGATTGGAAACTCACGGATATCCAAAGACTACAATCCATACCCATTCCTGTGGATGCCGAACAGAAACGTCTTATTTTTATCAATGAATTGGATGAAGTGGAGGCCATCTATTGGCAGGCTCCTTTGGGTTATCTGGGCAATCGTCTGACCAGCTATGGTGCGCGACTTGAACTTCAACTATCCTGGGAGGTCATGCGTGGAGATACCTCTGGTAAACCCACCACAGGGCCCAATGCCATTCTCTGCGGCAAGAATGGCCTCAAAATAGCCTTTGCTGATGAGTCTTTCGAGGGCATGAATGCCCATTTAAATATCTTGCTCTCTGAAGAGGGTTGGTATCATGTGCCACCAGCCGTCAAGGATATCAAAACTCGTCTTAGACGTACCGAAGGAGGTGCCTATCATGGCGAGGCAGTTACCCGAGCACAATTTCTATCTGTTTTGGTTTCACTGGATGCTTTGCTTATACGTGCCGCCTATCATACAGATCAAGTGGAAACATCTCTGACACGTGCTGTCATCTATACGGGTGGCATGGAATTGGGTGCTCCGGCCTTGACGCGAGTGGAGCAGTGCCTTTGTCCGGCTGGTTATACGGGTTTGTCGTGTGAAAGTTGCGCTTTTGGCTATAAGCGAATCTATGAAAACTCAACGGATCATCAGCTGTTGGGCAAGTGTATACCTTGCCCCTGCAATGGACACTCAAATTCGTGCGATTTGCAGAGCGGCAACTGTGGCGATTGTATGCACAACACTTTCGGAGAACGGTGAGTGACGGGGAAAGGGGGTGGTCAAACATAACATTGGATAAGTGAAATGGGTAAAACGGTAGATTTCTTTATTAGTCCGAGATTATTTAAGAAAATACTAAAGGCAGTCGGCATTATAGTACTTTAAGCAGCAAGGCTTGTAGAGCGCACATTTTAAATGTCTTTCAGAGCCTCAATTTTTTAAAGTGGCATATAGAATCATTAATTTGATTGTAAACTTGCCCCACGGTATTATTGATCCTTAACAAATGACAGGCATCTCTTATGTGAAAATCATGTCCAAAATTATTTTGTTGGAATCTTTTCAAAAATTTCTTGATTTTTGATTTGGAAAAAATGTTATCTTAGATAATTTTGATAATCGTTGATTCAATCCAATCTAAAACAATAGTCACTGAGTTTGGTATACACCTAACCTACATGCACAAATTGATGTCTCTGGATTCGACGCGTTCATTTCGAATGACTGACATGACTGTAAGGACATGGCTGTTGGCGATGATCAAGATATCAAGATATATTCTTTATAGGGTACATCGTTTAAAAATATAAAATTTTATTTACCTTTTTCTATTAAAATAATTCTTAATTACCAATTTGTAATTTGCTGGTCTTCAAAAATAGATCTTTTACAAATATAATTAAATAATGATTGACATCTCTTGAATAATACAGAAATTATTTGCAATTAAGTAAAAACCTTTTCTTTTTTTTCAACAATCCAAAAACATTTTCTACTAGATAGCGTTTGATCTAAGTGTTTTTAAAATAGGTTATTTTGCTGTTGGACTTATAAAACAGCGGCGGAAAATGTTGGCTCCAAAACTGTTCAAAGAATTTATGACAATCGAAATCGTTTCTTGAGGCACGAGAATATTTGATTGAAATTCGAGTCGATTTTTTTTGTAAAAGAACATTTTCTAAGAACATTCTACCAAGAAACCATAGGTTTAAAATAAAAACTTAGCGGCCGCCAATCAACGTTAAGATTCATAAATTACACAGGTCAAACAAATTACCAACATTGCGAGATACTGCTGGTATAAAATTATGATGAAATTATCAGCACTTCCAAAACTGGCTGCGGTGCAGCTTAATCGGTTCTTGGTTCCAAGATATGGCGGAAAAACTTAGTTAATGCTCATTTCACTTTTTTGTGGCCCTTCTTGGCTTACAGAGCACATATCAATGCAATATATTTATAGCCGAAAAGGTAAGAATTGGCCTTTAAAGTCAGACCATTCACGATTTATAGTAATATTTTTTAATAAATCATTTACTTTTAGCCACTGCGGCTATATGATTTATATTGGAACTTCCTTTGCATATGGCCAATCATGTTCTCTAATTATGTAAATTTTGTTGTATTTAAATCAGCTCATTTGGCCAAGTTTCATTCTGTTTAAGCCAAACAAAAATATTTAAATTTATAGGAGGACAACTTGATTTATATTCTAAATTTGAATAGGAACTGTAAAAAGCCTTTTAATACCTGTTTGTTATGAAAAATTCAACAATGACTGCATAACAATTTTTCCGGAAAATTAACCTCCCTGGGTGTAAAACGGGTTGAATGGGCAAAAGTTTATTTATCGAGCGATTAGCTTTAAACTTATATTTAAAGCTCTACATATGAAAACATATCCAACGTGATTTTTAAATTTTGTAAAATCCGAAAAATTAGAGGAAAGTTTTTACAAAAATACTTTTTTGTCTATGTCCATGTCAAGAGCCCTTATTCCAACTTTGCAGGGTGATTTTCCAAAATTTAAAAGTATCGTTTTTACTACCTTTGTTTGAAGCTGGTCGGAAAAAAAAAACTAAAAAGTCGCATGCAACAGTTTTCCAACCATTTTAAAATACTAGTTGCTTATACTTTTTTCTTTATTGGGTTACCATTCAAGGAAAATAACATATATTTTAGAAAAAAAAAAACTTTATTATTTACTTTATTATTACGAGCGAAGCTTTGTACAATTTACTCTGTTTTATGTGACAAATAGTGCTATATGGAAGATGATAAATCAGTTCTAAAACTACAAGCAATAAAATGCATTATACTGGGCAACTTGGACCAGTTTATAGATTCCTTTGCTAAACAAGAGTCTGTTAGGCAAATTATCAAACACGTCAGGATTTTTGGTAATTTGAACTTTAAGTTGGTAAGTTGTTTACCTTTTTTAGCATTTTAGAGCAAGTTTTGTGGGCAACATTTACGTTTGTTTTGTTATTATCATGAATTCGTTAGCCTTAAAACAAATTATCTCAAGCAATTCTGTGACTTTTACAACGAAGAAATGGAATTTTTAAAACAAGTGTTCAAACTGACCAATTGTTCCATTGCCCACAAGTATGCAATGGGTGTCGTTGAGAACTGTCATTATAATTCAATAAAAATTTTGGGCGATGTGCTGTTTTAAGCTAAGCATACTTTTAGACAGCAAAATTAAGTCTAATATTATGCAAATTCTAACACATGCTTTCAAAATGGTATATCTTCGTTGAAAAAAATGGCATAATTATCTGCGATAATTTATTTTAAAGCTAAGGAATAGTCATTAACGATAATATCAAGAAGATTCAAAACAATCGTATAGGTTGCCCACGTAACATGCCTTAAATTGATCAAAATATGCACTTTTACCAAATTCAGTATAAAATTACCAAAAATCCAGATGTGATGGTGCATTTTGCCAAACAGATTCACAAAAATCATTTAGAATCACCAGCCCTCATTCAATAAACTGAAAAAATTTAATATTGTTGCCAATATTTGTCCTGTTTCAAGCATCTCGAATTGTAAAATAGCAGCTCTCTAAGAATTATGCTCATCACCTCACAATAAGACTGCTTACCATGGTTTCAAACCAGTACGAGCTCTTTTTGGTTAGTTGGTTTTCAACCATTTGTTTTACACTCCACACCACATATTCCACATCTTAAGTTCGTACACCAACCATTTTCAACTCCCCTCTAGTAGTTTGTGTCTGGACTAACTCACCACTTACACTTTGCCTTTAGAGACACCCCTTTGATAGCAAAGACTTCAACCTTAACTTAGGGTCCAACCTCGTTCAATTTGAAACAGTTGCGGGAGTTGCGAGCTGGGTATGTTGCACAGCTAAACTCAATTAAGAAAACAAACGTTTAGGGTCGTTTTCTCATGTTCCTGTTTTTTTTTTAAGTAGGCGGTTTTTGAGACCATGTATGTTGCATACTTTTAGAGTGATTTAAAAATAAATATGCTTGTATCTACAACGACCGGCTTATGAACAAACGCGGCCTAAAAGTAGGCAACATTAATTTTCTCAAAACGCAGCTATTTTTGAAAAACAGGTACAAGAGAAAACGGCCTTTACGGGAAACAGGAATATGTTTAACAAATCCAAATAGGCGCATTAAGCAAAACAGAATAATCCCCATCAATGGGGAAATTCAGCTGATAATTTTGATTAGCGATTCGTTAATTATGATTGCAGATTTTAAGTAGTATATTTCTAGATGTCGTAGTAAATTAGAAATAAGGTTATTCAACATAAAAATGTAAATTTCAAACGACACCTTGATATATGTTATGTATTTAGTATTCGTTGTTTTTTAAAACTATTTAGTAATCGAGTGTCTCTGGTGAATGCGCCCAATGATAGAGTTTTAGGTTAATTACTAAGCTTTTTAATTGGGCTTTTCAGTGATTTTTTTTTAATTTTATTTTTTTTAAAGCTACCTTAAAGTATGCCGAGTAATTAATGGGCGCATTCGGCAGAACAGCCTGTTCCCTGATCAATGATATATTTATGGTTAACTAATTGTGGCCATATTTAAAAGGAATTTTTGGTCAATTTGTATACGACACCGAAAAGCCTACATTTAAAAAGTATATAGTTTGTGTAAGGCTGATCTGTGATCCAGTAAATGCGCCCAATGGAATTTCTTAAATTTGATTCTTGATCAAAAATCCAAAGTAAATGAGCTCAATAAAAATTTCAACGTAATCAAATGTTTCTTGTAAATGGGCTCAGTAAGATGCAATGCATTAAGTAGTAACCTTATTAAGCGATAGAATATTTGTCAAGATACAAAGAAAGATTGGCCTTGTTCAGTCAGAAGAACTTGCTCCCTGATCAATGATAATTTCTTTTCATTGTTTACCTAGTCTACTTTTCCTCTTGTGTTAATTATGATATTTACATGACGCGTTTAAAAAATTCAATTTGACAAGACCCCTAAAAGTATGCTAAATAATAAGATCTGTTTTTTGTAAGTTGATCAGTGATCAAGTGTCTCTGCTGAACGCGCCCATTGATTAAGGCAGGCTAGGTCCATAAATAGGATACAAAATTAACTTTATACCTTAATATTTCCAATTTTTCTTTCCACAGCTGCGAGCGTTGCCAGCTGGGTTTCTATGGGAATCCCCTGCAAGGCACTCCCTATGATTGTAAGCGTTGCGCCTGCCCACTTCTGGAAGATGGCAACAATTTCTCACCCAGTTGTCAATTGAAATCGTATAATTATATGGATCTTAATCCACAGTTTGAATTAATCGAACATGCTGAATATATATGCACTCAATGCCCGGAAGGCTATACGGGAGATCATTGTCAAGTGTGCGACGATGGTTACTTTGGTAATCCCCTCGCAATGGGCAGTAAATGTCAACGTTGTGATTGCGCTGGAGGACCCTGTAATGTCTCGACCGGAGTCTGCATTACTTGTGAGGGCAACACCGAGGGTTGGCATTGCGAACGCTGTAAACTGGGTTATTGGGGTGATCCGGCTGTGGGCTGTGTGCCCTGTCATTGCCATGCCGAAGGCTCGGAAAGTGGTCTGTGCGACAGTACGGATGGTCAGTGTTTGTGTAAGCCACGATTTGCAGGCCAAAAATGTAATGAATGCGATGTGGGTTATGCACATGTGGAACTGCAATGCCTGCCCTGTAATTGTGATCCACTGGGTGCAGCAATTTTGGATCGCTGTGAGCCACGAACGGGACAATGTGAATGTAAAGTGGGTGTAATTGGAGTCAAATGTCATGAGTGCCAGGATGGTTACTTTGGCATGAATGTGAATGCTGAGCAATTGGAGGATTTGGCTGCCCTACGACTGGCCGAGAATGATGCCGATTGGGAACTTATTGACGATGATCAACAAGAAGGCAATCCGGTGGCCTGTGAGGGTGAGTACCACATAAAAAATACAAATAATTAAAGTGGGCAGAACAAAGCGAATGCCACAAGTTGAATGTGCACCTATAAAAAACAGATGTGTTGGAGTATGCTTGGAATGGGGTGGGAGGGGAAACATAATTGAATTGGCGTTCCACTTTGAAATGAAAGTGAAGAGTCTTGTGGCCTCAATTTGTGATGCATTTTAAGGCATAAATCAGAGGAAACATCTGGTATGGGAAGGTAATCGTTTTCAATTTTTTCATTAAATGATCATTTCTCAAAAAACTTAAACTCATTCACAATGTAACACAATACTCCCTGCTTAGCTAGTTCTCCTTGAGTTTACTTTTTTCCATCATTGTAAAATGGACAATGGGCCACAAATAGAGACAACTACAACTCATCTTCTCAAATAACCAAAAAGTGGCAAACTGCAAGAAGAGACATCTCCATCCATTGACTTGACGAGGCGTTGAACGTACTTGAACAAGAACTCGGATTGCATAACCCACACAATACGACAAATGAATTTACTTTACCCTTTGTTTAGCGAGTTTTCTAATTGTTTGTCTGTCAAGCCTCAAGTAAATTGCCACTTTTGCTGTATGCAAAATGCATTTGTTAAATGTCTTTGGACTTTATGGGCGTTTAGCATTAAAGTTGTATTTTCGCTACTTGATCTTTTTATGGTAGTCCATAATAAGTCATGGTTAAGTGTTTTGGTAATTGATTTTTCTAAGAATTGGGGAAGATTCGAGGTGGGAGAAAATAAGTTTCTGATAGCAAGGTACCAAAGTTTCTCTTTTAATTATAGTTAATGGCAGGATTGTTAAATTTTTAGAAGTTCTGTGAAAATAAATTTTATTAAAAAAAAATAGGGGGAAGCCAACATGTTTATTTAGTTAGAAGAAATGATGAAAGTCTTCATTTCATTTTCGCTTAGTGAGTGAATTTCCCAGCTGACCAACAGACGATATATTCGATCGAATATGTATGATCAAAATTGGCGGAGTTATGCGGATGCATATTAAATTACTCAGTGGTACTCAAAAGTACTCAAAAAAAGTTTTCTCACTAAATCTACTTTTTGAATCGATCGTTCTTATGGCAGCTATATGCTATAGCCGTCAGGTTTTAATCAAACTATGAAAAATTGTCTTGAAGCATGTCGTATTCACGATTAACAAGTATGAAGGCGTTAGCATTTAAAATAAAAAAGTTTTTTTTACTACGGGTACGGGCCAGAATTACATCAACTCAGCGTTAATGGCAAAACGGATGATCAAAATCGGTTCAGTAGAACTGGCGCAATCATGGCTATCAGGTCAAAAAACGAAGTTTTGAGAAAAACGCGCTTAAAGTTTTGAGCAACGTTAAATAAACGCCCTTTAGCAAGAACATTGCTCCACCTAAAAGGCTATATCTGCTAAACTATTTCGAATTTTAGAAAATGGTTTAAAGAGGATTAAAGGGGAATGACCAAGCTATAATAATAATGCAAAACAACAAAATCTAAAAACAACATTTTCAAAGGTAGAAGACTGCCTTGAATTCTTTCCTTTTTTTAGC
Organism: Lordiphosa mommai; assembly: GCA_018904225.1. NCBI lineage: Eukaryota > Metazoa > Arthropoda > Insecta > Diptera > Drosophilidae > Lordiphosa > Lordiphosa mommai. Next base: position 337,829 of record JAEIFT010000012.1, on the reverse strand, counting down.
TCGCACTGGCAACTCACTCGAACAGTGTGACAAATTGTATGGCACGGAGTGGCCACGTTTTCAGAAATGTTAAGTATTTTGCTAACATCAAGATATGCAAGCGAAATGCCTTAACGCCACTTTTCAACTTAAAGTGGACTGTAGCTCAAGTAGACGGTATTGGCAAGATATGAATGCCTCTTTTTGCCAATAGGAAGAGCATATTTTTATTAATCAAACTATTTGATGACTATTTGGGCAGAAAAGAGAAGTCAAAGCTAATTTCGACTGTTCCGAAGTTTTAATAAACTTAAAAAACTTTACTGCAACTGATTTAACCGGTAAAATATATATAGGATATAGATATCAGATATTTAAAATTTTTTAATCATTGATAATAAAAATTTGATACCATAAAAAAAACTTTTCTTAGTAAAACACATTTTCCGACCGATCGGTCCTTTGACAGCTATATGCTATAGTCATCCGATTTTGATCAATTTTTTCAAAATTATGTGAAAGCATATAAAACTAATATATACCAAGACTAGTGACGCTACGATGGAAAACAAAATAGTTTTTCTCACTAGAACTATTTTTGTGACCGACCGTTTCTATGGCAGCTATATGCTATAGTGATCCGATTTTGATACATTTTTCCAGAGTTATGTGAAAGCATATACAACTAACATATTCCAACATTAGTGACGCTACGATGGAAAACCAAAAAGTTTTTCTAACTAAAACTAGTTCTTAGTCCGATCGTTCCTATGGCAGCTATATGATATAGTCATCCGATCCGGCCGGTTCCGACATATTCGTTGCGTGCAGTAAAAAGAAGACTCTGTGCCAAATTTCAGCCCGATAGCTTTAAAACTGAGGGACTAGTTAGCGTAGAAACTGACGGACAGACAGACGGACAGTCAGGCGGACAGACAGACGGACAGACAGACGGACAGACGGACAGACAGACGGACAGACAGACAGACAGACAGACAGACGGACAGACAGACGGCGGGCGGACAGGCGGAAGTGAACTCAGCTCGTCGTCCTGATCAAGAATTTTTATAGAGTATGGGTTCGGAAAAGAATATTTATATGCGTTACAAACTCCTGGGCAAAATAATATACACTTTTCAAGTGTATAAAAAAGCAAACTGGCTGAGACAACTTAACAATTAACGGAAAGAATAAAAATCCGAACTGCTTGATTTCTTAAAACGAAAATTTTAAAGAGGCTCTTCCATGATTTAGGTGAATTTTTACCTGAACTGGCATAACCAAGTTTGATCTCATATGAGTACACTGAAGTCCTACAAATAAATCTGGTGACATATGTATGAAGGCTTAGATATCCAAAACCAGTTTTCCTTCAGTATTAATCTAATAAATAATTGAATACCTAATGAACTGTATCGAGTTTTGCGGGCTCGAGGTCATAAAGATGTCTTTGCTCACAACATAAACAACTTATGCATTCTTCTCCAAAAGAACTAACTTTGAAATCGAAACAGATTCTTATCTTCATAAAATAATGTTTGTACTTTTAAAAATTAGGCTCGTTTTACTTCCTATTAAGATAGTCATATTTTGAAAATTATCTTGTGAACTGTTAAGCCAAGCAAACCGCAGGTTCATTTGCCAAAATCCCATCAAATTTCAGTCAACAAAATAACTAAATCTTTCACAAAACCCTACATATTTCACAATTGCATTGTAGAGAATACAAACAAATTGATTTATAACTAAAATAACTGGGGAAATTTAAGTTATGACCCAAGCATAAAAGTCAAAAAAGTTATGCACATATTTTTAAGTAAATGGTTTGGAACTTGGCTGGCTATATAAATAACAAGACTCGGGCTCGTTAGTTGTTGTTGTTTTGGGTCAAAATATTAAGCCTCTTACCTCACATCATACAATTTATACAGTTTGACAAGCATTGTAACTAAGCAACTGGTTTGGCAGTCATCTGCCGATCATAAATCTTCAGAAAATGGGCTGCACTGGGACATCTGTACGAGGCAATCTAAAAGCCCACCATAACCCAAAAGCCAGTCTTTTTTTCGTGTGTTCCGGGGGAGTGGGGGTAGAACAGTAGCCAATAGACAAAAACCCACGCAATCAGCAAGAAAGAAAGAAGGAAAGAATCTGCTCAATTGAAGATAATTTTTCATATTAGAAAGAAACCGCAAACCGAATATTTGCCCACAAATTGTATAACTTCATTTTGCGTTTGCTTGTTTAACCACACAAAAAAAAACCCTCAATGCAATTAATTGCTAAGGTATTTAACACAAATATTTGAAATTTTTCGACTAATCAGTTTCGTTAAACGAAAAATCAGCCACAAAACATCAAAAGGGGCCACAAAGTCAAAGTGGAAACAATTTTTCGCGTTTGCGTCTGAGCATTCCAATGACCATAAAAATGTCAACGCAGCCAACAACAAAAACAACATGAAAATATGCCGCTTGACTTGGATTGCCAAAGTGGCTCGGCCTGGCCTGGTGCCGCCGCTTGGGTTTGGTCTTTCAAAAGTGGACAACCATCTCTCTCTCCTAGCTCTTGTTGGCTTATTGGCTCCATGCAGTCTGCGACTGTAACTCTGCGCTGTGTCTGTGCCTGTGCTTGTGGTTTTTTCGGTGAGCTGCAAATGGAACTGATTACAAAATATGACCAGCGGCTAAATGTATCTCGTAGTTTGCTGCTTAATTTTCTAAGATAAAAAAAAAATTGTCTGCAAATTTTTATGCGTGGGTTATAAATTAGAAAACGGAAAAAAAACCACACACACACAAACACACGTGCTACTGTTTGTGGTTTTTTGTTTTGGCTAATGACCAAATGTCTGTCAAAGAGGAGAATGCAAATAAGTTTGAGTATTCGAAATCTGTGCTATATTTTGTTTTACTTGTAAGACATCAGCTTTAATTGGAGTATGGGAAAACATTGGGAGAATTGCCAACTTAAACTCTAAAACTTGATTTACCAATTTTGCAATCTTTAAAGAAGCCATTTGGAATAGGATTATATTGAAGCGAATTGCAATCAATGGTAAAAATCGTGTTGTGGGTCCCATTCTTTTGCGGTGAATGCCAAGGGAGTGCAGAGATGGTGTTGAAACCAAATTTATAATTATACCATTTTGATTGCATTATCAAAACCATGTTTAGAATATCTCTTGGTCATAAGTCAGTCAAAAACTTTAAATTAGAGGTATCCACAAAATGCTTCTGACATTGCAGACATCAATACGTGGGTTGCTATTTAAGTTTCTGGCCTGGGTCACTTCTAGCCATTTTTGGACCAATTGGCCTTTTCCCAAAAAAAAGTTTGGACTTTTATCGATAAAAGCTTAATACAACTCTATCATGTGTGACCACGTTTGATATCGATTAACGATTAATCAAAAACTTACCTCGGCAGAAAAATGGAATTAACTCGTGAAAATTTTCGTGCAATCATTTTTCACAACTTTCGACGTGAATTATCACGACAAGAGTGCAACGATGAACTTAAATCTTTGTATGGCGATGAAGGACATTCCTATAGCACAGTGAACAATTGGTTTAATAAATTCAATCGCGGGCGACGCTCGCTCGAAGACGAAGGTCGTGAAGGTCGTCCAAAAACAGTCGTTATGCCAGAGAACATTGATGCCGTGCGTGAACTGATAATGCAAGATCGTCATGTGACATTCCGTGAGATAGAGGCAACCTTTGGCATTTCTTCCACCAGCATACATTCGATATTGCATGATCACCTGGGCGTAAAAAAGGTTTGTTCTCGTTGGATCCCGCACAATTTGACAATCGCTCAAAAAAAAGGCTCGTGTGGAGTGGTACAAAGAAATTTTGAAAAAATATAATCGCGGTGTTTCAAAAGACGTTTATAAGATCGTCACAGGTGACGAATCATGGATCTATGCTTATGAGCCCTAAACAAAATAGCAATTGACCGTGTGGGACTTCGAAGACGAGCCAAATCCACCGAAAGTCGTTCGTGGAAGAAGCACTTCGAAGCAAATGGTCGCCTGTTTCTCATGTGACGACTGTTCCGCTTGTGCAACGTAGGACGGTCAACTCTGAGTGGTAGAAAATTAAAAATTCTGAGAAATTAAAAAAAGGAACAAGAGAAGACAGATCATTGTGCACCATGACAATGCGAGCTCTCACACATCAGCTAACATGCAAATGTGTATAAATCTTGCTGGAGAATACTTTGAAAAACAAGAAAACCATTTTTGATCATAAATATTCGCGTTTTCATTATTAGGCCAGAAATATATATAGCAACCTACGTAAGAATCGCAAAACTCTCGTTGTACGTTAGCGGCTGTTCCCCTCGGTCGGTTGGGCGGGAGGTGGGCTTGCTATTTTGCCTGGGGTTCGCGAGTAACAGGCTACGGCTTGGTGTCGCTTGGGCCACTTGAACGTACTGTGCATTGTACGTCAACGTCCTAATAATAAATAAAGCATGTGTCCAAGTGTTTTGCGATAAAAAAATATATACCACTCGTTCTTTGCTCACTTATGAGCTCGTTTGCGAGCATTATAAGAGCTGGAAGACAACAACAACCGCATGTAAGAGATGGAATAAAACAGGCTGCAGTGTGTATTCGTATACCTGGCCTATGTTTCGGTGCTTTACAAAAACAATTGTGCTGCTAAAGCTTAGTCTGTGTTAGAGATGGGCGCGGGATGAAAGATCCTGATGAAATGTTTCCTCAGACAGGTTAAACAAATTTTATAATCTTTTGGACGTCACAATATAAATTAAGTTTGACTAAATAAAAAAATTCTCTTGTAATGTCCTACTTAAAATAGATCTTTTAGGATTCGGGATCCGCAAAATTTGGGAAAATTCGTATCCATTTCTAGTCTGTTTGTAACTCTGCTTCAAATAATTCTTAAGAAAAAACAAGAAGAGTTTTTTATAAAGCTCACGAGGCTCGTATGTAATTACTTGTAAATTTGAAAGAAATAGTGGATTAACTGCTTAATATACCATAGATAAATAAAATACTGCGTTAAGATTGCCGGATAGATAGATCAAATGTAATAGAGTATGTGAAAAAATATTGATTACAAATGGATTACGCGGTTTTTAAAAAGTTTCATTTTGTTTTTTTAAACTATGAAATATTATAAAATCAAATTATAGCCTTTACCAACTACACAGAACAAACATGAAAGATATCCAGATAAATATCAATCCTAAACGTTGTCAAAAGTAGGTCAATCACTGATTTACTCAAAACCAAGTACGATTGAATTGACTTGTGTACGCAATTACCAATCCCAAAATGATTGGATTTGATTTTTATGTAAAATTAGAGCCTAAAGTTAGCCTTTTAGGATACATACAAGTTTTTCGTACTTAAAACTTTAATCCGAAGGTCGGGATGAAATCAATTTTTTTAAACTTGGATTTTTCTTTGTTCCTATTCTTAATTTTTACAACATCATCAATTCATAATTTAATTACAATTTACTGATTTTACATTATTTTAAAATCTGTATGGAATATGGAAGATTTGTTATAACATGTTGACATACATACAAGAAATCATAGTGGAAATAGATGAAAAAAACAAAACAATAGTTTGCTTTTATGGATTTTTACAAGTCGCTGTTCGCCTCCTTACAATTAATGATATTATTCTGTTTTCTCGAAGTCATTATTAAGAATATTTTTTAATTGTTCCATAAAAAAGAAGAGTTTCTTTCGAAAATTGGTAAAATTCATACTTCAAACCAACTTTAAAACAACCAAAAAAAAAATTTTACGGACAAGGGCACTTCCGCCTGGGAACCCTGCTAAGTACTTTATAAGACATTCAAGCTCAATGTAACATTCGCAGGGAGTTCACCCAGCCTTAAGCAATTGATGTAAGACATACAATAGACATATAATTTAAATTTTTAAAATCATTCTCCATTAGTTTTTTAACCAAACTATATGCACCCAGGTTTAAAAAAAGCCGCTTTAATAAATATAAAATACCATTTGTTTAACTCAACCTCTCAAAGATTTTTGCGAAAACTGAACTATCCATATTTTATTAAGATAAATATTTTAACTTGAATATAAAAATAATATATTTTTATTTAAACCATTTTACATTCTGAAAATTTTAAATAACGGAAAAAGCATTATAAAACCTCATGCGATTTCTTTATAATCGATAGAAACTTGTCCAATGAACTCGAATTAAAAGTTATCAAAATGGTGGATACCAAATATTTGTTTTTTTATTAAGCTTTCTGCTCTTGAGACTGTAATGTTGATTTTATTTGAGGTATCCGAATATTTGAAAAAAAATATTCCTAAAAGAATTGGATAAAAAATTATTGAAGAAAGTCCCTTTAAATTTTACATTAATAATTCAATTTTCTTAGTTGTTGTTATTTTGTCTGAGCTGGTATTCCTTTAAAATATTGCCACCTTAACTCAAATGAAAAAATCAGCTCATACGCTTTTTTTGTAGTTCTATAAAAACTGATCCAAGGAAGTCAATTTAATTTTAACAAAGTTTGCTCACTTTATTCGCATTAAAAATGGCATAAAATATTTAAATAATTAAATTTAGAAAAAGATTTTTTTGGATTCCCAAACTTTTATTTCTAAAAGTATAAAGCTTATACATGTAGGTACAAGTCTACATTTAAATTTATTTTTTTAGCTTTTTAAGTTTAGAAGTTCTTTCTTTCAAATGTACCCAAACTCAAAAGACCGAATTATCATGGGTAGAATCTCATACGATTTTCTTAAAATTTGGTAGAAACTTATCCAATCATCACGAATTCATATTTTTTTTAATTTGGTATCTTAATAAAATTGTGACGAACGTTTATCTTGGTTATTGTTAGGACGTTGACGTACAATGCACAGTACGTTCAAGTTCCAATCATCACGAATTCATATTTTTTTTAATTTGGTATCTTAATAAAATTGTGACGAACGTTTATCTTGGTTATTGTTAGGACGTTGACGTACAATGCACAGTACGTTCAAGTGGCCCAAGCGACACCAAGCCGTTACGCGCCTGTTACGCGCGAACCCCAGGCAAAATAGCAAGCCCACCTCCCGCCCAACCGACCGAGGGGCACAGCCGCTAACGTGCGACACGAAATCACGGTGGAAAATTACATAGAATAAAACCAAAATGAAAATAAATCGGCTACATGTCTTAAAAGTGAATTCAAAATTAATTGCGGGCTAAATGTGTTAAGATAGAGGTTTTTAAAGCAGGAAAAGACAACTCCAAACTGATCACTCGGTAAAGTTTGTTATAATCAGCACAGAGGACACGAAAAGGCTCATGCGACTGGTAAAAAATTATAATACATCATTTTTTGATAGGTTTGCCTTAAAACTTTTGCATATATTAACCATTTTCTTATATATCTTCATGTTGAATTGCTTTCGTAAAGTTTTGTTTGCATAAAATGAGTGTTCCCAAACTCAAATGACCGAATCAGCATTGGAAAAACCTCATACGATTTATTTTTAAATTCGCTAGAAACTTATCTAATAACATCTATTTAAAGTTTATTAAGTTTTTCTTCCAGTCAAAAATCATTTTCCCAGTTTTAAAATTTGTTGATAGTTTAATAGTTGCATATTTAATAAAATTAATTTTTTTTACTTTCTATTTCAAAAATGGTTAATTTTCCAGTGAGAAACTCATTCGCACATGTGCAAACAATTTGAGCTGCTTCAATTCCCAACTAGGCCAAACAATTACAAAATTATACGAAAAAAAAAATCGCATCTCTGTCCGAGTATCTTTTTCACAATTGCCAGAAAAAAAAACGCGCAGACAACTTTATGGACAAACGAGAATTGAAGAAGACAAAATGGAGCAACCACCATTACAGTTGTCAACCGTTTGGCCATCATATGAAATGGAGCAGCAAGAGGATGCTCATGGTCATAAATCTCAAAATAATTTTCCACAAAATGTGTTGACATAAAGCGGTAAATGGTTGGATGCATGCAAAGCCGCCAACATTTGACACTAATGAATGTAATCAACAAAATGTAATTGTCAAAATGACAATTTGTTTACAATTGCCAATGTACCGTACAGTGGCTCCCAAACTGTTGAAAGAGTTTGGCATTTTGATTTTCTAATTTATGGCCGAGCGAGACTTTCGCTACAATTGGGAGACTTGTATCTATATCTATTGCTGCCTGCCTGCCTGCCTGTTTGCCATGTTGTTGCTATCGCCAACGTCCAAGTTGGCGACGTCGTCGTCGTCGTCTCCTTCTCCTTTTTGGTCGTGGTGTGATTTTAATTGCTCTTACAAATGTTCTTCGTCGCGCATGCGCCGCATTTCGAGTGCAAATCTATGTTACGAAGGAGACAAAGGCTGAGATTTATAGCCAGGCACATGTTCCAATTTTTTGTTTTTGTTTTGGAGCCAAGACTTATGGCATGCAATGGTTGATTATTTTTTTTTTTGGTAGCTTAGTTGATTAGGTGGGTGGAAAGTCTGCCTGCCGGATATGTCTTGAGGTGGTAGAGTAGCCAGGGAAGGGATTGCAAAATTTATTCAAATTGGGAAGTCTATCTTTTTAAAGACTAAAAAAGCAAGACTGTAAATAAATTTAGGCTTAGAAAAGTTTTGGCATATCGAATTAAGCCTTTAAAATTCTAAAGGAAACATCTCGAAAAAACGAAAGGTTCTGGTTTGCATACCAAAACTTATTTTTGAGATAAATGTTCGTAGGGGTAGGTGTTTCTAATCCATTTCTTGCAAGGTTCTAAGGGGTTCCTTGATTAATTCTCTATTTTTGAAAGTCTTTCGGTACTGTTGCTCTTTAAGTCCAGTATATCTGCTCCAGTCCCCTTCTCAACTATGAATGCTTCCCACCAATTCATCATTTGAATTTCGCAAAAAAAAAACCCTACCAATGCTCGTTAGTTGCTGCACACCATCAACTGCCTCAAATGGTTCATTCGTTCACAACTTCTCCAGCATCATGCAAAAGGGCCCCGACTTCTATCTCTCCAGGGGTAACAAGATCATTAACGTGCCGCTGTTGATGGTCACAGTAGCCAGTGCTACCATAAATAAAAAAAAAAGAAAAGAAGGAATCTCTCTTGTCGTCGTCGTCGTCGTCTGGCAGCAAAAATTATGACTGAAGCTTTAGCACAGCATCAACATTAGCAGGTTGGACTTGGACTCTAGAGAAAAGTCCGGAGCCGAAAAAGCGAGCGGGCTTTTTGTTGTGCACCGCCTCGGGAGGTTAGTCACACATGCGCCTGGGTGATAATTCAACTCGGCAGCAACAGCTACAACGGCCACATTAAATGGTAGCAGCCACTATGAATCTAAGCAACATGTTGCCAATGTGTGTCTTGTTAGGAGTTTTCGGGCCACAAAAATCGTGACAAAGTGCTGCCATTGTTGGGCGCGCAAATGAAGAAAATGCCATTGTGGAAAAATCGCGTCGCGGGAAAAACAATTGCCAGGCCTTGTTGTGGCTGCCGTGAAAATGCTTGGCGCACGTTTTGTAATCAATCAAGGTGCTGTTAGGAAAAAGAAAAAGATGCAAAATATTTTGGTGAAAGAAAAAAAAAGGCTCAAAGTGTTGTCATTTAGATTAGAGAAGGTTTTCACACATGACAAGAGAGAGAGAAGTTAAAGCTGGAGAAAGTCTACGGTTCATATGACTGTGGAGAATATTGTAATTTATTAATATGTTTCGTTAAGATCACAGCATAAAGGCCTCTTTCCAATGCTTCATTTGAATAGCAACACCTTTGAAAAGCTCTGATAGCTGAATGCTTTTTAAAAGCTGTATTATTTATGTAAAGCATAGTGCCAAAATACATTTTAAAGCTATGTGGGTTTTGATTTTAAAGGCGAAATAAACGGGTAAACTTTTGGATGTGTTTCTACAATCAGAAAAAAAAGAATGGCCGAGTTCTAGTACGCTCGGGATGGAATTTATAAATTAATTTTGTTTAGATGAGAACAAACATTCTTGAATAAAGAATTTTTCTCCGAAAAATTCTAGAAAACGCATTTTTAATTCAAGTGAGTGACTTCTTAGATGATATGACAACAAACAAACTTGAATCAAGAGATTTTCGTACTTACAGTTAGTCTAAAAATTCTAGAGAACTCATTTTTAATTCAAGTACCAAACTTCTTAGATTATATGAGAACAAACATTCTTGAATCAAGAATTTTTCATACTTACAGTTAGCCGAAAAATTCTAGAAAACGCATTCTTAATTCAAGTACGAAACTTCGTAGATTATATAAAAACAGCCGAAAAATTCTAGAAAATGCATTCTTAATTCAAGTACCAAACTTCTTAGATTATATGAGAACAAACATTCTTGAATCAAGAATTTTTCGTACTTTCAGTTAGCCAAAAAATCTTGAAAACGCATTCTTAATTCAAGTACGAAACTTCTTAGATTATATGAGAACAAACATTCTTGAATCAAGAATTTTTTTTACTTACAGTTAGGCGAAAAATTCTGGAAAACGCATTCTTAATTCAAGTACGGAACTTCTTAGATTAAGTACGAAATAATCTTAAAACACCAAGACAAAAAGTATGCAATAGAAAATGCGAAATATTTCAAAAAGAATGTGTTCTTAAAATTCCCTTATGGAAGGATGATAGATTTCTGGCCTAGAGTTATACCTTCTTGGACTTCGATTAGCTCAAGGCAATAAGATCTTTGCAGCCATATTTGATTCGATACAGAGACAAATTGGAAACAGCTTAAGAATTTCATTGGCCCAAACCAAAAACATTTTTTACTCTTCAAGAATGTTTTGGGGAAATAATTCAGAATTTTTTAAACTCCTAGGAAGAATATTTTGTTATTATTTTAAGTAAGCAATTTCTTGTTTTAAGAGGTAATCAGGGTTGACTTGAGATTTTTACGACCTAAAAGTTTGACGATAAAGATCTACATATAATTCGAAATGTACTTAATATATCTCTGAACGGTCTAGAATCAAGTATTTTGGCATTGAAGAAATGGAACTTGATATAATAACTTTGTACTTGAATCAAGTTTTTTAGAGAAACTATATGCTTAACATAAAGTAAAAATAATCACAGATCAACACTCAGCATTTATTATCAATAAGAATGTAAATTTAATGGCATATTTCCCCTCTGGTCATTTTACACTTCGCATCATTTGCCGACCCCCACCCTCAACTAATCAGCGATTACAAAACACTTGAGGAAATCTGAACAAACACACTCACAATCGGTATTAAAAATGCCACCCAAAATGAAAAAACTATAAAAAATAATCACTATAAATTTTAAAGGAAAATAGTAAGATGAGTTGAAGTCGGAGTGCCTCGACTACCTAATACCTTGTACCCTTGATTTTGATAAGATAAATATATCAAATTAAAATCATATCACTTCCACATTCTGTGTTTTTTAACCGATCTTACTGGGTGTTTCAGATTGGTTAGATATTTGGACGAAGTTAATGTATTTTAAGTCATCTTCGTATGATATAGACCTACAACTAAGTCCTGGAGTTATTGATTTTCGAATTATATAAAATTAAAAAATATTTTCAATTAAAAAACTAGGCAAAGTTTAAAAAAAATTATTCTGGACAGTTAATTGGCATAGATCATGAAAATACATTAATAACGCATCTAACAAGAAATCGTTTGAAAATTTGTAAATTTTTCAAATCTGAAACTAACTTGATCTGGGTATGGTATACACCTACCTACTTGCCAAAGCAACTATCTCTTAAAGTTTCTGAGATCGATGAGTTCATACAGATAGACTCGGTTATTGATGCTTTATAGCGTCTCAAATGTTTCCTTCTGTCTGTTACATAAACTTGCACAACTTCCTATTTTCATGGGTACAGGGTATTCAAATTAATAATTGGAAATAATAATTTCAAAATAAATATATTTTGTATATAAAATAACCCGAATGAATGAAAACGCAAAGCATTAAAAAGGCACAAAATAATTAATAAATTATTTCCAGTCAATAAACTTTTGTCTCGCAGCCATTGCAACATGTTGCTTGAATGTGCGGGCGCCCCGCGGATGCACAAGTCGCCTCTCAGCCTCACCATGTCAGTTCATTAGGGTCAGACGATGCACAGATTGGTGCAGAGGGGAGGTGTAGAGCGAGACGAGACTGTGACTTCGACTGTGGGCTGCGGTTTGCTTTGGCGGTTCATAAAAGTTAGCAGGCCATAAAATTAGCCAGAGAACAGAAATGTTGATTTCACATAAAAAATGCAACACTTTCATTCATAAAGTGGATTTTCTTTTATGGTTGTATAAATTATGAATGGAAAATCAAAAGAACTTACCCGGAAAATTGTACTTTATTTGCTTAGTTAAGGAAGTGCCGGGGCAGGTGTAAAATTTGTTTAAATAGAACAGGAGGTGAGAATTTTTAGTGGCTTGTAAAACTGATACCGAACAGGAAGGTGGAGGAATGTTCTAGCTGAAAGAGCATTCTATGAGGTGAATGGAATGACAGTGTGAGTGACTTAAGTGGGTTACATTTGGTTCCCATGGTTTTTAGTTGAACTCAATTTGTTTGCTTAGTCCAATATTAACTTTTTAGGTCTAAAATATTTTTTTTATTCTGCTAAAATTAACCAAAAAAATTAAAATCAACCACTTTTACTGACTTAAAACATCATTTATAAATATATTTAGGTATGGAGGAAATATCTACAATACCTTTAACTAAGCCTTCTGAAACTTGCTAGTCAATAAGAAAAATTTTAAACATTTTGTCAAAACTCTTATATTTCAATACCAAAATTATAAAATAAAGTACAAAACAACAAACACTTAAGAAAAATGAAAACAAAACAAAAATAACTGGATAGTATATTTCAAATAAATATTTTTGTAATTTATTTACTTGGTTGCCACTTTGTCCATTCACATGCAACCGAGATAAAAAAAAGAAGAATATTCTCATTCGAGAATGTTGTTGAATGTTTACTGGAACTGGGCTATTAGTTTAGTCATGTTGTATAACTCATCTTCCCTTTTGCTTTAACCTTAAAAACAAATCCGATTTTACACTAAAACATTGCATTAACAGTTCATCCACCAAACAGACAATCCACCAAACGTTTACTCTACGAAACTGAATTACTTTGAGGTTAAGCCCGCCTAAAACAAAACAAAAACATAAAAATCAAAGGACAAAGCACATATATATTACAAACTCAATCCAAATTGAATTGAAAATTAAATTAATTGAACACTTTTTTTCATATTTTACCTCAAATGTTTAAATCGACATTCATTTATTTTCAAGCCAATAAACTTATACAACATTTTGCCACAACAAAAGCCCCGTGCTTAGAAAAATTCAAGATGGACTTTCAGGGCTTCGCGTTACATAATACAAATTTTCGGTTCTATGACCCCTGGGCTATACTTTTTTAGGAAATAAAACATTTTTTCCACAAATCACTATTTTTTTGTAAACTTTATCCCAAAAAAATCCACTTTATATGAGTCAAAATCATAGCAATGATTGCCCAGAAAAAAAATTGACATGATCTGGGGCTCAATATTGTATTTTCTCATATCAATAAAAAGACGATATGATTCACTTGAAATTCACCTGTTTAAAAATTATCAAACTGCTAACAAACTAATTAAAATGATATTTTTAAGATCAAAGTGGCATCTTTTTTTATAAAATATAAAAATTATTAGGAATCGGCCGGCATATATATTATTTATACATTAATACATATATATTCACTCATACATATATATTCACTCATATATATTCCACTCCGAATTTTAATGCTTATGTAAATATTAGCAAGCCCAAAGTCGTTCTAAAAAGCAAAGAAATATAAGCATTTTTGTACTTAACAACCATTTTACCTTGTCTGGGGATCGAATTCGGAAGACCGCGCAGCACTTAACACGAATGGAATGACGTCTCAACGCAGTGAGCCACCGCATACGCGTGCGTGCAAACGTCTAAGGGACCATGTATATTTTTCCTAGGATACCTGAGTTACCGATAGCGATATATAAATCGAACAATCGAACATATATGAATCGAACAAAAGTCATGATTGGTAAGAGCGATTACCGATTGATGGGTCAGCGCACTGCAGCGTGCTGCAAACATTTATATTAAAGTTTTCAGTGGGATGGTCTATTTATCAGGGCTGCAAACCGGTCCGGAACCGAACCCTGCAGAACCGGTTCGGTTCAGGTTCTGGTGATCCCTGAACCGAACCGGGAACCGAACCCCATTAGAAATAATCACGAGAACCCGAACCCGAACCTAACCCTGTTTTCTTATTGATGGGGTTCGGTTCTAAAAAGAAATTGGCGAGCATAGAATTTATTTTTGCACTTTGATGGTAAAAAATATTTCATTATTATGAAGCAAAATGTATCCATTCATATGCCCATGTATGGACGGCGACACTTTTTCCCATCCGCAACAAAAGACTGGACAAAATAACACAACCCCAAGCAAGGGAATTCAATTTGCATCTGAAACCGTATTTCTGTGTATTATTTTGTTCGTATGGAGATACAATGGCACTGTGAATACAAGGGAAAGTTGCACTTTATTTAAATTTCTTCATTTTTGTTAACCAAATCACAAATAAAGTTCTTATAGCATTTCACTCTCACAATATGCCAGTAAAAGCCGTGCTGTGGCGGTTTTTGTAGAAAAAATAATTCTGACTGAATTCTCGGAAATGCATGTGTTTTCAGCCACACTATAAGTTAGGGATGAGACAACCCGGCGTGTCTGTGATTAAGTCACAGTCACTGGCAATCGTCAAATCACACAGTGACTGCATATTTGAAGTAACAGTGTGATTTGATGACTGCCAGTCACTGTGACTTAATCACAGTTACGCCGATATGGTCAATCACAGTTACTAAATCACGGGTACGCAGATAATGCTCATCTCTTATTTTTATGCCAAAAGTGGCGGGGTTTTTTGCAGGTTTCATAGCCACAAAAATCACATCAGATTCAGCAATCCCACTACTGTGAAGGAGAAATGACTTTCGCTGTGAGTGCAAGTTGGCGGAATCGCTTAACTCTTCGATCAAGACAGATCACTAATGTGCTTGACTTCCAAGCCATTAGGCCGCATATTATAAGGCATCTCGTCTTCAAAATCTATTAAATTACTTATTATGTACATAAATATATAAAATGCTATCTGGAACCCGAACCCGAACCGGAACCCCGGTTCTCAATTGGAAGGGAACTGGTTGTGGAACCGAACCCCCAGAGTAGGGTAAGGGTTCGAACCCCGAACCGAACCCCTGTCAAAATTAGAGGGGTTTGCAGCCCTGCTATTTATAATTCATAAATATTGAATTTAATTTGTGTGAGTGTATTATTTTGTTTCATTGCCCTTTCATTGTACCTGTAAATAATTCTATAAAAATATAGAGTGCTGCGATCAAAATACTGAAATGTTAGCTATTCGTCTTTGGGGTACAATAGTACCCCGGTATAAACAGTCAGTACAGCCTGGTGCTTAATGCCAGCGGCTAGAAAAATGGAGAGCCGACAACTTTCCTGCTAATCGAAATGCAACAACAGCTGTCTGCAAAACGACTTTTACGTGAATAAAGGACGTACTTCAATTACGGTATATATGCTCATATTTAGATATTTAAAAATATTTTTCCCATAAAGTTTTTAAGTTAATCGCAACCACGTTCTGCTTAAAGAATTTATAAACAAATTAAAAACTAAAATTTCGATTTGGTTGTTTCTTACCCCAAAGACAATCCACGTAAGTTTTGATTGAGGACGGTAGGTAGGGTTAAATGAAGGCCAAAGCGTTAATATTTCTGTAGATGTGAGCAAATCGTGCATATGTTATTACGATTCCGATTTCCAATTGGAAGTTAAAGTTATT
Source organism: Lordiphosa mommai (assembly GCA_018904225.1). Lineage (NCBI taxonomy): Eukaryota > Metazoa > Arthropoda > Insecta > Diptera > Drosophilidae > Lordiphosa > Lordiphosa mommai. Next base: position 321,919 of record JAEIFT010000012.1, on the reverse strand, counting down.
TATTTATCACCAAAAGAAAAAAGCTGAAAAATCTTGTCTTGGATTGACGTGGTGTAGTTGGAACGATGGACGAAATTCCCTCGGAAATCCCGACTTTTCCCAAAAATCTTGAATCCCCAACCTTTAAAGATTTTTTTCAGTAGGAAATCACTTGGAAATTTTGAATTTTGTAAATTCTGGATTTGCGCGACATTCGGGAATCCCGTTCCGCGCCTATCGCTAGTTGAAACTAAATCCTTATTCGTCGTGCATCTTTAAACCGCATCGACGGGTATGACGATTTGATATACATATAGGTAGTTCATTTAGTTTTTATAAAACTACTTAGTGAGCCATCTCTTATCCTTTACAAGTCTTATGCAGAAACCCGCTTAAGTTCTCACAACTGTCAACATTCAAATCTTCGCCTTTGCCGCACTTTAACGAATTTATGGCGCCTGTCATCATTTGAAATTAGCAATTTTGTTTAATTGCAATTTACTTTTATTGAGCAAACAACAATTTCCGGCTTTGCCAACTTTAAATTGATTGCCTCGCTGATCTTCGTCGTTTAAGTTGTTAATTGCAGTTGGGATTTACGTGTTCGAGTGTGTGGTTTGTCAAAACAGTGGGGCCAGGGAGGAGGAGGAGGAGAAGGATCTGCATATACAACCCACTTTGCGTGATCTGCCAAAAGCTAAAAACGATGACAGAGAGCAAGAGAGAGTGAGATTGATTGAGCTTGGTTTGGGCAACGCCTACAAAAATCGAAAAAATGCATTTACTATCTAAATGCGTTTGACATGTTTTTGCGGTCGACCAATTACTATTTTTATTTTTACGATTTTTAAATGTGTTTGGTAAGCTTCTAATAACCGTAAAATGTGAACTGGAAAAAACAAGTTCAAGGCGCAGCAGCATTTTGGAGTGACTCAAAAAGAAATCAAATTTTTACGAGTCTTTTCAGTTTGTAATGAAGCGAGAAATTGTAACGGTGTAAAACAAAAAGTACATTAATATTAGTGAGCTTTTGAAAGCTGACACCTAAAAACGAGTTAAGCTCGCCAGCCTTAGCTGGCTTCAATGATTCAAGATGTATCTATTAGGTGTGGCGAACAAATAAATTTGTAAACTCTAAGTTTTTGATTCAATGCGCAAGAGTGAGACCGATAACGATTGCATGAATAACACACGGACAATATGTAAGGTATGAAATTAATGCTTTTGAATGACCGCCGCAATAGATACACCTTGGCATGATTTATGCATCAAGCAAAAACAAGGTGTTGCAAGTCGAAAGGTTGATAGAGTGAAGTTCGTTGAGGTCAAACAAAATTTTTATTCGTATTGAAATTGGATAACAAAAATTCAGCCTTAATTGCAGGGATACAAATCGGCTACGAACCAAACCAATAATCTCTCATAAATTCTGAACCGAACTAAAAACAGCAAAAAAACGAGAAGGCAAAGCTAACTTCGACTGTTCCGAAGTTTTAATACACTTGAAAAAGTTTACTCCAACTGATTTAACCGGTAAAATATATATAGGATATAGATATCAGATATTTAAAATTTTTAAATCATTGATAATAACAATTTGATACCATAAAAAAAAACTTTTCTTAGTAAAACACATTTTCCGACCGATCGGTCCTATGGCAGCTATATGCTATAGTCATCCGATTATGATAAATTTTTTCAAAACTATGTGAAAGCATATAAAACTATCATATACCAAGATTAGTAACGCTACGATGGAAAACAAAAATGTTTTTCTTACTAGATCTAGTTTTTTAACCGACCGTTTCTATGGCAGCTATATGATATAGTCATCCGATCCGGCCGATTCCGACATATTAGTTGCGTGCAGTAAAAAGAAGACTCTGTGCAAAATTTTAGCTCGATAGCTTTAAAACTGAGTGACTAGTTCGCGTAGAAACAGACGGACGGACGGAATTGAATTCAGCTCGTCGTCCTGATCAAGAATATATATAGTTTATGTAATCGGAAATGAATATTTCTATGCGTTACAAACTTCTGGGCAATTAATATACACTTTTCAAGTGTATAAAAATAGTTTGGATCATGATGTATCTATAACAGGTGTGGCGAACAAATCAATTTGTAAACTAAACTTTTTGCTAGATGCGCTAGAGTGAGACAGACAAGGTTTGCATGAATAGCAAACTGACGATATGTCAGCTATTAAATGAAAGCTTTTGAATGACCGCCGCACCTGTAATATATACACCTTGGTTTGGATCATTCGGTAAACCATCTTCAAGGAAATAAAGTAACGGAGTAAGCTAAATCGGCTTATGACCATTAAGTAGTAGCATTATACAGTAACAAATCACACAAGCCAAGAGATTGAGAGAAGCTCGGCTTGGCCCTTTGGGGCTGTTAAGGGGGTTTTTACCTTTAAACAGTGTTTTATGAGTATTTTTTTTAAATTCTGGAGGGAAAACCATAAGAGCTTTTTCAATTTGCTTTTTTGTTTTGTGTTATTTATTAATTTAAAAAAAGAAAACAAAATGTTGGATTTCGAGGGTTTTTTAAAAAGTTATCGGCCTGCCAATTAGGGTCTCAAAAAAAAAGGTGTAGAGGTGGTAGCCATGATTCCGGGACTCCAGGTTATCGGAATTGAAAACGGTAAATGAGGTTATGATCAGAATTGATGTTATTAAGTACCTAAATAATATTTTTCAATATTTTTTTTTTAAATTGGCGGCCATTTAAAATTTGTATACTCTGTACCGAAGGTACAAAGAGTATATTGGGTTTGTGCAAATGTATGTTACAGCCAGAAGGAAGCATCTCCGACCCTATAAAGTATATATATTCTTGATCAGCATCAACAGCCGAGTCGATATGGCCATGTCCGTCTGTCCGTCTGTCTGTCTGTATGTCTGTCTGTCTGCCTGTCTGTCTGTCTGTCGTCTGTCTGTCCGTCTGTCCGTATAAGCGAAGAGATCTCAGAGATGGTAAGAGATAGAGGTTTGAGGTGTATGGAACATATATTTCTTATACTTGCAGGGAGATCAAGTTTAGTTTTGATTTTTGCCACGCCTCCTGCCTCCCCCGCAAATTGAAAAAAACTCAATATCTTCCACAATTTTAGAGTTAGGTTGTTCGAACCTTCTAGACATATATTCTACTCATCATTACCTATGGAGCCCTTATACATCGTTTTCCGATCAGACAAACAATAGTAGAGTTGCCACACCCGCAATTTGAAAACACCTTAAATATTTCGTAATTTTGGAGTAAAATTGTTCGAACCTTCTAGACATGTATTCTACTCATCATTACTTACGAGCCCCCATACATTGTTTTCCGATCAGATGAACGATGGTAGAGTTGCCACCCCCACAATTTGAAAAAAAAATGGAATATCTTCCACAATTTTAAAGATAGATTGTTTGAACCTTTTAGGCATATACTCTACTCATCATTACTTATCGATCCACCATACACCGTTTCCAGATCAGATGAACGATATTCGAATTATAAGCAAATTAAATAATTACGCTGGGCAGCACTGCCCGTAATCGTGATGGGCAGCACTTGCTCAGTTTTTGTGTCCCCACACTTTAAAGACATTAGTTATATACAAACAGGTACAGAGTATATTACAGTCGGGCTTGACCGACTTTCTTACTTGTTTTTTTTTATTGTTAAATTATTTTTTTGTAGTTTAGTGTAGAAAAAATAGTAAAAAAAATTGTGTTTCTCTTGATTGAGGTACGGGCCAGAATTAAATCAATTATGCGACGATTGCAATATGGCTGATCAAAATCGGTTCAGTAGAACTGGCTCAATCATGGTTGCCAGGTCGAAAAACGTGGTTTCGAAAAAAAACGCATTTAAAGTTTTGAGCAACGTAAAATATACTCAATTAAGCAAGAACATTGCTCCACTAAAATGGCTATATCAGCAAAACTATTTAGATTTTTTTTAAATGGTTTAAAGGGGATGAAAGGGGAATGTGCAAGCTATAATAATAATGCAAAACAAAAAAATCTAAATATTTTTTCTTCAAAGGTAGAAGACCCCCTTAAAGCCAAAAATTGATTTATAAGATTAACGACATTATGATATGAGAATTTGCTTCTCAGATTTGAAAATATTAAACTTGGTCGGAATTTAAAATAATTTTTTCACGACTTTTTATGGCTTAAGCACAGAATTTTTTTTTATTTTTCCAAGTGTAGACTTTTTAGCTGCTGACCTGCGTGGACACAACCTTTCGCAAAAATTGTTAACTGGTAATAGCTTTGCTTCACCTTGTTATTGCATGATAATTTTATGTGCATGTAAAAGCTTTTGAAGAACGAAAAAAGCTGTCACTACAGATGACATTAATTATCCTAGCGTGATATATTTCTGCTGGACCACCACGAGAGGAATATGACAGCTGGCCAAATGTGTCTGGCCTCGTACCCCCCACCCGTACAACTTTGTCATAAAAAAAAAAATGTTGGCAACTTTATCAAGAGAACAATTTAAACGTCAAGCTGATGACGTGTTGTGTCTGTTTGGTTTCGAGTAGGTTGGCGTTTGCTGGAGCGCAGCACCTAAGACAGATGACTCTGCCAGCCACGAAACGGAAGTGCAGCAGTCTAAACAAATGCAGCAACAACACAAACGCACGGGGAAGTGCTAATCGTCCAAAGCACGAAACATGACTAAGATGAAAACAAGATGCTCAAGCGGATGAGGGGAAACTGGAGTAGTGACACGGCCAGAGGAAATGCCAATTTTTGGTTTAAAGTTTCTCAGGCCTCATTTGACTAACCCTGTCCAATCACAAAATGCGTCTAATTACAATATTTTCAAACCTATAAAACAATTCTCAATTTAAGTTCGTTTTGAAGTAATAAAATCTCGTAAATTTTTCAATCATTTCAAGAACAGAAAGATCTTTATTCAAACACAGTCATACCCAAACCTCGAATGTAATTTGTTCCCGAGTTAACAAACTTCCAGTTGATTTCGCAAACTTTCGCCTCTCTCTTAGCTGAGTTAAATACCAAAAGGCTTTTGCCGACAAGTGCAACAAAATTGCCAAACAAGACGGAAAAAAATTTAAAAATCAATTAAAACCAAGACGACAGCTACTCCAACACAAGAAGTAGAAGAGTAAGCGAGAGAGAGAGACAACAACAACCTTTGGTCAACGTCAAAATTTAATGCATTTGCACTTGACACGCAAAGGAAGTTGCCACACTCACCAAATCCCTGCTAGCTGCCCATGGGCTAACAACAACAACAACAAAATATACATCGCGTAGAAACAAGATCAAAAGGTCGAAGATTGCGCTAACCCGAGAACGCCCACTTTTTCGCACGCTTTGCGACGTATCCGGCTTAGGGATACGTGTTTATAGATAAACAAGCAGTGTAGAGTCTAATCTATAATAATGCAGCTGGTACCACAAAGTTAGAAATTGAAATAAATAAAAAGCGGCACCGGTGCCAGCCGTTGGCCAAATTCTTTCATCAAAAGACGCTAAAAGCGCTTTTGGGTGAAAGATTGAATGGAAAGGGAGATGGCGGCTGCAAGTGCTAAGGTAGAGTGGGGGAAGTCAGGTATTTAAGACTAGCCTAAGATGTGTGTAGTTTAGGCAGGGTTGTCAGGCTAGTTATATATTGGATTAGATTGAAAGTAAGAATTTAAAGTTTCTTATGTCTAAAAAATTGTGAAAAAAAATTTCAGAAGAAGAAACTATAGACAATTTTTTTTAATTAAAAAAAAAATATTATTTAATAACACGAAATTGTATTTTGGACTTTTTCAAGTCATCTGACTTGTTTCAACTGACAATTTTCATTTCAAAATGTTTTTGAAAGGGTCGACATTGGGAGCAGAAAAGTTACCAGTGGCAAATAAGAACATTATTGTACACATACATCCTCTTATCTAGTAAATACTTTAAAATATGTAGATAGAAAAATATCTGAAGTGCAGTAATCTTACTTAGAAAAACAAAATTTTTAAAATTTTAAAAATTATTATAAATATGGTAATTTGATTAGTTAATAATAAAAAAGTCTTTTGACCATATTTTTGTTGGGAACGATGCTGTATCTAGCGATGAGCTTGGCAGCCGTACCGACATAAGAATGTAACGCAGAAAGGGCGGACGGTTTATGTACCAGGCCTGAAATAAGTTTAAATATTTAATTTTCATTTATGAACAAAACCAAAAAAAAAATATGCTTTCATAAAATAAAAACTACAACTACTGCTACTAATACTACATTTAGGCAATGCCACAGAATTTTCCACCATGACCAAAAAATTCAAATAAATATAAATATTTAAAACTATTTTATCTAAAGGGTTTAAAGCTTTTCTTACAAGCAATGGCGATATAACAGGCTAGAAAGTTCCAATTCACGTTTTGGCCAGTTTTTCAGTTCAGTTTCGCTTTTCGATTTGTATTTTTAAAAGTCATAGAGCAATTCCACTATATTCGCAAAACTTAAGCTACAATAAAAATTGATTTTTTGTTGCGTTAAATTATTTACGAAAAATAATCTTAACAAAAAATGTTCCAAAATAAAGGGCATAGCAGAATAAGCATAGGAAAACTGCCCCCGCAGTTATCAGCACCAAATTTAAAAGTTTGATAAAAATCTATAAGAAACTCACTCTCCCAAAATTGTAGTCTCCTAATCGCAATTGGACGGGAGTTATGAGGCTGGAAAGTTAAACCGAAAAAAGTTTTTCTTAAGAACCGCTTGACCGATTTTGATGGGTTAAATATATAAAAATGCAATTTTAAAAATATTTTTTGCAGATTTTTATTACCAAAACGTTGGTCCAAAAATGATGATTGAATTTTTCAAATAATTTTTCCGCGGTGATAATACTTTTCTACACCTACTGTTTATTTCCTGTATTTTACATTAGGATATCCCTAATAACATATAATTTTTGCAATCAGATCGCAATTGGGCCTCATGGTGAAAAACAATTAAACATGTTAAATAGAATTTTACATAGGCAATCAATTAATTTTCATGTAAAACTTTTATATTTTTACATACAAATGTCACGTCACCATATGGGCATTTCCGCAGAAAGGTTCACCATGATCGAAAAATGTTAAGTTCATTAACTTTTTTTTACTAGATTTAGTAAAGGTAAATATTCAAAATTATTTTAAATAAAGAGTTTAAAACTTTCCTTATATTCACTAAAAATTTGCCAAATTAAATTTATGTAACGATTCGTCAGATTAAAAAAGTTAATAAAAAAAATGAGAAAAGATTTTTACATTTGGTAAATTGGATAATAAATTTATATTATTCCAAAATCTACTGCAAAAAAAATTTTATACAAAAAGAGTTGCCCAATTCGCGGAGTTTTGCAATTTTTTTATTCAAGTCAAAACCAACTTCCGTTTTCTGTAACGTTACGTCAGGGAATATTTTTACTTATATCTTTGAATCCTCTAGACCGATTTTTGTAATATTTTTTAAATACACTCAGAACAAAATGGGATTCTAAATGGCAGCACAATTTCTTACCTTTATACCCAATCCGTTCTCATATTTTCCGTTTTTGAAATAAGCCCTCGTTCTCAAAAGAATTCCATTCGTTCTTAATTGACAAAGGATCTGAGGAAATTCGTTCTTAAACAGGTTCTTGAAAAAAAATTACAAATTCATCGTTACAAAAACCTACTTACTACTGAGCAGGGCCGGTCAAATGGAGAGGACTGAAATATGAGCTTGTGTTCGTAAGTTCTACAGTAGACAGCAAACTCACTTGCAAAATCAAGTTTTTCTGTGCTCACCGATTCACACAACCATGACTTCGGCTCGCGTTTGCGCTCGGCCCCCAGTGGCTATGAGCTGGCGGGGCCTGCTACTGAGGCATTTGATTAGGTGATGAGAGTGTTTAAGTGAAAGTGGGTGGGGCGGGCGGGTGTAAGTGCAAGCTGGCAGGAAAAATATTGTTTAATAAATTATGTCATATTTGGACTGTTATGTCGAAACTCCGCTTTTTACTTATTATCCGATCAAAATGAGCTGGGAAATATTTGTTTGGGGAGTTTAATAGATGTCGTATAAGCTGCCAGAATGAACATTTCTGAGGACTACACAATAATACTTAGTATTCACAAAATGGTATTGGATGTCCTTCAATTGAAGATGAGCGAAATTAATTTAAAAACGGGGACGTCAATTTATTTTAAATTAACGATGATTTTCGTATATAGGTAGAACTACTTCTGTATCTAGTAAATTCAACAAAAATGGCTCGGCGAAAAAAGACTCAAATCAGACGAGAAAATTGTGTACTATTGCCAAAATCAAGCAGTTGGTAAACAGGGCGCTTTAAAGATTTTTTAAAGAAGAGCTTACAACATTAGTAAAAAGGAAGACGAAGACTTAAGCTTATCATCCAATACTTAGTGGATTCTTATCATCTCGATCCTTACATATGGGTCTAAAACCTAAACAATTGCAAACGTTTGCGAAAAACGCAAAAAAATTGCAAACGTTTCAATAAAATGAGTTGGTTTAATATTGTATATTGGTTTCTCAATTATCATATGACAAAAGCTTTAAAGATGAAGGCTGCGTAAAAGCTAAAAGTTTTCTTTAGCCGAAGATCTAAAACGAGATTTTGCTATTAAAGGCTTCATTCTAGATGACATAAATATTTATTTCGGCGTTATTCCTCATATAAATAAGTCAGTTTTTCAAAAGCATTTAAATTTCAAAGCTTTTCAAAAGTGTTTCTATTCATATGAAATATTGTACTGAAATAAATTTATAAGTCATCTGGAAAGAGCCCTAAATGGGGGAATAAGACTGAACTGCTTTTATTTCATCTTGTCCTATGTACTTTGAAAGTACTAAGAATTCTACTTTCTTTTAATTATTCCATTTTGCACAACTCGACAACCCTGAACGTGAAACCATGCGTATCTTTTCTTGGACAAGCCCAAGCCAAAACAACCAATAAATAGTATCAATCACAAATGATCGCAAAACGAGAGAGTCTGCTGCAACTGCACCCAGAGGGTCTCTGATCTGGCCAAAAACTTGCAGCTGTCTGCCTCATCACCTGCCCCTCCAACCTCATGACCATCGCCGCATCTTTAGCTTAGCACAACAAATAATGATTCATGCGAGAAAAGTAGCGGCAAGAACAGGTTCTAAATGGCCAAAGACCGAAACGTGACTTGGATTGTGGAGAGTGGCGGCGGCGGCGAAAGGAGGCATCCGAGGAGTGCCGGTCTCTGATCCTTTTGCGGCACATGTGCGCATGCATTATGGTTCAATAGGTCAACGATGCGTTGAATGACGACCAAAGTCGTAAGGCTTGAAAAATTACAGTAAGACACGTCAATCTCCTAAGGAACAAGCCATGCAATGGAACCAAAAAGCCGTAACCGATTGCGATCGCCACAAATCAGAGAAGAAAAAAAAGTTTTGGTCTTAAATGCGATTCTCCAGACCACCAAAGGGGACTCAGGAGAAGGTGCAGCGGAGGGAGCGTGAGGGCAGGGGACCCAGCCGTTCGCAGTTTGTCAAAAAGATGTTGGCGTTCTGATAATTTGTTGCACACATTCGGCTTAGAAAATCTAAGTGTGTGTGTGTGTAGGATTTCCTGTTTCTGTGCAATGTTTTTCCTTTACAGATTTTCTTCTTTTATTTTTGAGGCCGCAACAAATCTGTGGCTGATTTAAATCTATGCATTTACTTATTGTTAGTTTGCAGTCAGAGGTTTTTCCAAGAGGTTTTCTTGTGGGCTTATGAATTTGACAACTAACGTTGGACGGCAACTTGAGCCGGTAAAGCGACATTAAGTCAGCTAAGTGATAAAGTTATTTACGAGAACTACTTCAGTTTAGAGTGATTAAAAACTGAGTTCACAAAATTAATTATGTGTCATTGTGTAGAATTTATAATTTAAAATTTGTTTGCAAAATATTTTAAAAATTTTTAAAAAAATATTTTTTAATTCATTTTTTTTAGCCCCCACTTTCAGTAATCAAAGTTTTCATCTGTCCGGCTATAAAAAAAATTCAGTCGCTGGCCAGAGTTTGATGAAGTAGGCCAGAGACGCTTTGCGTTACATTATTAGCGCACACAAATACATTCTTACTTTTTTGAAACTATTTCAAATTCGAAATAACTAAATTCAAGTAGGGATTACTGATTCATCGATCATAAACTCCAAAAAATATCGAAATCAATAAGCGAGTATTAATGTGATTCTAATAAGCCATTAATTCAACATGCTTCCATCTCTCAATTACTTGCTCCTCCCATATCTAAACGCACTTGACCTTGTTTCTTTTGAAATGCACTGCCCGTTCGTATTTATAGCTCCTTGCTTATGGTTTTTAATTGTTATTTGTTTTTTGGGGAGCGCTGATAAGATCTATTAAAAAAATGCTTTATTTTTGGCTGCACTTCAGCACGTAGACTGGTTAAATTGTGTGGTCTCCCCCGGCTACGTTTTGCATACTTAATTTTCTAATTCCAATTCAAAAGAAAAGAAATCTAAAGATTTTCTTATAAGCTTCTCATTATGCATTACTCGTCTCGTTATGGGCCATAATTTCGAGCGAGTTTTTGTTTTTGACATTTTTATAGCTCACTTATCTGAGACTAACTAATTGGGAATGACAAAAAGGTTACGAAAAACTCGCTATGCCACAAGAGCTTCTCAAAATGCTTGGCACGTTGCCAAGACGATTTGCTTTATTGGAAAAAGTAGCAACCTGAAAAAAAATTGATTTTCCCGCAGAATGCGGACACACGCAGTGGACTTGAAATCGGACTTGGACCGGCTCTCTTGGCAATTAAAATATTGACAGTTTTTCCATAGAGAAGAATAATAAGTTTTTTGTCTAAGATCGCACATGCATAAAGCAGCGACGGGCCTCCTGCTGTTTGTTTTTGGATCGCGCGAAAGGTTAACGCGACATGTTCATGTGACAATGTCAGAAATAGAGAAAAAATAGAGAGAAATAAAAAAAAAACAGCACTGCCGGCAGTCAGAAATGTCTGAAGCGCATAAATAACTGCATTTGTGACATCGAATGGAATGCTTGTTTCGTCCAGGTCTGACCAAGGCTTCGCTCACTGGTCCGCCTGTCGTCTGGCCATGTCTGGTGCGGATTGCACTCGCTGCTGGTAGCAAGGTGCGGTGCCCATATGCAGACAAACCAACAGAGCTATTTGTAGCTCACCTCGCTGATTATGGAAAAATTGTTCAATGTTTTCCTTGAGTCGGTTTGTGTTGGATGTTGAGAGTATTCTGCTTCTTACAATTGCATCACAGCGAAAGATGTGATCAGAAATTAAGTGATTTTATTTGATGACACGCATTTAGCATTAAAATTTTCTACAAGAAATGAATGTAATATTATCTGCGGTCAAACCTCCTATAAAATTAGATTAACTACATTTGGATATAAATGATACGATATTTGAAATTTTTTTAAAGAATTTTCATCATTTAAGTGTTAGACCATTAGTTTAAAAAAATAAAAATTCTGGATATAAATTATACGATATTTGAACAAATTTTTTTGAATTTTCATAATTTTAGTGTTAGACCATTAGTCAATAAATATAAGAATTCTAGCTTACAAAATGCAGTATTTCTATTTTCGGAATTCCTATTTAGAACCATTTATTTATCAAAATTTAATACCCAGCTTAATAGTTCTAGAATTTTTGCATTAAGAATCAGATAAATGTAAAAATTAACGATATTTAGATTCTACGGCCAAATTTACGATTTTAAAATAACAATGCTTAAATTTACACAGATTTACAATAATTGGAATTACAAACTGAGTTAGAAAAATGACTTCAGTTTTCGATTCAGAAACATCTACAAATTTGTATAAAGTTTTAGCATAAATTCTTAACTTTACGATATTCAGATTGAAGTTAAATGTACGATATTTAGATTCTATGGCCAAATTTACGTTTTTATAATAATACTACTTTAATTTACACAAATTTACGGTATTTGGAATAACAAACAGTGTTTGAAAATTGACTTAAATTTACGATTTAGAAACATCTACAAACTGGTACAAAGTTTTAGCTTAAAAGATTTAAAACTTTAACTTACGATATTCATATTGAAGTAAAATGTGTGATATTTAGACTACACCAATGCTCATATTTACACAGATGAACGATATTCGGAATTATAAATGGTGTTCCGAGAGTTACTTAAATTTGCGACTCGGAAACATTTTAAAATCGCTATAAACTTACAGCTTAATGGTTCTAGAATTTACGTACTTTTCTATTAGAGTTACGTAAAATTTAATAATATTCCGATTATATTTTCAAATTAACGATTTTGAAGTAACAACACTTTAATTTACCCAGATATACGTTATTGGATATTATAAACGTTGTTTAGAAAATTAATTCAGTTTGCAATTCAGAAACATCTACAAATCACTATAAAGTAACAGCTCGATAGTTTTGAAACTGAAACTCTTTACTTAACGATATTCAGATTGACTTACAAATTACGATATTCAAATTGAATCAATGCTGAGATTCACGCAGATTAACGATAGAATTACGTAAAAATTAACAATATTCAGATTTCATGGCCAAATTAACTTATTTGAAATAACAATGCTTAAATATACAGATATACTATATTCGATAATATAAACGAAGCTTAGAAAATTACCTAAGTTTGCGATTCAGAAACATCTACAAATCGCTATAAAGATTCAGGTTGATAGTTTTGGAACTGAAACTCTTTACTTAACTATATTCAGATTGACGTACAAATTACGATATTCAAATTTAATCAATGCTGAAATTTATACAGATAAATGACATGCGGAATTATTAACGTTGTTCGGAAAATTTCTTAAATTTGCGATTCAGTTTCAGCTTAATAGAATAAGAATTCAAACCTTTTTCTTTACGATATTCAGATTCAATCATCAACATTTACGATATTAAGATTTGCGGTTTTAAAATTTATTTACAATGTTTAAATTTACGATATTCACATTACAATTGTGAAATTAACGCAGGTTACTGATTTTAAAAGTTATTAACGCTTTCCGTAATTTCATTCTTATAAAATTAGGAATTAGCTAAATCTATAAGGTTCTCTTACAATCAAATGTTCAGCTTTACGATAATCGATAACATATATATATAATGAAAATTTAAAAGCTTATTTTTATATTTATTGATTTATATGTAAAGCTTGGTATTGAGTAACTGCGAAATACTCGCGAAATCAGAAACTCCATATAAAAAAAAACGATTTCGCGCCATTTTCACTAGAAGCTGTTTCGCGAGTTGGTCCACAGAAATGTTGCGAAAAGTCATATCGATGTTTGCAGCGTTGCCACCTGATGCATACCGTGTCACGCAATAGTTAATCGATAGGTCATTATTTCGATAGTGCGAAATATATCAAAACCATATTTTTCGCAATCAGCGGTGTCGAAATATACAAGTGTGTGGCGCAAGGAAAAACAAGTGCCTAACAAAATGGCCCTGATCAATTTAATCAAAGAAAAACCTGTGCTGTAGGAGCTCATCCACAAGTAGCATTATGATTCAGGATTGCTCAAAAGCGTCTGGGCAAATATAGGTGCTGCCTTTGACAAGGAAGGTTAATAAAGTGATTCCGTGTTTGTAATGGATGAGCCACATAACTCCAGAATGGTCAGATTTGGGACTGCTTTGAAGCCGCAAGTCTGATTGCATTCTCTGCCGTTTGGTGGAACTCACACATCGCCATTGTAGCAACAATGCAAGCCAATAAAACTCTTCGCTGTCTGTTATCCATTTGAAATTATTTTGTAAACAAAACACCTAGAGGTTGGTAGATTTAAAAGTAGAGATGGGGGCAACTTTTCGCACTTGCTATCGACGAAATAATGTGCAGAGATTTCGCACGATTTTCGCAGTTACTCAATACCAAGCTTAAACATAAACTTTATGACCTATAATATATAGATTCCACAATGTTTACAAAACTCAAGAAAATATTTAGCTGAGCAGAAAGAATAAGCTGATCGAAAAGAAAGAAAGAAGTTCAAAACCTTTAGAATTCTATGTAGTTCCCTTTTAGGTCGATACACTTATTCCAGCGATTTTCTAACATTTCCGAGATGTAATTTTCCGAAAGGTGCGAAAGGTGGGGTGAAGAGTTACCTCCTTGACCGCCAAAAAAGATCATGGTGCCTTAAAGTCTATTCATATTTTAGCAAACATGTCAAATTTCAGCGCGTGGCAGCCCTTAGTTTTGTTTTGACAACTGATTGTTGTTGAAAACAATTTTTTTCCATACTGGACATGATGCAAACACGTCAACAACAATCAGCTATTAGATTCTGCATATATCCTATATAAAATCTCTTTTAAACCTTATGAAGTATTTTAATTTTATTGGGTTGATTTATAGACCTTTTTTATTGCCGCGCTCTGTACCAAATCAAGTTCACTGTTGTTAAATTTGGTTTAACAGGCGACAAACATACATGTGGACATCATTGGCATATATTTGAACTTCGCATTTAGACAGAACTCTTAAAACATCGTTAAAATAAATCGAAAGTAATGATGGTCCAAGAACTGACTCTTGTGGTACTTTACGATTTAATGGGAGAAAGAATGGAGGATTTATTTACAATTACTACTGAGTTGCCGTCGGTTATGTAGATATGAGCTCATCAATTTAACTGCTGTACTGTAAATATTAGGATATGAGCCTCTGCTCTTATCAAAATTTTGCCGTATATTTTTGCAGATTTTCGTCAGTTATTCAGCAGAAAGTTCTCCCGCATAAACTTAGATATTTTACATGACTTCATTTGCATCAATGCTTTTGATAGGAATGGAATTATGGAATCGCTCGCAAGATATTATTGCCCTGTTGAATTTAAAACGTTTGACTTATTATAGGAAGTGACACAAATATGCCGGGTTACTAGATCAGATGTCGAAAGTTAAGCGTATTGAATCAAACTGCTCCAAGCCAAGTAGATCTGATTGATACGGTTTTCCGCCCATATAATGTAGTCACTTCACATATAAAGTCATTCAAGTTTAGTTTAAAGTGCAGTCGTTTATACGAAATATCTCTAGAGATTTCCAGGACACATTAGAATAATTGTTTTTTTATTATGAATCTATTTGAATTAGACCTGCGGCATTAGACTTTACTTTAAGAAAGGAGGGCAGGGCATCACATTAACATTGATTAACACACACACACACAAAATTAAAACATTGATCCAAGTCATCATACGAGATGTGAGATACTTTATTAGCTTTGGAGATTAAAGCATAGTTATGAGCTTAGAACTGCTGTTCCCATTTTTTTTAATATTTAAATAATCGATTGTTATACTTATGCTAGCATGTTCTTCATTCCTACTTTTATATTAATAAATTGATTTCAGACATAGAACATTTGGAATCAGCTTCTTAAAACTATTCAATCAGATTTTTAGCTCATCTCTTTTCGGATTAAAGAACTTTTAAAAAAATTACGATATTCGATTATTGTCTAATCCAATCAGTATAAAATATTAAATTAAAATAAAATTAAATTAAATATTTTAAACACAAAATATTCTGATTACAAAAAGCAAATTGAATAGATATTTCTGATTCACGGTAATAAAATTATTTCACGAATCTACGATATTCAATTTTTACTATTGAGATTTGCACTAACATTGAATGAATTTCAGAATTTCTAATGCCAAAAAATGTTCCAATATTTGAATTAACGGTAAAGTACTTAATTTAACTTAAATTAAAATGTGTAATTAACTTTAGCAATGAAAGCTTAGATAATTCAAATTTACGATATTAAAACAAAAAATTTGTACATTCACTCCACATCAGAACAGCAAAGGCGCCCTGACAGTAAAGGTACAAAAATCCACATTCATCAAATAAATACAAAGTTTTTCCCCAAAACGGGCTCTCCCCAAATGTTGCCAGCAACATAAGCTTAGCAACATGTTCTATGCCATTTGCCGTTAAGTGTGGCCATATCCCCCTCAACGCTTTCAGCTGACTCTCTCTCTCTCTCTCCCGTGGCGCTCTCAGCAAGACACAAAACTTGGGGGCTCCCAAGTTGGAGCTGGGCCAGCAGAAACCAAATCAGTTGCAAGAAGACGACGCGTGCGTTCGGTTTGAATGGAAATTCGCTGGCGATCTTTGTTTATTTCCCGCGAGAGTGTGTGCGTGTGTGTGTGTTTGTGTGGGAATTTGTTTATGCCGAAACCCAATCATCTTTATGCAATTCTACGAAAATTGACAATAGTGCATCAGCAATTTTGAATGCATTTCCCTTGCGCGGCATCGACGAAAGAAAAACCTTTTCATTTGCCACAGCGATTGGATTGATTGCTTGATTGATCTATTTTTGCACTTGATTTGCGACGCACGCGCCGCGCGTTCGCGACGTGACTGGCGCTCCACTCCAGTTGGAGTTGGCAGATGGTGATGGAGTCGGGGGCAATTATGTTGATTTGTGCAACGCGTCGTCGCCGTCGTTGTTGTTGTCGTTGATTTCCCCAGGTTGATAACGAAAAAATTTGCAATGCAAAGAAAAGAAAATTGATTTGATGATCGCTCATCTTCAGGCCAGATCTTTTGATCTTGACACGCCCACAAAATTGATTATATATCCAAAGGTGTTTATTATATTTGGGCGTGCAAACAAAAGTAAAATGTGAAAATCGTGAAGATCAAGTGAAAAACCAAATGTGAATAAAGTGTTATATAAAAAGGTGGGAAAATTGATAGTTGCAGCATTTTGTGTGGATTAAATAATATCAACATTTTTAAGTAAAACAACATTTGATACGCCTCCAATTCATTTTTTTATATTAAAAATTAATTGTGTTTTTCATTGAAATGTGTTTTCTGAGTATTTTATTTGGCAACATTTTCGCTTTAAGACTTCGGGGGAAATATGCATTAAAGAACCTCAACGAATATTTCCCATTAAATGCAGCAAAAGATACTGACATGAAATGCAGACTCAATCGGTTTCCAAAACGACATGACCAACTAGGATTGATTTGGATCATGGTCATTATTTAGGAAAATCTGATTTCGTAATATTTAAATAAAAAAAACATTAAAAAAAATGGCCTTTAAATGGGTTAAAGTACTTGACTTGGATTAGTTTCCGAGCAATTAGCTTTAAACTCATTTTCAAAGTTACACATACACAAATATGACTTTTAAATTTTGGAAAAACCACACCCAAATAATCGGAAAAAGGGGGTAAAGCTCTTGTATGAAACTCTTATATTTTTCATCCGATGAGCTTTTAACTTATTTTAAAACGAAGCGATTTTTAACTTTTTTTAATATCTTGAAAATTGGCGAATAATGATCACAAAAAAACTTATTTGTTTTCCATTCGAATTCCATTGAATCATAAAATTATTATCAAAGCTCTATATGGATATTCCATAATAATTATTTTTACTTTACTACTGGAGAATCCACCTGCGTAATAATATTGGGTCGATTTTTCATTTTCGCCCGATTTGCTTAAAACTCATATTCACAGCTATACATACAAAAATATAAAAAACATGTCTATTAAATTTTGGAAAATCTACCCCGATAGACGGAAAAAAAGGAGAAAAACTGACGTACGAAACTCTTTTGATTTACATCCGATCAGTTCCAAACTTATTTTCAAAGCTATACCTAACACACTGTTTCCACTGGGAATTAAAAATTTTGGAAAATCGAGAAAATTTGAGGAAAATAGCTACATACCCTTTTTTGTTTATCATGTTATATATATACTTGGAGCAAATCGGATGAAGAACAAAAATGTAACACATATTAGTTGCCCGACAATTTTCCGACTTTGCAGGCGAAAATCTAATTTCTTATAGTTGGTTCACTATTGGAGAATTTTTTTGATTCAGATTATATTTTTTATCTAGTATCTTATAAAACTATTTAACTCAAAGTGGCATGAAAATTTGTAAGATATAAGATAATGTTCGAATACGTACGAACGTTAAATTATAACTTAATATCTCAAATGTTGTAAAATTTCTCGTCCATGCTATTCTGATGAAGAAAATATAAATATACTTTATTGAATCGGAAATGCTTCCTTCTTTATACTATAACAGAAGACAGACCTTTAAATCGATGAGAACGGGTGTAATCACAAAAAATACTAACACTTTTTAGGAAAAAATCAAAATATAATGCAAAAAAATTAATCTACAAAAACAAAAAGAAAAACTGAACAAATATAACAATTTAGGAGAAACTTAAAAAACACTCAGAATACTTAACCCTTTGATGCACCAAACTTGCACAAGACAATAAGATTTTTTTGTTGGGGTTTTCTAAGCATTATTATCATTATATTGAATAATACAAAAAAATCAACAGTTTTAAAATTTAGTCCCTACAACTAATTTTAAAGAAACAAAATGGTGCATTAGCGGAGTAAAAAATTTAACTTTTTTGCAAAGTATATATTAATATACTATATATTAAGTGCAAAATACAGTTGTAAATAAATTTTTATTTATTCTTGCTGTGCGACTGCGATGTTTTGAAAGCTGGAAAATTTACAACTTTCAAGTCAAAGTAGCGCTTTAACAATCTATTGCTACCTACTGTTCCAGTTGCCGAAATGCCTCTATCTTTAAGAGATTTCATTAAATATATTGATGTAAACCAGGTATCAAAATAGATCATGAAGTTTTTTGTTTCCGTTTTTCACCTTTACTAGGTGAATTACAATATCAGACTAATTACCTTATCCATAATTAGGTAAAAGGAATAGTCTGCTCATTCACGCAGTTATATTGCTCTAGTGAAATTTGTGAACAATTTTATAAAAGCCTTTTAAAATAGGCTTCATAAAGAACAGGAGAATTTTTTAACCGTTTTTTAGTCACTGCTTGATCTGTTAAAGTTAAAAAGTATTGCATATAATATTACCACAATTTACCGCTGTTGAATATATTTTAATCTCCTTTTTAAATTTTTAAAATCAAACTTTTGAAAATGGTTGATCTATTTCCAGAAGACTTCTATTTCTTTTAGGTCCATATCATAAATTTCCATACCTTCTAAAAGTTTTATCTACGAGTCGTTACAGTCAAAGTTGTGTATGTTATTTATTCATTGGTTGATCCCTTTGTTTAAATAAGTTAACAAAAACGCAGTCAAAACTTCTTAAATTAAATTAAATTGTAACCAAAATAAGCTTTACTACCAGGTGAAAACAAAAAAGTGTTGCTTACTAAAATCCATTTTTGAACGATCGGTTTTTGGAAACGGGAACATTTATCAATTCCGATTCGGCATAATTTGATCGAAATTGAAAACGGGAACACGCCTTATAGTTTCTGTGGTTTGAAATTATTATTTCGTAGATTTTCAAGCTTCTGGGCGAAATGTAATATACATTTTTTATGTGTTTAATAATAACAAAATACACAAAAAAACTGAACTTTAGTGAAAGTGTCTTTTAATCGACGACAATAACATCTCCCAGCAAAACCGCCTATTCTCATATACGGTTACTAATGAATCGAAACTTTTATAGTTCTGATTTTTTACCGACTGATTTCTTTTTGTTTTTGAGTGGTCGACGTTCAAGACTCATGTTTTGAAGCTACCTTATTCGGAGTGGCCAAAACGTATACATTTTTGAGAAGAATATTTAATAAAACAATAATACAATTTTCATCAAATGCAAGGCTTATTTGCGAATTTTAATGTTCCCAAAGATCAAACACAACTTGCCGATATAACTTTTAAGTCTTCACCAGAACTAATCACGAATTTTATTCGACAAAAACAGAAGCAAAACTGTCCAAATTCATTACTTAAATTCACTAAACAACCGAATCAATAAAGTGGGAGAAATTTGATATCATTGAGCGTCCCAACATCTTCCAAAAAAAAAACGCATTCATGTGTTAAAAATAGCCGCCAGCTAATTACGTAGAATTGTCACTTTTAATTAGAATAAATACGGAAAAACTTTAGACACTTCAGACACTCATGACAAGACGCATTGTCAAGATAAAAGCTTACAGAAAAAAAAGTGCAAGAGAAAAATGATTTTACTAAACAAAGTTTCAGGCCTCTGGCTAAGAGGAAAAACAAGTTTCCAGCTTTAGACATTAAATTTTGGGCTTAGGCTGAAGAAAAATTACAACGGGTAGGAGGGAGGACAAGCCCAGTAGCTACGCATGCCTAGGCGAAAAACCAAAATAATGAGCCAACATAAGAAATGACTTAATCGCTGGCGGCTTGTTAACCTCCACAGCCTAAGCAGAGGCCATTTAAGTAGCTGCACAAATAAAGATTTACCGCAGGGGTGACAGGGGGCACGGCAAGTCAATAATTTCCGAGTCGCCCAAAACGCGAATCGTTTGCAGATTATATATGTCTGAAAAAAAGGGGGGACCACCGTCAGTGCCTTTGAGGAATTGCATAATTATAGCATTTTCCGTTCAGGCAACGACCACATTTCAAGTTGGTCTAGGATGAGGCTAATTTGTTTAACATACTACTTGAAGGTTCGGCTCATAAGACAACTTGGTTGTTTATTAACTGAGACCGAGATATACACTTAAAAACGAAGGTATGTCCCAGTAAGGGAAAAGGCTTGTAAGACTTTTGCAATGATAGAAATTAACGCGAATCTTTTGATAGAGTCACTTTTTTAAGAACTTTTGTTGCTTGATTTGTCTCGTTCTGGATTAATGCATTGTCTATTGAATATGTATTTTAAAAATCTTATCCTTTATCATATTACAACCTCGAGAAGGGAAATAAATCTAAACTGAAGTTGTCAAATGGCAAAACAATCCCTTTAAATTTATGTACACAGACAATTTTGAAAAACGTCAAAGGGAAAGTTTGAAAGATCATAATAATGAATGTGGTACTTTCGTCTATTTCTAATTAGCGGTTTAATATATCGGCCAACTCTCAAAAAATTAAAATTATGAATTCCTTCAACAGATTGCGAGAATCTGAAGCATATTTCTGTTTTTTTAAGATGTCCACTTCTTAGCTTCAAAAAGGTCAAAAAGTCTTAAGAGTCCAAGAAAATGTCAAATCGATTCTGGTCACACTAAAAATGGCTATTTCCAAAATATAAAAGGCAAACTACTTAGCAAACTTCGATTTGTGTTGTTAGCTTAACACTCACGTCATTTTGAAAGAAACACACTTTATAGAATGGACATGGAAAATTCTAGAGGCACTTCCAAGTGCTTTAAAGATATGTTAAGCCAATTAATTTACAATACCTAGAAGCGACATCTCTCACACAAACTTAGTAGAAGTATATTTTAGACCTCTTGACCTTTGCCATTTGGGATGTTTTCCAACACTATTTTACAAGACTAATTTCCAACACTAATTTCCAACACTATTTTCCAACATTCTTTTCCAACATTCAGGACTGTTTTCACTTCGAATGGATTTAAAATATCGTTTTCCTTTTCGAATGAATGCTCGAATCGCTTTCGATCTGATCCGATAACAGATCACTATCAATAAAATTTCGATTTTACAGTTGCTTTCGATTAAAATATCCGTAGTTATCGACTTAATATAGGGTAATAAGCAAATTTCATTTCGATCGTTTTTGCTTTCGTTTATATGCAATTTCTGAGGTAAAAGCTTAAAAAAAGTTTATTTTAAATTAAATTGTATGCTCCATATATCTTCTATTAATAATTCAAAGTCAGCACAATATATGATATGTTAAAATAATAATACTTGAAAAATGAAAAGTAGTTGTGTTACCTAAAAAAGATGCTATTTACTTGTAGTAGTGGTAGTATTTTATATAAATATTTTAATGATAATACAATTTTTGTGATTTATAATTGATAGCCTTAAAGTGAATATATACATTCGGTAATAAAACAGTTCGCCTAAATTTTCTCACTTCAGTATTATTTTTTTATAAATCGGTTAGTAGAAATTTTCTATATTTATTTTCCAGCTAACATTCTGTGCTCCATTAAGTATTCTAATCAGGTCTTCTTGCTTCAAAACTTTTTTTTGCAGAAAGGGTAGTCTGAATTTCAGTATTCAGGGAATTGCAGTGTTTTCCCCTCACTTAGGTTACAACGTTATCAATTTCTTGTAATGGTAGATCTAAATATGTTTGCATTTAGTGCTAGAGTGTCACTTCGTGCTTTCGTCACGACTGATTTTTCATTATTATTCAGATTTGCTTGAAAACCTTCCTTCATCAGGTTGTAAAAATTTTATATTTACTTTTCATTCCACTGACTCTAAGGGAAAACTTTTGAAAACGATTTACTTATTCGACCAATTTCGATTCCGAATGTTTCAATGGATTTCGATCATTGTTTTCCAACACCATTTTCCAACACAATTTAAACTTTGTTTTCCTACACTACTTTCCAACACTGTTTCCATTACAATTTTGTTTGAGAGTCTCATAAGATTTTTAAGGTAAAATTTAAAAAAAAATATTGTTATTAAATGATATATTTTTTTAATAAATGAGAATTGAATACAATTATTTTTATGTTTTTTTTGGTGTTTTTGGTGTTTTTATTATTTTTTTATCGATACTGTCTTTTATTTTTATTTTTTGTGTTTTGGTGGTGTTTTTTTTCGGTAACTTTCTTTGTTTTGATTTCACTGACTGATTTTTGAATTTTAAAAAATATGGCGTTAAAATTTCTTCATGTATTGGAATTAAATTCAGCTCTTCAAATAAATTAGAATTTAACAAAAAAAAAAGTTATTTAATGTAGCATCATTCATTAGCCACCCTATATAATGACTTATCAATACGATATTGACATCCCAAATTTACAATCTTATTTTGAAACAAACGCCTATTTAAAGATAAAGTGTAATGTGTTAAGTATAATGTAGCATAATTCATCAGCCACCCTATATAATTTTTCAATGCTAAAGATATTAAGTTCGATTTAACAGAGGTTTTTGGTTGATAATAAAGAAGTTCGTTTAACTTTCGGTTTGCTTAAAGAGTATTAAACTGTTCCCATAATTTTGTATTTTGTTTTGTCTCCCAGCCTCATTTTGTTCCATTTTCTACCCTCAAGGCAAACTAAGCAGTTAAAGTCTACAAAATCTTGGCCTGACCAGATAAAGAGAGAGAGAGAGAGACGGAAAAGAAAAGTTTGCAAAATATTTGTACATTGTAACTGCTAGATATTGATCTTGATTGTCAAGATCGCACACACCATGATCGTCGTCTTCGTCGTCGTCGTCTAGTCAAGTCGAGTTGAAACGAGTCGAAAAGTTCAAACAAGTTGCATTGTTTAACTTTGACTTTGACTCTGACTCTGTGTGTCAATTTTATGCCTTTTTGGATAACGATCAATGATCGTGTCTCCAGTGATTAATCGTGTGTGTCGTGTGGGCCATGGGAAAGGGTCTTTTTTAGTCTTCTTCATTATTATTAGAGCGTAGAAAGTGGCACTCATATGACTGCATATGCAAATGAATCAGAGCTTGAATGCACTTGACTGACCAATTGACTTAACATCTGGCAAGTTTCATACAAAATTACAATTATAATACGAATTTTTGCAAATGTTTTTAAAAAAAATATATTTACTTGCTTCATGACAAATTCCAGATGTGTGTCAAAAGTTTTAAAAAAATGATCTGCAATTTAGATTTATGTTCGTTGTGCTTAATTTGTGGGAGGTCTCTTTGATCGATTCAAGAGTGATACGATCAGAAGAATTTAAGGCGATCACTTGAACTGGGTAGATGGAAAGAAATGTTTCAAAAAAGAGAGCATTATGTTTTGTTGGTGAATTTGGAGGAGTTGGACTATTCTGATGATGAGTAATTTTTCTCATCTTCTAGAATCTAGATAGTGATATATGCTTGAGTTTTTCCTTACGCCCAAGTTAGCCTTCTAGTGACTAAACTCTCGATCACTCTACAAAAGATAGGATCACCTCCTTCTCCTCAAAAATCCGAAATCATAGGGTAACCCAATCTTCGATATCCCGCAGGCTTTTTCCTTTACGTTTTGGTATGCCAATTTAAGCATTTTTTTTTGTTTTGCTTGATCTTTGATCTACAATTTGAAATGCCGAGCCAGAAGACTACACACAGGGAGGGCGGCCGTTAGATTGTAGCCCGATGCGATCTTTTTATTTTAGGGAGTTTAGAACTTGTTTTTGGCAGAACAATGGCCCAGGCGCCGCTTTCAAGTTCAATGCGATGATGACGATCATCGATCGAGAGTAGAAACAGCGAGTCTAATTGGGTCAGCCGGTCTGAGGACTGCGATCCATTTAATTGGATTACCGCCTTTTGATTATATTTTGATTTGGCAATTCGTTTGGTTTGCGAGTACAAGTTGAGTCATGGATCATAACACTTAATTTTTTTTGGGTTATAAAATCTACCTTTGTTTAAACGAAAATTCCTAGCTTATCTTTTAACACAAATAACACACACAGACACGTCATATATCTTTTTTTTTGTAGGGCAAACAAAAGACAAGACAAAAGCCTACTACTGTTAAAGATTTCCAAAGAAACTGCAACACTGGATGTTGCTTGCAACTCTATTAGCATTCCCAGAACAAGAGAAAACAAGTTCAACTCATCTGGCTCATCTATAAATCCATGTTGCCGCCCATTAATCATCATGATGTCCAAAGCCAATCATCACTAAGTCAAGCTCGAGGGCTTTTCCACTAATGAGTTATGGCATTTTGCGTAATCTCTTTGAGGTGGGCTGAGAGGAGAGCTATTAACTGATCATTTGGTACTTTTAATTAAGTAGCATTTTATTGCGATCTTTAACTTAGGCCAAATAAATGTTATTCAAAGCTGCTTATTAATATTATTTACAGCTGTTGGTAATCACCTATGTAAATGCATAAAAATGAACAGGCAGGCATTTGGTGGTATGTTACAATACCAAAATATACAAAGAAAAAAACTGAAATAGCCTTGGGTTAGAGTAAATCGTAAAGTTTTTTTTTGGGGGCTTTTAAATAGGCACTTAAAGGGAATTTTAATGTGAAGGGCTAAGTGGGAAATATAATAGAATTAGATAAGTGATGAGTACATCACTTCATTTGTACATCTATGAAATTAAATTTAGAAGTAATAATGTAAGCAAAGCATACAATATATGACCCATTAGAACTTAGTTTTAGTCTAGCTATTATTATAAGACATATAATATATGAAGATCCTATTACATTAGTTTCATTCAGCATTTATGACCTTTAAAAACTCTGCTTAAAGCTGAGTTATAATTATGAAATTAAGTTCTAAAGGTTAATAAGTTTAACAGAATCTAAAGTGTTTTATAAAGTGCAAAATAAAATTGTTCCCAAGACAGCAAACCGTTCTAAAACTGACCCTTCAGAACCGGTTTAATTTGTGCTTTTTTTTGCTTCTTCGAACCGGACCACAAAGCGATCTATCTCCCAACTACTCTCATTGCTTTAAGAGTTAATTTTAGGCGTCACTTTGTCGCACCAGCAATACCGTCGCTTCGAAATTAATAACAGACAAACGGCTGTAAAGTTACCCAAACAAATACACTATGGGCGCGTTCAGCAGGAACTTGAACTTGATCACCGATCAGCTTAATAAAACAAATCTTATTATTTAGCATACTCTTAGAACTGTTAAATTACTTGTTAAATTAACATTTGGAAAAGCTCCATGTAAATATAAATAAATTTCCAAGAAATACATCATTGATCAGTAAGCAAGTTCTTCTGCTGAACACGTCCAATGTGTGGATCGCTGCGCGTCTGAAGCCTCATTATTGTTGTTTTGTTGTTAAAAGACTGCTCCCAATTCACATTTCGTGTCCACCGCTGTTCTAATTCAGAACCTCCCAAACCAGATTCCATTGAGCTTGAAAAATGATTCAGTTCAAAAAATTATCGTATCCCATTTTAAAGAACTTTGATTAAACTGGCAACAATTTTTAGCTTTTTCTGGACTTTTTTTGAATACTTAAGCTTAATAACTCGAAATTGATTGACTTCAAGTATAAAGTGTCTTTGACTTATTTATCTTATTTATTTATAATATGATCAATTACTAGAAGCGTGGCCAAATTTAATCTAAAATAGCTATAAACAATAGCTAAACAATTTTTTCCTTAAGGACTATTCTCAGATCACATAAAAATAATTTTCAGCACAATGCTTTATATCAGCGGTTTGCGCGATATTTCAGTTTGGGAGCATTCCAACACAAGATAAATAAAAACAAGCCTCGACTCCAGAAGCCGTCTGCAGCCCAAGTCTCGATCGCACACACACTGCATTTATTTTGTTCTTGTTTCCGTCTGTTTTTGAGACTTGGCGCCATGGATTACACGCATTTTGTTTTTTTTATTCTTTTGCGAACGTCGCAATTGCAACCCCGCCAAGTTGGCGGCAATTGCCAAAAAATAAGTCGGAGCAATGGGAGCAGTTGGGAGCAAGGGCTTGCCCTTCTCTGCTTTATATGAATATTAACACTTTTGTAGAGCTTTGACATCAGAATGTTTTTGAACAGCCGTCTTATTTATATGAAGTATTGTGGCGAAAATTAAATTTATGTCATCTGAGATCAGGCCTTTAAATTACACCAGGCAACAATTTTATGCTTATTCAAGACGAAGTCAATCATTTTTATATTTTTCTGCATTTTTTAAGTTGAAATTTGTAAGATTCCCCATTTTTTGCTGAAAGATTCCCATATTTCGCCATTTCCCTTATATTTCCTGGCCTACTATGATAAAATTTCCTTTTAAAATATGCAACATCCGCTGTCAAGTGATGATACAAGATGATTAAGATTTCATATCGATTTCCAGTAAATAGGGATGGTTATGTTTTCAAAGCGTATTTTCATCACTGCCAATAGCAGATGTGATACGTTCGCAATAAACAAGAATTTGCAAATTCCTTTGAAAATAAGAACGAATTACAGACTGTTTAATCAGAATGTGGCACTATCGAAATAGCTAAACATGGCAAATTGTTTTTTTAAAATTGGATTTGCAGACTCCGGCAGAACTGCATATCTGCCGGTTTTCAAGCTTATAAAATAGCAAGATCTGGCGGGAAAACGGCTAAATTGGCAACACTGATTACTAGATAAGATGTCGAATATTGAGCCAATTAAAAGGCAGATTTCCTTTCGAACTTGTTCTTGTTCCATCACTTAAAAAATCATCCACGGTTTCTAAAACTTCTAGAGATTTCCAGTGCAACTCTAGTTAACGGATTGTCATTCAAACTAATGGCTTAACTATTTGGAGAAGTACTTCCCAAAAAGTCAAGTTCTAAAATTCGGATAAAGGTCTATAGTACTATTGAATTGTACGAATGGAAGGATGACACACTTTTCTTAGTGTGACCGTTCGTAACCAAAACGTATATAATCAAAAACGTACATATCTGTACCGTTTACTCGCATTTAATTAATTAGAAGAGTAATGTCGAGTCATATAGGCTTTAGCAGTGGAAGACATCATAAGCATGATGACAATAATATTAGTCAAAGAAATAAAATTGAACTATTATACAAAAAACATGAAATCATATTCGTACTCCCAACAAAAACATATCCGAGCACATTAATAAGCTTGGAATATCCCTTTTCTCCTCTTTTAAATAAACTTAACATTCACGTTATCAAATTCGTTGACGTCTTTTTCCAACTTGTTTGTACAATTACAATTACTTCTAACAAATTGTTTACATCAAGATGCTTAAATAATCGTGCATTGGCTCATCATTAAGCCTGATAAAATTTATATTGAAGATAAGAAAACGGCCCTATGCATTCCCTATTTAAGGGAAAGTCTTTTTGTTATTTAAAAAATCAGTTAACGCCTTGTTTAAGCTTTTCTTTTTGCAGACTATTTGAAAATCTTTTAGTTTAAAAAAAAAAAAATAAAATAAAATTAAACAACATTAATTCATACCTAATCAAAAACAAAAATTTTAAAAAATTTTACCGGAATATTTTTAATATAGAACACAAAAACTATATTAGATTAGGCTTTAAATTCTTCTTTCATAGTGCACAACCACAGGAAGGTCACAATTTAAGACTTCTATGCAAAGCCGTTTGGCCTGGGCGTTAATGAATCAGTCAGTCAGTTACTGAAAAGAAAGATCAGCTTTAAGAAAGGCCTCTTACTAAATTTTAAAAACACAGATCTCACAACATAGATATCAGATCTATATGAAAGCGGCTTTAAATATATTTTATATATATGTACATGTTCTTCATTATAAGAAACCAAACTAAATTAGAATGATTGTTAATTGTTACGCACTTCTATATATTAATGCTTCCACTTTCCAACCAGATCTATATTATCCATCTAAAATGTAATTCAATTTTGGATACTCATTCTTGGTTAATTTATACACTCGCTAATCGCAGCTTTACCTCGTATCTTCCGCATTCTCCATACAAAACATCAAAACGTTGCACCTGCCACATATCTTCATTAAATGTAACCCACTTTACAAAAAAACCAAAAACATTTCGCACATTTTCCTAGTTCACTTCACACTACCAGAGAGAACACTCATCTTTTAACGCCTTCATCATACAAGAAAACTGCCCAGACTTAGTTGGGTTCATAAACTATTTGAATATGTTGCAGTGCACCGTTTGCACCACCCGCTGTCTGTGCCTCTTTCGACTTGGACATGGCCACATGTTGCTTCTTATATATAGACTTGGTTTTATTTTCTTGTTGGTTTTCCAATCTTTATTGCATAATTGCAATTGAATTGTTTGTTGGATTTCGATTTCGTTGAGGCAGTGTTAATGATTTGATTTAAAGCCCCATGGACTACCGGATTAGCAAGCAGTTTTAAGCTTCAAGTATTTGCCATAAATTTTATTGATGAAGTTATTATTTTCGTGGGGGAATTTGAAATGAAGTAGGACATACATGTACTACACACACACACATACAATCTGGCACAGCGGGAGCTGTGGGAGAAAGGTTTAAATTAATGAAAATTGAGGCCAAGAAAATGGGGTTAATAACAACGATTTGTTAGCAGTGAAGGAAATGAGATTCTGATTTATGATTTTTGAAAAGCTTTCTGAACATGAAATGAGTCAAATTTATCCAAATATCAATTATCAATTTTAAGAGATCGTTAAAAAAAAATAAAGAAAACGTTATTGAAGTATTTTAAAGGCGCCACCTTAACCAATTGATGGGTATATCTTTTACTGACATTCTCTCAAAATTTGTTTTAGTAGAAGCTCAATTAATTATTTGTGTATTTTTTTATAAAATTCAATTAATCCAAAATAAGCTAGCGGTGGCCATTTAGCCCACCTTATTGCAACCACTTCACTCTTCAACTTTCCTTCAAAGATCAAACCCATGTCAAAAGCTTAAAAAATGCAGTTCACAAAAATTTCGCTTCATATTT
Source organism: Lordiphosa mommai (assembly GCA_018904225.1). NCBI lineage: Eukaryota > Metazoa > Arthropoda > Insecta > Diptera > Drosophilidae > Lordiphosa > Lordiphosa mommai. Next base: position 292,458 of record JAEIFT010000012.1, on the reverse strand, counting down.
AATTAACTTCAATTTAAGACATAATTATATACGCACTCGGCTCTGACATTTTTGAGATATTACATTAATTTGAAGCCGAAAAACTGTCAAGAGTGTGGAATGTTCATACGCGTATAAGTGAGGTAAATGATTCAGGTAAATGGTACAAAAAGTCGAACAAGTTTGTAATGTGAGAAATTTAAATTAGGTAGCCAAGAGCCCCCCAGTTCAAAACAAATAAAAATGACTCTCAGCCTCTCTCTCTCCCTTTTGACTGGACAATGACTAAAGCGGAAGATAAAATTATGAAAAAATGTTTCTTTTTTTTTTGGGAGGTTGAAAAAAAAAGATCAAATAACCAAAAGCCGCCAAATTTCAAAGGAAAACAAAAGCTTGCTCACTTTAGACAAAATTTGTATTGTTTATGGTATAAAGTGAAGAGGTATCTCTCCCTTCAACTAATTTTCCACTTGTGAATAGATGAGAAACGAGTACCCAAATATATAACTCAAGCCATTTCGCTTATTTGTCGGTTTAATATACTAAACAATATATAGTTGATTGCAAGGGAAGTTTGATTTGTTTAATGAGAGATAAAATATCGTTTTCCACTCACACAAATTTGTACGAACTTAAATTTATCTGTACCGAAATTCAACACTTTTTAGTTATCGATAATGTTTCACCCAGCCAAATAGCATTTTTTAAGAAATTTTGACAGTGATAAGTAAACAATTTTTAAACAATTGGTGATTGTTTTGGTAATGATCTCTACTTTCATTTCTTCAGGTTTGGAAAGTCAAAATATTCGCAAAGGACTAAATGTGTTGAATACGCGGGATGGGGAAACCAATTAATACCAGTTAATATAACATCAGTTGAAATCAGGGATTAATCCCGAAACGAATATCGGTTCCGGTACCGAACGTACCTAAATGATAATTTCGGTTAAAGCTTCCGATTCGGTTTTCAGTTTATTTCGGTTTTCGGTCCCAATACGGTACAAGTACCATTTCGCAATGGTATCCCTACTCTACCTAGTATTAAGGAATGTCTGTATTCTTTTGTCGCCCATACAAGCTCGCCTGGGGGCTGATTTATCAAATTCAACATAGAACTATCTAAGTTTTTCTTTCTTAACTTATAGAAAATCTTTCTAAAAGCAGACAAATATTTCTTAATTATGTTTCAAAATAATAGGCTCTAAAATCTGCCTTATCCCCGCCAAAAATAGTTTTTTCGGGATTTGGATAGATTTCAACCCTAGATAGTACGCTGGTAAAATACTCAAAGGGGTATACTAGCTCTAAAAACACACTAAAACATAACATTTATCTAAATGTTACATCAAAACTTTCTTATAATACAAAATAATATTTCTAAATTTGGGGACAAAATTTGAAAAAAATTTCAGAAATTTATATGAACTTTTTTCTAACAGTTCAATATTTCAAGGAAGATTTTTCTAGGACATAGAAATTTTTAACATTTTATTAGGTGTTTATATTTTATGATTTTTATAGCATTTCTTTTATATCTTATAAATCTTTAAAAAAATTTTTTTTCTGGTTTTTCCTTAATGCCGAATTTCCAAAATAAAATCAATTTTTTCTGAAATTTAACCAGTTGAAATACATACATCTAAAAACACACAAAAACATAAAATTTTTCTAAATGTTAAATCAAAACTTTCTAAATTTGGGGACGAAATTTGAAAAAAATTGCTGAAATTTATATTAACTTTTTCTAACAGTTCTATATTTTAAGGAGGATTTTGCTAAGACATAGAAATCTTTAACATTTAATTAGAGGGATTATATTTTCTACTTTTTAGAAATTTTTTTCTATATCTTATATATCTTAAGAAGATTTTTTTCTGAATTTATCTTAAGGGCGAATTTCTAAAAAAAAAGCAATTTTTTTCTGAAATTTAACCAGTTGAAATACATATTTAAAACAGGGCTGCAAACCTCAAAAATTTTGAAGAAGGTTCGGTTCGGAGGTTCAAACCCGTAAGTAAGCTTTGGGTTCGGTTCGCGGACCGGTTCCTGGATCCTCTGCACTCCAGGTTTTGGTTGGGACCTCGGTTCACTTGAATCAAAAAGTGTTGATTGATTGATTGCTTCTTTGGCCAATTTTCGAAGGAATCTTTAGCATTATTGACATTATTTCCTTCTTTGCAATCGGACAAAGTGACTCTTCAAAATGTAATTTTGAATAATCTCATAAGGATTTTCTTTCGTTTGTAAAAAAACTTATTAATGTGAACCGAACCTAATTAATGGGAAAAGTGGTACGGTTCGGATTAACGTTCGAGGGGTCAAAAATATAGTCCGGTTCGGGGAACCGAAAAAATACACGAACCGAACCGGTTTTTAGGGGTTCAGTTCCAGACCGGTTTGCAGCCCTGATTTAAAATAATCAAAAATCAGTAAAACAAATAATAATAAACCGAAAAGTACCGGTATTAGCGTTTCGGTATGGTTCCGGTTTTTCGTTTCCTTTTATACCGCTTAACGGTTTTCGGTTCTAAAAAATTGTTTATTATCGGTTCCGGTTCCCTTACCGGATCGTGGCTTGAAACGGTTTATTTCGGTTAATGGTTCCGGTTACGTTATTATTCCCTGGTTGAAATGCCTGCACCCTTAGACACCTCAAGCACTTTTATAATCCGATCGTCCGATATCATTCCTTGGGCTTTTTTTGTAAACCCTCTTTTGTGCGACCAATCCAATATTTACCAGTATTTACTAAGCCCTTTCTTGCTTTAAATGCTGATATCTACACGCTAACATAAATTCTAGATAATTATAGGCAATTTACTTTTTTCTATTTTGTCGAAACTCACGAGGTTGTCTGCTTTTAAATGGGTGTCAAGCACAATCCTAATTAGTGTTCTGCTCGTCGTTATTTACTGTGTATACAAAAATGCTCTGCGATAGCGACATTGGCACACCGACAGTACAAGCTCGTTGTGTAGCTTCGGCAACTTCGCTTGACAGCATTAAGTCTATTAACAGATGTTAGTTGACAGAAGCAGTGATGCATTTACAATCTCTGTCTCATCAAACTGCCCTCGTATAGTTGATTATTAACGATCGACAAAGCTTTGAGCGTTTGAGATTTTTGCTTTTGAAATAAATTTATTACATCATGATAGACATTTGCCTACTATTTGTTTGCTTTTGGAATTGTTTCGCAGTTCTTTTGTAGTTTATGGCTTTTCTATGCTCTTCTCTCTATATTTGTTGTGTGTTGGTGTTTTATGTATCTGCGAATTTTGTTTGCAGCTGGGCTTCCTGGAAAATATTTATACTGAAATGCGCGGGCCCTGGGAATTGAGATTTAAATAAAGTTTTCAACATGAAGTTTATGGGTTTTGTGGAGCAAATTTATGTTAGGTTATAACCCCTATACCCAATTGGATTGTCTAATTTTGTTGTCCAAGTCAAAATAAACAAGCAAGTCGTTTTGAACAAATTGTAACACATTTGTTGAAATTTTGCTATTTTTGTTTGTCTTAACTAATTAGCTTGCCATACATAAACATAAATAAACATTCATATTGTACATGTGTATTGAAATGAAACTGTTTATTTACAATTTGTCAATAAACTGAAACCTAATTGTGTCAACAATAATGAAAAATTAAAAAAAAAAAAGTGCTGCAACTGTCAAAAAAAAAAAGTAATTTCCCTCATAAATTTGATTCTTAGAAAAAAGTTTGTAACCAAAAAAACCACAAACAAAATGTAAAAAAAAAATAAGAAAAATATAAGAAAACAGAACAAAATGACAAGAACAACCACAACAATAAAATGGCTACTTTTATGCCTCTATTATCTATGCATAACACAAGAAACGTTACAACAGCAACATGTTTGGCCGCCGCCGGGCAACAGCAACATGTTGCAGCAACATCAACTGACAAGTGTAAATAGCAGTGTAAATATCAATATAAGCAGTAAATTCAATGAAATTGTCACAGCCACGGCAACGGCAACAGCAACAGCCACAGCCACTTACACAGCAGCAACAGCAACCACACTGACGCCTCGACCACATAAATGGCGACGAAAATGGCGTTATCCAGCAAATCGTAGTTCTACTTCAAGTAGAAAACGAAAACTAATGCGTCCCTATCACAGAAATGTGACACATGCCACCAGAACAACTACCACATTGATACCAAAGATACAACAGCAGCAGCAGCAGCAACAATTTAGCTTTGGCGGTTACCAACAACAGCAGCAGCAGCAACACATAGTGACCGTTACACCTCGTCCGCCGACAGCTGGCTTTGCCTTAGTACCCGCCTACTACCAACAACAACAACAGCAGCAACAACACCAATTGCTGGGCAATCTCTCACTGCAGCAACAGCAGCAGCAGCATCTCTTTGTGCATCCCGGCCAGAACAAAATTTTAGTGTACAGCAATTTAGGCTCAATACCGCCTTGTCCGCCCGGTTTATTGCCCGCCACCAATTCGGGTGGTGTGCGTATTTATCCCCAACAACAACACTTTATACCACTGCGACCCACAACAACACAACGCTCCAGGCAACGGGGTAAGCAGCAAATCTCTTCTTCATGATTCCTTTTAGCCATTTAATTGTCGTCTGTCTCCCTCTCTCTGTCTCTCTCCAAAGAAAAGGTGTTAATTACGCTAATAAAAATTGCATTCACAGCGTTTTATGGTTAAACAGCAGCTTCAAAGCGTCTGCTGGCGCCTTCAACACCATGTCCAATAATTACCCCCAGCGGCGTAGTCTGTGATAGAAAGCTTGACTAATTGGAAGAGAGAGGAAGATTGGAGCCACAATGGTGGGGGGGGAGGGGTGTATATAGTATAAAAAGGAAATGTAATTCAATTAAGTTCTTTCTAAGAACATCACTGGACTAGCATCTGGCTAGTCATTAATATAAACATTTATTTTTTTCAAGACGGTTATTCTTACGACTTATCACGAAGTTCGTGTTTATAGCAAAAAGCACAAACAGGGTTTAATTCGATTAAAAAGGATCAAAATTCCAAAATCCAAGTCCAAATGACAAATCTTACTTGTGTGTTATTAGTTGATTTTTAATAAATCCGAAAAAATTGCGACAAAATCCAACTTTTAATAAAACACATGAACGGGACAAATAAAATGTGAAACAATTTTTCCAGTCTACGTCAGGTTCACATTTAATGGGCACTAGCAACACTAGTGAGAGCTAAAAAAAATTAAATAATGATGAACAAATTTCATAAAAAATTCCAACCTCTAATGGACAATTGGTTAGTACCTCTCCCGAAAAGGAAGAGAAAACTTGATTATATGAAAAACCACTCGATAGAAATGTCTAAGATTTTAGATTAATTAAGATTAAGAAGACCAATAAAACGTGTCTTCAAGAGATGGTAACATTCAATGAAAAACCGTGATATTGGGTACCACATTTGACCGTACCCACGAACAAATCCAAAAAGGCAAGAAACTAGAGATAAAAAAAGATAAAACTGTTTCAGTTTTCTAAATCTAAATACTTGCGGATTTGATGCTTACTTTTATACAAGAATCATGCAATTAACAATATCAGCCATTAAGAGTATTTCCTCTTTAAAATTATAAGTTTATTTACACATGTCAAAAACATTCATACCAATATAAACATGTATAGAATATTGCTTTTAGCTAAACTACTCTACATATTTTTAGAGAAATTTCTTTCCTTTTAGTTTATTTTTATATGGCATACCATATAAACTAAGCCACAACCGAATCATTGGTAAGGATATATTTGTTTGCATTTGCTTAGGGCAAGTGTTTGAATTTTGTATAAAAATTTGGAGCACATTTGTCTGGAAAGGGTGAAATATTAATTAACATATAAATTGACTAACAGTTTTTCAAAAAATTGAAATACCACCTAAAATTACTTGGATACATAATCAAGCTCGATATTTGTTTTTTAGAAAATTCACCTTACTAAGCTTATCGGAGATATTTTCCAATTCATTGCTCAAACAATCCATTTTTTAAGCGAATCATAACTGGGGATGTTTGCTTACAATAACGTCGTGCGAAAACGATCATGAAGCAAGAGAAATGAGCAGGCTCAAACCACTTCAAAAACCGATTTTATGCAGAGAAAGGAAGCGCTGTCTGTTTGGTGGAATTCTAAGGGAATGTATCCATTTTTTCAAATGAGTACTTCTGTCAGCTATCCAAATTGGTCAAAACAAATCAATGAAAAGCATTTCGTATTCGCAAAGAATTTACAATACCTAGATCGACATCTCGTCTTGGTTTTTCATGATGCCAGGGGGAGATCAGTTGCTGGCGGGTTTTGTTGCTAAATGCAGGTCCCTCCAGTAGGAAATAGTTCTTTGTATGAGATATCGTTTTCTGTTTTTACACGGTTTTTTTTACACGGTTTTGATATAACACGGTCTACAAAAAAAAATTTGATTCTGTTTTTACACGATTTCATTCGAAATAACACTATTAAAGAAAATCTATTTGATTGAAATTTGAAAGAAAAATATTTTTACTTGCAAATAATCTTTTAAAAATTTAGGGAATTCCCAGAAACTATTAGCTAAGTCGGCGTCCTACATTACAAATTCTGTTAACGAAACAAATTAAAAAGCACTAGATAAAGAGATAGAGGACAATACACTTAAAAAGGATTCCAGTTAATGGAAATTCCATCACGCTGAAAGCATTAAGAATTTATAAGCAGATAAAGGAACTTGAACCATCTACATCTTCTCAAACAAATCGTGATAAGTGCTACTTATTTTCAGCAAGTACAGGATGGTTAACAGGATTTCTGCAAAGGAACTCACTCCATAATATAACGATCAAAGGAGAAATTGCTTTTGGAGATGAGATGGTTGCGAAAGATTTTCCCCCAAAACTTGCAAAAATAATTGTGATGGAGGTCCAGATCAGGTCTTCAATGCAGACGAAACTGGTCTATTGTGGAAAAAATTGCCTAGTCGCACATATGTAGACAAATCCCAAGAGAGTGATAATGTGATCGAGTCAAATTTTTATTTTGTAGCTTAGCAATGCTTTCGGAGACCGTTTTAGTTACTTTTATGTTTTCTTATACGAGTTTTTAGGTTCTGAATTGCTTTAATTTTATATTTATGTTTCTGTTACTTTCAAAAATTAATTGTCTTTTGTTTTCATATAATAAACTGTCCATTAAATGCATGAGTGAATATTATATTTTCATTTTTTTTTTGTGGGTTGAAGAATATGGAACCAATCGCCCTTTTTTCTATGTACTTCATGTCTTTGTTTACACGGTTTTTTTTACACGGTTTTTTCTAGAACGTATCTACCGTGTAAAAACAGAATTAGGTGTACCTCGTTGGTCACTTGTCAAAAATTATCGGAGCAGAGTTATGAAGTGATGATACATCCATCATATAGCCACAACCTTGCACCTTCAGATAATCAGTTGAATTAATCTCTTTAAAATTCTTCGGAAGGTCTTGGTCCAGTTTTTTGACCATAAGGACTAGAATTTTTACAAGAAATTCTGCAGCTGCCCAAAAGATGGCCAATGGCCAAATGCATAATCTATTTATGTTTATTCTTTGTATAAGAAAATAACCTTTAAATTGAACACATTTTACGACGTTGTTCGACTAGTCGAACAGTAAAATTATCTATATTAAAAAATTATTCTCTAATAGCTATTTCATGAATATATGTACATCAACAAATTTTGCTGTCCACTACAAAGTTCATAAGTTAACTACAGTTAACAAGTCAGTTAAAATTTGGATGACATAAACATTTGCATAAGCTTGTATACCTGTTTTACTCTACAAGAAACGGTAATTTTAAGCAGAATCATAAACATAAAAATAAAGCATAAAAAAAAACAATAAACGAAAAAAGGAGACCAACCTACCCGTATTCGAACCTGCATATCAAAAAAACAAGGCGTCGCCTATCCACTCACAATGCCTTTTCCGTAAGTCAGGTAGCTTAATTTCTATATATACTAAATCAATACTTAATGTTAACTTGAAGTACTTTATGTTAAATTTCTCGGATGTACTCAGTTTGTTTGGGGCGAGTACCAACATCATGAATTGATGTACATCCATTTAACATTAATTTTCATAGAAGGCCGAAAAAACTTCTCCTCATAACATCAGTCGGATGTACATATGTAGCGGGAAATAGGCTATAAGACATAGTAAAGCTATACACTATACTATAGTAAATTTCATTAGCTTTCAAACAAAAAATATTTCTATCACCCCCAACATTCAAGGTGGGCTTAAGGTGTAGGTTGACAAGGCGAACAGTCTCAACTGTCGAAACTATAATAGGTAGAATTGTATTGATAACGAATTCAAGTTTGATGGGCCCTAATTAAAAAGTAACTATCATCTCTTGAAAAAAACTTTTTCCAGACAAAAAAAAAAAGGTTATTTTTAAACAAAAATTGGACGGAAAATTATTTTTCACCAAAAAAAAAAAAAATTAATAGGCGGACGGCATAATTTCTTCACATTCTAACGACATTTCGAATAATGCAGGTAAAATATAATGAACACTTCTTCGCCATGTTGATTAATGGATGTAAATAACTCTATCGTTTTAGCTCTTCGTCATGATCACAAGTTTTTAAGGGTGGATTAATAAGTAATCATTTCTCATTTCTCAATTTTCGTATTCTTGCTTTTTACTTCAGCTCTACACCTCAGTATTGAATTTATTCAGGCTCTTTCTATAGAAAGATAAAACCAACAGAAACCAATTTCTGCGACTTTGAGGCAACGAAAATTCTTCGTTCATAAGCTCCAGTGCATAACTATAAACGCACCCACTTTTTTTTCAGGGTACAAAAGGACCAGCGAAAAAGTATAAATAAGAAGTTAAAGGGAATCAAAAATATCACATAAGAAAATAAACGCAACAACTACAATGTTATCTCTGTTTAACTTCTCTGTAAATATTTTAATATATTTTTTTGATATCCGAGTCGCGTAAGAAAAAATGGACGCAGCGGACCACTGCGTGACCACGCCACACATTGAATACAATATTCTTTTTAGCAACTAGAATGGCTTAACAAATGATTTTTCATAATTTTGAAGCATATTTGGTTACCTTATGGATCTGGTCAATATTGATAAATAATTTCTTAATTTCTTAAAGGCAACAAATAAGTTGCCCAATATTTGATGAAAATTTGTCTAACGTCCGAAAAAATGTTGCACATATTTAAATACAAATTTGTCTAAATAACCATTACTGCAGAATTTTCCACACACAAATAATTTTCTCAAATATTTCTGAAAAGTTCTCTATTAATGTCAATTTAGCCAAATTATTCTAAAAATTTTAGCAAATTATTTGCGTGTGGGGCCTCAGCTTAAGTAAATTTCTAAATCTGTCCGAATGTTTTTTTGAAAATGATGCCAAAGCATTTCCTAAATAGAGCAACAAATTTTTTTTAAGAAAATTTAATGCACCATGTTGCCTGCCAAATTGCCTGCATATTAGTGTCCCACGTTTGGTGTCATTTCTTCTGGCTCGTTTCGCAGACTCTTAACAACATACGACAAACCCAGACCCCCTTGGGACAGAATGTCATCATGGCTCCCCGTTGGGCGCTACTTTACACACCAATAACCAAAAAACAAAAAAAATAAAACCCCACAACCAACTGGTTGGCTCTCTCTTTCCATAAGTATAATGCCAGCTTCGTGCTCGTTTGGGGCCATGTCTCTCCCCCCTAAAATGCTAATTGACCAAAACCAAAGCAACAGGCGCCAAGTGTCCCGGGCAAACCAAGACAATCTATCAATATTTATGCTGCCAGTAGCCTAGGAAAAAAAATGCTATTTTATTTTCTGCATTTTTAATGTGTGTGTAATTTGATTTGCTTGCAAATTTGTTGACTGATTTTGTGATTACATAAGTGAAAAACTATATTTTTTCCCCCAATTGATTTTTTCGCGCCAGCTGCAATTTGAAAATATGCTATCATAACAGTCTTACAGTTTGAGAGTCACTCGAAATTGCTTCTCGCCTACAAAGTTTGACACTTGCATTTGCCATTTGGCTCATTTGGCTTGTTTGTTTGTTTGTTTTGTATTGTTTGCCTGTCCATTTGTTACACTATTTTTCTACTTGGTTTTTGTTTTTTCCTGTTGTTGTTTTGTATATTATGTTGTTTTTAGTTTTTTTTTTTTTTTTGCTTTTTGGTTGAGTTTTATGTGCAATTAGCAAGCGCATTGTTTGTTTTTCTGTGGCACGTTTCAGTGTAATTAAAAAATCGACGAAACTGAAAACATGTTGCCCAGAGAAAGATTTTTTTGGAACACCATTGTGGGCGTCTGTCTCTATCTGGTAAATTGGATCTGAGACATTGGAAATGTCAATATTTGCTGCTGCTTTAACCAGACGGTTGGTTGGTTGTGTTTGTTGCTTGTTTGTTTGTCGCTTACATATAGCATGCTTAAATGTTAATGACTCCATGGGAGGTGCTGTCTAGCGGGGTAACCCCTTAGATAAGGGGAGGCTGTGACTATAAGTGAAATTTTTTCGCTTCTACCTTAAACGAATGACATGCTTGTCACAGTTCTAGTATGAACAGTAAGGAGTTAATACTCTTATGATTCCCAAACTTTAAAAATGGTTTAATGTGTACAATCTGTGTATAACGTTCTAATTAATTCCATCTAAATGTCTTCAATGAAGAATTTTTTGTAATTACAAAATTGTTTAAGTTTAGTGCAAAACTGACTTCCCATAACAAGCCAATACAAAATGCGTTTTTATCGTTTTTCAAAATTCGTTTTTTTTTAACACGAAACTAGCTTCTGGTTCTTTCAATTTACTTAAAGAGTGATCTTACCCACAGTTTTATCTACTTACTCGTTGGTTAAGTCATGGCCTTAGAATCTTTTAGCTTCATTTGATTCAATACGAAGACCTCATTTCTAAAACAAATCAGAAGTAAAAGGATTTTTTTAGAACTAAACCTATAACTTTTTTGTACCTAATTAATAAATTAAGGTCCTGAAAAAGAAGAATACACCCTTTAGAGTAAACCGTGATAATTAGTCTGTAAAGCTCTTGAAGAGCACAAATCTCTGAGATTCGAGCAGAATAAAATCAAAAGAAAAATCAGCAGAGAAAAAAAATGCCAGAGATGACAGATAATTCGAAATTGGATGGAAATTGGTTCAAATTTTTTCTTATTCAACCCCTTTGGAATTTTTAAACTGTTAGTTAGAACATAGGCCGGTTTCACATGTATACCGGCTATGGCCTTTAGTTCAAGTTATACATCATTAATACTGACTCTTTAAGTATAGAAAACTAATTTCATTGATCCCAAAATATAGATAAGTATAAAAACTGGAATTGCTTCTAAATTTCGAGAACGCTAGTCAAACAAGTAAGAAAGTCGGTCAAGCCCGACTGTAATATATTCTGTACCTGTCAAAGATTGTAATGAAAACTTTTAGGTGTATCGTTCATCTGATCTCGAAATGTAGTAAAGTGGATCGATGTGAAATGACGTTTAAAATGTATGCCTAAATGGTTTGAACAATCTATCTTTAAAATTATAGGAGAAATGATTTTTTTTTAAATTGTGGGGGTGGAAACTCTGCTATTGTTCAACTGATCGGAAAACGATGTATGAGAGCTTAATGAGTTTTGATGAGTAAAAAATATATGTCTAGCAGGTTCGAACAAACTATCTCTAGAATTGTGGGAGTTTTGAGGTTTTTTTAAAATTGTGTGGGTGGCAACTCTACTATCGTTCATCTGATCGGAAAACGATGTAGGGGGGTTTGATAAGTAATGATGAGTAGGATATATGTCTAAAAGGTTCGAACAATCTATCTCCAAAATTGTGGGAGTTTTAAGGACTTTTTCAAATTGTGGGGTGGCAACTCTACTAATATTCATCTGATCGGAAAACGATGTATGGGGGCTCGATAAGTAATAATGAGAAAAATAAATGTCTCGAAGGTTCAAACAATCTATCTCCAAAATTGTGGGAGTTTTAAGGAGTTTTCCGAAATGTGGGGGTGGCAACTCTACTATCGTTCATCTGATTGGAAAACGATGTATGAGGGCTTGATAATTAATGATGAGTAGAATATATGTCTATAAGGTTTGAACACCTAACTCCAAAATTGTGGAAGATATGAGGTTTTTTTCAAATTGCGGGGGCCGCAGTGGCGTGTCAAAAATTAAAACTAAACTTGATCTGCCTGCAAGTATAAGAAGCTAATGTTCCGTACACTTCAAAGCTCTATCTCTTGCCATCTCTGAGATCTCTTCGTTCATACAGACAGACAGACAGACAGACAGACGGATCGACTCGGCTGTTGATGCTGATCAAGAATATATATATGTAGTTTATAGGGTCGGAGATGCTTCCTTCTGCCTATTACATACTTTTGCACAAACTCAATATACTCTTTGTACATTCGGTACAGAGTATAAAAAGAATTGCTGTACTATAGTCGGAATTCCGACTTTTCTTTTACTGTGAACCGAACCTTAAACCGAACCTCTTGTGGAAAAATTAGCTGAACCTAAACCAAAAGATTTGGTTCGGCTCAACAAATGTTAGGAGTCTTAGTTAAGCGGTCATTTTATTCATTAAATAAGTAGCATGGACCAAAAATTGCTCGAAGAAATAATACTTATAAACTTAAATTGAAAATAATTGAATTCGTATGTTCAAGTAAACCAAAATTCAGAAAATCTGTACATCTTATTATATTTTAACAAATTTTTTACTCTTCTACACATATTTCGCAAAACTTGGGACAAACCAAGGTTCGAACTAAGGTATTTTGGCGAGTGTGTGTTCATGTAGATCTGGCAAGAGCTAGCTAACGTAGCGTTTTCAGACACGTTTCTCTCATTTTCAAAGGGTAGACACTAACCAGACCCTGATGTTGCTGCAAAAATATTTGCGCCCTCCTTGCACTCGCTACGTACATGTATGCCAACTGCTTTGCCGATTCATCTTTTTCTAAACAAAATTTTTTTTTCTTGCCGTTTCATTTAAACTGCCGCTCCGTTGTTTACGCATCGGCACAAACAACAACACAGACAAGCATTTGAAGTGCATAGATCAAAGTGGCCGTGGCAGGCGCCAGGCAGAAGGCGACCAAAGTTTTGTTTGTTGTTTTATTTTCGCCAGTGGGCCTGACCCCAGACAACCCGGCACACGTTATGAGCGAACGTATTGTGGATATGTAGGATTAAAGCAAATCCCATTTTGAGCGCTTCATTAAAAAGTGAAATTTCCATATTGACAATCCGCTCTTTCTCTTCTCTGATTAACCTCAATTCCCCAAACCCAAACGAACCACAAACGAAGGTTTCATATTTCCGGTCTTAAAGTTTTAATGGGAAATTGATTTATTATGTTTTTCATTTCTTTTCTTCTCCTTTATCTCTCGCTCACTCTTTCGACCAGTCGGTTGACTAATTTGACACTTATGGAGGAAATTAACCGTACAACGTTTTGAGATCTTGTTCAAGATTTTTCTATCTTGTCACAACAAGCTGCAGAGCAACACCTTTAAAAAAAAATGTTTTTCAAAAGATATTTATGATAGTGTGTGTTGTGTGGCCGTTGCAAAATTAATGCTTAATTTAAGCGTCAGAAATATAATTTGCTTGCATTTGTTGTTGTTGTTATTTCGCTTTACTCGTTTCCCCAAAACTCGTTCTCCATAATCAGATTTAATGAAAATTGAATAATAAATATTATCAAAGCAACAACAAAAAATTGTTGAAAATTGCAGCAATGTTTCAGAAGCTGTAAAGATTGCCAAAGTGTAGGAATTAATGTTTTGCTTTTTTTTTTGAGAGAGATTAATGAATAAAGATAATTTCGGGTTAAAGATTTGTAGTTGACATTCAAGTTAAGTCATCGTAAAATAAATGTTGAAATGTTAATCTTAAGCACTAGATAATTTGATAAATGACAGGTATTGCGCATTTTTAGCTTACACAAAAGCAAAACTAGTGAATTAATCAAAAACTTATCAAAAATGTGGGAAATAAAAGCAAATCCGGGGAGTACAGAGAAGCTATGAATCAGTCTTATGTTTTTTATACCCCTTTTTTTGTATTCTTAGTTAATTTCCTCTTTTATTTCCTTGCATCAGCATCTTGGTCTTTCGTGTTCACTTAATTCACCTCTCCTGGTGAACCTCTTAATTAAGCAATTCCAATTAAAATCAAAGATTTTTTTCTTCAGCTTGGGCCACGCCCACCCCGGAGGCAACACCCACCATATACGTAGTACTTTCGCCTATCAAAAAAGAAAAAAAAAAACTAAACGCAGTCAAAAAGTTTAGGCGCACTCAAATTGCATTTCCTGTCACTTTGCTGCCTGCCTGCCTGCCTGCTGCTCGCACACTCTCTTGCCTATTGGGTGTGTTCATGTCGCCCAGATCTTAGTTGTAGCCTGCCTGAATGTCTAGTGGCTGCCCCAAAAAAACACAAAATAACACACATGAGACATGCAAAGTTACATGTATGTCGGGCTACAGCCTCTGCGATTGCCCATGTGGGTGTGTCCCATTGGATGTAGATAATGTGTATGCCATAAGGCCGATCAAACAGAGAGCAACATCAACACCAACACCAAAGCCATAAAGCTAAGGCCAGTTACTGTTACATGACATATGATGTCAAAATATGAACAGCAATTCGCTGATGGAATTGATATATGAACGGAGTTTGGAATACCCTTGGAATGGAATCACAATTGTTTATGCTTAAAAAAATAAATACTACTTATGTGATTCTGATATTAGATAAGTAGGTTATTGCAGAGAAACTGATACCCTTGGTATTTTAAACTATTTAAATACTTTATAAGTAAACAACTTACGCAAAAAAAAAAAAAAAAAATTCAACTTTTAAGACCTGAACTCAGATGACATAAAAATTTAGTTTTTCACAATTCTTTATATAAATATAATCACTTTCAAGCAGCTTTGAAAGCTGAATACTTTTAAATAGGTTCCTTATTTATATGAAGTATTGCGGAAAACTAAATTTTTATCTCATCTGAGTATAGGCCTTTAAAACAAAATTTTTCTGTTGTTCAACAACTTTTCTTCACCTAATTTTTCAAATTTTTAATATTTTTTAAATTTTTTTGAGAGGTGTTAACGGAGTTTAAACGAAACGTAACTAATAAGCCTTCAGCATCAGCCTTTGTTTTGTTTTTTTTCAAAATTATTTTGGTTCATTTATTCCAAATTTTTGATTTAAAAAAATAAGGAAAGTTACAAAAAAATAATTTCATACCTTCGTTTTTCATGATTTGAATGCTTTATTTATCAACAAATGATGTCTCAAAAAATGCACAAAAATTCGTAAAACGAAAATGTTTAAACAACCATTTTTATAATTTTTTTTTTTTTAACAACGAATTTCGTTCCAAAATTCAAAAGATATATTTTAAAAAAAATATTATGATGATCAATTTTTAAACAAAAATTTAAAAATTCGAAAAAAAAACACTTTTATGTTTTTTTTTCTTGTAAGAGCTTGCATACGTAGGCTGGCCCATCATTAGCCCAAGGAATACGCAACCTTTTGAAATGGAAATAAATTTAGTTTTCAACACAATCTTTTATAGCAATGTCCTTTTTATTTACCGATAATCCAACTTGTATATGCCTTTTAAATAATACGATTCACAAAAACTATATTTTCTTAACTGAAATTTATTTTCGGCGAGCCGTTTTCATGATCCTTTGTTTTCTATTACTACGTTTATGCTTATAAAAAATCATGCTTTTTTGACCCTCAAGGTATGCAAACTTTTTTTTTCAATTATTATTTTTTGAACAAGATAATTTAAAATCAGATATGGCAGAATCTTGCATAATCCACATTGTGCATACACTCAGATTTTCGGACCAGTCAAAGGTATACAGAAATAATAAGTGTCAAGGCTGCTAAAAAATAAACATAGGATACTTTGAAGGGCAAAAAGCATGATTTTTTATTTGTGCATAAACGTAGTATATATTAACTTAATAGTTAAGGAGTTTTTACATTTTTTCAAAATTATTTTGCTTTATTTACTCTAAATCGATTCGAATTATGCCACGGGCATCCCAACATACCGTTGCCATATCTTTGTTTGCCGACGCACCCAAGAAATCAAGAAACAGCGAATAAATGCATTCTAATTATGGTTTAAAAACAAAATACTTGTGATGTTTTGGTATTCATAATTAGACATTTTTGCAAACTGGCCAAAGTAGTAGTCACCATTAATTTTTGCCAAAAATAAAACAGTCTGACCGTACTTTATAAAACTTTGAGTACACTAACCAACAAAATTAAAACTTGATTAATTAGGCCACCCACGGAAACCCTAGACCAAGGTAAATTTATACATACATGATGTAGCGGTGACTGAAATGAGTAAATTCAGAGCTTTAGCTAAATGCGCAAGAGTGACACAGTCAACGTTTGCATGTAGGTTTGTGTGGATGAGCGCTGCAACAAAAACCACCAACAATTCTTGTATGGCAATCAAGCGAACAAAGAATTTAAATTCGTGGAAAGACCTTATACAACAAGTGTCAAATGCACACTGACAATGACCGCCACACCATGTATAAATTCACCTTGCCGCAGACAACATTGTATGAGAATTTTTTAGCTGAAACTTAACAGAGAGTGAGAGCGAAGATAGCATTACACAACTTTTGTATGCAAAGACCTGCATCCACTCTATGTAAACAAAGCATTAAATGAAAAACTAAATATTATAAACAGCTGTGGCTTGGCCATTTTATATTGTGTGTCCACTTCTTGTGAAAAAACTCTACGTATTGACATTACGTTCTGTTGGCAATCACGTAGCGATTAACATACTGTTATCGTCTCATTTTGCGCTGACTTATGTAAAGAAAGATGCGAAACTATATTTGTGTTTTGGTAACTAAGTAGGAGAAGAAATGAGCACACCAAGAAAGATTCAGGCAGAAAATTTAGTTGCAACAATAAAATATCGCTTTAATGATGAAATTGATTTAATAGAATTCAATATTGGTATGAAAAATAAAATAAAAATGAACAAAATATATAGAAAACTTAACTTTTTCATGTTTATAATTATTTTGTATAATTTTAATCGGAGTAAATTTGATGCATGGGATGACGAACGAGATAAAAATTGTAGAAAATGTCGCGATTGTGAAATACGTCAAATTTGTGACCACGGAAATATCCACATATATTTCACATATTTTAAAACTTAAAAAGTTTGATAGTAAAAAAACCCTTGCTAAGATTGGACTGATTTAGTTTTAAAACTTTAAAAGTTTTGAAATATTATGATTTTTGCTTTAATTTCTTTAGTGAAGTACATAAATAGCAATGATTATCTAATCCAATTAATTAATTTTCCTAAATTAATTTATTTGCTAAAAGAGATCGTTGTGTGATCCTTATCAAAATGGATAAACTTTGTTTTGGTCTGCACACCTGAAAAATTGATAGTTGAGCTTTCAAATCAGAAAAATGGTTCTTTTCATCAATGAAATTTCTTTTAGATTTAAAAAAAATTTCTGAACTCTGTTTATTTTATTTTTTAACCACGCTATAAAAGCACAGTTGGCGGTAGCCAGAAAAAAACGGTTATCGTTCTAACACGGTAGTGTAGCAAAGTCTGTTAAAAATCTACTAAATAACAAATTTTTCGCGCGGAAATTTCCTCATCGAGTGGACATGGGCCTTAAGCAAGCTGACGCGCACCGCGGAAACAACCTTATGCATTATCTGTCAGCTGCACACTGAAAAAAGACCAACTAAAAAGAGAGCGCGTTGATGGGCCGCCTCACTTGGTATAATTATACCAAATATCTATAACTATAGCCTAAGGCCTAAGATGCTATGGCATTCCAATTGGACACAATTTGAAATTGTGTTTCAATATTTTCAAATAATAATAACAATAATCTATAACTTGGGCGTTTATCCACAAATTACAACAACCCAAAAAACGTTCAATCAAAAATTTCTGAATAATTACTACTTAATAGTCGTATTTATTACCTTTATTTTGATTTATAACTTGTTTTTACCATAATGTAGTAGCAAAGTAAAAAAATAATCATTTTAATATAAAAAATTCATAAGTTAAAGTTCTTGTTGGTTTTTTTTTAATTTGGGACCCCCCGTGCATCAGGCTGATAGCATTTTAGCTATTGCATAATGAAACCAACATCATATTAATGTACTTAAACCTAATTGCAGTTTTTTTTTTTTTTGATTACCATCGTCTGACCATTTGGCCACTTTTAATTAACTTTTAAGCCAAAATTTTGGTATTTTTTAGTTCGGTAGACCTTATCTTTATTAGCGACATGTATTTCTAATTTAACTCCCCCAACAAAAGCCAGCAAAGTGTTTGGTTAAATGGTTTTTCCTTTGCCCGGCTTCGGCTTGGCCTCGCGGGCTTAAAGACTTTTTCTGTAGTTGTTTTTTTTTCGGTTGCTTTTTGATAGCGTGCATAATTCGTTGAGTGTATCTGGTTTAGTGGTGGGGCAAATAGTTTCGTTAATTGAAATAAAATTCAATTTGACGTTTTTATGGCATGTGGAGATAGTTTGGCTAAATACGTGAGAAGTTGGATCCAATTGCAGGCAATTGGGGAAGTGTGAAAGTTGTTTCAAATTTCGACTGAGAGCAAAAAAAAAGATGCAACCAGTTTTAATTGGCTACAAAGAAAGAGGTGTTAAAAGGTAGATATCGATTTTGGGGAAGAATTTACGATCCGACCCGATCCCATCTCATATTTTTATATCATAAGCTTACGTGATCAAATGCCAGAGAGCGACTATGCCTCTAATCTTATCATTCCCCAAAAATCTTAACGATTCACGTAGCGCATTAAAAAATTCATCAAAAACTACCGCAAAACACTTGAGACGAACACTTACTTAACAGTTTTTGTATATTTTTTTTTCGGCTTTTGCAAATACGCGCAATTTACCCAAAGAGTCTGAGCCTCCAACCTCTTCAAATCATCATGTGCCGCAAAGTCAATTTGAAATTCAAACTCACAAACTAATGGGCATAAAATTTTTTACGCACAAAACTGTCAACATCAAAATAAAAATTTACAAAAATACAAAAAAAACCCAAATATGCCGCCAACACTTCCAAAAATATGAAAATGTTTGGGGGCGCGACTAAAATTTGGCACGGAGATTTTTCTCGGGCCTGTGAATGTGACATTTACAAAATATTTTTCATAATTTTTGGTCTTTTTTTGCAATGCAATGCAATCCAATCTATTTGGTCGGTGGTGTAATTTATGTTTCCTGCTTGCAAAATTTATGCTCATTATTCAATGACAAGCGAGAAATAAAGTTTTTTTGGACACATTTAAAAAATGCAAATTAATGTGCCATTCATTAACACAACTTCAATCCATCATTTTCCACAGCACACAGTTTGACAGCCATTGGGCCAAAGGTCAAAAGCCTCTCAAAATTTTTACCACAAATTTGCATATCGGGATTATACATTTTATGGCCACTTGCCACTTGTCTTAGGAGACTGGCAATTTCCAGTCAAATGCCAGTTGTTTGGCCAGAGACTGGAGCTCTAAAAATAAAACGCAAAAAATAAAATGAAAAGTCTAGACATGCATAAGTTAGATGGCGCGCGACTTTGTGATCACATAAACTATATCATTTGAGATTTGGTGTAAAAAACACATCGGATTAAGCTGGCAAAGGCGCTTAGATAAAAAAATATATAAAATATATTTTTTAAAGAGAAATCGAATGTTTTTTCATTAATTATTTTTTTATTACTTGAATGAGAAATCAAATGATTTTTCAGTCTAATGTTTGCATGCTACAAAAAAAAAAGGAAACAAACAACACACAGACAGCGCACATGTTCATTAGACTGGACCTTCTTAGTATGAAGTTGGTCATGGTATCAACCCCATGTTGCTTTTTGGTATATAATAAGAATAACAAAAAGTATATAAAAATTATGTTTTAACTGTTTTTTTTTAATCACTCATACGCAGTGTTGCCATATATTAGTTTTAAAAAATAAAATCAATTAAAATTTTCTTTAATATGTGAACTCTATAACCCATTTTTACCTTTTCAAATTTCAAAAGGTTACAGCGAATAAAATTTACTTCAGATTTCGTTGTGAATACTTGGATCAGGTTTACGAGTCGTATGAGTAATTTTTGTAATTAAATTATTATAAAGGGAGATTTTTTAAGACTTAAGTGTTTCAGGTTGGCAGCACTGGTCGGTAATGGCGTCCAAACGTCATCTGTAAAAGTGAACAGTTTTCAGTATACTCTGCTATTTCATCGTGGAAAGACTTACAAACGATTGCAAATTGTTGAAATTTATTATTAAAATTCGTGCTCTGTGAAAAGTTAAATGTCAATTCGCCGCCGTTCTCACCACATGGAAAATTTTACGTGTCGATTTGAGTTTGAAAGCCTGTTAAATATTCCTTCTGCAAGAATTGAAGCTGAATGACCTACCACAACGTCTAATTTTTGGACTTAGAACAGCTCCATGCAAATCTGCAAAATTGTACCTTTCGAATGGACCATTTGGCGGAGACGCGGACAATATTAACAAGAAGTTATCTTCAAAACGTAAATGGCAAAGGCCAATTTATCGATTCCAATAAAAACTTTGAATATATGATGCAATTTGAGTGGTTTATTTGATTTAAAAAAACTGCGCTTAAAAAATCAGCCTTTAAATGTGCTTCGCATAGATAAGTACTATAAATATAAGTACAAATCTCTTATTCTTTTAAGTTCTTTTTTTTACATTGTAAATTTATCCCAGAATATAAATATTTTCAAGGAATAAATTGCTTAGACCATTTAAACAAGACAAAGATCCAAGAAAATAATGATGATGTAAAATAATTCATTGTTATCATTTCGTAATTTCTATAACAACAGTTTTAAAGATAACTTAGGAGGAACAGATTTGAAGTAATTTTCCTTTTCTTTAACTTTTTATTTGTTTAAAAATTACAATATTAAATCCACTTGATGGCCCCAGAGTTACGTCAACTATGGCTTGAAGGAAAATTTCCAAAATATGACGCCAACAGGCCTGTCATAATAATTCTTACTTACATTTTTTTTTAGAATAATTCAAGCTTAATTTCTAACGCCTTTGTTATGCGGCTTTCAAACACTGCGCCAATTTGGCTCTATATTGAGTTCATTGACGACGAATAGTAGGTGTACCGACGCTGTTGTACCGACCGATGTTGATATTTTCTAGTGCGTCTGCTTGCCTTTCTCGATTTCACGAGATGCAAGATCTTCCAAAACATTATTGGTTGAATTTTTTTCTGTATTTAAAAAAAATAAATTTTGCTACTACAAAATATAACTAAATTCGGCATTTCCCAATCGGAAAACAAAATTCTCATTTCTAGTTGGTATTTGATTTTAAAGTAAATGAACATTAAAATAAGTAAAATATTAAAATATATATTAATCATATGTTTTAAAATTAAAAATGTATTCATATGTAAAACGAAAAACGAACAATACTGTCTTCAAATTTTAAGAACATTACGGTCTAAATTTCATCACGGACATACTTAAAAACAGAATGACATTTTTTTTCTGACTATCTTATTTTCTAGGGTATAATAAAACGAGAAGGCAAAGCTAACTTCGACTGTGTCGAAGTTTTGATACACTTGAAATACTTTACTCCAACTGATTTAACCGGTAAAATATATATAGGATATAGATATCAGATATTTAAAATTTTTTAATCATTGATAATTAAAATTTGATACCAAAATAAAAACTTTTCTTAGTAAAACACATTTTCCGACCGATCGGTCCTATGGTAGCTATATGCTATAGTCATCCGATTTTGATAAAATCTTGCAGAATTGTGTTGATGCATATAAAACTAATATATACCAAGATTGGTGACGCTCCGATGAAAAATAAAAAAGTTTTTCCCACTAGAACTAGTTTTTTGACCGACCGTTTATATGGCAGCTATATGCTATAGTTATCGGATTTTGATAAACTTTTCCTGTTTTATGTAAAAGCATATAAAACTAATATATACCAAGATTAGTGACGCTACGATGAAAAACAAAAAAGTTTTTCTCACTAGAACTAGTCTTTGGACCGACCGTTTATATGGCAGCTATATGCTCTAGTCATCCGATTTTGATAAATTTTTCCAGAATTGTGTGGAAGCATATAAAACTAACATATACCAAAATTAGGGCTGCAACAATGGAAAACAAAAAAGTTTTACTTACTAGAACTAGTTCTTAGATCGATCGTTCCTATGGCAGCTATATGATATAGTCATCCGATCCGGCCGGTTCCGACATATTAGTTGCGTGCAGAAGAAGACTCTGTGCAAAATTTCAGCTCGATAGCTTTAAAACTGAGAGACTAGTTCGCGTAGAAACAGACAGACGGACAGACGGACGGTCGGACAAGCGGAAATGAACTCAGCTCATCGTTCTGATCAAGAATATATATAGTTTATAGGGTCGGAAATGAATATTTCTATGCGTTACAAACTTCTGGGCAAAATTAATATACACTTTTCAAGTGTATAAAAAAGAATTTTAAGACTTTTTAATTGATGAAACCATTGTTCGATGTGATATTAAGTTTTTCTGTCCAACTGACCAAACATTTATCTTACTTCTTTAAATATAATTTTTTACTAATTTTAAAAATTCGGTAGCAAACCAAAAAAAAATATTTTTAAATATAAAAAAAAATGCATAAATTTTATAAAAAAAAACAATTCGGTTCCGGTTCCGGTTCTGGTACGTACCAAAACTAATGTTTCGGTAAACGGTTCTGTTTAGGTTCTAGTTTATTTCGGTATTCGGTTCCGTACCGGTACCTTGGTTTTTATTTCGGTATACCGGTACGTACCGGTATGTACCGGTATAATTTAAAAATCCTTTAATCCGAAGATATAATAGAAATGGTAGCAAGCTACACAACAGAAAGTAGTTATAAAGAAGGAAAATTAAACATAATAAACTTTGCCTCAGAAAAAAAATGTCCTAATAATAGAAGAGCAAGAAGAACTTTTAATATCTGATGAAATGTTAAATACACTGTTATCAGATAACGTTACCGATCACAAATTAACCCTGCTGTAAGGTTAAGTCTATTTGGGCCAATTATTAATTCATTTCCTTTGTAAATGCAAAAATTAAGCATAAATTAATAATATTTGGAATTTATTGAACCAAAATAGATGCAACGAAATAAGATGAAATTTTTATTTTTATTGAAAATTTCAGTATATAACTAACTTCACATTTGTAAGTTTTTGCTAACGTTTACCCTGCGTTTTACCCTGAAGAAATCTCTGATTGAAGCAATAAAAATAAAATAACACAAAAAAAACTCAGAACCGAAACTGTACCGGTACAATGTTTCGGTTCTTTTCGGTCATTTCGGTTCCAAAAATAACGGTTCCGAAATACCGGTACTCAAAAAATATATAATAACGGTTCCGGTTACGGTTCTGGTTCTGAGTTTCAATCGGTTCTTTTCGGTATACGGTTCGGGTTCCGGTTTGACACCCCGAACGTAGGACAATAAAATAGAAAGGTGCCCCGTTGAAATTTGCAAAAAAAAAATTTTTTTAAGTCACTCATACGCAGTGTAGCCTATTTTCAGATATATTTTTATATTTGATTTTTTTTTTGCTTCCGCTTTTCCTTTAGTCCTTATTAAGTCAGGATAACAGTCTTCTCTTAGTTATTCCTGTACCTCCTTTTTTCTCAACCAGCCTTTCATTCTCTTTCTCAGTTACGATCCTTTACTTAATATGCATTCTTCTTAATTACTTTGAGATTAATTCCTAAATCTTTTCTTAAGGTTTCAACTCAGAGACAGTAAATTTTTCAAAGCCTTATCACATGTGCCTGGAATAGAAAGTGCAAGAAAAATCAGTTTATGATTGGACCGGAAAGTCTTAGAAGTAGCCAGCAATCTGCAAAACTTTTGATTGTTGGTACATTGATATGGATGCGAACCGATTTAAGATTAGAATCGACGCTTGACCCATTTATAATATAGAGAATTGTGCAAAAAAATAAGCTTGGTTTACCGAACTGCTTTCAATCTACTCCGTAAACCCAGTTTGATGCCCTTTAAAAAATATATTCCTAATTTAAAAATGCCACTTCCATTTTCCCTAAAAGATGCCACACATTTTATTACTACCCACTTCAATCACGATTTCCACTTAGCTCCATCCATCTATCCAAATTAAGACAATTTCCAATCTAACCAAAAAAATAAATTGCCTACAATCTAAAGCCTTAATGTTGCCACTTCCACAAACGCGCGCCGCCACTTATTTGGGGCGCCGCCGTCGTTGATCCAACACCCGAGCCGAAAACCATTTATTATAACAAACAAAATGCTATAATTAATTTTTCTATTATTTTGCACAAATGCGCGGCAGAAGGAGTAACAGAGAAGTCAAACCAAATTTCAAGACACTGCGAATATTATGACATGCCGCAGCCGAGTTCGATCAAAGAAAGCATAAATAAAAGTCCCGACTGGAGGAACAGGAGGAACTGGTTTCAGGCTGAAAATAAAATTTATGCAAACGGGTTAATTAACTACGAAACAAAAAATAATTTGGAACGACGCTTGGCTACGACTACGTGACTAACTTCAGTCAGGGTGGTCCGCTCCTTTAGTCCGCTTCCTGTCCGATGTGGGTCAAACCGTGGGCGGTTAACGAGACAATAACCTGCAGTTAACCAGCAGTAACATTTGTATTCATCAATTTTGACATTTCAAATGTCAACTTATACTTATATCTAGACATAGGTAGAGTTGGTCAATCGGTCAGTCAGTCAGTCAGTCAGCGTGTTGCCACCAGATTGTTATCGCAGTTGCCTACAGACGTTTAATTGCCGCTTGATTACTTGTGGAAATATTCAATAAGCAATCGGTCTTAGATATTTAGAGATACTCTTGCTTAGGATGGGTATACGGAAATGGTTGAAATTTATCAAAAACTTATCAAAATGCTTACCATTCTTTAAGCATACAAATTATTACCATATTTCAATAAGTTTTTCTTGCTTGGTTTTTTCAATACCGTAAAGACAAAGATTATTCACATCAAAACAGAAATCTCTCAAACTCAATTCACCCCACTTCTGTAGAGTATTCCCACGCCGCTTTATATAAATTCTTATATTTTGGTAGCTTTTTTCTTGATTTGAGATTTATGATAATTGATTGTCTGCGTTGGTGCAGTTGACCAGAGTTTTTTATTATTTTTGCAATGTAGCATTGCTTATACGCACTCGAGTGAACGATACATAAATCATTTAATCAATATTTTGTCATGTCGAGAGCCACAAAAGTTGTCAGTCTACAAAACACGTGCTCCAAATTTTTCGATTTGTTTGTTTTTTTTTGCAATTAAACTGTCAATACTTTTTGGTATTTGCAGAAATATTATTGTTTAATTGGTAATTTATAGCATTTGATTTGATTTGTGGCAGCGTTGAAATGTCCAGACATGACCAACTAATAGACACTGCCTAAGGCCAAGATCAAATGTATTGCAATCCCTTCTTTACGCTAATTGCCACCTCAACCCACAACTCGACTCGCCATCTATCAGTCCAACTCTAAACGCCCATACGAAAAACCTTACAATTTTACGCACACTCAAGTTAAAGGAACCGTTAAGCCAACGGAAGTGCACTTATAACTGCCCACAAGTTGCCCACACGACTGGCATCTTTGACCAAAACAAAACGTGATCATTTATAAAAAGCCCAAAAATGTCAATACTAAAAACAACCAACAACAAATGCAAAAAGCCAGCAAGACCCACGCAATAAATTTAACTTGGTCTAGTGGTGACTCTCAAACTGTGGTAGGGAATCGTGATGCTCAATTGTAAATTTAAATGACATCATTTGCTTAGTTTTTGAATGGAGTCAGTTGATTGAACTTTTTATTGGAAGGCCTTTCTCTCTCGTCTGTAGCCTTTCCATTCATGAAAATGCAAATCTTCCAGCCAGTCAGGCAGGCAGGCAGGCCACTTGACAGCCGTCTTTAAGACGCAGCCAAGCGCCTTGAGGTGCAGTTTCCTCATGCTTTAGACAACGAGGAACTACTATCGCCTAAACCTTCTTTATGTGTCGCGTGCTAGACTTGTTCATATTTGTATACCATTTACTCTATAAATAAAATACTCTATAAAGTTGATAGATCAGTGATCATATTAACTAACAAACATTAACAACTCAGGTTGTCATGCTGATCAATAATATTTAAATACTTTCTCGGCAATGCTTTCTTCTTTGCGTTACAAACATCAGACCAAGGGATTAGAAAGATAAATATTTATTTAAACATAATCGATCAGGGATCCAGATGAACTGGTAAAATGCAATATACTATTGAGAGACACTTGATCACTGATCAGCTTAACAAAACTGTTCTTATTATATAGCATACTTTTGGGAGGCCTTTTTAAATTGACATTTGGAAAAGCTCCATTTTAATATCATATTACATAGAAGAGGAAAAGTAGGCTACTTAATTTACTAAAAAATATATCATTGATCAGGGAGCAAGCTCTTCTGCTGAACACGGCCATGGATTATTTAAATCTTGATAGAAAGTATAGGTAACATTGATTAGTGATTATTGATCGCATTCAGCGGTATATCATAATCCCTGATCAATAATATATTTTAGTGTAATTTAATTGTACTTTTTCTCTTCTCTCATATTGATTATTTAAAACGAACTCTTAGGGCTGTTTTCTTATCTTTATGTTTTTCAAAACTAGGTGCATTTTGAGAAAAAGTATGTTGTCTACTTTTAGGCCGCGAGTAAATATCTATGCTTGTGTCTGATCAGCGTATGATTTTAAACGCCGCCTAAAAGAAGGCATCATAGATCTTCTAAAAAAGCACCTAGTTTTAAAAAACATGAAGACGAGAGTACGGCCCTTAAAGTAGGCCAAGAATGATTTCGGCAATGGATTTCCATTTTTGGAGTCTAAAGGAACTTAATAATTTTCAACAATACATATTTAATAACTAAAGAAATTAGAGGGTGATCAAAAATATAATAACCGTATTCTTAATACGAGGGCTACCACTTTTAATTTTCGCATTGGTGCTTATAATGTGCATACATGCGAAATGACAATTTTTTGGAACATTTTGTTTTTTTTTTTAAAAGGCTACAAACCAGTCCGAAAACGAATCCTTAAGAACCAGATCGGTTCTGGTTTATTGGGTTGCGCCAAACCTTTTACATTTTTTAACCCCTTAAACCTGAAAACAAACCGGAAATCAGAGACCAGAAATCGATGGATTTAGCTTGATTATTCTGCTGAAGATCCGACATCCGAACCAAACCTCATCCAAATTTTTTTAAGGTTAAATTATTTGGAACATTTTGTTGTACGGTCACTTTACTTCAGTGGTGGGCAAACAATACAATCACATTTTAGCTGTGTATGTGTGCGTGCCAACCGATACGCAATTGACAGCAGCGCATTGTGCTTATGCTGTCGCTGCTGCAGCAGCTTTTGCTATGCACACGCTCTAGGGACGCGAGCAACACTGCTCTAATCTGTCTATGGTTTATGTTAGTGTTCGGTGCGACGCACAGTAGCGTTAATAAAATCATATCTTTTGAACTGAATGAGATATTTAAATATTAAATTAAAATGAGCATAAGCATGTTATTGTAGGTCATCAGGGTGATTCAGGATCGGCTACTAAAGTTCATTGTTTAATACACTGAAAAAGTTACATGAAATTGGCAAAAGATTTGATATTTTTTAAAACGATTGATAAAAAATGAAGTTGCAAAACTAACTAAAATATGATAAATTTAATTAAAAATCGAATTTAAAATTTTTAAAAATATTTATTTTTGTACAAAATAAGTTCTTAAGAGGAAATGTTAAAATTTCTTTTAAAAGGTTGTCAATAAAGGTAAACAGAAAAAAAATTGATATGATGTGGGGCTCAATATTATATTTTCTTATATCAATAAAAGCCGAGTGTATCACACTTGAAATTGACCTGTTTGAAAATATCAAACTGATATTTCGCACATATTAAAATAATATTTTTAGATCAAAATGGCATATTTTTATAAAAATATTAAAAAAATTAATGGTTATCCATTTGTATTGTCCACTCAGAATTTTAAAGCTTATGTAGTAATATTAATGGTATAAGTGAATCCAATGCCGTTCTGAAAAGCAAAGAAATTTAAACATTTTTGTAGTTAACAACATTGCCTTGTCTGGGGGAACTCGGGACCTTGGTATTAACACGAATTGAATGACGTGTTTTATATTTTTTATTATATTTTTGATTTTTGATATGTAACATTTTTGGTTTATTATTATTTATGTATTATCCTATCCTATTGGATATTATTAAGAATAATTTAATATTATTTATCATCAAAATTATATGAAAAAATTCATATTAAATATAATATAATATTAATCAGCCTAGATTAAATTGATATTTGATCTCTTTTTCTGTGTATTCATATCATTGGTACCTGATAGACCTAATATTTCTGGTGAATATTCATTGGTTAATTCTTCGAGTGTTCTGATGTGTCTGAAAGATGAGATACGGGGATCAGAGGAGGCCGTCAACATGATAATAAGATCCGTGATTTCTCTTTTTTTCTAATTTTTCGAATTGCCTTCCTTTGCTAAACCTTCTTTATACCTTAATTTGAGGCCTCAAATTATTTATAGAGCAACTCAATTTCTGTTTTTTTTTTCTTTCTCCTTTTTTTTTAATACATCGCGCAATCAATTTGAAAATTTTTGCGTTGGTTTTACCGGATTTATGAATGAATTTATTTTCGTATATGCATATGCCTGCCAACTACTCCTCCTCCTCTTGCTCTAAACCACATACGCTTGGCTAGGTAGACTTGTCTGGCTTGTTCCGTCGTTGCCTCCCACCGCTTTGTGTTTGTCCATCGTCCGTTTGGCCCGTCGTCGCATTTGTCGTTTGTCGCCCGAATAGGAAACTCTATGCAAATGTGGGCGCTGCCTACGCGCTACCCACTATCAACAAAAAAAACTAGCTGAATGGTGGAGTTTTTAGAGTAGCAATTTGGGTGCAGTTGGGCTAGTTGTCCCAGTAACCTGGGCGAAAAGAAAGCAAAGTTTTTTGTATTTATTTTTAACCTTGAAAAGATTTTTGCTAATGGTTCCATTTTTATTCCGATTTCTTTACAGATTGTCACTGCAGTGTGACAGGTGCCCTTTCGTCGGTCTGTGACAAACGCTCGGGACAATGTGCCTGCCTGGAAAATGTCACGGGCAGACGTTGTGACAAATGCAAATCGGGACATTGGAATCTAACCCAACAGGTGGGATGTCACGATTGCCAATGTGATCCGCATGGCTCGCGGGGACACGAATGCAATCCCTGGACGGGTCAATGTGACTGTAAGATTGGTGTGGGTGGTCAGCATTGTAATGAGTGCACCGAGGGCTTCTATGGCTTCAGCACCGAGGGATGTTTACGTTGCTCTGCCTGTATGGCGGAGGGACAAGTATGTGATTCGCATAATGGACGCTGCATATGTCCCAAATTTACACGCGGATTGGGTTGTGGTCAGTGTGTGCCGGGGACTTGGGGTTGGCAGGCCAGATTGGGTTGTCGAGAGTGTGAATGTGATCATATAGGATCTATAGGTCAGTATTGTTTGCCAGCTGATGGACAGTGTGAGTGCAGGGAGGGATATGCGGGACGCAGTTGTGACTCGTGTGCGGTGGGATACTTTGGTTATCCGGAGTGCAGGCGTTGTGGTTGCGATGCGGATGGCTCTTTCATGCGTTCTGATGGTCTGATAGCCTGTGATGCAAATGGTCAATGTCCTTGCAAAAGTCTGGTAGTGGGTCTTAAGTGTGACACTTGTATGCAAAGCACTTTTGGTCTGTCGTCCTTGAACCCTGAGGGCTGTACCCGCTGTTTTTGCTTTGGTAGATCTGGAGAATGCGATCAAAGTGATCTTTCCTGGGGACACATACGTATGGTGGAGTCACGCAATCTGAGTGTACAACAACTGAATCCTCAGCATGCCACGGGCGGTGATTACGAGTATATTGTGGTGGTACAAATGGAGGGCAGCATCTATCATCGCCAGGATGCGGAAATTCAACGCATGAATGACTTAAATCTTGTGCCCAGATCTACGGGAAATGTGTCCATTGGAGCCTATGGCCAGTTCTATCAGCCCTTGTACTTTCAATTGCCACCGCAGTTTTATGGAGATCGCACAAGTAGCTATGGAGGTTATCTCTATTTCTCGCTACTCACAGAAGGCGCACATACTCCCTTGGAGCGCAAGATTTTGGCACAATATCCTTTGGTTCAGTTGCATGCACATTCCAAATTGGTTTTGGATTTCTATGAGTATGAGGCATATGAGTATTCTTTGAATGTTACCCATCGAGTGCCGCTACATGAATCCTATTGGAAGTATCATCATAATAATCAGGCGGTGGATCGTGGTACACTAATGGCTGCCCTGCAGAATGTACGTCATATATTCCTGAGGGCTTTTGCTTTCGCCGAATTCCAGCAAGTTGTGTAAGTTAATTGAGATTATTTGGCTAGCTTAAAGGTACTCAATTTCTCTGTTTCAGTCTGCTGAATGTTCATTTGGATGCAGCAATTTATGTGCAGGGTTCTACCAATTTGATAGCCAAGGGTGTGGAGCGTTGTAAGTGCCCCAAACGTTTTGATGGCTTATCCTGCCAGGATCCTGGCCGTTCTTTCTATCGTTGGCGCAATGCCAGCGATGTGGACAGTGTTTTCATTGAGGATCTCATAGGCCGAGCTGCGCCTTGTCACTGCAATGGCAGAAGCAATGAATGCGATCGGGAAACGGGCGTTTGTTTGGTAAGTGATATTATTATTATACATACTCTGTACCGAAGGTACACAGAGTATATTGGGTTTGTGCAAATGTATGTAACAGCCAGAAGGAGGCATCTCCGACCCTATAAAGTATATATATTCTTGATCAGCATCAACAGCCGAGTCGATATAGCCATGTCCGTTTGTCCGTCTGTCTGTCCGTATGAACGAAGAGATCTCAGAGATGGTAAGAGATAGAGGTTTGAGGTGTATGGAACATATATTTCTTATACTTGCAGGCAGATCAAGTTTAGTTTTAATTTTTGCCACGCCCCCTGCCTCCCCCGCAAATTAAAAAAATAGAAGGCTAACATCGGCTACGCCGATGTTTTAAATACCCTTGCAGTTTTTGAAAGGCGCTACCATTGATAAAAAAAAAGTTTTTCTCACTAGAATTAGTTTTTAGACCGATCGTTCCTATGACAGCTATATGCTATATTCATCCGATTTCGATAAATTTTTTCAGAATTGTGTGGAAGCATATGAAACTAATATATACCACGAATGGTGACGCTACGATGGAAAACAAAAAAGTTTTTCTCACTAGAACTAGTTTTTGGACTGACCGTTTATATGGCAGCTATATGCTATAGTCATCCGATTTTGATAAATTTTTCCAGAATTGTGTGGAAGCATATAGAACTTATATATACTACGATTGGTGACGCTACGATGGAGAACAAAAAAGTTTTTCTCATTAGAACTAGTTTTTGGACCGATCGTTCCTATGGCAGCTATATGTTATAGTCATCCGATCCGGCCGATTCCGACAAATGTGCAGCGTATTTGTATTTAAAGACTTTGCAAAGTTTGGTCAAGATAGATTCAAAACTGAGGGAGGAGATAGCATAGAAACAGACGGACAGACGGACGGACGGACGGACGGACAGACGGACAAACGGAAATGAACTCAGCTCCTCATGCTGATAGATAGTTCGAACATTCTAGACATATATTCTACTACTTATTTTGAATCGACCCGCCATACATCGTTTTTCGATCAGATGAACGATATTAGAGCTATACGTAAAAGAAAATAAAAACCAACAACAACAACTTATGAGAAAGAGAGAGCGAGAAGGCAATAGCTAACTGGTAATTTCCCAATTGGACCTTGCTATGAGAGGAGCGTTGTAATTGAGATGGCGTGCGGTCAGAAATCACGCGTGATTCCCGCGTGACTAATATAGATACGTTTATGTTAATAGGAAATTATATACAAATTTTATAATTTTATGACTTATGTACTAGGGTAATTCTACTCATCATTACTTATCGAGCCCCCATAAATCATTTTTCAACCAGATGAACGATAGTCGAAAGAGTTGCCACCCCCAGATTTTGAAAAACCTCACACTTTAAAGTTATTAGTTTCGTACAAACAGGTACGGACTCCGTACTACGGAGTATATTACGGTCGGGCTTGACCGACTTTCTTACTTGTTATTATTATTTTTGATAAACTTATTTTTTATAAATTATTTAAATATTGAAAAAATTACGAATTTGTCATTCTGAAAATTACAAAAATATTTTTTTTAATACGAATATTTCGACATAACTTGCTTACTGCTTAAAAGATTTTAAAATTCATGTTCCCACTAGTCTAAATTTGTGGCATTTGTCTACTAAAAGTTGTCGACTAGGATATTAGCGCATAACGTTTAATGCATTTTATTGCTTTTTGAGCTAAAAAACGACCGGTCAAATAATTACTACTTGCCCAACATCCAGAAGTATTTTTGGGCACTAAATTTACATCAGTTAGCCGCTATTCCCTAGGTCTTCTTGCAATGGGTGTATCAAAAAAAATTCTCTATGTTGTACCCAAAAAGCTGAGCTTTTTAAAATTAATTTTTAAATTTTTAATTTTTATTTTGCATTTTTTATTTTTTTATTTATTTAATTTTTTTTTTTTTTTATTGTAATTTTTTTTTTTTTTTTGTGGAGAGCAAGCTATAAGCGTAAGAATTCTAATAAATGAATAATTAATAAATTGTCAAAGTACAAACAAAATATTTGATTTTCCTTTTTTTCTAAACAGTTTTAAATTAGTTCTATACACTTTATACCAAGTGGCTGAATAATATTGCTAAGGACTGTATCGAAAAAACACTGCACTCATTGCTTTGCTTATAACTTTACGATTTCTATTCGGATTTCATACATTTTTTATACACTTGAAAAGTGTATATTAATTTTTTCCAGAAGTTTGTAACGCATAGAAATATTCATTTCCGACCACATTAACTATATATATTCTTGATCAGGACGACGAGCTGAGTTCAATTCCGTCTGTCCGTCCGTCCGTCTGTCTGTCCGACTGTTTCTACGCGAACTAGTCCCTCAGTTTTAAAGCTATCGAGCTGAAATTTTGCACAGAGTCTTCTTTTTACTGCACGCAACTAATATGTCTGGGTGAATTGCCAAATGTGCTTTAAAATATACGGTAAAACCAGTTTAAAAATTTTTTAAACGAATTAAAAAAAATTTTTTTTAATTTAGTCGATATAAACGACAGCGTAAGTTAAAGTCGGCACTGTTCGACTTCGATATACCCGTTACTCAGTGTTTATTTAAGAATATTTTATTAGATCACAACATGCCCAAATTGCGGGGGTGGCAACTCTACTATAGCTTATCTGATCGGAAAATGATGTATGGCGGATCCATAAGAAATGATAATTAACATATATATCTCTAGAAGGTTCGACCAATTTTTTTTCCAAATTGTGGGAGATATGAGGTTTTTTATACCCTTGCAGAGGGTATATTAAAATTGTAACGATGTTTGTAAAGCATAGAAGGAAGCATTTCCTACCACATAAAGTATATATATTCTTGATCAGCATGACGAGCTGAGTTCATTTCCGTCTGTCCGTCCGTCCGTCTGTCCGTCTGTTTCTATGCTATCTCCTCCCTCAGTTTTAAAGCTATCTTAACCAAACTTTGCAAAAAGTCTTTAAATACAAATACGCTGCACATTTGTCGGAATCGGCCGGATCGGATGACTATATCATATAGCTGCCATAGGAACGATCGGTCTAAGAACTTGTTCTTGTAAGAAAAACTTTTTTGTTTTCCATCGTAGCGTCACCAATCGTGGTATATATTAGTTTTATATGCTTCCACACAATTCTGGAAAAATTTATAAAAATCCGATGACTATAGCATATAGCTGCCATATAAACGGTCGGTCCAAAAACTAGTTCTAGTGAGAAAAACTTTTTTGTTTTCCATCGAAGCATCACGAATCTTAGTATATATTAGTTTCATATACTTTCACACAATTATGGAAAAATTTATCGAAATCGGATGACTATAGCATATAGCTTCCATATAAACGGTCGGTCCAAAAACTAGTTCTGGTGGGGAAAACTTTTTTGTTTCCCATCGTAGCGTCACCAATCGTGGTATATATAAATTTTATAAGCTTCCACATAATTCTGGAAAAATTTATAAAAATCGGATGACTATAGCATATAGCTGCCATATAAACGGTCGGTCCAAAAACTAGTTCTAGTGGGAAAAACATGTTTGTTTTCCAAGGTAGCGTCACCAATCGTAGTATATATTAGTTTTATTTGCTTCCATACAATTCTGGAAAAAGTTATCGAAATCGGATGACTATAGCATATAGCGGTCCAAAAACTAGTTCTAATGAGAAAAACTTTTTTGTTTTCCATCGAAGCATCACGAATCTTAGTATGTATTAGTTTCATATACTTTCACACAATTATGGAAAAATTTATCGAAATCGGATGACTATAGCATATAGCTTTCATATAAACGGTCGGTCTAAAAACTAGTTCTGGTGGGGAAAACTTTTTTGTTTCCCATCGTAGCGTCACCAATCGTGGTATATATTAGTTTCATATGCTTCCGCACAATTCTGAAAAATTTATCAAAATCGGATGACTATAGCATATAGCGGTCCAAAAACTAGTTCTAATGAGAAAAACTTTT
Organism: Lordiphosa mommai; assembly: GCA_018904225.1. NCBI lineage: Eukaryota > Metazoa > Arthropoda > Insecta > Diptera > Drosophilidae > Lordiphosa > Lordiphosa mommai. The sequence continues at coordinate 257,477 of JAEIFT010000012.1, read as the reverse complement.
TTGTTCTCCATCGAAGCATCACGAATCTTAGTATGTATTAGTTTCATATACTTTCACACAATTATGGAAAAATTTATCGAAATCGGATGACTATAGCATATAGCTTCCATATAAACGATCGGTCCAAAAACTAGTTCTAATGAGAAAAACTTTTTTGTTTCCCATCGTAGCGTCACCAATCGTGGTATATATAAATTTTATAAGCTTCCACATAATTCTGGAAAAATTTATAAAAATCGGATGACTATAGCATATAGCTGCCATATAAACGGTCGATCCAAAAACTAATTCTAATGAGAAAAACTTTTTTGTTATCAATGGTAACGCAGTTCAAAAACTGCAAGGGTATTTAAAACATCGGCGTAGCCGATGTTAGCTTTCTATTTTTTCAAATTACGGGGGCGGTAACTTTTCAATCGTTCATCTGATCGAAAAATGATGTATGACGGATCGATGGGTAATAGTGATTTAAATATATGTCTAGAGGGTTCGATAAATATATTTTCAAAATTGTGGGAGATATGAGGTTTTTTTCATATTAAGTCTACACTGAAAAAATTGTAGCTCTAGCTCTTATAGTTCTTGAGATCTAGGTGTTCATACAGACGGACAGACAGACAGACAGACAGACAGACAGACAGACAGACAGACAGACAGACGGACATATCTATATCGACTCGGCTATTGATGCTGATCAAGAATATATATACGTTATGGGGTCGGAGATGCTTCCTTCTGCCTGTTACATACATTTGCACGAACTTAGTATACCCTTTTTACTCTACGAGTAACGGGTATAGAAAATGCATTATATATCATTAAAAATTATTTTTATTTTTCCAGCATTGCCGTGAGCATAGCGGCGGAACGCATTGCCAGCACTGTGCTGAAGGTTTCTATGGTGATCCCAATTCCCCGCATGGTTGTCAGGCCTGTCCCTGTCCCGAAACTAATAGGAATTTTGCACGTGGTTGTAATGTCTGGGAGGGCGAAGTGAGTTGTGTGTGCAAGCCGGGTTATACGGGAAGACTATGCGAGCGTTGCCAAGTGGGTTACTTTGGTCAACCCATGCAGTATGCAAATAGCACTTGCCAGGCCTGTCAATGTAATCCCGATGGCATACGTGCGGAGGGTTGTGATGCCCAGACGGGACAATGCTATTGCCGGGAAGGTGTCACTGGCCTCAAGTGTCAGAAGTGTGTGGCAGAGCGATATCATGTGGTGGAAGAGGGCGGCTGCCGAGGTGAGTTGATAAATATTTTATCTTAAACAAAAAAACGAAAACATTATCTTCTTTAGTGTGTGACAACTGTACGCTGCTATTGCTGGACTATGTCGAACTAGTGGGTCATAAGCTACGTCGTGGCTTACATAATATGGATTTAACGGGTATACCTGCTCCCTATTTGAAATTAGGCCAATATGAGCTAGCCCATTCTAGCTGGCAAGGTCGTTATCAGGATTTTATCCAAGCCAAACAGCTAATTTTGGGCTATGACCAGGCCGGACTTTTAAAACTGGATGCCCATGCGGAGAATAGTAAATTTCAGTCACGTAAAGCCTTAGCCACCATAGCTAAAAGACGTCACTCCTTGGACACCATGCTGGAGGATGCCTTGCAGCAACATCACACGGGGGGTATACTAAGAGCCGATATACTGAAAACTTTGTTTGATTTGAAAAATTATGGCCAGGGAGCTCAACATTTAAGCCTACCCACAGCTCTCAAACAGGCTAAATTCTACTTGGAGGCCATACAGCATCATGATCAACTGGTTCAAGGTATACGTCAGACCAGTGATTGTGCCTGGAGGCATTTCTATGTCACAGGCAATGCCTCAGATGCAGCTTTCGATGAGCAGGCACGCCTGGAGATGCTCTGGAGGGATTTAAATCAAACCAATTATCGTGTGTCCGATATGAGACTGCAAATAGATCGCACTCAGGAGGTGGAGAATGAGGCAGAGGATATACTTGAGCATATCAAAAATTTAAGTGGTCATGTCAAAGAGTCGCATTGTGAGCTACAAGATTTGGATGAGCGCCTAGTCCAACATTTGAATCAGAGTTATGTAGAACAAGGGGAATCAATATTGCGATTGGTCACACAACGACAATCTCGACTTAATGAGGAACTAAATCAATTGGATAACTCGGTGGTACTACTAAATACCTCGCTGGGCGTACAAAAGGAACAGCAAAGGGAAGTGCATCGTCATTGGTTACCCAAGGCGGAGAAGCATGCCGAACATTTGCTAGAACGTTCCAATGAATATGCCAGACAATTTCAACCCACACGAAATGGAGCTCGCATAGCCATGCTGGCCAGGTGAGTCTTTGTAATATATATATAACCTCTGGTGCATAACTATGGCCGCTCCCAAGTTTTTGAATTGCAACAATTGTTGTTGTTTTGATTCTTGCTTATCTTATTTTTGATTCTCTTTTTATCTGCATTCACTAATTGTAGCTCTCTCATCTCTGAGTACTCGTACACTGAAAAAATTGGGTGCGGCCATAGTTATGCACCGTAGTTTATATAAAAATCATAAGCGAATAGAGGAATCCACACTAGTGATCATTCTGAAACGCCGATATCACTCATTTAAGGAGTCCCTGGGGCACACTTTTTATACTCTGTACCGAAGGTACAAAGAGTATATTGGGTTTGTGCAAATGTATGTAACAGCATGAAGGAATCATCTCCGACCCTATAAACTATATATATTATTGATCAGCATCAACAGCCGAGTCGATATAGCCATGTCCGTCTGTCTGTCCGTATGAACGAAGAGATCTCAGAGATGGTAAGAGATAGAGGTTTGAGGTGTATGGAACATATATTTCTTATACCTGCAGGCAGATCAAGTTTATTTTAGATTTTTGCCACGCCCCCTGTCTCCCCCTCAAATTCAAAAAAACGTTATAACTCCCACAATTTTGAAGATGGATAGTTCGAACATTCTAGACATATATTTTACTACTACTTATTTATCGATCCGCCATACAGCGATCGATCAGATGGACGATATAAGAGCTATACGTAAAAGAAAATTCAAAGCAACAACAACGCCGCAGCGATTGGTAGAACCTACGAGAAAGAGAGAGCGAGAGGGCAAAAGCTAACTGGTAATTTCCCAACTGGACTATATCATATAGCTGTCATTGGACCGATCGGTCGGAAAATATGTTTTACTAGGAAAAGATTTTTTATGGTAACGCGATCAAATTTTGATTCTTAATGATTTTAAATATTTGATATCTATAACCTATATATCAGGGCTGCAAACCGGTCCGAAACCGAACCCTTCAGAACCGGTTCGGTTCAGGTTCTGGTGATGCCTGAACCGAACCGGGAACCGAACCCCATTGAAAATAATCACGAGAACCCGAACCCGAACCTAACCCTGTTTTCTTATCGATGGGGTTCGGTTCTAAAAATAAATTGGCAAGCATAGAATTTATTTTTGCACTTTGATGGTTTAAAATATTTCATTATTATGAAGAAAAATGTATCCATTCATATGCCCATGTACGGATGGCGACACTTTTTCCCATCCGCAACAAAAGACTGGACTGTGTTATTTTACACAACCTCAAGCAAGGGAATTCAATTTGTATCTGAAACCGTATTTCTGTGTACAATTTTGTTCGGGAAAGTTGCACTTTATTTAAATTTCTTCATTTTTTTAACCAAATCACAAATAAAGTTCTTTTAACATTTCACTCTCACAATATGCCAGTCAAAGCCGTGCTGTGGCGGTCCCATTTGTAGAAAAAAATAATTTGACTGAATTCTCGGAAATGTATGTACGTGTGTGTGTGGCTGAACACTTTAAGTTAGGGATGAGACAACTCGGCATGTCTGTGATTAAGTCACGGTCACTGGCAATCATTAAATCACACAGTGACTGCATATTTGAGGTAACAGTGTGATTTGATGACTGCCAGTCACTGTGACTTAATCACAGTTACGCCGATATGGTCAATCACAGTTACTAAATCACGGGTACGCAGATAAAGCTCATCTCTTATTTTTAGGCCAAAAGTGGCCGTGTTTTTTGCAGGTTTCATAGCCACAAAAATCACATCAGATTCAGCAATCCCACTACTGTGAAGGAGAAATGACTTTCGCTGTGAGTGCAAGTTGGCAGAATCGCTTAACTCTTCTAAACATACATACAATCAATCAATCAATCAAGACAGATCACTTATGTGCTTGACTTCCAAGCCACCAAGAGGCAGATTATATGGCATCTCGTCTTCAAATTCTATTCAATTACTTATTATGTACATAAATATATAAAATGCTATCTGGAACCCGAACCCGAACCGGAACCCCGGTTCTCAATTTGAAGGGAACCGGTTGTGGAACCGAACCCCCAGAGTAGGGTAAGGGTTCAAAAAAAAAAAAAAAGAGGGGTGTGGGTTTGGATTTGGATAGGTTAGGAATCGTTTTTTTTTAAGTTTCTATTGATTGATGTACTTCTTAAGTGTATAATCAAAAAAAAAACACTGTTTGCTTTGAGTTTCTCCAAAGAAATCCCTGTTTACCAACTGTCCATTTTTCACTAATTTTCAACTTTGATGAAAAATAAAAATAATGTATACATTTTTATATTTACCATATTTTCAACTATTTCAAAAAGTCTCCGACTCTTAAAGGTAAAATAGGTCAAAAAACAACTTGGCAAAATGAGGGCCTCTTCTACATGTTGGCATATCTTCCTATCCACTTTTTCATCTCTGCGGCATGTGAAGTCTCGAAAGGAGTTCGAATCCACTAGGTTTAGTTAAAAAATGATTAATCTATACCATCTGAAATGAGGCTTTGACAGATAAATTCAAGAGCTTGAAATGTAAGAAGCAAATATGTGTTAGTGTAGATAACTTCGAGTAACGGTAACTACGTTGGCCGTCTAAAAAGCTACCTTGCTCCGAAATGCCAGGAAGGGAAGGGACTCTTGTTTTTAAAAAGGCAATAAGAATAGTTAGAAATATTGAATCGGAAAGGTATCAATAGGCGCGTTTAGCAGAGACACTTTATCACTAATCAGCTTAATATAACTGCTCTTATTATTTAGCCTTCTTTTAGGGGGTATTGTTTAATTGACATTTGTAAAAGCTCCATGTTAATATCATATTAAACACAAGCAGAAGAGTAGGCTACGGAAATTACCAAGAAATATATCATTGATCTGCGAGCAAGTTCTTTTGCTGAAGACGACAGAAAATATTTAATAAAGTTTTGTAGCGGATTCTTACAGATTTAACAGTTTAGCAATTGGAATAAAAAGTTATATTCTTCACCCAAGAAACGAATAAATTGGACGAATTGTTGACACACAAGATCCTAGATTTTAAAGGGGTTCAGAAAAGTGTTGGTTGAACCTTGCTTATCAAAGGGAGAAAAGAAGTCACATTTCATTGTGACCGCCTCAAACCAAACTTGCCTTATCCTGATTAGGTACCAAAATGACAGTTTGGTACTCCAGTTTGGTACCCTGTACCCTTAATTTTTTGTTTTCATTCATTTTGTTGTATACAAATAAATGAAAGAAATGAAAATCCTGCTAAAAAGCAAGAACATTATTTCGTACATAACCTCCGTGTTTTTTATCTGATCTTATAAGGATGTTCAGAATAGCTAGACATGAGGTCTAAGTTAAAGCTTCAACGTACTTACTTTGTAGGTTTGAATGGGAGCCTCTTTACTTTATGAAAGCGTCGATATCAGAGCCCTTAAGAGTAAAAGTCATTTGGTCATGTTCTGAATTCCACTTCTATAAAAAATTAGTGATTTAAAAACGGTTTTTGGATCAGATTTGGTCTTCAAATTTCAAAACGGAAGTGGAATTATTATAATAGGAGATGCAAAAGATTATAATTACCACTAGGGAGATTTTAATTAGACAATTCACTATATCTGTATCTTAGCTGTATTATTAATATTGCTCAACGGAGTGCACAGAAAGAATCACTTGTCTAAGGCTAATATTAAACACTCAATGGCACTCAATACTTTAGACTATATTGGAAATCGCCCGTCTGCTCGCTTTAAAATCCATGCAGGCGTTTATAAAGTAGCATGTAGGAACAATATTCTTCTCTCTAATTATCATGATCTCAGTAGAATAACTTAAGTTACTTTCGAAAATTATAATAAATACATCTTATACAGAACAAAGGCCAGGCCAAACTTTTTTACAGCATCAAAGATTGGGACTTGAATTTGTAAGCTTAGAAGCTATAATAATTCTCAAAAAAAAAATCGTAGTTTTTTGTAACGAAACCTTAGCTAAAATAGAGTTGGTCAAACCCTTGATATGTTTTCTTAAATTTTTTAAATTATACCAAACTATTTTAGTTAGATAAACATATCCTAGTAACCAATTCTTTCTTCTCTTAGGTCGATGTGTCTTTGGAATCTCTGGGACCGAAATGTAGTCGCTCCTATCTACCTGCCTCATATGGACTGAGCACCTCTAATAAGTTACGTCTTAGCTTTGCTCTTTCCAATCACATTGAGAGCTCACCTTTGATTCATGTTGAAGGTAGCGAAGGACGTCACATTACTCTAGAACTACATAAGCGTCGTGTGCGCCTGGTTTGGAATCTGGGTGGCACCACAGCCACAATTACACATCCGCTGGTGGTGCAAACCCGTGATCCCAAATTCGATGACGCCTGGTATCATGTAGAGGCAAACAGAACTCTTAACTTGGGTTCTTTGCTAGTGCGACGAATGAATAATATTGGTGAATTGACGCCAGTCTATCCAGTTATCATAACCGGCTCTACAGATGCGGAGCACACACGTTTCTATCAGACGAGAAAGGAGCGCATTTTATTAGGAGGTTTTGCCTCTCAAGATTTACAATTGACCAAAGGTTTGAATGTGGTGGTACATCAAGTGGAGGTGGATAATAAGCCGCTGGGCTTGTGGAACTTTGTGGCCAGCGAGGGACGCTGTGGTGGAGCCATGATAGGAGCCAGCGAATCTACGGCCTCCTCAACGGCACGACATTTCAATGGCTTGGGCTATGCTCAGTTGCAGAAGATGCGATCACGACCCTATCGCAAGAATGTATTCTCGCTGCAGATGACCTTCCGTACGCTGGATGAGAATGCCTTGCTGTTCCTGGCGGTGGATGATAAGAATGTAAGTTTAGGGCAATTAAATGCGTTTTTAATAATCATTGATTTTTTGTTTATTTTTTTTTTTTTAGAACCGCTCGGTGTCAGTGACTTTAAGTCGAGGACGCATTATGTTCCGCATTGATTATGGCGATGAGTCTAAGCTGGAAATTAATACCACCAAAAAGTATAATGTGGGTCAATGGATTAAAATTGAAGCTGCTAGAGAGTTCTCGGCCAAGCGTAGCACTGAGAACGGCATTTTACGTGTGAATAATGATCGACCCATATCCGGTGCACCCACATTGCCTGTGAATAGCCATATGATACCCGATCTATCCAAGGCGGTGTATTACTTGGGTGGTGTACCACCAGGTAAGTAATGAAAATTTTATATTTTAAATACTTAGGTATGTCGATATAATAATTACTAAATAATCAAGAAGGTAATAGGGATTTTCCCATCGACTATCTAAGTCATCAACGCCCAGGCTAAACTGCTAAATTTTAGGCAAGAGCATTATTTAGGGACGTAGGCACGCACTAAAAAAAGTTTTTGAAAAAATCCACTACAAAGAGGAAAACTTGGGTGACCAACGACAAAGGTCCTAAGCTGTTGATAGGCACTGACAACTACGACGACGGAGAGGCCCTATATAAAATAAGTACAAAACGGTATAAATTTCATTCTGATCCTACCAGAACTGTGGCAGTAGAAGTACCTGTACCAAAGGTACAAAGTGTATAATTAGTGCAAATTGTGAAACTCGTTCCTAACAGCCCGAAGAAAGCATCTGGGTCCCTTCAATGGGCAGCACTTCACAAAGTTCGCGTGGCGCCACATTTAAAAGATAACGTTTATATACAAACTTTGGCAGGTACAGGATATAGTACCGACTTTCTTACTTGTTATACCCTTGCAGATGGTATATTAAAATTGTCTCGATGTTTGTAACGCATAGAAGGATCGAGCTGAGTCGATATAGCTATGTCCGTCTGTCCGTCCGTCTGTATCTATGCTATCTCCTCCCTCAGTTTTAAAGTTATATTGAGCAAACTTAGCAAAAAGTCTTTAAATACACATAGACCGCACATTGTCGGAATCAGCCGGATCGGATAAATATATCATATAGCTGACATAGGAACGATCGGTCAAAAAACTAGTTCCAGTGAGAACAACTTTTTTCTTTTCCATCGTAGCGCCACCAATCTTGGTATACATTAGTTTAATATGCTTCCACATAATTTTGGAAAAATTAATCAAAATCGGATGACTATAGTATTTAGCTGCCATTGAAACGATCGGTCTACAAACTAGTTCTAGTAAGAAAAACTTTTATTTTTCCTTCGAAGTATCACCAATCTTGGTATATGTTAGTTTTATATACTTCCCCATAGTTCCGGAAAAATTGATCTAAATCGGATCACTATTGCATATAGCTGCCATAAGAACGATCGGTCGAAAAACTAGTTCTAGTGAGAAAAACTTTTTTGTTTTCCATCGTTGCCTCATCAATCGTGGTATATGTTAGTTTTATATGCTTCCACATAATTCTGGAAAAATTTATTAAAATCGGATCACTATAGCATATAGCTGCCATAGGAACGATCTTTCTAAAAATTAGTTCTAGTGAGAAAAACTTTTTTGTTGTCCATGGTAGCTCCTTTAATAAACTGCAAAGGCACTTAATTTAAATTTTAATATATATTAAACAATATGTAAATTTTTTAAAGTGCATTTTATCGATAAATATAGATATTATAACGTTCTGATTTTTTCCAATTTCTCATTTTAAACATTTTCACTTGTTTCATTAGGCTTCACCTCCGGCACTACTAAAGCTCCTGGCGCTGACAATCCCTTCCTGGGCTGCATGAAAGATGTACAGGTAAATGGTGAGAACTATGATCCACTCGAAAGTTCTACCTACTTTGGCGTAGAGTCATCATGCAAGGAAATGATTACAAAGTAAGTAGAGTAACACCATAGCCCAAGGCCTAAGATTCTATAGCATTCCAATTGGACACAATTTGTAATTGTGTGTCAATATTTTCAAATAATAATCGTTTCTCAATATTTCTTCCACAGAGCTGGCTTCTCTGGTAACGGCTACTTGGAACTGCCCTCCCAGTCTCTACGAAAACGTGCCAATACTGGTCTCGTCTTCCGTACATTACAATCGGATTGCCTCTTACTCTTAGCCGCCTATCCTCCAGAAGTATTAGCCGATTACGATGACAAGGATATTAAGGGAAATTACTCCATGAGCCTGGTTAATGGTCAATTGCAAGTGTGGCTGAATTCTGGACGTAGTTTTATCAAAATGTACTCCAATGGCACACAATTGAATGATGGCGAACTACATGTGGTGAATCTCATTAAAACGGCTCGCAAACTGGAACTAATGGTGGATGATGAGCGGCAGGATGTAAAGAGTTTAAGTGGTACACCCACAGTGATTAGTCTGCCTCGAGAAGCAGGTGGTCTGTATATAGGAGGAGCACCAATGCTAGAAAGTTATAAGACCCTGGCACCCAATTTGATCAAACTGGAGGGTGCCGTACGCGATGTGGTGTTCAATAATCGAACGATCAACTTCAATGAAGCCTTGACCTTTGTCAATGTGCAGATTGGACGTAATGGCCCAGTGATGGGCAATTTAAAGGGAGCCGGAGCAGGACTCTATGATGTTTTATTGAAGACGGAGCCCATGATAGGCAACAGTTTTACTGCCTCACCTGAGGGCTGCAAAAGGGTGAGTTTCAAGTTGAAGAAAGATTTTTTGTTGCATTAAATTTGAAGGGATTTTCGAAAGGGGTGGGAGGGGTTAAAGGATTTTTATGCATGTATTTCAGTGATGTCCAAAACTTATACAGTCAACTTTTGTCTCATACATATTAAGCTTTACTCTTATAAAGCGAATATACTCGCGCTTCAAGCAATGTGATGATATTAAGGGACAACTTGTTAACATGGTGGAATTATACATGGTGAGGCGGCGACGAAAATTTGTGGATTCAGAGCTTTTGCTTAATGCACTGATAGACTTTACAACTACTAGGTTTATGCACAAATAAAAATTCATGATTTTTGCTCTTCCAAGTATGCCATGTTTATGAAAATAAATAATTGAGGAAAATATTTATTTTTTAGAAGCCTTAACACTTATTATTTTTGTATATCTTTGAGTGGTCCGACAATCTGAGAGAGTGCACATTGTGGATTATGTAAGATGTTGCCATAACTGACTTTAAATTATCTCGTTAAAAAAATAATAATTAAACAAAATAAAGTTTGCATTTTTTATTAGCATAAACGTAGTAAATAAGTAGACTTAAATTTTTGCATTTCTGCAGTGATTTGCATCTTTCCAAGACTGACAATTCTCTTTGATTTTGGCTTTCTCACTTGACAATATGTAAAGTATGAAGTGAAAGCTTTAAATGACCGCCACAACAGTAATAGTTCCACCCAAGATGTATCTTTGAAGGTGAGGCACTTAGACAAAAGCTGAAGTTTCACAGCTTACATATTGTCAGTGTGCAGCTAACACTTGACGTGAACGGTTGGTCCACGCACGGCTGTTCTCCATGCGCACAAGTATGCGCGTACGACTTACACACACATACTTACAAAAATATGTGCGTGCATTTTAAAAAACCCCTGCAATTTTTTAGTGTGCCTAGGACACGACGCGTACGGTCACTCCGCGCTTGAGCGAGTGGGTGGGTTCGTGTAGCGCACACACATCTACACACACACACACTTTCATGCAAACGTTGTCTGTCTCACTCTTGTGCAGTTACCTAAAGCTTTTGAGTTTACATATTTTGCTAAGTGCCTCACCTCATAGATACATCTTGGTTCCACCATGCTTTTAAATATATAAGAAATAGAGAGAGCTAAGAAGCGCTTTTTGCATCTCCAATATTCGGGAAGAGAGAAAATGAGGGATTTGCTTCGGTTTTGCTTCTTAGCATTAAAATCTACATAAAATACTGTGTTAAATTTTGACCATATCATATTAAACTTCCTTCATATAATAAATACCCTTTCAAACAACATTGATGAGTTAAATTAGTGAAGTTCACGAGATAAAACAAGCCAAAAGTTGCACACATCCTGATCTATCTTCTATTTCTCTATAGCATTGATCTGCACTTCATAGGTTCATGAGCCGAAAAGCTTCAACAGCCACATGTACAAAAGCTGTACGATTTGTTTTTGTTGTATCTGTACCGCCCTTTCTCTCTTTTGTGCAAGTTGGCTTAAACGAAGGCTGTCGAGTTAATGTTTCGGCTACTCATGTGCGCAGTGTGATAACAAGTTTACTCATTAATTCTCATTTTGTGGCTTTAGGCATGCTATCATCATTGCGTTATCTTGGTTTGTCATCTGCTGCACGTATCTTCTCATTTTTTTATCATAATATCCTACCTTAATATCATATTGCATTGCTCGTGTTTTAAAATCAGTATTATGCAGGGTGGCTGATGAATGTTGCTACATAAAGGAAATCAAATAAACTTATTTATTATTTAATTTTTTGTTCTTTAAATGAAATGTGGTCCTTTTTAAAATCATTTTTTTAGAGAATTATCACTGCAATTCTGGCATGACAAATTATATTAACTTATTGAAACCATATAGAGTTAAATCAGATTCTCCTTCAGCATCTTTAAGTTATGGTCTAAGTCAGGGCAATACGAGTCGGCCAATAAGTTGACAAATCTTCAATGTGCAGCTGACACATACATATAAAATCTGTGCGCTCTCGCGCAAAGCTGTCAGTTGACAACGGAACTCGAGTACCTCACCATGGTGCTGCCACTGCTTACCTGACATTTTATCAATGAAATGCAATTGTCATTTAAAGTGAAAGGTTGTTCCATGCATGATTATGATCTATAACAATCCGTATCGCGGTTTTGGTTCGGTTCAACATGTCAATTTAAATTTAGGCTTTGGCATGCCTTCAAGTTATAGAGAGATTAGAACTCGTTCATCTAGTTCAGAGAATAATTTGACGCTTATTTATGATAGGTCATCCGATATTTAATTTTCATGGTTAATTCAAAGTTCTGAAGTTTAACCGAAGTATAAACCAAAGCTATTCAAAACCGGTGCGAATTAATTGGACCCCCAGCTAAAATGGCATTCGCGAAAATGAAATATCGGATGACCTAGCATAAATAAGCGTCAGTCTATTCTCTGAACTGGATGGACGAATATTGAACACTCTATGTTCAAACTAGAATCGTTTACGTTCAACGCAACAACGCTAGAAAAACTATTAGCGTGATGACAACATATCGCATCAAGTGTCAGATGCACACTAAAGCTGTGTCAACTGAGAAGGGAGCACGCCGCCTCACCATGATTATTTCACCATGTTCCTGGGACTGCTGCGTCGGCAGCGGCCGGGTTGAAAATTCGTGCGTGAAAATGCCGCTGAGCTGCTGCTGTCTCGTTAAGATAGTGCAAGACAGTGTCGATTGTTCAACAGTTTTATTTTTAAATGTTAAGCCCGACCAGGCAGCATTATCCAACTGAACTCTTATCATGACTCCCATAACTCGAACCGTATGCTATTCTGGTGTAATATTAAGCGGAAAAATTATTTTGTTGGTTTCAAAATATGCAAATAAATCGGCAACTGCTGACCGAAATTCTTGGAATAAGTTTTTTCTTTAAAGCGGGACGGCGAAATAATGGGATTCTTTTTTCTCACAAATAACTGTACCTATAATAAGTTATATCAATTCTTTGTGGTAGCAACATTCATCAGCCACCCTTTTCTTTGATTGTATACTTTGGACATCACTGATGCAAATACTTTGTTGTGGTCTGCCTAACTGTTTCTCTTTGTTTTTATAGGATTTTAGTTGCTAAGCAATTAAAAAAGAAAAGCTTCCAAGCGATGCGCTGATATTGAAAGCTCTTTTGTATACTAATTATGCCTAACTAAACACAAAGCTTCACTCTGTCTATGTGGTCTACATGTGGATTAATTTTAAAAGAAACAAATTTACATTTAAGCTAACTCTAATTTTAGTTGTAAAATCAAAACTTGATGGTCTGGCCCTAATTAATTTTTATCAATATTTTTTTGTACATACTTTTATATGATCATATATATATATATATCACATAAGTCATCATTTTATCACTCATCAACGCTTTGTGTACGTTTTTTGCTTACAAACATGTAACCATCATTCATACAATTTAATGACTATTTTTTCACATTTGCAAATGTTCAATAATAATAAAAAAAAAACTCATTTTTTATAACCAACAAAAACCGACTACGAATTTGTAACTCATTATTTAACCAAATGCTCTCAAAAAAAAAAGCTCAGAACTAACACAAAGTCGTCTGGGGTGAGTTTTGTATCATAATTGTGATTCACAAAGCTAGCACTCATATTTCTCTACCCTCTCTTACAGATCGGAAGTTATTCCTATGAACCGAATGCCTTTAAATTTGGTGATGAGATCTATAGCTACTCACAGCTAAAGCTACCCGAACGTCACTTTTGGCAACGCAATTTTCATTTGAGCTTTGATTTTCGCTCCTTCTATCCCAACGGCATGTTATATCTATCACCTGGCACTAAAGAAAAACCCAAGCACTATGTGGCTTTACTACTAAAGGAAGGACAATTGTTACTCATAGTACGCGGACGTCGCAGAGAAGAGCTGCAGTTGACAGCCAAGCTTAATGATGGTGAATGGCATCGTGTGTCGATCAGCTGTCATGAGCGTAAGGTAACCATGTCTGTGGAAATAGGACGCACAGATCAAAAGACTTCGGCACAAATGAAAGTACCCAAAAAAGTGGGTGCCTCACAGCTAATGCTAGTCGGTGGTTTGCCACAGTCACCGGTTAAGGTACCCTCGGAGTTATATATGCGTTTGGAAGCCTTCAAGGGTTGTCTGCGACGAGTAAGCATTAATAATATCACCCAAGATCTGGCACGTCCGGGCAAGCATTCGAATGTGGGTCAATGTTTTCCTATGGTGGAGAGAGGCAGTTATTTTCCCGGAGATGCTTATGCCATATATAGTGAGTTTGGGTTATTGCTATTCAAGATTGAATCAAAGAGTTCTAATTGGGTTGTATTCCATTTTTTAGAGAAAAACTTTCATGTAGGCAAATACTTGGATCTGGAAATGGAATTTCGCACTTCGGAATTATCGGGCGTATTGCTAAGTGTGTCCGAACCCCAGGGCTTTCCTGCTCTGTCTTTAGAGTTGAGTAATGGAAATGTAAGTCTGGCTACTTGAAGTGATTTCCAATATTAATTTTTATTTTTTTTAACAGATTGTTTTCTCCTGCGATTTGGGCGATGGTGTACCCTTACGTGTGGAGTCTGCATTACCTAATAAATATGCCTTATGTGACAACAAATGGCATAATATTTCAGCTCTTTATGATGGTGAACAGTTGGTGTTGAGAATCGATCAATTGCCAGCCTCCATCAGTTTGGGTACTCAACGTCAGGCCGGCAAAGTGCAAACGCGTTCTCCGCTCTTTATAGGAGGACTTTCAGGTGAGTTTAACAGATAAATATTGGAATATTCCTGTTTCGACTTCTACTTTTTGATGAGAAATACCTTTAAATTGGTATAGATGGGACGCCATTATAGAAAACCTTTATCTATACGCTCGTCCCGCCGTCATTCTTTCACGAACACAAATCATACTGGCTTTCAAAGTGTTTGCCGAACAAATAAGTTCAGTGTTTTAATAATAAATTATACCAAGAACTATAGGTTAGGTTAGACGGTTGCTGAACGGTCTTTTACTCCACTCAGTATGCGCCTTTGGTCCATTCCTGCTATTTTGGGGGGTTAAATGAGAAAAAACGTTTTGTAGAAGCAGCAACTGTTTTTGGACGTTCCCCAAGCCACATCAAGCCGAACCCCGGGAAAATAGCAGCCCACCTCCCGCTCAACCAAACAAGGAGCAAAAGCCACAAACTAAATACGTTAACATCAGGGTGTCAAACCGGAACCCGAACCGGTATTTTGGAACCTTTATTTTTGAACCGAAATGACCGAAAAGAACCGAAACATTGTACTGGTACAGATTCGGTTCTAAGTTTTATTGTTATTTCTGTTTTATTGCATCAATTTGGGATTTCCTCAGTAAAACGCTTACAAATGAAGCTTAGGAAAATGAACTTACCCCTTAAGTTGGGATAGCAAAAACTTTCAAATATAAGGATCATTTGGTATATACTGAAATCTTCAATCAAAATATCAATTTCATCTTATTCCTAGCATCTCTTTTGGTCGTATTATATCTTAGGTTTAAAGGATTTTTAAATTATACTGGTACATACCGGTACGTACCGGTATACCGAAATAAAAATCAAGGTACCAATATATAACCGACTACCAAAATAAACTAGAACCTAAACATAACCTTTTACCGAGACATTAGATTCGGTACGTACTAGAACCGGAACCGAAATTTGATTCGGTTTCCCTGTTTAAAATATATCATTTTTCAGCAGGAAGAGATTCTTCTTAAGTGATGATTACTCAATAGATTTTATTGTAATCAGCTTAGAAAACACGAAACGATTTATGCACAGTAGTACCACGTTTTAGAGATAAGGGGATTGATTTGTGGGTGTGTTAGGGAAGAAGTTTTCGAAAACCGCAAACGCTGTTTCAACTAGTCATATTTTTAAGATTCCCAAATCGACAACTTCCTTCTCATATTGAGTCAACAATTGTCCGTCCGATTAATGTCTAAGGAGGCTTCTTCCGAGGGTATGCCCCTGACCCCCTGCATCCTTGGGACGGCAAAAGATCGCTCAGTTTTAATAGGTAAATAATTATAAGAGAATGTAACCATACTTTTAGTAAGATATACTTCTTCTAATAGTATGGGTGTTAAGTACATATATTGCAAGTGAATGTACTATTTTGTAAACTGGGATAAGAAAATCCACCTCATCATCGGTATTTCAGAAACACAACGGTCTAAAAGGAACAATGATATAAAATTGACTTATCAACTCTGATCAGTCGATTTCATAATTTATTAGTCTATGTATACTGAGTACAGATTATTAAGAAGGGAATGTTAATCAATAGAAGTCTGCTAGAGTTCGATAATAAACGGACCTCAGAATTTTAATTCAAACCACGAAGAGCAATAAAAATTATTTTTGCACAGATTCATTTCTATGATGTGGTGATGCTAGGTTGAGATCTGGGATGACTTTATAAAACCTTTTATTTGTCTATGAGGTATCACCGCAAGCTCGGAAATATATGCTAGAAAGAACGTCGGCTCCTAGCGGAGCACGAACAGAAAAAGTGTGAGACAGACTCCACTTCCTCCTCGACTCTGCAGCTTCTCCAAAAGTCGTTTTAGGGTATACCTACCCTGGCCAGTGTACAGTTAAATCCAGGGAATAATGCCGGAACCGTTAACCGAAATATATCGTTTCAAGACACGTACCGGTATCGAAAAAGGAACCAATATTAAAATTTTTTTAGTTGAGCTCTGTCTTTGGGGATCCCTCCATAAAAGATATTGGTTTTGCGTTTTCGAAAATCTTGGCCAACGAGAAAATAGTATAAAAAGTTTATGAGGCTATACTTTATATTTATTATTTATAACTGAACGAATGCCTAGCGAACCGCTGTTTCTCTGGCGATCTCAGCATTAACTCCGCATGCTATTCGTGGATTGAAAATACGAGAATTTTTTTTAATTAAAAAAAACCTTTTGAAAACAAGTTGTAGCATTTTCAATGACCAATTTTCAAACTAGAGTCGATGCATCCTACTCGCAGAATTTGGATCCTCCTCGATCAAATCTACAAATATTTTAGCTATCAACAACCAATTATTTTGAACTATCTTTTTAAATCATTCTTTCAACTAATCATAATATTTTTCCCTTCCATCTCTTTTACAGACATAACTCCCAGTGGTTCGTTGCTTTCGCGTGAAAACTTTAAGGGTTGTATACGTAACATATCGATACGCAACGAAAGACGCGATTGGATCGATATGGATGATTTGCATAATGTTCTGCTTAGCGAGTGTCTCATAGCCCAAGATGATAACTAGGAAAACCAGGAATCCGTCATCTGTTCCTCATCTGTACTGCCGAAAGCCACAACCAAAACTGTTTTCCAAAATGTATTGTGATCAATTTTTCGTAGCATATCACTGCCATATAAGTTAGAATAAGGTTTGGACATTTCATTCATTGCCAGTGACTGCATTTTGAAAATATATTTATTATTTTGTTTATTTTTTTCTCATTTTAATTTTATTATTTTATTTTTTTTTTTTTTTTTTAAAGAGGCTTTAAGTTTGTAATGCAGTTTGTTTATGTATGATTTTAATGAATCTCCTATATTTGTACAGTATAATTAATATTTAAATTTTCATTTGTATATATTGAAAAACGGCCATTTAGTTATGTAGTATTCATATATTAGTGTTAAGAGATATTCGTTTTTGAATAATAAAAAAACAAAGGATTTAGAAACCATTAAGCCCAGACTATTGTGTCAAATCTTTTATATATTTACTACTCTGAACAAATCGAAACCAAATCGTTATATATATATATTCACAATGAGTGCACAAAAAACGGATCGCAGCCATCAACGTGCTGGTAGCCGAAGAACGCCACGTGGCTCAAAAAGCACCAGTTACAACATTTATTGCATTAATTTCCATGATAATGGACTTAAAGCTGTGCGCGATGAATTTATCAAGGGAGTGAAGCTGGGATTACGTCGTCCCATGTTTGTTATAGATATAGAAGCCGAAATACTGGCCGCTGTACAGTACAATGATATTAATGTGCGCCTGTCCAAGGGGAAAAAAAATGGTAAGAGATTATAATGCACTATTTAAGAGAGGCAGCAGCAGTACAGCAGCTTTGACCCTCATATCTCTCGCTCTCTGGAGGTTTGTTTATTTCGGCACATATATCATGTCTTTACTCATAGATAACTTTATATAAATAGGTTAAACGATTGCTTTATTTTTATGGTTGCAACGCTGTCGGACTGAATTCAAAGGCCAATATAGTGCACACTTTAATACTATTTATACTATTTCGGTTCATTACTTAGTTATTGGACCTATCTGAACCGGTTCACTCTTAATATCTAGAATGCAAAGACTGAAGAAGCTTCTATCTAGACTTCCAAACGCGGACCGGGTATCAAAAGCATCGAACCCAATGTTTCAGTTCGATCCTTAACATATAACTTATTTGATCGCTGTACAATTTACTGCAATTTTCGGGGAATATATCATTTGGTTTGTTTTGCCATTTCACAACTTCACTTTTGTTGCTGAATTTTATACCTTAGCGAAGTCGTAACAAAATATGGAAAGTTCAAATGTGATTTTTAATAATCGTCCTTATTAAATGATATACGGATCCAATTCTTTTTAACAGTTATGACGCTGAAATTGTTGAGAAAAAAATTTATGTTCCTTAAAAAGATAAATTAGTCTCAGTTTAATTTGAGGTTCGGAAGTTCTTTAATTGATAAGGTAAAAGGAACTTTAAAACCTAAACAGAACCGGTTCTAATGGAAAGCTTCGTCACGCTGCCAGTTTGAAAGCTATTTCAACGAATCTTGATTAATGATATGATATGTTTAATTGTATTTGGATAATGTGCACAGTTTGCAGACCAAATTTTCCCAAAAATTGGAAATCTGGGATAATTATGTACAATTTCTTACACAGATTAAAAAAGATCCCAGTCAAAGATAATTTCAAAATATAATAATCATATTTATACACTTGAAAAGTGTATATTAATTTTGCCCAGAAGTTTGTAACGCATAGAAATATTCATTTCCGACCCCATAAACCATATATATTCTTGATCAGGACGACGAGCTGAGTTCATTTCCGCTTGTCCGTCCGTCCGTCTGTCTGTCCGTCTGTCTGTCCGTCTGTCTGTCCGTCTGTCTGTCTGTTTCTACGCAAACTAGTCCCTCAGTTTTAAAGCTATCGAGCTGAAATTTTGCACAGAGTTTTCTTTTTACTGCACGCAACTAATATGTCGGAACCGGCCGGATCGGATGACTATATCATAAAGCTGCCATAGGAACTATCGGTCTAAGATCTAGTTCTAGATAGAAAAACTTTTTTGTTTTCCATCGTAGCGTCACTTATCTTGGTATATGTTAGTTTTATATGCTTCCACATAATTCTGGAAAAATTTATCCAAATCGGATGACTATAGCATATAGCTGCCATAGAAACGTTCGGTCAAACAACTACTTCTAGTGAGAAAAACTTTTTTATTTTCCATCGCAGCGTCACTAATCTTGGTATATATTAGTTTTATATGCTTTTACATAATACAGGAAAAATTTGTCAAAATCGGATGACTATATTATATAGCTCCCATAGAAAGTGTCGGACAAAAATCTACTTCTATTGAGAAAAACTTTTTTGTTTTCTATCGTAGCGTCCCCAATCTTAGTATATATTAGTTTTATATGCTTTCACATAATTCAGAAAATATTTATCAAAATCGGATGACTATAGCATATAGCTGCCATAGGACCGATCAGTCGGAAAATGTGTTTTACTCAGAAAAGTTTTTTTTATGGTATCAAATTTTTATTATCAATGATTTAAAAATTTTAAATATCTGAAATCTATATCCTATATAAATTTTTCCAGTTAAATCAGTTGGAGTAAAGTTTTTCCAGTGTATTAAAACTTCGCCACAGTCGAAGTTAGCTTTGCTTTCTCGTTTTATTATTTTATTATAGTAAGACGATCTTATAAAATGTAATATCGATTTGACACAACTTATACTATGACGAAAAGATTAAGATGATAAAAATACCTAAATGATATGTTCGAAAATACCGTAATGACATTTTTTGACATATCAATTTGATATCAGTCATTTTGAACTGAAATTGACTGCCATTTTATGTAATTTTTCTCTGGTCTCACAACTTCTGGCAACACTGAGTGGGAGACTCATTCAAAGAGTTTAAGTCCTTTCTCTCCGTTCCACAAACCAGACCGGATCGTTCTTAAACGCGGAACGACCGGTATTAATAAAAGCATTCCCCCGTCCTTGAGGGTATAAGAAAAAAACGGACTTACCCAACTATTAAAAAAGAAAAATACGGTTTTCGGTACATTTAGAAGGAATTTTTTTCTGAGTGTGTCCTTTTGCGGAGAACACTAAAGTGTAAAGCGATTTTTGCGACTTTTTGATTTTTTAAGTATTTTTCTTATTTTCCATGCTTGAATTGACACGAGTCTCTTTGAGGCGATTGTCAAACTTTGTGGTATAATTTGAATGACCAAATGTTCATGTTACGTAAAAGCTAAAACAATTACAAAGCACGTAATAGCCTAGTTCCACTGCTACATATATGTACATCCGAGCTGATGTTGATGAGGATGGAATTTTTTTCACAGGGCCTTCTATATTAAAATAAATGTTAAATGGATGTTCATCAATTCAAGATGTTGGTACTCGCCCCAAACAAACTAAGTACATCCGAGAAATTTTACATAAAGTACTCCATGTTAACATTAAGTATC
The DNA here is from genome assembly GCA_018904225.1 of Lordiphosa mommai. NCBI lineage: Eukaryota > Metazoa > Arthropoda > Insecta > Diptera > Drosophilidae > Lordiphosa > Lordiphosa mommai. The sequence continues at coordinate 236,752 of JAEIFT010000012.1, read as the reverse complement.
GACTCACTATATATAGAAATTAAGCTACTTGATTTGCGCGAAAATGCATTGGCTGAGTGGATAGGCTTGACGCCTTGTTTTTTTGATATGCTGGTTCGAATCCCGGTAAGGGATGGTCTCTTTTTTTTCCTTTATTGTTTTTTTGTATGCCTAATTTTTATGTTTATGATTTAAATTACCGCTTATCGTAGAGTAAAACAGGTACACAAAGCTTATGGAAATGTTTGGTTGTCATCCAAATTTTAACATAACATTTAGAGTTAGCGTGTAAAGTTAGCATTGATGGAACTTTTTGTAATGGAACAGCAAAATTTGTTGATGTACATATATGTAGCAGTGGAACTAGGCTATAATATTGATGGTATGCGAGTAAGGCTGAGTACACACTGTTCGACGCATGAGACATGATAGTCTAGTAGGCCCTCATGTTGTCTGGTTTTCATTGGGAATAGCTTGTCATTTGACATTCAAAACAAGACAACATGAATGCCTACTAGATTATCATGTCTCGTGCCCCGAAAAGTGTGATCCCAACCTAAATCTAATGCCTCTCACGATACTGCATATGTCAATATTGCATTATACAAATCTGCAAAGCTTCAACTGTTTGTGATCAGCTTGTTATTAACTGATCAGTTTACTAAAATTACTTCTATTATTATTATTTAGCATACTTTTAGGGGATCTTGTTAAATTGACATTTGAAAAGAAACATGTGAATTTCATATTAAGCACAAGAGGAAAAGTAAACTACGTATATTACCCAGATAAATATCGTTGATCAGGAACCAATTTCTTCTGCTGAACACGGCCAATGTCTTGATTATGCACGAAAATGGTCTCTGTAGATTTTTTTAAGGCAATGTAAACTGTGGACAGACAGAACGTACTAAAAAAGTTCAGAGTTAGTTTTTGGTCCAAAATATCAAAACTTTTTAATGAAAGTAAGCAGGGAATAATACCGTTACCGGAACAGTTATCCGAAAAAACCCGTTTCAAGCCACGTACCGGAATCAAAACCGGAACCGATATTACTTATTTATTTGAGAACCAAAAACCGTTAACCGTTGTAATAGGAACCAAAAAAAGCGAAACGCTAATACCGGTACTGTTTCGGTTTCAAGTAGAAATATTCCACTGGTAAAATAGCAATATATACACTGAGAAGAAAGTCTTACATTTCAGAAATTCGCCCAAAATCAAATTCTCTTTTTAAGATATATAAGATATAGAAAAAAATCTATAAAAAGTATTAAAACTTTTCTTTGCTAAACATAAGCCCTCTAATTAAATATAAAGGATTTCTAAGTCTCAAAAAATCCTTGCTTAAAAATAGAAATGTTAGGAAAATGACAATATAAATTTTAGGAATGAAGCTACTGAATATTGTTCAAATTTCGCTCTACCAAAAAATCTGGTTTAATATTTCGGAAAATTTTATTTCAGGTAAAGCTAAGAGCTTTTTTAGAGCTGATATACATGCTATTTGAGTATTTTACCAGCCTTTTATCAGATATTTTGGACCGTAGTCTTATAGAATGGGTTCAAATCTATCCAAATCACTAAAGATCTCTATTTTTGGCAAAGATCTGGAAGATTTCAGGGCGGACTATTTTGAACCCTTTTCTATTACATACACTATATTTTTGGATATCTTGAAATAATTTTATTTTTTGAATATTAAAAAAAATTATCGTACCAGTATACCGAAAAAAAATCTTTTTACTGTATCGAAAACCGAAAAAGAAACTTTAACCAAAATTCTTATTTCGGTATGTACCGGAACCTGTACCGGAACTGATATTCGTTTCGGGATTAATCCCTGAAAGTAACCAATCGGACCTGGTCTCCTTTAAAGTAACCAAATATGTAAAGTATATTCTGGGCCCTTTTAGGACAGAACTTTGAAAATTGTGAGTTATAAGCATTCACGTAAATGATACAATCCATCCTCGGTACACAAAAGAACACTTTTAAGAATTTATGCCGGTGAGCTGCTGCTGCCTTGATAGTTTATAACAAGAATAAGGTGCATTCCTTTTAGCTGTATTCAATTTGTAGCGGATCCCAAACCCACGGATCCCATGTCCATAAGCTTGCAACGCATCAAGGAGTGCATAGCTGAATATGATCTTGTTACCAGAAAGATTGAAGCCGAGCTCAACTTTAATCTGTATCAATATTGGCAAAAACATAATCCAGCCGAACTCAAAAGTCGTATGTCGGAAATCAAAAAGAAAACCAAAGCCGCCAACTTGGAAACAAAACGGGCTGGTAGTAGTATACTAGGTGCTCCAATTGGAGCCAAAACGGCCAAGGGTAAGGGTAAGATCAAAAGGGAAGGCACCGATCTCTCTCGTTTGGTGAAGATAGAGTGTATGGGTGTGACAGCCAAAGAACATAACAAGGTGGGCAAGGGTGAACCTTTATCCAAGCGTTTGGTAAGTAAAGAAATATAGATATAATTAAAGAAAGCTTAACCAATATTTTTATCCAATTGTTAGTACATCAAAGATTATCCCTTGTCCTCCAGTATTATGATCTTGATAATAGGCAACTTTGACAATGAATTCTACAAGACTTTACTGCAACACAATCAACCCTTGAAGGCTATTATACACTTTCTACCCGAAGAGTGTGCCTATGATGTTTTAGTACCACGTCCACGTCGTGAAAAGGCCTTACAGGCGACCATAGAGCAAATACAACGCGATATACATTCCCTGCGTAAAAGAACAATCACCAAACCGGTGGGTATATTCCAACAACAATTACCCCAAATGTCCATGTGTCTGGCTACCAAATTTACATCCGATATATTCGATCAACTGAGTTGGTATGTGTATGATGTGGAAACGTTACGTGAACAATATAGGGAGTATTATTTATTGCCGTATCAAGAGACCAATGTGAAAATGAGCCCAGATGCCAATATGCAAGATGCTTTTCATATGGCCGAATCCTTGAGCATACAAGGACATTATCTGAAAGCACAAATGCCGGCGGCACATAACGATGATGGCACCATTTATTTGTATATGGAATCGCTAATGAGTACATTTGGTAATCCACGCGAATTAATGAGCGAAATGGAGGTTTTACTATTGGCAAATCCTTCGCCATCGGTTTTAACCAAAATTTTGGATAAGATCAAGGTCTATGCGAATGCTTTCAAAAGCATTATCAAAATTGTCAAGAACGAACGTCTATTTGTGGATCAATCCAATGCTTTACTCATTAGTTTAGTGTCCTATATGGATCAGTCGTTAATGCGTAATATATATCATGCCTGTCTGGAGTACAATTTAATGCGACGCTATTTCAATTCGGGTTATATTGTAGATTCACTACCCTATACCCCATACAATGGTGAACTGGAACCCAGTTATTTGCCCAAATATGCTAGACTTTATTTAACCGATGATGCGGTGAATCAACGTATCATAAAATTGGTTAATGACTATGAGGATTTTACCATAGAGGAGGTCTATCCCAATTGCAAGCTATATACGTTTAAGCGTGCACTAAATGAAGTATTTGAGCATCAGAAGGATTTATGTATACCCACACGTTTGTGTTTTCGTGATTTTACACTATATGAAATGGAACAGTTTCTGAAGGATCTGATAACACCGCAAATGTATGAAGATGCCATTGAAGCGGAATGGGCCGAGATGAATGTGGATCATTTAAGTGTGGCGACCGTGACCGCAACACTGGATCATGAGATTTTACAAGTTCGCCTAAAGAATGGTCATCACATCAACATAGATCCCAATGTATTCATACGACCCTTATCTTTAAAGGCTCAAAAGATGGCCCAAATGCAAAAGGAACAACTAGAGAACCAGAGGTTAGCCTCACATACGAAACGTCAAGATATGAGTGGACGCCATTCGGTCAGACTGCCCAAATTAACTTCCCGAGGAAGTCTAAGACGAGATGATTCTACGATACCCACAAAATTGTTACTCAGTGGAAATAAACCGCCCCTCGCCTATATAGGTCTGGGACCTAATCATTCGATGCTCAAGGGTTACAATCTGGATGATACACGACAGACCATCAAGGCCAAAACCTCGAAATATTTCTTCGAGGAGGGTCGTCTCATGTTGTATGAAGAAAAGTGGAATTTCCGACAAATGAACAAATGCCTCAGCTTTGAGGTACAGAAACAGATAGTGCACTTTAAGGATTCACCCGGAAATGTGGGTGCCACAGATGCCAATTTGCGTCTGGAGACCGAACATGGTGTTAGTCTGAGAATACTGCCCGCTGGTGGGGAATGCGCCAAGGTTGTTTTGACTTATCCCAATGGTTTGAATACCTATTGTCATGATACCCATGCCGAACACTTGTGGTCCCTGCAGGAGAACTCACCGGATGAAAAGCGTCGCATTTGTACACCGTACGGCTGTGTCATTGTTTTCTATAACCACTCCGATTGTGTTTTAGTTATGCGCTACAATGGCGAGGTATATCAATTGTTTAGCTTTTTGGAGGCCGAGCAGGAGGAGGAGCAGGAATTGGATTCGGAGCATGCCAATGGCTGCTCCACTTACAGCACCTACAGCAGTTACAAACCCCTTAAGGTTGAGACCAAAAAGAAGAAGGGTCGTTCTCGTTTGAAACGCTCGCAGACAAATCGCACTTCGGGCGGTGCCGATACCGTGGGACGTCCCTCCCAGTCGCAGAGCTCGAAAACGGCCGCCGCCGCCGCACGCCGTGAGCGTCTGGCCAAAAGCAAAGAGGCAGCAGCTCTATTTGCCAGCATTGATTGTGAACTCAAGTTTCTGAACTTTATCATGTGTTTGTATAGTCTCAGCTATAGACATCTCAAGCTGATCACCTCTATGGGTAGTGTGGTGCATGTCCAAAATGATGGTAAGATTTGGTGTGGCAAGCCATTTCAGAATACCGAATGGCATGATTATTCCGCCAATGAGAGCTATTCGATGCGAGATGATGGTGTGAGAATGATCTGGACTCAGGACGAGTTGAGATGTTACCACAGCGATGGTACGGTTATAAGCAGTGGCACACTTGAAGGCTGGGATCCGGGTGTTATGGTAGATGAAATGGAGCCGGAGATAACATCGAGCAGCTCGCATGGTGACATCAAGAGAAAGTCGTTTGGATCCATACACTCGGTAGGTGATAATTATTTTTGCATTCTCTTTTATTTAGAGAAGGAAATAAACGGAAGATCGCATAAGTAGAGGTTTTCCAGATTTTTTACAAAAATTTTATTTTCTATTAGAACAAGGCTAGCTTTAATCAGGGCTGCAAACCTCCAAAATTATGCGGACCCGTTTCTCGAACCACTGAACCCCAGGTTTTGATTCAAACCCCGGTTCACTTGAACAAAAAAGGATAGTTTATTGCAAGTGAGAAAGTCGGTCAAGCCCGACTGTAATATACTCTGTACCTGTTTGTACGTAACTGATAACTTTAAAGTGTGAGGTTTTTTCAAAATCTGGGGGTGGCAACTCTTTCGACTATCGTTCATCTGGTTGGAAAACGATGTATGGGGGCTCGATAAGTAATGATGAGTAGAATTACCCTAGTACATAAATCGTAAAATAATTTGCGGGGGAGGCAGGGGGCGTGGCAAAAATTAAAAATAAACTTGATCTGCCTGCAGGTATAAGAATTATATGTTCCATACACTTCAAACCTCTAGCTCTTACCATCTCTGAGATCTCTTCGTTCATACGGACAGACAGACGGACAGACGGACAGACAGACAGACAGACAGACGGACAGACAGACAGACGGACAGACGGACATGGCAATATCGACTTGGCTGTTGATGCTGATCAAGAATATATATACTTTATACTTTTATAGGGTCGGAGATGCTTCCTTCTGGCTGTTACATACATTTGCACAAACCCAATATACTCTGTGTACCTTCGGTACAGAGTATAAAAAAAATTAATTGAAAATCTCATTTTATTATACTCTGTACCGAAGGTACACAGAGTATATTGGGTTTGTGCAAATGTATGTAACAGCCAGAAGGAAGCATCTCCGACCCCATAAAGTATATATTTCTTGATCAGCATCAACAGCCGAGTCGATATAGCCAGTCCGTCTGTCCGTGCTATGAACGAAGAGATCTCAGAGATGGTAAGAGATAGAGGTTTGAGTGTATGGAACATATATTTCTATACTTGCAGGCAGATCAAGTTTAGTTTTGATTTTTGCCACGCCCCTGCCTCCCCGCAAATTAAAAAAACTGAATATCTTCCACAATTTTGGAGTTACGTTGTTCGAACCTTTAAGACATATATTCTACTCATCATTTCTTATCAAGCCCCCATACATCGTTTTCCGATCAGATGAACAATAGTGGCGCTATATGTAAAAGAAAATTTAATGCAACGGCAACAACAACACTGCAGCCACTTACGAGAAAGAGAGAGCGAGAGGGCAATAGCTTACTGGACTGCGCCGCTTTCAGTTCCCCCCTCCCTTCTTTCCAATAGATTATGTAAGTAGGCAAAGACGAAGTATGAGAGGAGCGATGCAATTGAGATGGCCTGCGGTCAGAAATATGATAGATATGATTATGTTAATAGGAAATTATTTACAAATTTTATAATTTTACGAGTTATGTATTAGGGTAATTCTACCCATCATTACTTATCTAGCCCCCATACATCGTTTTCCAACCAGATGAACGATAGTCGAAAGAGTTGCCACTCCCAGATTTTGAAAAAACCTCACACTTTAAAGTTATCAGTTACATACAAACAGGTACAGAGTATATTACAGTCGGGCTTGACCGACTTTCTTACTTGTTAAAATTATATTCTTCAGTTAAATTCTTAAAATTATCATATCCATTAGCAGACTTTAGTTATTTTAAAGATCTTTAAGTAAGTAGGCTTTATATCTTTCTGAGGCTGTTCATCTTTACTAGCTCTTAGATAAGAAAGAAAAAACTTAAGTGTTGAAAATTAACGTTTACCTGATTGATCTGGGTTGGTTGGAACTTTTTTCGAAAACTTAATTAATATTGTCCGGTTCGGACAGTCGAAAAAATCCGAACCGAACCGGTTCTCAGGGGTTCCGGACCGGTTTGCAGCCTTGGTTTTAATACAAATGAACGCAGTATGAGTAAGGCTTAAAGCAGTGTTCGGTACGTCCGTGTCTAGTGTGCATATTAAAAAATGCGAAACTACAGCGACGTCAGCACACACATAAGTATAAGCAAAATAAACCGATTTTTGTTCAGCTGTCAACTCCATGTCTGCTGCCACCCACACATGCGTAAGCTAGTGTGATTGTGTTTTTTGCCGACCACTGGCTTAAAGTAAAACTATCAGGGGGCCAACGAATTCACTAGCAATTTGGATTCAATCGATTTGTCAAATCGCTTTAAAATTTCGCTTTGCCACAGAACTTCGAGCGATTTCATTTTTTAAGCTTGTTCACTAATTCGAAACTGACTGCATAGAGCAGACAACTCGAAAGAGCCAAAAAAAAATAATATATTTCTCCTTCCTTCTTCTGAAGTCTTCTGCAAAATACAGTAATATCTTATTTAGGTGCTTATATCAAAGCAGCAGCATTTAAGCTTTTGCTTTATGTGCGTAGGTTGAAAACGCGAATATTTATGATCAAAAATGGATTTATTGTTTTTCAAAGTATTCTCCAGCAAGATTTATACACTTTTACATGCACTTAAACCAATTGTCGAAGCACTTTTTCCACTCCGATTGAGACACCTCCAAAACATGGTTTTTGAACTCTTCAACAGCATCTTCTGGCGACGAAAATCGTTGACCACGCATTTCCCCTTGATGTGCGGGAATAAAAAGAAGTCATTGGGTGCCAAGTCAGGGCTGTACGGCGGATGACCCATCAATTCGACGTTTTTGTCGGTCAAAAAGGCTCTGGTGTGAGCTGATGTGTGTGAGCTCGCATTGTCATGGTGCACAATGATCTGTCTTCTCTTGTTCGTTTTTCGAATTTCTCCGAAGACTTCAGGCAAACAAATTGTGGTGTACCACTCAGAATTGACCGTCCTACGTTGCTCAAGCGGAACAGTCGCCACATGATCAGTTTTACCGAAGAAACAGGCGACCATTTGCTTCGAAGTGCTTTTTCCACGAACGACTTTCGTTGGATTTGGCTCGTCCTCGAAGACCCACAAGGTCGATTGATGTTTTGTTTCGGGCTCATAAGCATAGATCCATGATTCGTCACCTGTAACGATCATAACGTCTTTTGAAACACCGCGATTATATTTTTTCAAAATTTCTTTGCACCAATCCACAATCGAATGTATGCTGGTGGAAGAAATGCCCAAGGATGCCTCCATCTCACGGTATGCATTATCAGTTCACGCACGGCATCAATATTTTCTGGCACAACGACTGTTTTTGGACGACCTTCACGACCTTCGTCTTCAAGCGAGCGTCGCCCGCGATTGAATTCATTAAACCAATTTTTCATAGTGTTATAGGATGGTGCTTCATCGCCATACAAAGATTTAAGTTCATCGTTGCACTCTTGTCGTGATAATCCACGTCGAAAGTTGTGAAAAATGATTGCACGAAAATTTTCACGAGTTAATTCCATTTTTCTGCCGAGGTTAGATTTTGATTCATCGTTAATCGATATCAAACGTGGTCACACAAGAAAGAGTTGTATGGAGCTTTTATTGATAAAAGTCGAAACTTTTTTTGGGAAAACGCCAATTGGTCCTAAAATGGCTAGAAGTGACCTAGGCCAAGAACTTGAATAGCAACCCACGTATAATGCGATTCATTAGATTTGGTAAACGATGAAACTTTAGGTTTCCTCTATCTATTCAAATACATCGCATGTGTAATTTCTTATGACCTGTCATTTGTTTCTTTACGTAGCTTTTAAAATCTTTGAATTTGTCAAGCAAGAAATCCAACTTTTATTTCTTTGATATAGTGATATCTCGTTTCTTTTCCTTTCCCCAGACCACCATGTACATCAATGCCCCGCAGGGTATGCCCTTTAAAATGATTAGTCAAGTTTCGTTGGGTGTACGAAATGAGGTCTCTGAAGTATTATCAGAAAGCAGATCAATTAAATCCCAACATGAGTATCTGATGGAAGAGGACTTTGAAGAGACGATTATACATGACATGAGCTTTATTACCTATACCCCCGACAGCTATTTAATGCAACATCGTTTCTACGCGGGCATTGAGTTTAAATTTAGTCACATTAATGAGGTGGACTTGAATATGGAGACGCGTGTTTATGCGGCTGAAGAGCTTAAGATACGAATTTATAAAGAACTAAAAGAGAAGCAGGAAACTGTAGATGAATTGAAGCCTGAGCCGCCTTCTTCTGAGCCAGATGTCGATGAATGGACCAAGGCAAAGAAATTTAAAAGCACGCCTAATATAAATTCACCGCAAATAAGTGGTGAACAGGATCAGCCACCGGCTTCGGAGACTGAAATACCTGTCATAGATGTACGGGGTAATAATCTACATTTGATTGTGTATGAGGATCGGGTAGTTATACAAACACAATTAAGAAAATTTGGTTGCGATGAGAATACGCTTATAGTACGGTGAGTAGAAAAAGCAAATATAAAGAGAGTCCATGTACTTATTTTCCCTTATGTAGAGATAATGTGGAACTGAAATTGGATTTTTCGGTTAGTCTATCCCAGATCTTTCGCCAATGGGTGGAGGAAATGAATAGTTTCATCAATTGCTTTTGTCCCAAATGGAAAACTCTCTACTTTTTAGAATCCCATACGACGGACTGCCGCAAGAAGGGTAAGATTTTTGTTTTCCATATAAACACCTTATTCCAGATGGCATTAAAATTTATTTCGGCACTATGCTTAATATAAATAAGACAGAGCTTTTCGAAAGTGATTCTATTCATATGAAGCATTGTGCCAAATCATATTTTTATGTCGTCTGGCCTCTGCCTTAACCAACTAACTTTCGTTTTTAAAGGTTTTGAATTTATGAAAGCGTTGCCACCTTTGGGTAAATACAATTTCTGTGCGGGAAATTATTACATTGATGTCGACGAACTGAAGTCGGTAAATAGTCGCCTGACCAATAAGTTTGATTGGTATGAAAAGGATATGTTGAAATTTCCACGATTTCCTTTATATAAGAGAGGACCAGCTGTGGTAAATTTCCCCATGGTTTTAAGCACACAGTAAGCTTAAAATAATGCTAAAAAAAAAGGGATATTTATTTAATAATATTATATTTTAGAGTCTTTGTGGAAGTACCCGCTCAGTTGGCCAATACAGATCGGATACATCAGTTTATTGATCCTTTTGATAGAATCAAGTTTCGCAAACTAAAACATCGATTTAATGAGTACGACTAGCCTTATTTTAAGCCATATTTTTATTAAGTTTTTTTTTCTTCTTTAGGGCCGTACTTTTTCATCTACATCCACGCTTGCGTTTGCTGGTACAACAGGAGATCAGCAAACGTAGCTGGCGAAATCATCATGAGGAACTCAAACGACGCCGTTTTATGGAACAACAACGTCTCAGTTTATACATGGCCATGTTGAAGCACAAAGTCTATCCGAATTATTTCCAATTTAGAGATCAATTCTACTATCATGTACGCAATATTGACTTCTTTGAATTTATGGCCTCAAAATGTAGTGAGAAAGCCAATCCAGAGCATTATCAAGTACCACCGGCATTTTCCGAAGAACCAGAACCATCCAGTCTGGAGCCAAATGTGGGGAAGGGCAAGAAACGCAAGAAATGTTTATGTCCCAAGTATTTGAAATCTTTGCAAAAATAGAGAAATGTATAACACAAAACATAGGGCAATATACAAAAATATTCGGTAAATAAAAGTGTATTGATTAAAAAAAAATGTTAAAAAGTATGAGTGTGGTTAACACTTACGGGCCTTTGATGTGAAACATATTGATTGAAAATAGTTTATATAACTTGGGAAATGCCACGATTGGCTTGGGAACAGAGTTCCCAAATCCCTCATCCCTGATCCCTTATCCCTGATTCCAGATTCCTAATCCCAGATCCTTGATCTCCGATCCCAGATCCCTGATCTCCGATTCCAGATCCCTGATCCCCGATCCCAGATCCCCGATCGCAGTTCCCTGATCCGAGATCCCAGATCCCCGGTCCAGATCCCCGATCTAAGATCCCCGATGCCAGATCCGAGATCCCAGACCCCTGATCTCCCAACCCTGAACCCAGATCCCCCATCGCAGATCTCTGATCCCTGATCCCAGTTCCCTGATCCGAGTCTTAGGTCCCTGATCCCAGCTCCCTGATCCCACAACCCAGATCTATGATGCCAGATGCCTGATCCGAGATCCCAGACCCCTGATCCTCATCCCTGATTCCTGATCCCAAATACTTGATCCGAGATCTCTGATTCGAGATCTCTGATTCGAGATCTCTGATTCGGGATCCCAGATTCCCCATCCCAGATCCCTGATCCCCCATACCAAATCCCAGATCCGAGATCCCAGATCCGAGATCCCAGACCCCAGACCCCTGATCCCCCATCCCTGATTCCACATCGCAATTCTCTGATGCCTAATCCCAGATCCCAGTTCCCATATCCCTGATCCGTGATCCGAGCTCCCAGATCCCTGATCCGAGATCCCAGACCCCTGATCCCCCATTCCTGATCACAAATCCCATATCTTTAATCTTTAATCCCTGATCCCAGATCCCAAATCCCAGATCCCTGATCCCACATCCCCGATCACTGATCCCAGATCTCTGATCCCAGATCTCTGATCCCAGATCTCTGATCCCAGATCTCTGATCCCAGATCTCTGATTCCAGATCCCTGATCCGAGATTTCAGACCCCTGATTCCCCATCCTGATTCCTAATCCCAAACCCCAAATCCCACATCCGAAGTCCCTGATACCAGATCCCAAATCCCTGATCCTAGATCCCTGATCCCAGATCCCACATCTCTGATCCCTAACCACAGATCCCCGATCCCAGATCCCTGATCCCTAATCCCAGATCCGTGAGCCCAGATCCGTGAGGCCAAATCCCTGATCCCAGATCCCTCATCCCAGATCCGGGAGTCCAGATCCCCCATCTATGATTCCTGATCCCAGACCCCAAATCCCCCATTCGAAATTTCTGATACCAGATCCCAATTGCTTGGTATATACCTGTGAGCGATATGCGATATTTTACCCCTACTAGCAAAATCATCGTACCGAAATTAATGATGTTTCACATCAAAAACATTCGCAGTAGATCTTCCGTTTTTGAATTCGATTAGTTTCCCCTTAAACATCGATAGCTTGATAACTCGCACTCGATAGTCGCTGCAATCTATCGATATGTCGTGTGTGCAAAACAGTGTCTCATCATTTGTCATCCCTAAGCTCGACCTATTTTCACACAAGTACTCTTCTATTACTCGTTACAAATTTTTTCTGTGTAAGAAACTTATATATTTAATTTAATTGTTTGCCTAAATTTGGGCCCTGGACTTTGTTTTGTACTCACTGAGATAACCGAGACGCCAAGGTAAGGCCTGGCCTAAAGTGTTTATGTGTATGTGTGTGTGTGTGTTTGTGCAACTTTTCTGATACAAATGTTTTTTTTTTCTGCATAAAGCAACGAAATACACAGAATAACTCGGCTCGATGTGCGGCGCAAAATGAAAGTAACAATCAAGTCATGGACCGGAGTAGCATCGTGGCGTTGGATAGCGAATGATGAGAATTGCGGTATTTGCCGCATGTCCTTTGAGAGCACCTGCCCGGAGTGTGCGCTGCCAGGAGACGATTGCCCGCTGGTGTGGGGTGTGTGTTCGCATTGCTTTCACATGCACTGCATTGTCAAGTGGCTGAATTTGCAACCGTTAAACAAGCAGTGTCCCATGTGCCGACAAAGCTGGAAATTCAATATACACTGAGCATAAACGACAACGACGACAAAGAAGAAGAATTAGAAGCAGAGATAAACACAAGGATTACATTTAATAAAATGGAGCCAACCCAACACTCGCTAAGCGGTTTGCCGCCACTGCCAAAAAGTCTCAGCGCCGCCGCGGCCACTGCTGTGGCTGTGGCGCCTCCCCCAGCGGCTGTGGCTCAGCTTACAGCTGCCACGGCTGATTTATATTTGGGTCCCTCCACTTCATCCTCGGCCAGGCAACGCAATTACAATGGTCATAATCAACGACACGGCAGCCTCTCCTCCACCCAGGAGTCGCTCAGTGATCGAGAATCGCTGCACAGTCGCGCCTCTTCCACACACAGTGCAAGCGGCGGTGGCGGCGCCAGTCCTGGTGCAGGCTCCTCCACCATAGACAACCAATTGGCAATACTGCGAAGGGAAATGTATGGCCTCAGGCAGTTGGATTTGTCACTGCTCTCGCAGTTGTGGGCCTTAAATGAGTCCATACAAGGATTTCGTGTATTCCTGCAAGAGCAAGAGGCCATGTCGCCACCCTCACGCAGTCGCACACCCTCCGATGCCAATTCTTTGAGTTCCGATGAAGATGAGGGCTCCTATGCGCCAGTGGTAACGCCGGGCTTGGCTGTGAAATTAAGCGAACCGCCTGTTTTGGCTCGAACCATGGCCTCGCCGGCCATGAACAGCAAACTGGCCACAGGTTCAACCACTTCGCATGCCTCGACCAGTTCCAATTCCCAAACATCGGGCTCTTCTTCGGCTAACTCATCCATGGGCAAGCAATTGCATCATCATCAACATCATCATCAGCAGCAGCAACAGCAGAGGCCTGCCCCGCCACCAGCACCACCAGCCCAGCACAAGGCTCATCCTCAGTTGCCGCGCATATTGCAGCAACGCATGAGGCAGGCCCCACCCCCACCGCCACCCACGCGTGGAGCAGGAGGAGGAGGTGCCAGTAGCAGCAGCAGCAATCACAGCATTAGCAGTGTTAATCATCCACATACACATCATTCGCGGCCCGTATGACAAAACCCGTTCTTGGACTAAAAATGTGGTTCAAGAACAACAACAACGACAACAACAGCAGAAAACAAATTTCGGGATAAAAGTCAATTAAACGACATTTCTCCAAAAGTCAATTCATAAAACAAACAAACAAACAAAAAACACACCCCCTACAGCTTGCCATGCTCCACATTTCGTTCTTGATATTGATATTATATATTAAACAAACAAAAGAGAATTCGTAAATTGTATTCAATAATAATCTCTAAGTAGTACAGGATAAGATCCTATCATATGGCATATTTATACTATAAATTATATACACAAATGTATTAATTGTACTTTGTATAAAACAACAACAACAAAACAAAACAAACATCAATATTTGCTGCTTCGAATTCATAGAAACTAGTTACCATCTATTTATGTTACCTATAGGAAAAAAACAAACAAACACTATTGAAAAGCGATTGAAAAATATGAAAATGTTCCACTCACACTCTTAGCACTAACCAAAACTAAACTCTTGGCCTACTATAAAATATATTATATATATATAAATACATATATATGCATATATATATCTAGAAAATATTATTTCAAACACAAGTTGTTGTTTAGCCCATCGAATTTTTGGTATGCCAGAGAAATCAGAGGGCAAGCAAAACGATTCAGCTGTGGAAAAGAAAAATTCCAAAATTTGAAAATGAGTAATACAAGGTGTTATACCTTGTATAAGGCTTAGAAAAACAAAGTGCGAAATTTTTAAGCGATATAAGGGCTTATTTCCAGAACCCTAAATAGGCCTTTCTTTTATTATACAAATTGAAAATAATTGTTATTTTCGGTTTCTTATTTAAATTAAACTTTAAACATTATTATTTGTGATATTTGCAATCAGCTTGTGTTATCCGATTTGACCAACTTGGATATATATTGTTGGGCTATGCAAATTTCAGCATGATTGCTTAAAAACTGGGCTCTGTCTAAGACTATTTTAAAAATCACAAATAATTCTGACATTTTTAAGAGAGAAAAAAAAAAAAAACAATTATTTCCATTTTTTTTTTAAAAGTAAGGCTAACATTGAATTTCTATTAACTAATCGAGGAAAAACAAGAAACCGAAAATAATTAAAATTTTGTTTAAAAAAAAAATTAGAAAAATTTTCTGCCTTGTTTCCGTTTTGAATTTTGATCATATTTCTATTAATCATAAAAATCGTTTCGCACATGATTTTAACAAAGGAAAACAATTGATTTTACAATCGAAAACTGTCATCACTTAGTCGGGATTTACACCATGAACTAAACTTCATGAAGTTTTCTTTCTTTTCTTCTTTCCGAGAACATGCAAAGCCAATCAGTGCTCGCATAAAGAAAAGAGACACTTAGAGAATAAAACTCTGCTTTGCTTCTCTTTTCTGCCGACGATTTCAAAATGCAACGCGCAGGTTTGATGCTCGAATTTTGGAACTCGCCTTGCTTTGGCCCATGAAAACCTGAAACTGGGCGATCGATATTGTTTTGCACTACCCCGCAACAGTTAATGTTTTAAGCTGTTAATGTTAAAATTGTTAGGGAAAATTCAAGTGCAACTGATAGCACAAGTCTCTTAAATTTTACTCTCTTAAAATGATTGATTGTGAGAGATATGTTCAAGACTGCTTTTTTAACAAAGTGGCGTTGCAACTTACGCAGTTGCTTCGAATTCGAATGTCTCCTTGCGGCAGCTGCTGTTTGTAACGCATGCGATTTTTAATAAAGATAAAATTCGATCAGCATCAACCGATCGGTTCTAGTAGCTATCATAAATGAAAAGCTAAATAATAGGCGACATCGACGGCCGGTCGGAGTACCTATATTCTGAGTATTTTTATGGAAACTTTTGGTGCTCGCGTAGCGTCACTTTCGTTTCATTTTTTGATCATCTGCTGTGGCTTGGGGTTTCGGGGTTTTTGCTTCTTTGGGTTTTTGGGGGGTTGGAGGTTTTATTTACAAGGTGTTGAGCCGCCTTGCGTCGCTTATAATTCGGAACACCAAAACTCTCTCAAATCATATCTTCCGCTTAATCAAAATTTGTGTTTAAGGCTGTTTTCTAAACAAGATGTATCAAAGAAAAACGGATAATTCATTTGAATATAGCGTACAAAAATACATAAGAAACGATTGTTATCTGCTTTGGTTCAAATCCTTGTATACGTGGGTTATAATTCAATTAATCATTGCACAATTGAAAGCAGGTTTTTTTTGCACATTTCAGTGCAATCTATTCTAAATGAATTTAGGGCCGATTTCTCATCTCCTTCTTTGCACTGTCACATAAACTAAAACCTTAAAGGGATATTGTTCAGAATTCAATTCTAAAAAAAAACCATTCGATGACCCGGGAATTATAAAGAATTTAAGTGTAGAAATTAATTTGCGGTTGGACTTGTTTTTTTCCAGTTTTCAGAAGTTTTTATTTTTGTCCATACAAAATGCGCTTGATAGTAAATGCATTTCGAAATTAGTTTGACCCTCTTTTGTTCGTTTCTGTTAAGAGATGTGCGCCGTGCTTTGTAGTAAACTAAGTCGGGATTTACACCATGAAGCAAACTTCATGATGTTTTCTTAGTAGGCGTGGAATTTAGAGGAAATCTTTCAGACGTTTTGGATCCCTCAAACCTGAACTAAAACCGGACCATTTATTAAAATATAAAAGGTTCGGTTCAAAATATTAAGTAATTTTTTAAATGAATGAAAATTTCAATAAAAGTATTAAGAATGAAGTTTTTGGCTGCAGTAGAAGTCAATTTATATTTATGAAACAAAAAACTATTAATGATGTTCAAAACTTTTTTCTAAAATTTTCCAAGACAACATACATTATCGACCAATGTTTTCCAACTTTGAAAAGGTCTAAAAATCTGATATCATTTGTAGGGGCATTTTCACACAAAAGTTTGTTGTTTCTAATCTATGAAGTTAAAAGAGATGAACAGATTCACGAAAAAACAATGTCTAAACAGAACAAAATCCGAGATATCCCAACTGATGTCAGAAATATGTCGATTTAACTTTCCAATCCCAGAATTTTTGTCTTGAAAGAGCTCGAAATACGTTTAATTCAAAAACACGGGATTGTTTTCAGCATTTTCTTAAGTCCAAATACATTAAACAAAACTTATCTTATATTTTTTTTCCAAAATTTGTAACAGTTTTAGAACGTTAGCATTTATCCAAAATGTTAAAGTAGGAGTATCCGTAGACACAGAAGGGTCCAAATATTTATCTATTCCATTCTTTTAAATTTTCTTATTCTTCAAAAATTCATGAAAATGTGGTGTGGTTTTATAATTTTCAGGAGATGCTGGCACCACTTGCACACTATTTATATCGGAAATCATTGATTTCACTTCTCCCATTTGTTATCGAATAAATACAATTTTCAGACGGTGTTTTAGCAAGAGGCCCTTGGGCCACAAAATGGGAACGTTCTTAAATACATATAAAGCATGAATCACCATACCGAAACCTTGATTCAGTTACTCTAAAAACCACGTCATGATCCGGTAGTTTTGATTTCTACTCAATATGAACATTGAAACTCTGATAGAAGAATCAAGCGTTTTTTTTACCCCATTAAAATTCTGGAAATATAGACAATTCCATTCTATGTTTTTACTGTTTTTTTTAAGTTCGAATTAGATAAGATTTCGTACAAAAGGCATTACAAAAAACCATAATTCTAAGCGAAGCCGGCTAATGAAAGTACCGAAAGGTCGATGAATTAGCTATACGGACAACCTGATCTCTCCTATTATCGTTAGTTTTTTAAATAACGATCAACTTGTACCTTCGATTTTTATACACTATTTTAAAAAGTAACTTTTATGTTTTGGATCTCTTTTAGGAATTTGATTTAAATATTCCTTCATATTATTTATAAGCGAAATTTAACACTTTTGATTGAGATTTTTAGAAGTTTTATGTTTAAAAAACTTGTTACTTTTGAGCTGAATCGTTTACACACTTGTCCCTGTCTTTTATGGCACTCCGAAAAGGCGAAACCTGTTAATGCTTAGTTGACTCATATGAAATCAAAATGCAATTATCTATATCTCAACAAAAAAAAAACAACAACAACTCTAGCTGATCTTACTACCACTGTTAGTCCAATAATAATCCTTTAACTAGACGCGTATATTTCCCCCCGAGGCATATAACAATTTTTACCATATAGCACCGTATACAAAAATTAAAAGAACTATCAAAAACAAAACAAAAAACAACGATAAAATACAATGGAAAATATCATATGTCAAATGAAGGAAGATATCAGTGTTTAAATTACACATATTTTGTGTATGACAGAATAAGTAACAGTTAGTTATGAGGTTTGGACATCACTGATATACAAATTTACATAATACCCTCTACTCGAAAATTAACAAAAATTTCCACTTACTGATTCGTATTTATATTAATTTAAAAACTCAAATTTCCTCTGAAAAGAAAAAAAAAGAAAAGAATTGAAGCAACCCACACTGAAACATCGCGAACATTAAATGAAAAAGACTCGAATCAAAAATCTGCTCCAAATTTAGGAATTTCATTCAGACATCAAACAACTACAGAAACTATTAACTAGCCCCCACATATCGTCAACTCACAATTTTGTAAGCTAAACTGAACAAAAGCATGTAACCAAAATTTACAATAACAAAATGTATACAACAAATTCAAGATTTGGGTATAATGTGTGGTCGAGAGGAGGGGAGGGGCAAATGAAATTGGAAATTCAACATATTTGTGGGTAAGGAAAACTGTGAATGAGAAATATCGTTAAAAAAAACCAAATTGTATAATGTAATGGCAAATTTGTTTAGAGAAACACAAAACGAAACGATGAATCGATACAATAAATATCAAATTTAAATATCAATGACAACTGCGTTTTAAATCAAAGCCAAAAAAGGCAAAACAAAGGGAATTTACAGAACGAGCATATTTTGGAAAAAAATTTTCAACAAATTTGGGCAAATAATTGCGGTAAACTTACTTGCGAGGATGTGACAATTTTAGTATTAATTAATATCCGTAATATTTTAGAACGGCTTTTTATCTGTGACTCATAGTCACCAACAGCTGCTGGCATCTATCACTTGAAATATAAAGTTCCAGGCTTCTTGCATTTCCGACCAAAAATCTTCTATAGTTTTATTTGATATTCCTTCCATATGTTTCCTTAGTTTTCCATCCTTAAGCCAATTTTGAATTATTTTTATTTATATATATTTATTCATTTATTTTTATAATCGGAAAAAAAATATACTGATCCAAGAGCGAACTTTTTCCAATTATGAATATTTCATTCCAAATTTCATAATCTAAAAGATTTAAACGTTATTCTCTTCAACTTTACTTGTTCTCTCTTATCCAATTTATCTTCTTAGTTGTGTACGATTAAAGACAGGGCTGTTAACCCGCTTTGCAACCGAACCGGTTTGAACCCGTATTTCCTACTTTTTTTTACAGTGAACCGAACCGTGTTTAAAAAAAAAGCTGAACCTCTTCCGATCCTTCGTTTTCGGTTCTGTTAGGACATTAAAAATCTAACCAACTGCCTAGCAACTATTTTTTATTATCTGATCGTTTCCACATTAAAATTTATTTCGTCTGATCAAAGTATAGCCAATCAATTACTTGGCATATACTTAAAAATAGATATTTTGAAAAAATATTTAACAATAACAAAATATCAAACAATTGCTTTTTTATTAAAATTGGATAAATCAAGGGCCAAACCAAAGATTGAACCAAAAACCCAATAAAAATCTAAAGACAAAAAAATAACGGTACAATCGAAAATTCTTAAAAATGACACTGGTCAACACCATGCCCATGCCCATTTAAATAACCCGCCTTTATATCTTGAATTTTGGGACGCAGAGTTTGAAAATGATTCTATCGTGTTGTCATCCAGATATCGGCGAAAATATTTTTTTAATTTTTTAAGTGTACATTTTTTAACTCTGCATCCAGAAATACTACTGAAAAAGATATCAAATCGAAATGGGCAGACACTTTATTAAATTTTGTGGACCAGTGTAATTTTCACCACAGATAAAAATGATTTTATTTTATTGGGATAGATATGGGCTATCAAAAAGATTGGTTTCGATCCGAAGCTTTTTTTTTTGGCTGTTGCCTAGAGCTATTAATACTTAGAAATGTTTTTTTAGTAACTTCTAGAGTCAAGTTTCCCGAACACATTGATACTATGTTCATTATATTTTTTGTGCATAATAAAAAGAATGAGCACAATGAGCTTGTCGATCATTTTTATTTTCGGTTTTATGAGGTTTACATTTTTAAGTACTTTTTTGGTATAGGTGTACACCATTTATCTGAAGCATCCTTAACCCCCTTAAGGGGTTACATCTAGTTAGAATTTTTAAAAAATCTATGTTTTTTATTTTATTTTCCTAATGTACATATATTGAGGTATATTCTTTGAAAATTTCAAATAGATCCGATAAATATTTTCAAATATATACCCATATTTGTAAGGACGTTTTAGGGCTACAGACAGATTATGCTTAACGAAAAATGATTGGAAAGATGCGAAGGTGATTTTACACACAAAAAATAATGCTAGTTCTAATCAGTTGATATGGAAAATCATTCCGCGATGGAGAAATGCCTTGTCGACAACATCAGTTCGACCTATTAGAAGCTGCTGATGCTGCAGAGGATATCATCTTAGGGCCCTGGTATAGACGACACCAAGTAAGATTCAGAAAACTATTTTTAACTATTTGTAAACTTCTTCTTAAACTTTAACCTTGTTTTTTTTTTCAAAACTGTGTTTTCAAAGTCTGTGACCAAGATTTCTTAACAACGGCTCAACCGATTAGTCTCATATTTTTACACAGGCTTTCCGAACTACATATATTTTCTAGTACTTCATCGAGCTTTTTTATTACAGATTAAAAAATGTTTGTACACAATTAAAGACCAAAATTATATGAAAAAAATTCTATTTTTTGAGAAGCCGCCATTTAAAAAAAAATGTTTTGCTTGTTTCTTCAATTAATTACAAGATTATACATTACTTATATATACATTACTTTATTTCGATCAGCCATGTTGCAATCGACGCATAATTGATTTAATTCTGGCCCGTACCTCAATCAAGAGGAAAAACATTTTTTAAATATTTTTTTTACACTAAACTTCAAGAAAAAACTTGAAAAATCGAAATTTGTTTTTAAGCGGCCGCCAATTTTAAAAAAAAAATATTTAAAAATATGATTGAGGTACGGGCCAAAATTACATCAATTCTGATCATAACCTCATTTACCGTTTTCAATTCCGATAACCTGAAGTCCCGTGGCCACCACCTCTAAAAATTTTTTTTTGAGACCTTAATTGACAGGCCGATAACTTTTTAAACAGCCCTTGAAATCCAAACATTTTTTCTATTATTTTATTATATAGATTGTAAATAACACAAATCCAAAAACCAAACTGAAAAAGCTCATGTTTTTTTCTCCAGAATTAAAAAAAAAACGCTCATAAAACACTGCTTAAAAGTTAGAAGAACCCCTTAAGGTTTTTTGAGCAGTTATTTTACCATTTTCTTTGAGTTGATAAAAAGGTTTTCACGTGCAGATTTCTGGAAACAATTTGAGAAATCATAAAAAACAAAGCTGATTTTATTTAAGTAAAATATGGGTGGTGTTTCCAATTTAACCATTTTCTGGCCACATCTAACAAATTTGTATGGTCGAAACAGAAAGCATTTCAGCTTCGTCAGAGCCATGCTGGCCAGTTAATTTTAAAATATTATTTGCCATTTTTAAGGCATTTTGGATTAAATTTTGCCATTTGTAGGCATTTTTAACATCAATAATTGGCAGCACTGTTAATGGATAACATTGCAGATGCTGCCTGTGACAATACTTTTTTGACTCACTGTACAAAAAATTAAAATTATTGTAAAATAATTATATAATTACATCATGACTATACCTAACAACTATTAGTGTATAATTTTTTATTTGAGCTTTTATTTATCTGTAAGCTATAATAATTGTTGCTTTGTTTATTTTACAAAGATAACATAAATGTAAAGGTTACACTTAACGCTGTGACTGCAAGCGACCATCTCTAACTGCACAGCTGGTAATGGTATCGATTCTGTACTCACTGACTAAAATAAACAACAAATTCTGAAAAATTTATAAAAAATGTCTTCAAACAACATTGTCGAAGAGAATTTCGAGGGAGGAGACGTAAGCATAGCATGGAGTGATTCTTATAACCATTTGATACTAAAATGTTGTCCATTCCACAGTTTCCCTTTGATGATGATGTCGATGATGAGCAATTGGTGGCCACCAATTTGGGTAGAAAGCGTTTGTTCAGCAAGGTGGAAACTTATTTTTTAATATTTTTAATTTAGCACATTAAATTCTAACCCTGACCCACAGGAGCTGCGCTGCATGATGTTTGGCTTTGGAGATGATAAGAATCCCTACACAGAGACCGTAGATTTGTTGGAGGATTTGGTAATTGAATACATAGCCGAGACCACACATAGAGCCATGGAAATAGGACGCACTGGTAGGGTACAGGTGGAGGATATTATATTTCTGGTGCGCAAGGATCAGCGTAAATATGCCAGAGTCAAGGATCTGCTGACCATGAATGAGGAACTGAAGAAGGCGCGCAAGGCCTTTGATGAGATCAAGTATGTGGGTGAGTATCGAGGTAAAACTGTGAAAGTATTTTGGTTAAACCATTATTTTATATCCTGCAGGCAACGAGGGCAAGTTGAAATGACACAGGCCCAAGAAACCCACGGGCCATCCACCCTAGATCTAACATCCACCATAAATTTAAGCTACAAATCCATAACTTTAATCAAAATAATCTTCTATATCAATATCTGGATTAAGTATATCATCACCAAAGGGCTCCAAGTCAAGGCCATTCAAAATAAGATTCTCACAAGTCTCGGCCAGATCGGTGTTACCTATGAGTATAGCTCCTCTTAGTCGTTGATTTTGCAAGACAAATTTGATGTATTCCTTATTGCGGGTACAGCGTACCAGTATCTCATAGTCTTGGTCCAATCCTTGGCCATTAAAGCGTCCCAGCAGTACCACGGAATAACCAAAGAGTTGGGTCACATGTCCAAATAGCTCAAAACAGAAATCCTGATAGATAATCTCGCCCTCAAAGGCGGCAGCCATGCTACGTCCCGCCATGCAACCCATTTGACGAGCCTGTGTCCACAGACGCATCTGAAACCAATGTGGGGCCAATGGCCAAGTAGCCGTGCATACATCGCCAGCTGCATAGATGTCAGGCAGATTGGTTTTCATCATCTCATCCACACAGATGCCGCCATCCTTGGCCAAACAGAAAGGAACATCTGTTTGATACTCATGACGTGGTAGAACTCCGGTGGCAGAGACCATAAAATCACAATGCAGTTGCTCCTGTTGGCCATTCTCATGGCTTAACTTAATTTGCAGACCATCGGAATCGGGCAGGAACTGACAGTCCTCTATGTGGGATTTATAATAGATTTTGGGCAACAATTTGCTACCTGCAGCTCCACTCAAATCATAGTTGCGATGCCAATCCGGTCCTAGGGCAGCACCTGGTCTGTTTTGCTGCTCCTCCTGATTGACAATTTCACTAAACCGCATTCTTTTAATGGCCGTTTCCGCCACGCTTTGCTGCTCCACCTCCAGACGGGCTAATTGAAAAAACTCTGCCGCTCCGGGATCCACAAAGGTGGCCGAAATGTGACCATCTCTGATCACCCAATGGACTTGCACCTCCTTCAGTTCATAGGCCAGCTCACTGGCTATGCCTCCATTGCCCAAAATTAAAACATTTTTGGCCTTAACCAGTTTCCTTTGCAATTCCCTCACAGAATCCGTATCACGTATGCCTATGATACGCTTCTCCTGATCCTGCTCCTGCTGCTTACCAGCAGGAAATATTTTTGGTTTGCCTCCCGTGCACAGGCATAAATACTGGTATTTTATAACCAAACCCTTACGGGTGCGTATCCAATGCTCTTGGCTCTGTATATGTTCCAATTGATCCACTTCGGTGGTTATGCGATCCTTAAGCTCTGAAACCGGCTGCTCCCTTACATCGAATTTGTGTAAATAGCGTGCCAGGGGCACTAGATTGGTGACACTCTTGACAATGTTTGATTCGGTGAGTAGAAGAATGGAGGCATTGGGGCAACAAATGGCCAGGGATTCGGCACAGCTTACGCCCGCTATACCGCCACCCACTACCAGAAATGTGCAATCACGTTGGGACATGGCTCACTGGGGGAAACCAATCCAAAAATATTGTGAAATTTAAGCAAACAGCTGATCGATGACAAGGTGAGGCAAGGTTTTTAGATAATATTACTTTAGAAGAAGAAGGCACTGAAGCAAAAGCTATGAAAGGTGGAATTATTACTGGCGCAAAGCTTTCATATTGTCAGTCTGTCTCACTCTCGCAAATGTAGCAATAGCTCTGAACTCCGCACCGTTAGTAATTCCACCATATGCAGCAGCAGGCGAAGCGCCCTTAACAACTTTTCAACCTTGCCTCACCGTGTTATTGCATCAGGGAACAGCTGACTGCAGTGGAGACTAGCTATAGAAAGAAAGTAAAAATAGCGCTATGAAGTGTGCAAACTTTAAATTGTTTTCAGCTAGACAGCATCTCTTGCAGCTTACAAAGTTGGACATAACGCACCTGAGCAATGACATCTTCATTATCTCTATATCGTGATTGGAGACTCATTTAAGCGCCCTTTTCATGGTGAGCGTAAGTTAAAGTCGGCCCTGCCCGACTTCAATATACCCGTTACTCAGTTAAAGTAGAATTTAACAGACTTTAGTAATTTCAGTTAACAGAACTTTAACATCACTGTTACGATTGAGTGGACCTGTTATATGACAGAAGTTGGACTTTTCGGTAAAGTATTTCTGGGATGGTGATTACGAAAAAAAATGCTTATTCCAATATATTTACGTTTCTTACAAAATGTTAACTCTTTTCTGGTTTTACAAGCCTCATTCCAGATGACATAAAACATTTATTTAGGCACTATCTAGGTGTATCTAATAGGTGTGGCGGTTAGTCAAAAGCTCAAGTTTCATCAGTTTATGTCTGTGAACTGGTTTGAAAGCGGATTAAGACCGCATCGAACTGGATCAGAGCTAAGAATTTTGTTATGCTATGAATATAAAAATTGATGTACCGGTTGGAAATATGGAACTGGTTTCGAACCAAATTGATGTGCAAATTAGAGATGGGCGCGGGACAGAAAATTCAGTCCCGTAACGATCCCCAACCTAGTCTACCCGTCCCGATCCCGATGCAAAATTTTAAATTCAGTCCCGTCCCGATCCTAACCGTAGGTTGTCCCGACCCGTCCCGATACCGACCACCAAATTTAAATTGAATCTCGTCCCGTCCCGATCGCGAAGATTTTTGGCGGGAATCCGTCCCGATTAGAGTTTTTTTAATTGAAGACAGCTTTTATATCCTTTATATATATATATAAAATTGTCCTGATGTTTGTAACGCATAGAAGGAAGCATCTCCGACCTTATAAAGTATATATATTCTTGGTCAGCGTGACAAGCTGCGTTGCTAAAGTCATGTCCTTCTGCGGGTTCAATGATTTCAAACTAAAAACCAACCGCTAGGTCAATGGTCTAGATGGGATAAGATAAGATAGGAAGACCAGAATTTGCATATATTATAAAGAAAAGTCGAGTATATTAGCATATGCAAAAATCACCATATTCATTAAAACTTAGTATGCGTTTTCTTTGTTAATTTGAAATAAATTTATAATAGCGATAAAAAAAATTTTAAATTTATCTGCGATGGAAAGGGTAGCTTTTCGTTAGTGGAATCTTTTATTTTTGTTGCAGTGCAGTCCTCATATACCATTGCGGACTACATTCTAACACAAAATCCACATGCTTGTTATTGACTTCTACAATTAGGATGTTTTTTTACATTCCAATTTTGATGATGACAGTTTCAAGTAAACATCGTATGTATCAGTGACCATTTAATCAGTTTGATAAAGTACATTTCTCCAACAAAGTTTCATTCCTTTGGTTAAACTTGCTTGGGCCATTTAAAAAAACGGGATCCGAAAAATAAACCGTGACCCAAAGAATAAAAATGGACCCGAAAAATTTTGGGATCATGAATCAATGCCGTCCCGATCTCGACCCTAGTCTGGCCCGACCCGACCCGATCCCGAAGCCAAATTTTAAATTCAATCCCGTCCAGTCCCGATCCCGACATTTTTTTCGGGACCCGCGGGATTCCCAAAAATTTTGCTTTCCCGCGCCCATCTCTAGTGCAAATATGCAAAGCGATTCCCACCCAATTCATACTTGATTATGAAATCTTTCATAACGATATCAAAATATTTTTCGAGTTTTGTGCAAAAAACATATCAATACAATTTTAGAGACCCGAGCGAAGTCGGGAATAGTGCTAGTTATTGATTAAAGGCCTATTCTCAGATGACATAAAAATAATTTTCGTCACTAAGCTTTATATGAATAGAAACACTTTTGTAGAGCTTTGAAATCAGAATGTTTTTGAACAGATGTCTTATTTATATGAAGCATAGTGCCGAAAATAATATTTATGTCATCTGAGATCAGGCCTTAAAGTTAAAATGCGTAAGTATATAAAAAAAAAAGTATATCAAAAAATGTCCCGTTACAAATCACATTATTACTTATTAAAAAACAAGTAAGAAAGTCGGTCAAGCCCGACTGTAATATACTCTGTACCTGTTTGTACGAAACTAATAACTTTAAAGTGTGAGGTCTTTTCAAAATCTGAGGGTGGCAACTCTTTCAACCATCGTTCATCTGGTTGAAAAACGATGTATGGGGGCTAGTACCTAGTACAAACCCGTAAAATTATAAAATTTGTATATAATTTCCTATTAACAAAAACGTATCTATATTAGTCACGCGGGAATCACGCGTGATTTCTGACCGCAGGCCATCTCAATTATATCGCTCCACTCATAGCAAGGTCCAATTGGGAAATTACCAGTTAGCTATTGCCTTCTCGCTCTCTCTTTCTCGTAAGTTCTACCAATGGCAACGGTGTTGTTGTTGGCGTTGGTTTTTATTTTCTTTTACATATAGCTCTAATATCGTTCATCTGATCGAAAAATGATGTACGGCGGGTCGATTCAAAATAAGTAGTAGAATATATGTCTAGAATGTTCGAACTATCTATCTTGAAAATTGTGGGAGTTATTTCGTTTTTTTAAATTTGCGGGGGAGGCAGGGCAAAAATCAAAACTAAACTTGATCTGCCTGCAAGTATAAGAAATATATGTTCCATACACTTCAAACCTCTATCTCTTACCATCTCTGAGATCTCTTCGTTCATACGGACAGACGGACAGACAGACGGACAGACGGACATGGCTATATCGACTCGGCTGTTGATGCTGATCAAGAATATATATACTTTATGGGGTCGGAGATGCTTCCTTCTGGCTGTTACATACATTTGCACAAACCCAATGTACTCTGTGTACCTTCGGTACAGAGTATAAAAACGCAAATTTTTGTCAAACAAAAAAATTTGTAAGTATCATTCAAAAAATAAACTTAGAACTAGGTCATTGAAATGAACTAGATTCTACCACTCTAATACAAACAGAAAAGAGGGAATGTAACATTTGATGGGTAACGGTAATTTCTGAAGCTTAAATATTTCTTACTCTCTCATCAATTCATCAGGCGTATTCTTGCAAGTAATTTTAAATTAAATGTAAAGGTTCTACAGGTTAAGCTGCGACTGATAAGAAATTGGACATTGCCGTGGATGAGCATGTGCGAGCAAGCAACCTCTTAACCAACGCCAGATTGGCAGGCAGGTGCAAAGCTTAGGGTTTCAACAACAATTTGATTGTGACTGAATGCAGCAGCAGAGCAAAATGCAGCAGCAGCAGCAGCTGAGTAACAGCAGCAGTTCTAACGGCACAGCGAGTATCGATATCTCTGCTTGCTTGAGTGTGTGTGAGTGTGTGGGTGCGCGTGAGTAAAACATCGCATATAAGCAGCAGGGCACGAGCATCATTTATTCAGATGACATTCAACAACAGAAGCTGAAGGAGAGACCGGCTATGAAAATTTAAAACTAAAAATAAATTAAATATATATACACAAAATGATAAGCATAATAAAAGCGAGCTGCCTGCTACTGGCAGTAATATTGGCCTGGGTAAGTAACAGGATTCTTGTTTACATACATATGTAAATACTTACCTTTCGCTCTCCCCCCCTCAGCTCCCTGCAGGCTTGGTCCAGGCTAACACTTGCTCTGCTGCCGTGCTGGAGGCTCGCCGCTTCTTTCAGCTGGAGAATGAGCAACAGCGTCAGCGTTATAATGAAGAATTTCTCTCCGCCTACAACTACAATACAAATGTCAGCGAGGCAAATCGTCAGACCATGATTGCCGTGTATGCCAAGAATGCCAAGGAAACGAAACGTGTGGCCCAGCTCATAAAAAACTCGGATTTTGATCAATCCTCCGATGCCAATATCAGAAGACAGGCTCGTCTTATGTCCGAAATGGGTGCGGCTGTGCTCCAAGCGGAAGATTATTTAAGGTTGCAGAATGCAATTAGTGCCATGCAATCGAATTATGCCACCACCAGTGTGTGTTCCTTTACAAATCAAAGCGATTGCTCGCTAACGCTGGAACCGCACATACAAGAGCGTCTCTCCAATAGTCGTAATCCGGAGGAGTTGGCCTGGTATTGGCGTCAATGGTACGACAAGGCGGGCACACCAATGCGAGAGAATTTCCAGACCTATGTGAATCTAACACGCAAGGCGGCACAACTGAATGGTGAGTGAGATTAGCCCATCCAAGTCTTATCATTGACTGCGACCTATTCTCTTTATCTCTCTGCTAGGTTATCGCTCCTATGCCGAATACTGGCTGCATTTTTATGAGGATCCTGATTTTGAAAGACAATTGGATGCCACTTTCAAAGCTTTGCTGCCCTTTTATAGACAAATCCATGGCTATGTGCGTTATCACCTCAGACAACATTATGGCGAACAAGTTGTACCCGCCGAGGGTAACATACCCATGCATCTGTTGGGCAATATGTGGGCACAATCTTGGCATGAGGTTATCGATCTATTTACACCATTTCCGGAGAAACCTTTTGTCGATGTCCGGGCTGAGATGGACCGGCAAGCGTATAGTGTGCAGAAACTATTCGAGCTGGGCGATCAGTTCTTTCAGTCTTTGGGCATGCGTGCCTTGCCTCCAAGTTTCTGGAATTTGAGTGTTCTAACCCGACCCTTAGATCGTGAGGTGGTGTGCCATGCCTCTGCCTGGGATTTCTTTCAGGATAGTGATGTACGCATTAAAATGTGCACGGAATTGAATACCCACTATTTGTATGTGGTGCATCATGAGCTAGGACACATACAATATTATCTGCAATATGAACAACAACCGGCTGTCTATCGTGGTGCACCCAATCCTGGCTTCCATGAGGCTGTGGGTGATGTCATTGCTTTGTCTGTAATGTCGCCGAAGCATTTGAAGAGCATCGGCTTGACCAGCAGTGGACGACTGGATGAGAAGAGTCGCATCAATGAGTTGTTTAAGCAAGCTCTACAGAAAATTGTATTCCTGCCCTTTGGCTATGCCCTGGATAAATATCGTTATGCGGTATTTCGAAATGAAATTGAGGAGTCACAATGGAATTGTGCCTTCTGGCAAATGAGATCGGAATTTGGTGGTGTGGAGCCGCCATTACCACGTACCAATCAGGATTTTGATCCTCCTGCCAAATATCATATAGATGCGGATGTGGAGTATTCACGCTATTTTGCCGCCCATATCTTTCAATTCCAGTTCCACAAGGCCATGTGCCGCCTGGCTGAACAAGCGGCTCCTTTGGACAATTGCGATATCTTTGGCAGTAAGGCAGCTGGCAAGGCTTTTGCTGAATTTCTATCACAAGGCAATTCCAGACACTGGAAGGAGGTCCTGGAGGAGTTTACCGGGGAAACAGAAATGAATCCTTCAGCTTTATTGGAATACTTTGAACCACTGTATGAATGGTTGAAGCAGGAGAACAGTCGTCTGGGTGTGCCCTTGGGCTGGGGTGAAACGAACAGTGAGTTGGGAAATAAGTAGATAAATCAAAGATTTAATAATTATTTTCTTATTTTGCAGAAATTCCTAATGACTGCTGTGGCCAGTTTAGTACTTAAGACAAGACTTCTTTACACTTAATTTGACATTAGGCTTTATGCCTGAAATTTTGTACTTAGATTTTTAGTGCATTTATCGAACCAATAAACGAATTTGACGAATCTCTTGTAATCAAGACTGAAATTATGAAGATGTATTGGTCAAAAGGCAAAGGATTCAGTTCGGGGATTATTTTCCTGTAAGCAGAGGACCCAGGGATTTGGTTCCCAATTTATTAAATCGATGAAAAAATTGCATACTTTTTTTTTGGGGAATTCCGATTTAGATGGTGTTTGTACATGTAGCGGATTGATGTATCCAATTTCTTTAACTACTACACAGAGTATCTAGTCGTCGAAACGATATATCATCGGTAAATTTTCTTAAAGAATATGATATAAAATCTTTTTCGAACCGAATATTTTTCCAATAATAGAGGATCCGAAAAGGTTTAAAGGGTTTCAGTTAGCACGCTTGCTTATAAGCTGTACTGCACACCTAGAAAAATTCGGAAGAGGTTCACTCCGAGAAAGATTACCTGGTATTGGTTCACGAAGCTAGTTCAGAATGTTGGTGCATCTAGGTTCAGGTAAAAATTTTAAGATTTATTCAGAAAATATGTTTTTGGGGTATATTAATTTGAATATAAAATTGGGGGAAAAAAATAAAGAAATAATGTTTTTCTAGTTTAGAATTTTATATGTAAGCTTAAAGTGTTAACATTTTGAATACACTAATGCGAAATCATTCAAAAATCATAGACAATTATTGCCAACTAACTATACACGGCACTTCTCGATATATTTGATATTTTTATTTCACAAAATTGAAAACATTTTGATACCGTTATAAGAGAGTTTTAAATCAAATTGAAACCGGTTTGGAATCGTTTTCCACAAACTTTACACCACGGAAAATATCAAACTCTATATGAACGTAGGTTCCAAGTTCATTGCTTAAATAATTTTTAGGTATAGCTTTGGACCAATATTGAACCAGTTACAAATCTACACAGCAAATCTTAATCTAAGCTCACACAGGCAAATAATTTGTCAACATTTTGGTGAAATTTGGATAAATAGGGAATTTATCAGATCTCTTTGAGAAGATTATTTGCGGGTTCATCCATAGCTTTAGTTTTAGGCAGGAAATAATACCGGAACCGTTAACCGAAATAAACCGTTTGTTTTAAGCCAGGTACCGGTATCGAAACCTTAACCGATATTACAATTTTTTTGAAAAGCCAGCCAATAAGAGTTATTTTTGATAGTTATAATAATACTCAGTTAATAACAGTTATTAAAGACTTTTTTTAATTATACAGTTAATAACAGTTATTGAAAAACTTGTATAATTTAACTCAAGTAATGAAAGTTTTTTCAAAACTGTTATTGAAAATGTAATAAATAACAGTTACTAAAGACTTTTGTTTTTGTTGCTATTGTCATTTGCTTGCTTAAGGCCTGTTCTTTGATGACATATATACTATTTACAGCACAATACTTTATATAAATAAGTCAGCTGCACAGAAGCATTCAGCCTTTAAAGTTATTCATATGAAGTACGTATGTATTGTCTCGAAAATAATATCCACGACAATAAAAACACTACAACTCGTGCAGGTTTACCATTTTAGATGTTTCAATATACAGATGCACCCGTGAAATATACCGCAAACAATTACCACTAAGCAACTACAATATTATATAACTTGCTTATTTGAGATTATTTTCAATAATATTTCCCAGGACTAACAGCAAATAAGAGACAGAGTAGTTACTAGATAACACCACAAGTACGTAAAACTTGGATAGTTGTAATATTTTTAGCAATAAATAAAAGTGAATGAATAAAAGTTATTTATATAAAATTATTATACACTTTGCAAGTGTATAAAAATCATTGGGATGCAGATGTCCTACACATACATGAAATATATGAATATATTTGTTTTTTTTATGGACTTTGGAAATATCTAGTGAATCATTGGTAAAATTTTTGCTTTAATTTTTTATTATTTTAAGAATTATTTTTAAATATTGATTTTTGTTGATTTTTATTATAAAAAATCAATTATAAAACTAATGAGTGATTTTTTTTTTTAAATCAATAATATTAATCAAGATTTATTTTTAAAAATAAAAATAAAATCAACCATAAAAAAATATTTTATATGAATTTATTATTCTTTTTCTATAGTTTAGCACAATCTGGTATTTTTTGAATATTTAAGTGGTTTGGGGAATTTGAATTGCGGTACATTTCGATTTTATTCAGTATTTTCCAAATAAATGTATGATGTACGAATTATAGGTAGTTTTAACAATTTTTTTAATATTGTTTTTTTTGTTTAATTTAAATATTTAAATATTAAAATCACTTATGAGTTTAATAATTGATTTTTTCATAATAAAAATCAAAAATGAATATTTAAAAATAATTTTTTAAATAAAAATCCAACATAATTTTTTTGATTGATTTTTAAAAATATAAATCATTAATGCTTAATTATATATTTATTTTTATATTTATAACTTATAACCGTTACGGGTACTGGTTAAATTTTTTATGAATCATTAAAAAATAATCGTTTTTTAGTTTCTTGATTTATATTCCTGAAAAATTTAAGTTTCCAACTAGATGCACATAGATGTTTCTTATTAGTGTTTCCCTGCAGAACGCTCATCTCTTTAAATATAAAAGAGTTTGTCCTCACTGACTGATTCACTGATTGGCAATCAACGTAGAGCCTGAACGGTAAGAGATAGAAAGCTGAAATTTTCACAGAAGTTTCCTTATGAGTTGAAAGTGAGCACTAAGGCGGGGTTTTGGAAAATTCCACCCCTAAGGGTTGGAAAACTCCCGGAAAAGCTACTATGGGGAAAACTCAAACTCGGTTTGTAAGGATAGTATGTTAAATTGGACATCAGATTTTTAAATGTTGGAAAATCCGCCCACTTAGAAAATACCCGGAAAATTCTATATAAAAAACTATTTTTGATCCGATCGGCTTCAAAATCGGTTTGTAAGTATAGTATGCAAATCCGCCCGAAAAGTCGGGAAATTCCCGGAAAATTCTAAATGGAAAAAACTATTTTTCATCCGATTGGCTTCAAACTTGGTTTGCAAGGATAGTATGCAAAATAATTAGACATGAGATTTTCCAATGTTGGAAAAACCGCCCGAAAAGTCGGGAAATTCTATATGGAAAAACTATTTTTGAGCCGATTGGCTTCGTACTCGGTTTGTGAACACATCAAACTCCTTTACTTCAAAAAATAGACTTAGTATATCAGTTGTTTTGAATTTATTATCTGTTCATTCAGATTCGAAAGATAGCTCTAGTTTACAGCGAAAAAGACCCATTGAAGCTTTATTGTTTGATATATGTTGTGACTAGTGTTATAAACTTTAAGTTTTTACTTGTACCTCTAGGATTAATAATAATAATAAATTAAATTAATAAAATTAGGTCAATAGTAAGCCATTTTTTTAATTATGTATTTTGGAATGCTAAACTCAAAAATGAATTTCAAAAATTTTTGTACGGATAGGTTTTTAAGTTCAGCATTCCAAAGTACATAAGAAAAAAATAACAGCTTCAATGGGTATTTTTTTTTTTTTATTATTGTAAACTAGTGTAATAGGTGGTAAAAAATAATGATATAATTGCTTTTAAATTTTCGCGCCTACTTTTGTCAGTTTTTTTAGTGATGACAACAACTTAAAGCAATCCACTTTGCTTATTGGGACGTTAACATGGACGCTGATTTGATTCTGTTATCGATAACAGCATGTTATTAAATTACAATCAAAATGTTTAACCCGGAGGAATTGGCAACCGAAAAGGCTAAACTAAAGCAAGAGATCAACGAGCTACGTGCCGCACTCAAGCGCAAAGAGCAGAGTCTGCGAGAACTGGAGGAACTTATCCCGGAGACAGAGAAGGTTCAACACAATCACCTGACCAATGAAGACATTGCTCGCTATAGCCGCCAGCTGATCTTGGACGATTTCGGTGTGTCAGGTCAACTGAAATTGAAGAATAGTTCGGTGCTGATTGTGGGCCTAGGCGGCTTGGGATGTCCAGCTGCTCAATATCTGGCCGCAGCCGGATGTGGCGAATTGGGACTGATCGACTACGATCAGGTGGAGCGTAGCAATTTCCATCGTCAGATTTTGCATACAACGGCACGTTGTGGCCTCTCCAAGGCAGAGTCGGCACGCATAGCTTTGCTGGAGCTGAACCCCCATTGCAGAATCACATGTCACACGAGGCTACTAAATAGTCGAAATGCCCTGACCCTACTGAGGGCCTACGATGTGGTGCTGGACTGCAGTGACAATGTGGCCACACGATATTTGCTCAATGATGCCTGTGTTATGCTAAGGAAACCCCTGGTTTCAGGCAGTGCCCTAAAAATGGACGGCCAACTGACTGTCTACAATTATGGGGCGCAAGGACCCTGCTATCGTTGCATCTACCCGGTGCCACCGCCACCCGAGGCGGTAACCAATTGTGGTGATGGCGGCGTTTTGGGTGCCATAACGGGAACTATAGGTGCCCTGCAAGCTTTAGAGTGCATTAAGGTGATTGTGGGCCTGGGTGAAGTGCTGGCTGGTCGTTTGCTCATCTTTGATGGCAGCTCCTGTCAATTTCGTAATATACGCATACGCTCCAAGCGACCCCAGTGTCATGTGTGCTCCAGTCAGCCGCTTATTACAGAATTGATTGACTATGAAATGTTTTGTGGCATGCAGGCCACGGACAAAGATCAGGCTCTACAGCTGTTGGAGCCAAACGAACGTCTGGAGGTAGAGGAGTACCATAAGCATTTGGCCCAGCAACCACATTTGTTGCTTGATGTGCGCTCCTCGGCAGAATTTGAAATATGTCAACTGCCAGGGGCCATTAATACACCTTTGGCTGATATACTGAATGATAGCTATGTCAAGCGTTTTGCGGAGCAACTCGGGAACAAGGATCTGCCCATTATCATGCTATGTAGACGTGGCAATGACTCACAGCTGGCGGTGCAGCATATGAAAAATCGTTTCCCTGAGCATTCCATACGCGATTTAATAGGTGGACTGCATGCCTGGAGCAATAATGTGGATGCCACATTTCCTATTTACTAAATATGTTGTTTAATAAACAATTTTAGTTAAATTAACATTTCTGTTTCACTCCATAGTACTCATTGTAGTCATACTCTCGGAAAGGCACATCATAGGTGAGTAGACCACAATCCCTGGCCTGCTGCACGGCCACCAGCAAACGCAAATGACTCTTTTGACAGAGACCCGTCTTAGAGTAGCTCAAAACGTCACCACTGTGTGGCGAAATGAATTGCTCCAATAGTTCGGTATTGCGATAATTCAGCACCAGATACTCATCCCGACAAATGGGACAGGGATTGCCCGTGGAGATTTTGCCCTGGCGTATGCAGGTTTTGCGCGTTTTACGCGGCGCATACATGCCCTTGTGGTTGCGCCTATAAGAGGGAATATAAGATTATTGTGCACTTCTGTTTTGGGGCTCACCTTACCGATATTGCGTCCATACAAAATTCTCGCCATAGGTTTGTTTATAGGCGGCACTCTTTAAATAACGCATGGAGGTCTCCACGGGTATGGCATTGGTGCGATCATTGACATCCGGTGTGTTACTCTTGGCATTTTCCTCGGATTCAACTTCATTTTCTGTATTTTCCGTTGCTGCCTTGCACTGCCATGAGTTGGCCGTGTGAAAGGCAGCAGCTGGTCGGCTGCTGCGTGTCAATTGGGATAAGCCATTGAATATGCTGCGTGTGAGGGGCAACATTTTAATTGAATAAATACAAAATTATTAAATGTTAATGGCCAAATTGACGTAACAATGCGGCCGGTTGAACAGCTGTTGGCAAATGAGTATCGATAAGTATTGTTTGCTGGTGGCACAAGTTAACATTAGAGATGAGCGATAGGTTGATTGTCACGAGAGGCAGTTACGTGAGTAACTTAGTTGAGGAGCTAGGTTAAAGTAAAAAGGATAATCGAAATTTGTGAAATATAGATATTAAATATATATATATATATATGGGTCATTCCATGTCAACTCAGCCAGCCAAGAAAAACTCATGGTATAACCCTATTTTTGAGATCCCCACCACTAACAGATCGCAAGATCAACACAAAGAAAATAAAACTTTAACAATATTGCTTCAAACGGTATGAATTAACGAACGAATTGGAAGTTACCATTATGAGTTTCTATTCGAGAAAAAATACAAGGTTAAAAAATTAGTTCTTAAGAGGGTTTTGGCAATCTTTAATGGTTTTTATCTTTTTTCGAGGGTCAGCCGATATTTTCAAAAAAATTTTTTTTGGTTAAGGATATCCGTATACATATTTACAAAAAATTTCACGATGGGACTATCAATTAATGCGCGAGGAAAAATATATTTAAAAAAAAAATTTTTTTCACGTAAACATAATTTATTGAAAAACGCGAATATTAAAATCTTGCTTTAAAATTACTTCCTTGATTTGACATAATTAAAACTCGGAGTCCAAAAAAAAAATGTAAAAAAATTAAAAAAAAAAAATTTTTTTCCTCGCGCATTAATTGATCGCAGGGTTTTTTCTAGAATAAGAAATCCTTTACCAGAAAACAATTATTTCATAAAAATATCGGTTGGCCCTCTTTGAAAAAAAGACAAGAAAAAAACATTAAACTTCGCTAAAATCCTACTTAAGAAAGGACTTTTTCCAACCTTTTATTTTTTCTCGGATAGAAAACATGAAAATAGTAGAATCACAATTTGGGTCGCTCCAATCGATTTTATTTTAAACACACAAAAAACTTTGGGTGGCTGAGTTCACATGGAATGACCCATATATATATATATATATTTATACTAGCATATAACCTGCCGCGCTTCGCTTCGCCACCATTAATATAGCCGCCAAATTGATATTAAAATCGGATTTATTTTTTAAAACTTTAATATATGTTTCTTCCGCAGAGCTTGCAAATTGAATTAACTCCAAAACCCCATCCCCCAGTGAAATATCAACCAGTCCCAATTTTTCCCCCAACATGTGGCTTTCAAAAAATTAGAAGATTATTTTTCATCTACAATATTTGGTCCATACCATACTTACAAACCTTATTTTAATTAGATCTGCTAGAAAAAACGTTTGGCAATGAAACCACCCTCGACACCCATTTTTCGACCTTCAGAAATGAGAAAATTATTTTCCACCTATTTGGCCCATTGAGCGCACAAACTATAGGTGCGCGCGTGACGTGAATTTAAACGTGATCGTGAGTAAACTCAGATTTTCGTGTGTGTGCATCTGTGATCCGTGCGTGATTCGTGCGTGTTAAAGTTTTACTTCGTGAATATAAGTTATGCAGCATTTACGAATTTTTTATTTTATATTTGATTAATAATAGTATTCTTTAAACTTTTTTGATTTTGATTTTGTGATTCCGCTGCTCGCATACATACAGAGGCCGCAGTGTGGCCATAAAACCCATAATGAAATTAAGGTCTCTCTCCTTTGATAGATCAACTTAATTTTACAAGATTTTGCAGCACTCGCCAACCCACCCAATCATAATTTTCTGTCCTCTCCATTTGGACGGCCCTGACCTAGCCACATGCACACCAACGCAGACTCTCTCGATTTCGCGCTTCAAGCAATAACCACCACAAATACCACAAATTTTTGCATGTTTCATGGCCACACTGATAACTATACCAATAGAAAATAAGTGATTTAGCCATAATTAATTTGTTTAAATACGAGTTATATGACATTTATATGATAAACTGGTACGGGCACACTGAAAATAAATGCAAACAACTGCTAACGTATGATTCCAAGAATTAAGCATTTCGTTAGAGTTTACCAATTGCAGCAAATCTGCTTTACATTTAAATTATGAGTGACAAACAAAAAAACGAAATAAAAATAAGCATTATAAATGGAAATCATAGATATAAATCGGTGAAAACACAAAACAAAAGGAGTGATGCATGAAAAAGATGGTAAATTTTGGAAATTTTTGGCAATTGTTAATGAATAAGTTTTGGCATGATCATAGTGTGGCACAGATGGGTTGTTGCGAAAAAGTTACGAAAAATATTGAATTAAAGCAGCTGCAATTATTGCCAGAAATATGCGGCCGGTATGTGTTACAGATATATACATAATTGCGTTACATCGTGCGTTACGTGAAGGAAAAATCGCTCACGCGCGCACCTCTAGATCCAAGCATGCATAAATTGTGGTGTGCAATTCCACTGTTCCAAAACCAAACATAAAAAATAAAAGTGGTGACACTTGCTTTATATTTACATGCGGAGTTATCTTGACTCTGACTATATAAAGGCACACACGAGAACTTTGGCTTTCATTCTGCATTCTGATTTTCGCCATTACACATCGCTCCGCTTCAATTTATTCTTCCACCATATTCTATCTCTCTTCTGCCGCTGCTGTTAGTAGTTCTGGAAAAAGTTATGATTGGATCTTCCTCCAGTTCCAGTCGGCTATTGTGGCTATGTCAAACTCCCAGTCGCATGCTGAGAATAGCGTTGCTATAGCCAGATGGCCGCCCCATGGCCATACCACTTCAAACCCAAAATAAAAAAAAATTATATATTTAAATGTTATATTTATGAACACAGGAAACAAATAACAATATTAATGACAAAAAATGGTTGTCGTGCACCACGGTTGGGTACCGACATAACTCGTACAGCCGATGCTTCTTAATTGATTCTATATTAAATTTGACCTGGTCAAAAAATAGCTCCAAACAGTTATTTGAAAAGTTTAAAATTGATAGAGTCCTCCCAGTCCCTACCAGAGCTGTATTTAAGGATTTCCGCACCGAATTGAGGAAATAAATGAATATTTCATCATCGTTGTTTCTATCTATTACATTGGGCATTCTGGCCAATGCTCTATCCAACATTTCCTCAAAGTTGTTTGCTAAAAAAATATTTAACAATTAATAAATAGATGTTAATTTTTTAATTCAATTTTATACCTGTGAAAAATGCTGACCCAACAATCCTCAATGCATATGTCGCATTCAGATTTCAATTTTTAATCAGAGTTTTTTGCATGTGCCCGTGGTCGAAAATAAGCTAAATAAATCTCTTTTATAATTATAAATATTTATTTTGTAATTTAATGTTAATTACAGGTAAATTGTGGAAGTTGTTCATCGGAACATTTCCAAGTCCAGCCCAATTTACATAATTCTGGTCAGCCACAAGGCCAACCAAACAATTTAATTTATTTTCCGATTTTAGACTTTCCAAGACTTTGCAAACTGCACTTCTAATAATTTCAGCGGGAATTATGTAGTACAAATAATCGTATCGCCTGATCCGATCATGTTCAAAAAATTTTTGAGCCGCCAAATAAAAATAAATCATTTTGGCGGTTTGATTTTCTTCCAAATCCGTGACCGCCAATACTAATGCCTACAAAAAATTATATATTGGTACTTATCTTTTGAAATAGTTATTTTACCTTGTGGACTACCCTATTTTGAGTATGTAGAAATACCTCGTCCATCATCATAATGTACTTCTTCCCGAGTATAATATCTGTTGTATTATGAAATTCAAATATCCTCAGGTCTTTCGGAACGAATATTTGCTCTTCGAGAACGTCCCTTTCGCGTCTTCCGGAACGAATATTTGCTCTTCGAGAACGTCCCTTTCGCGTACAAATCGACTCAATTGACGAAATCTTTATAAAATAATATTGCATTAAATGAATATTATTTTTCAATATTTTGGCTTCTCTTACTCTTTCATAATTGACTTGGCTTTTTGGCCTCGCTTGCATTATTATATCGTTTGAAAAGCTAAAAAAAATAAGGTAATAAAGCCGAAGTTTTTATACACTTGTTTAATACACTTCTAGCAACCGAACATATATATATAAGTCAATCAACATATAAAGTTATACAATTTTAGTTTTAAATGTAAACATAAACGATACAGTTTTAATACATATATTCGGAAGCATAGTTATAGCAATTTTCCAAAGATGTTCTTGTTGGTGATCAACATGTTCTTGTTGGTGATCAACATGTTCTTGTTGGTGATCAACATGTTCTTGTTGGTGATCAACATGTTCTTGTTGGTGATCAACATTTTCAAAAAAATTTTATTTTTTTTTTTGGCTTAGCTGTCAAACTGACAGCGTGATTGGACGTACAAACATTGTCCATATACAATATATCGATGAATTCTCTTTTAGTTGCAGCCCTTAGGACTGTTTTAAACAACGCCGTCTGCACCAATTCAGTGGTGAATTCTTTTCTTAATTGGTCTTAACGATTCCTTAACACTAAAGTTAAAAAATATCTTTTTTCCTTCATCTTGAGCTTTTTTCGCTAACGTGTCAACTCTTTCATTATATTTAATACCCTTATGACTTGGAGTCCAAATAAATCTAGCTTCCTTAAACTCAGACCAGCTGAGCATATTATGTATTTGGTTAACTAAATTCGAGTTTGACGCTTTTTTTAAGGCACCCAAACTATCAGTCAATATTTCCAATTTGGCCAATTGCAGGCCAACCTAATGGCTAGCAATTCAGCAAAAACCGTCGAGATATCCTTGTCAGTCTTATACAAAAAAATCCTGTTCATTATCTATATCAGCAATGCCTAGGCCAGTTTTTCCATCCATGATAGAAGCATCTGTTGCAAGAAAATGAAACCCACTTTCCCTGTTTTGATTAATAATTTGAGCAAAAGAACCATTTATCTCCTCAGTAGATGTGTTTTCCTGGCTCTGTGACAAAGTGTGTAGTTACCACCCTCGCAATTTGGAAAAAAAAACTCATATCTTCCACAATTTGATATCTTATAAAATATTCTTAAATAAACCTTACCCTGAGTAACGGGAATATCGAAGTCGAGCAGGGCCGACTTCAACTTACGCTCTCGTTTTAAAGAGCTCAGCAGCACAATTGATCTGCCTGTGACTAACAGCTATGACAAAATCATCCGCAAATTGGTATACTTTTGTACTCACATCCTGAATCATATGTTGTAGCGTCACTATCGGTCGGAAAATGTGTTTTACTAAGAAAAGTTTTTTTTTATGGTATTAAATTGTTATTATCAATGATTTAAAAATTTTAAATATCTGATATCCATATCCTATATATATTTTACCGGTTAAATCAGTTGGAGAAAAGTTTTCAAGTGTATTAAAACTTCGGCCCAGTCGAAGTTAGCTTTTGCCTTCTCGTTTTATTTTATATTTGAATAATAATTGTATTCCTTAAACTTATTTGATTTTGTTGAATCCGCTGCTCGCATACATACAGAGGGCGCAGTGTGGCCATAAACCCCATAATGGAATTAAGGTCTCTTTCGTTTGACAGATTAACTTGCAAAAACGGGGGTGGTGGCCCTGTCCCGTACAAGTCATAGCTACGAGTAGACGAGTGTTTTTCACACAGACGCGAATCGAAGTCATGGCTGGGTGAAAGGGTGAGGACAGAAAACTTGATTTTACAAGATTTTGCAGCACTCACCAACCCACCGAATCATAATTTTCCGTCCTCTCCATTTGGGCGGCCCTGACCTAGGCACATGCATACCAACGTAGACTCTCTCGATTTCGCGCTTCTAGCAAAAACCGCCACAAATACCACAAATTTTTGCATGTTTCATGGCCACACTGATATGTATACCAATCGAAAATAAGTGATTTAGCCACAATTAAGGTATTTGAATAGAGTTATATGTCATTTATATGATAAACTGGTACAGGCACACTGAAAATAAATGCAAACAACTGCTAACAACTGATTCCAAGAATCAAGCATTTCGTTTGAGTTTACCAATTGCAGCAAATCTGCTTTACATTTAAATTATGAGTGACAAAAAAAAACGCATTATAAATCATAGATATAAGTCGGTGAAACCACAAAACAAAAGGAGTGATGCATGAAAAAGATGTTAAATTTTGGAAATTTGTGGCAATTGTTAATGAATAAGTTTTGGCATGATCATAGTGTGGCACAGATGGGTTGTTGCGAAAAAGTTACGAAAAATATTGAATTAAAGCAGCTGCAATTATTGCCAGAAATATGCGGCCGGTGTGTGTTACTGATATATACATATATATATTCGCTCACCCGCGCACCTCTAGTTCCAAGCTTGCATAAATTGTGGTGTGCAATTCCACTGTTCCAAAACCAAACATAAAAAATAAAAGTGGTGACACTTGCTTTATATTTACATGCGGAGTTATCTTGACTCTGACTATATAAAGGCACACACAAGAGCTTTGGCTTTCATTCTGCATTCTGATTTTCGCCATTACACATCGCTCCGCTTCAATTTATTCTTCCACCATATTCGATCTCTCTTCTTCTGCTAGTAGTTCTGGAAAAAGTTATGATTGGATCTCTCCTCCAGTTCCAGTCGGCTATTGTGGCCGTGCCATTGGCCAAACTCCCAGTCGCAGTCCAATTCCCAATCCTCATGCTGAGAATAGCGTTGCTATAGCCAGATGCCCGCCCCATGGCCATACCACTTCAAACCCAAAATTAAAAAAATTTAAATGATTTATTTATGAACACAGGAAACAAATAACAATATTAATGACAAAAAATGGTTGTCGTGCACCACGGTAGGGTACCGACCTAACTCGTACAGCCGATGCTTCTTAATTGATTCTATATTAAATTTGACCTGGTCAAAAAATAGCTCCAAGCAGTTATTTGAAAAGTTTAAAATTGATAGAGTCCTCCCAGTCCCTACCAGAGCTGTATTTAAGGATTTCCGCACCGAATTGAGGAAATAAATGAATATTTCATTATCGTTGTTTCTATCTATTACATTGGGCATTCTGGCCAATGCTCTATCCAACACTTCCTCAAAGTTGTTTGCTAAAAAAAATATTTAACAATTAATAAATAGATGTTTATTTTTTAATTAAATTTTTTAACTGTGAAAAATGCTGACCCAACAATCCACAATGCATATGTCGCATTCAGATTTGAATTTTTAATAAGAGTTTTTTGCATGTGCCCGTAGTCGAAAATAAGCTAAATAAATCTCTTTATAATTATACAAATTTATTTTGTAATTTAATGTTAATTACAGGTAAATTGAGGAAGTTGTTCATCGGAACATTTCTAAGACCAGCCCAATTTACATAATTCTGGTCAGCCACAAGGCCAACCAAACAATTTAATTTATTTTCCGCTTTTAAACTTTCCAAGACTTTGCAAACTGCACTTCTAATAATTTCAGCGGGAATTATGTAGTACAAATAATCGTATCGCCTGATCAGATCATGTTCAAAAAATTTTTGAGCCGCCAAATAAAAATAAATCATTTTGGCGGTTTGATTCTCTTCCAAATCCGTGACCACCAATACTAATGACTACAAAAAAAATTATATTTGGTACTTATCTTTTGAAATAGTTATTTTACCTTGTGGACTACCCTATTTTGAGTATGTAGAAATACCTCGTCCATCATCATAATGTACTTCTTCCCGAGTATAATATCTGTTGTATTATGAAATTCAAATATACTCGGGTATTCCGGAACGAATATTTGCTCTTCGAGAACGTCCCTTTTGCGTACAAATCGACTCAATTGACGAAATCTTTATAAAATAATATTGCATTAAATGAATATTAATTTTCAATATTTAGGCTTCTCTTACTCTTTCATAATTGCGGCTTTTTCACACGCACTTCGGCCATCTCCTGCGTATAGTCCGGCCTTTGATATATTTCCATTTGCATTATTATATCGTTTGTAAAGCTAAAAAAAATAAGATAATAAAGCCGAAGTTTTAATACACTTGTTTAATACACTTCTAGCAACCGAACATATAACAGTCAATCAACATATAAAGTTATACAATTTTAGTTTTAAATGTAAACATAAACGATACAGTTTTAATACATATATTCGGTAGCATAGTTATAGCAATTTTCCAAAGATGTTCTTGTTGGTGATCAACATTTTCGAAAATTTTTTATTTTTTTTTCGGGCTTAGCTGTCAAACTGACACCGTGATTGGACGTATAAACATTGTCG
Organism: Lordiphosa mommai; assembly: GCA_018904225.1. NCBI lineage: Eukaryota > Metazoa > Arthropoda > Insecta > Diptera > Drosophilidae > Lordiphosa > Lordiphosa mommai. The sequence continues at coordinate 192,442 of JAEIFT010000012.1, read as the reverse complement.
AGATACAATATATCGATGAATTCTCTTCTAGTTGCAGCCCTTAGGACTGTTTTAATTGGTCTTAACGATTCCTTAACACTAAAGTTAAAAAATAACTTTTTTCCTTCATCTTGAGCTTTTTTGGCTAACGTGTCAGCTCTTTCATTATATTTAATACCCTTATGACTTGGAGTCCAAATAAATCTAGCTTCCTTAAACTCAGACCAGCTGAGCATATTATGTATTTGGTTAACTAAATTCGAGTTTGACGCTTTTTTCTTGAGAAGATTTAAGGCACCCAAACTATCAGTCAATATTTCCAATTTGGCCAATTGCAGGCCAACCTAATGGCTAGCAATTCAGCAAAAACCGTCGAGATATCCTTGTCAGTCTTATACAAAAAAATCCTGTTCATTATCTATATCAGCAATGCCTAGGCCAGTTTTTCCATCCATGATAGAAGCATCTGTTGCAAGAAAATGAAACCCACTTTCCCTGTTTTGATTAATAATTTGAGCAAAAGAAGCATTTATCTCCTCAGTAGATGTGTTTTCCTTGCTCTGTGACAAAGTGTGTAGAGTTACCACCCTCGCAATTTGGAAAAAAAAACTCATATCTTCCACAATTTGATATCTTATAAAATATTCTTAAATAAACCTTACCCTGAGTAACGGGAATATCGAAGTCGAGCAGGGCCGACTTCAACTTACGCTCTCGTTTTGAAGAGCTCAGCAGCACAATTGATCTGCCTGTGACTAACAGCTATGACAAAATCATCCGCAAATTGGTATACTTTTGTACTCACATCCTGAATCATATGTTGTAGCGTCACTATCGGTCGGAAAATGTGTTTTACTAAGAAAAGTTTTTTTTATGGTATTAAATTGTTATTATCAATGATTTAAAAATTTTAAATATCTGATATCTATATCCTATATATATTTTACCGGTTAAATCAGTTGGAGAAAAGTTTTTCAAGTGTATTAAAACTTCGGCCCAGTCGAAGTTAGCTTTTGCCTTCTCGTTTTATTTTATATTTGAATAATAATAGTATTCTTTAAACTTATTTGATTTTGATTTTGTGAATCCGCTGCTCGCATACATACAGAGGGCGCAGTGTGGCCATAAACCCCATAATGGAATTAAGGTCTCTCTCGTTTGAAAGATGGACTTGCAAAAACGGGGGTGGTGGCCCTGTCCCGTACAAGTCATAGCTACGAGTAGACGAGTGTTTTTCACACAGACGCGAATCGAAGTCATGGCTGGGTGAAAGGGTGAGGACAGGAAACTTGATTTTACAAGATTTTGCAGCACTCACCAACCCACCGAATCATAATTTTCCTTCCTCTCCATTTGGGCGGCCCTGACCTAGGCACATGCATACCAACGTAGACTCTCTCGATTTCGCGCTTCTAGCAAAAACCGCCACAAATACCACAAATTTTTGCATGTTTCATGGCCACACTGATATGTATACCAATAGAAAATAAGTGATTTAGCCACAATTAAGGTATTTGAATAGAGTTATATGTCATTTATATGATAAACTGGTACAGGCACACTAAAAATAAATGCAAACAACTGCTAACAACTGATTCCAAGAATCAAGCATTTCGTTTGAGTTTACCAATTGCAGTAAATCTGATTACATTAAAATTTTGAGTGACAATAAAAAAAAACGAAATAAAAATAAGCATTATAAATGGAAATCATAGATATAAGTCGGTGAAACCACAAAACAAAAGGAGTGATGCACGAAAAAGATGTTGATCGTGACGTCTCATTAAGTCGTGAATGAATCGTGCGTGACGCGAAACGCTGGAAAATTTCGTGCGTAAATCGTGCGTCAAGATATATTTATTTCGTGAACCGTGCGTTACGTGAAGGAAAAATCCGCTCACGCGCGTACCTCTAGTACAAACCCTGCAAACCACTCCCGCAACCCATTATCCGACCTAGAGGGTGAGTTTAAGGAAAGCTATAAACTTTATCCTATTTAATTGGCCCAAAGAGCTTTCAAACCAAATTTAATTCAAATCGGCTAAAATATAATTTCAGCCATGAAATGAACCCCCGCACCCATATTCCAACCTTTGCAGTGAATTTCCCGAAATAAAAAACACGTGTTTCCATTTATTCTGACCCTTGAGCTTACAAAACGAATTGCATTCAGATCGGCTCACAAATAGCTATTGTCACTGAATCCAAATACGCACACCATTATCCGAGCCTGGGGGCGGAAATTCCACCACCGAGAAATCACACGTCTAATTATTTTCTATAATGTGTTCAGAAACCGAGTATGAGGTCAATCGGGTGAATATATAGATTTTTCAATAAAGAATTTTCCAGGCATTTTCCTTGTGGGTGAATTTTACACAATCTAAAAATCATATGACAAATTATTTGGCATACTATCCTTACAAACCGAGTTTGAAGCCATTTGAATGAAAAGTTGTTTTTTCCTCCTAGAATTTTTCGAGCATTTCCCGACTTTTCGGGCTGATTTTTCAACATCGGAAGATCTCATGCCTAATTATATTTCATTCTATCCTTACAAACCGAGTTTAAAGTCAATCGGATGAAAAATTGTTTTTTCCATCAACAAAGTTTCCACCAACAAAAAATCACATGCCTTATTATTTTGCATCCTATCTTTACAAACCGAATTTAAAGCCAATCGAATAAAAAATAGTGTTTCTCATATAGAATTTTTCCCACTTTTTTCCGAATTTTCTAACATCGGAAAATCTCATGTCAACTTATTTTGTATACTATCCCTACAAACCGGATGAAAAACAGTTTTTTCCATAAAGAAATGTCCGGCAGTTTCCCGACTTTTCGGGCGGATTTTCCAACATCGGAAAATCTCAAGTCTAATTATTCTGCCTACCATCCTCGCAAACCGAGTTTGAAGTCAAACGGATGAAAAATAGATTTTGCCATGAAGAATTTTCCGGCCATTTTCCTTGTGGGCGGATTTTTCGAAATCTGGGAAACAGGTTTCCAATTATTTGGCTTACTTTACTAACAAACCAAATTTGAAGTTAATCGGATGAAAATCAAAATTTCCACATAGTAGCTATCCCCGCCCTACTGCCCACTTTCAACTCATATGGAAACATCTGTGAAAATTTCAGCTTTCTATCCCTTACCATTTAGGCTCTACGTAGATTGCCAATCAGTCAGTCAGTCAGTCAATGAGGACAAACTCTTATATATATATAGAGATGTGTGGACACTTAAGGCTGATTTCTCATGTTCCCGTTTTTGCACAATCCAGGTGGATTTCGAAATCCATCTACATTTTGCATGTAGGTGGATTTCGCTCAATTGCTTTTCTCATGTAGAAGGATTTTGGCTTTAGGTATTGTGGTACGGCCACACCGGCAGAGCTGGAAAGGCACTAATTATAGGTTGGCAGCACGGGTAAATAAAGCTCTTTTTCGTTTGATTATTGAGCGCCAATTGCAATCAAAATTGTCGAACAAGGAAAATAGAAAAAGAAGCGAGCAAAAATTAGTCGAACAAAGTGGCCTGGAAACAGATGAAGGAGAAGTGGATCAAAGTGGTCGAAAAACTCAGTAAAATTAATGGCATTTAGCGCGAATGACAGGATTTCTCAATGAAACAAAAGTCCAAGTCAGAACTATCAAATGAGTTAGCGCCCAAATTCAAATGTTAAGGAGTATTACAATGATTTGGCCAATAAACTGTTTCTGAGATGCCTGGCCAGCAGCAGAATCTTCTACCGCATACGCATGCACCGCGTGTGGCCCAATTAAATATGAAAATGCCGTGGGGTTGGGCTTAGGTGCAATATCATTTACCTTAACTCCCCGCCACCCGATCCTTTTGACCCATTGCAGTCCGCAGATACTGCCAAATCCTCATCGGTGCGAACTGTCTTGCAGTGAACTTACCTTTAGCCCATCTGTCTTTTTAGCCATGTCTGCAAGCGACTGTATATAAAAGGCCTGTCCAATATATTCCATTTTTTTTTTTTTTTTTTTGCAAATACAGTATTTTAAATTACCAAATTTTTTGCGGCAGCTGGTTTTGTATATTTGTCAGTGGGACCGTATGGGCGCAGTCATTAAAATACCTACCAAGGATTTTTTTTTCTACCAAGCAAATCAATGTACATGGCTATAAAATCCATGAGGATGAAGTAGATGGCTACGAAATCAAATCTAGGTGTTTTTAAAAACGGCAAAATCAGCTGTATTGCAATTTTCTTCCGTTTAACGGAAAGTGCGGATTCATTGTATGTGTCAGTAGAAACCTGTGGATAAAAAGAAGAGCCGCATGTTTGATGATGCGGCAATGATGCGGAAAGAGTGACCGTATATTGAGGAGTATCGAGTATTGTTTCACAGCGTCGATATCGAGCAGCTGATTCTGCCATCGAATTTCGATAAGCAACAACAACATAATTGGACCGCGTAGTTTAAAAAATAAATGATCCGCATAAACAAGCTCTATTTTCATTTTGGTGAACGCGGTGCCGATGCCAAATACACCGCGTGCCACATTTAAAATATTATCGCTCATAATTGTCTCTATTTCAATAAATTACATTTGTTCTCTTCTTCTTACTAATTTGGTTTGTTTACGTTTGGCAGGGCGAACAGCTGTTTCAATGATGCGACTGCGGTCTAAACGCCTGCATCATTTTTTCGCATCTTCGACAATGATGCGCCCTGTGTAACTCCGGTTTTACTGTATCAACTACACACCAGTGCGACCATCTCTATTGCTGTTACAAAGTCACCGATAGTATGTCACATCTCTAAGTAACATCCCGGCCGATACTTGTCGATACTTTTAAATTTTCGTTTGCCAACTACTTTAAATTGTTCATCTCCAACTCACTTAATTTGTTTAGTTGTCAAAATTTTGAATTCATTTACATCAAAACCAAGAATAAACAAAAAACACGGGGTAAAACAAAGGCCGCCACCTACAAATTTGAAACGTGAGTATGCGCTTTTTGTAACGGTTAAAGCTGTCACTCACACCCACACAAAACCTATCGCTTGCACACTTATTCAGTGGCCAAAGCATGAATGAAAAGCTGCCTGACTGTGGCCTGTTCTTCTATTGTTGTTGTTAGTTCATGTCGGAATTTACTGGTGCAAAGTAGCTGCTGGGCGGAAGTGTGCAGACCGAAGAGTCGTCGTGTGTGGGGGCAGTACATTAAATCACGTGTGTAAAAACACAGCATTTATTTACTATTTGCCCTCGCCCTGGCTGGGGGAGGTGTAGTAAAAGGTGTTGGCAAAAGTTCACAGTGTAATTCATCCCAAAGTTGTTGTTAGGTTTTTTTTATTCTTCCTTTTGCTTGCGTGCATGCAAAAAATTTAAGTTTCAACTTTAATCAATATTTTAGCTAGTCCCAGACGAGCATTTAATTTTAATTGTTTGTAAAAAAAAATGCCTACACATGCCTCTAAGTCGGCGTTCTCCCTTGGTCTTTCTAGGCGACAACGCGCTGCCACTGGCAACAACAACAACAACCACAGCAGAAATAACGTTACTAGAAACGTAGACTAGAAAGGTGACTAGAAAGGTGAGTCAAAGCTTTTTCTTTCCTTGCATTTGTTTTGTATGTATAAATAGAGCAGCGTTCACTGTAGCAAGCCAACCGTCACACATGAGAATTTTCTTATCAATTGAGGGAAAAGAAAGGCCAAAAACTATCATAAAAACCAAAAGTTCTATAAATACACCTGCCCCGCCACCTGCCGAATGGGTTGGTAATGCCGCCCCCCTTCCCTTATAGGGGGGTCCAAACTTTTGGAGTGTCTTTTCGCGCATTTCGTGTAATAAATTGTTATTTTTCCTTTGGCGCCACACAACAAAAACGCAAATCGTCGTTACGTTGGGCTAAAATTAATACCTGTTGGCTCAAACAAACGGGCAAATAAACGAAATGTGTGTGTTGAATGTGTCTGGCAGCGACTAGAGGATTACCCTGTCAAATTAAAATTAGTGGAAATTAAAATAAATTCTTAAACTTCTAGGAAAAACAATGGTTTCGTGAAGATGCTAATTGTATTCAGACTAGAGTAGCAAACATTGTTCTTATTCATGAATTGTACTATCAATACGGATTGACAGTGAAAAAACTAATTGTCAATCAATTCGTTATCCAGGATTTACCTAATTTCACTTAAAATGGTAACTGAATGTAACAAGTCCATATTAAAAGCTAATTAAAGAGAACTAAACTTCAAGAAGTCCTTTCAAATCTTTACAAAGAGCCGTAAAAAATTAACTACCGAATATCACTTAGATATGGGCAGTTCAAAAAAACGGTCTGCCAGGAGTCAGTTGCGCCAACTTAATCAACAAAATATGGAATATTTGATGTAGGTGACGTATGGGTCATTCCATGTGAACTCGGCTGAGTTTTTTTTTTTTTTAAAAATCACTATCAGCGGTTTTAAGAATATAATCCTATTTTTTGAGATCCCCACCACTAACTGATCCCGAGATCAACGACAAAGAACTTAAAACTTAAAAAAAAATTCTGCGTCGCTACGGTGCATCCGATTTAAGCGAACCAAATTGTGAATATACTATTATCATGCCTTCTATCCGAGAATAAAAAGAGGTTCATTAAAATGAATTCTTAGGTCGGGATTTACCGATCTTTAATGATTTTCATTAGTATTTCATTTACGAAAGCAAAATATCGGATAACATATTAAAGTTGGTTACTTAACCGAGAAGAACATGAGCAATATTTTTACAATCGGAAAATAGTGCAGTAGAAAATAAATATCTTGCTGAAGAATTTTTAGAATAATGTCCCACTCACGCAGTTGGATACTCAGACTATTCGATCTGAAACTTCCCTGGAACGAATGCAAAAATATGACAAAAATATTTAGAAAGAGTCGACAATTGCAGGAGATGGACTAAATCAGATGTTGTGGAAACACTGGAACCCGACTCCAACCCGACAAATTGCTGTTCTTAAAGAGGTAGTTAGTAAAACTTTACATTATGACAGACGCGTGAACTTCCTTTTAATGGATGCATAAATTCCTTCGAATGTCTTTAAAAAGTAGCTTTTAGGAAAGAGAAAAGCTAAAGCGATGCAAGGCTTTTCGTGTAGTTGGTTTTCTAGATACAATTTCCTAAAACTATAATTATAACACCGTCGATGAAATCAACCGAACCATTTTCTTTTGAGGTTATCGGTTCTCCAACAGACGCTGGTTCGGTTCGCGAATTCGCGATTCGGTGCGGTTTGGTTCGGTTCAGAACCGGTTTTCATCCTGATTATTATTACAGACGGTTTGAACCTTTAATTCGTCCTCGTAACCAGGTATTGGGTTGGCGTTCATGGTAAAGCTAGGCTATTTCCAAGTCAAATATTAATAATATTTAAATTAAATGAGCTTGAATTAGGAAAATCGTCTAAACTAAATAGCCTCGAATCCAATATCAATCAAACACATCGTTTTCGAGGTACTCGCACCGCTTCAGAGATAAAGTCTCCGGGGTTTTTAGAAAGTCCGAACATGTAATAAAACGGAGCAAATTTGATTTTACTGCTTGAACCCGAACCTGAAAAACAGTTTCATCCCATGTGTTCTACAAATCGCTTCCGACTCAAAAACGACTAAAACCGTATAAGAATAGAACATAGGTTCACTGACCTTCTGAATGCGCTCCATGAACCTAAACCCAAAATGTTGCGCTGGTTCGAACCCCTCCCTATTTTAAGGAGGATTTGCCGACCGGATTATAACATTTATATTAAGATTTTGAAAAGTTTTTTTTTTCAACTAAAGTATATAAAGGCAAAAAACCGAAATATTTATTAAGCGCGAACCACTGAAACAAATCGTAAGCACGGTTCTCTTCACTTTCATTATTCACTGAATCGAATTAGTTACAATTCCCAAGCGGGTTGCTTCCTTTCATCCTCGCTAAGTATATTCCTTTCTCTTGCTAAAATTTATATTGGTCCTTTCTATTATCGCCCACACCAGAAATTTATAATGATGTTCCGAGTGTTTCGAAGATCCCGATACTCATACAAACTACATTTTGTTAACTATTCATTTTTATTCATTTTTTTTTCATTTTTACAAAAAAAATTTTTTTTTATCTCTGTGGCCTAATACACCCTTCCAATTAGAGGGTAGCTAAAGGCGCCGGCAAAAATATAGCTGTCGACTGTTTTTTTGTTTTTTTTTTTGTATATTCCTTGTGGTTTCTCTTTACTCAACCACACACTCTTTATTACTCGGCATTTATTTCTGAAATTTGAATCAGCGTTTCCATTCCTAGTTTCTAGTTTTATATTCAGTGTTACTTTGTTTATACTGCGGCGCGGTGCACGTCAAGCGAATGTGTTTGGAGGGGGAATTCCCTTCTCCCCTTTATTTCTCAGAAGGGCGTAACACTCGGTCAGATTATGGGTTTTTGTTTTCATTCCCATTAGTGGGAAGGCCCACGCGTGCCTGTCAATTTTATTTGGTATCCTTTATCAATACGCACAAAAGTAACTAGCCCAGTTGTGATTAATGATGTTTTTTGCTTAATATTTCCTGTTCCAAATGGCAAATGGTTAATGTAATTTCATCAGAAAATTTAACACAATCAGCGTGTTCGTTGTTGCATATGCCAAAAGGTCGAATTGATTTACTATTGAGTGTCGAGCGAAATAATTTATTACAAATAATTGGTTGACCACCACATAAAAGTGAATTTTTTTGTTTGTTATGGCCATGAAAGTAGGGCAGCGAAGAAATGTCGTGATTTGGTTGGACTATAAAGGAAATATCTAATCTATTAAGTATGTATGTATATTAGGGCGGGTCGATTTGTATGGGGCAAAAAAAATGAAATAGGCGTATAGCAGAATCGCAATCTATGGACAATTCTAAGAACATTTGCCCAAGAAACCATAGGTCTAAAATAAAAACTTAGCCGCCGCATTTCAACCTTTAGGTTTATAAATAACACAGGTCAAAAAAATGACCAACATTGTGTTGTCCAGCCTTGCTGGTATATAAATATGATAAAGTTATCTGCCCAGATTCCAAAACTGGCTTCGGTTTAGCTCCATCGGTTGTTGGTCGCAAGATTTGGCGGAAAAACAAATTTAATGCTCTTTTTTCTTAATATTGGCCCTACTTGGCATTAATTTCTGAACTTGTGGAGTCTATACGACAGATTACATATCAATGGAAAATAATTATAGCCAAAAGAGTCAGAATTGGACTTTAAAGTCGGACAATTCACGATTTATAGTAATATTTTAAAACAAATAATTTACTTTAGGCCAGTATGGTTGTTTGATTTGTATTTTAACATCCTTACCATATGGCCAAATTTGTTATCTAATTATGTAAATTTTGTTGCATTTATATGAGCTCATTTGGCCAAGTTTTGGCCAGTTTAAGCTAAATAAAATTTTTAAAATTTATGGGAGGACAACTAGATTTATACACAAATTTTTTATAGGAAATATAAAAAGGCTACTTGATTATTAGTTATTTAGGTCTGGTTTAGTTTTATCTAAATTCTATTTTGAACCAAGTAGCCTTTTAACAGTTCCTATACAAATTTTGTGTATTAATCTAGTTATCCTCCCATAAATTTTAATATTTGCTTTGGGCTTAAACAGGCCAAAACTTGGCCAAATAAGCTGATTTAAATGCAAAAAAAATTTACATAATTAGAGAAAAAGTTCGGCCATATGCTAAGGATGTTCAACTACAAATCAAACAACCACACTGGCCTTAAGTAAATTATTTGTTTTAAAATATTACTATAAATCGTGAATAGTCTGGTTTTTAGGTCCAATTCTGACCCTATCGGCTATAATTATTTTCCATTGATATGTAATCTGTCGTATAGACTCCACAAATTCAGAAATTAATGCCAAGTAGGGCCAATATTAAGAAAAAAGAGCATTAAATTTGTTTTTCCGCCAAATCTTGCGACCAACAACCGATGGAGCTAAACCGAAGCCAGTTTTGGAATCTGGGCAGATAACTTTATCATATTTATATACCAGCAAGGCTGGACAACACAATGTTGGTCATTTTTTTGACCTTTGTTATTTATGAACCTAAAGGTTGAAATGCGGCGGCTAAGTTTTTATTTTAGACCTATGGTTTTTTGGGCAAATGTTCTTAGAATTGTCCATAGATTGCGATTCTGCTATACGCCTATTCAAAAAATAAATCGACCCGCCCTAATGTATATGTATCGTTAATTATCAAACTTTTGTGTCAATAATAAAAACGACAGATCGACATAATTGCTTCGCCAAAATATTGCCCAGAACTACGTAATTTCACGCGCCCCACTTTTTTTATGTCAGCACTGGTTTGCGATCACCAATTGATTTCTTCGCTAAGTTCTATGTTTGTCCTGTAGGAAAAACATGTCTTTATTAAGCATCCCTTTTAATTAAGACAGAAAAACTGTAATCATGACTCAATAGCGCTCGCCTATGATAGTACCGTTCTCGCCGCCCTCCTACTTAAAGAAGTAAGGACAAAGCGCACAAAACAATGTTTCCTTGTGAATAAAACGGTGCCGGTAATGCACCATCTTAAGCGCAAGTTAACATTACACTTCCATATAGCGAATCTCAGGGGGACAAAAAAACTCCACCATACAAAAAAATCCGTAATCTTGTATAGAGGCTAGCTTCTTTGGTTTATAGCTAAGCTCTGGTGCATTACTACAAACGCACCAACATGCATCAGTCTTCAGACCGTTACAAACGTACTAGCAAAAAGAGTAAACGAGGAGTGAAAGGGAATCAAAAATAACAATGCTATTTCTGTTTGACATATCAGTAAATAATTGTTTTTAGGCTGGTGCATAACTGTAAGTGTACTTATTGGAAACTGCAAGAAGAATTATTAAACACAACCAAAAAGTTTTCATTGAGCCAAATAGTAATGATTGAAATAATCTCTTTTTAATTATGCATTTGTTACCATCAGGGCCGTCTTGAGTTTTATTCATTAGGAAATATTGTCTGTAGACTGAGACTGTCCAATAATCTGCCAGCATTTTACGATGTTGCTTTAAGAAGAGCGCAATGGTCCAACAGTTCACACTAAGGCTGCAGTCATGGGAAATTTGATTATCAGTCTTTTTCGAATCAATTGCATTATTTAGTATTCGGCGCTATCACGGTCAGAAATATTCCTCCGCTTTTTATACCCTTGCAAAGGGTATATTAAAATTGTCACGATGTTTGTAACGCAGTGAAGGAAGCATTTCCGACCACGGTATTATTCTTGATCAGTACATGACGAGCTGAGTTCATTTCCGTTTGTCCGTCTGTCCGTCCGTCCGTCTGTCCGTCTGTTTCTATGCTATCTCCTCCCTCAGTTTTAAAGCTATCTTGACCACACTTTGCAAAATGCCTTTAAATACAAATACGCTGCACATTTGTCGGAATCGGCCGGATCGGATGACTATATCATATAGCTGCCATAGGAACGATCGGTCTAAAAACTAGTTCTAATGAGAACAACTTTTTTGTTTTCCATCCTAGCGTCACCAATCGTGGTAAATATAAGCTTTATATGCTTCCACACAATATTGAAAAAATTTATCAAAATCGGATGACTATAGCATATAGCTGCCATATAAACGGTCGGTCCAAGAACTAGTTCTAGTGAGAAAAAACTTTTTGTTTTTTTCATCGTAGCGTCACCAATCGTGGTATATATTAGTTTTATATGTTTCCACACAATTCTGAAAAAATTTATCAAAATCGGATAACTATAGCATATAGCTGCCATATAAACGGTCGGTCCAAAAACTAGTTCTAGTGAGAAAAACTTTTATGTTTTCCGTCGTAGCGTTACAAATCGTGGTATATATCAGTTTTATATGCTTCCACACAATTCTGGAAAAATTTATAAAAATCGGATGACTATAGCATATAGCTGCCATATAAACGGTCGGTCCAAAAACTAGTTCTAGTGAGAAAACCTTTTTTGTTTTCCATCGTAGCGTCACTAATCGTGGTATATATTATTTGTATATGCTTCCACACAATTCTGGAAAAATTTATCAAAATCGGATGACTATAGCATATAGCTGCCATATAAACGGTCGGTCCAAGAACTAGTTCTAGTGAGAAAAACTTTTTTGTTTTTCATCGTAGCGTCACCAATCGTGGTATATATTAGTTTTATATGCTTCCACACAATTCTGAAAAAATTTATCAAAATCGGATAACTATAGCATTTAGCTGCCATATAAACGGTCGGTCCAAAAACTAGTTCTAATGAGAAAAACTTTTTGTTTTCCATTGTAGCGTCACCAATCTTGGTATATATAAGTTCTGTGTGCTTTCACATAATTCAGGAAAAATTTGTTAAAATCGGATGACTATATTATATAGCTCCCATAGAAAAGCTCGGTCAAAAAACTACTTCTAGTGAGAAAAACTTTTTTGTTTTCTATCGGAACGTCCCCAATCTTGGTATATATATAGTTTTATATGCTTTTACATAATTTTAAAAAAATGATCAAGATCGGATGACTATAGCATATAGCTGTCATAGGACCGATCGGTCGGAAAATGTGTTTTACTAAGAAAAGTTTTTTTTTATGGTATAAAATTTTTATTATCAATGATATAAAAATTTTAAATATCTGATTTTTATATCCTATATAATTTTACCTTTTAAATCAGTTGGAGTAAAGTTTTTCAAGTGTATTAAAACTTCGGCACAGTCGAAGTTAGCTTTGCCTTCTCGTTTGAACGGCATATTGTTAATTGAATTATTATTTAATGCTAAAGCATGCGTAAAAACGCTTGTTCTGCTTAATAACAAAATGTACCAGCCCAAAAACAAAAAGGGATAACATTTTAAATGGTATTTTTTATTCTCTTTCACTTCTCATTTACAATTTTTCGCTATTCCGTATGTAAGGGTCTGTGCAATTACAAAGTTTATATTGCCCGAGTTTTAAAACTTAAGTGTGTATTACCGATCTTTAAAGTTATTAATAAATAATAAGAAATTGTACGGATTTTTAGAATTTTTGAATTTTCGAACCACTTTTTAAAGGCTTTGATTAAGAAATAATGCAAAAACCTTTTCATTGTTTTAAAAAAAATTTTAGATTTGCTGATCTTGAGTTCGAAAATAAAGACAAAATTCGTGTTTATCTGATCAGAGTAGGGCGCGTCCGTATAGCATGTGCATATCAAAGGCCGCAGTCGCAGCGACGTCGCACACAAACATCATACTCACGTTTTTCCTGTCGATTTCGTATCGGTTGCCATGCACACATGCATAGCTAAAATATAATTGTACTAGCATATAACCCGGCGCGCTTCGCTTCGCCACCATCAGTATAGCCGCCAAAATAATGAAAAAAACGTTGGCAATGATACCACCCCCGCCCCCCTTTTCCGACCATCTGAAATGAGAAAATTATTTTCCACCTACTTGGCCCGTTAAGCGTACAAACGCTAAAACCACCCCCGTCACCCATTATCCGACCTTGAGGGTGAGTAAGCGCAAAGCTAAAAACTTTATCCTATTTAATTGGCCCATAGAGCTTTCCAACCAAATTTAATACATATCGGCTAAAAACCCACCCCCGCACCCATAATCCGACCTTTGCAGTGAACTTCCCGAAATAAAAAAAACACGTGTTTCCATTTATTCTGACCCTAGATCTTACAAAACGAATTTTATTCAGATCGGCTCACAAATAGCCATTGTCACTGAACCGAAATACGCCCACCATTATTCTTGCCTGTGGGCAGAAATTCTACCACCGAAAAATCAAATGTATATTTATTTCCTATAATGTGTTCACAAACCGATTTTGATGCCAATCGGATTAAAAATAGGTTTTACCATATAGAATTTTCCGACTTTTCGTGCGGATTTTCCAACATTGGAAAATCTCAAGTCTAATTATTTTGCATTCTATCCTTACAAACTGAGTTTGAAGTCAATCGGATGAAAAATAGTGTTTTCCATATAGAATTTTCCGGCCATTTTCCTTGTGTGTGGATTTTCCACCAACAAAAGATCACATGCCTAATTATTTAGCAAACTACCCTTACAAACCGAGTTTGAAGCCAAACGGATGAAAAATAGTTTTTTCCATATGGAATTTTCCGGGAATTTCCCGACATTTCGGGCGCATTTTCCAACATCGGAAAATCTTATGTCTAATTATTTTGCTTACCATACCCACAAACCGAGTTTGAAGTCAATCGGATGAAAAATAGTTTTTCCATGAAGAATTTTCCGGCTATTTTCCTTGTGGGTGGATTTTCCACAATCGAAAAATCACATGTCTAATTATTTAGCATACTATCCTTACAAACCGAATTTGAAGCCAATCGGATGAAAAACAGTTTTTTCCATATGGAATTTTCCGGGAATTTCCCGACTTTTCGGGCGCATTTTCAACATCGGAAAATCTTATGTCTAATTATTTTACATACTATCCTTACAAACCGAGTTTGAAGTCAATCGGATCAAAAATAGTTTTTCGTTTAGAATTTTCCGGGTATTTTCTTTGTGGGCGGATTTTCCAACATTTGAAAATCTCATGTCCAATTACTTAGCATACTACCCTTACAAACCGAGTTTGAAGCCAAACGGATGAAAAATGGTTTTTTCCATATGGAATTTTCCGGGAATTTCCCGACTTTTTCGGGCAGATTTTCCATCATCGGAAAATCTCAAGTCTAATTATTCTGCTTACCATCCTCACAAACCGAGTTTGAAGTCAATCGGATGAAAAATAGTTTTTTCCATCAAGAATTTTCCGGCCATTTTCCTTGTGGGCGGATTTTCCGAAATCTGGGAAACAGGTGTCCAATTATTTCGCTTACTTTACTTACAAACCAAATTTCAAGTCAATCAAATGAAAAACAAAATTTTCCCCATAGTAGCTTTTCCGCCTTAGTGCTCACTTTCAACTCATAAGGAAACGTCTGTGAAAATTTCAGCTTTCTATGTCTTACCGTTGCTCTACGTTGATTGCCAATCAGTGAATCAGTGAATCAGTGAGTCAGTCAGTCAGTCAGTCAGGACAAACTCTTTTATATATAGAGAGATTGTATGCCCTAAGCTGATCTAGATGTCGATGCTGCGCCCTTTCGTGACCACAGCTGAGATTCATACTGCTAGTTTTCACTGTAATTTGTGTAAATTTCAGCTAGTTTGTTCTCTGACTAATCCACTGATCAAAGAGGTTTCTTGTTAAAGAAAAAAAAAACGACAGCTTTACGTCAAAACCATTTATTTATTTTTCGTGTTGTCTTACATTTTTCCATCCAACAAGAAGCCGCCTTTGTCCCAACCTACCTCAAACAATTTAAATACCAATTTGCCTAATTAAGGCACCAGCCTTTTCAGCCGCGCCCCTTCAAAACTGTCAGCTCATTCGCATTGAGTTGTTCCAGGGGGAGCTACTCCATAAGCCCGAAATATTGCGTGCCATGTCGTTCTATATATTAGATTAAGAGAGAATGTGGGTGGGTGGCCAGCCAGCGGCCAGTGCAGTTCCAAGGTAATGACATCAACATGTGCAGAGGTCAATGAGATTGTGGACACTGGGAAAATTGTCAGAGTGCTTAAAAATTTAAATGACCCGCCATTGACCAGTTAATAAATTATACTAAATAGCCACATCTGCTTTGGTTCACAACAAAAAATAAAGAAAAAAATAAATATATTGGCCTGACATTGAATTCAAACCTCAGTCAGGGCCAGTTCTCAAGGCTTTGAGGTTCTCTCTAATAAAAGTGTTTTTTTTTTTACCTTCTTCAGACAACATGACAGGCAAAAGCGATAAGGAAATTCTGGCCAATTCTATGTATGAAGATGATCCCAATGGCAATTCAGCGCCCAATACAGATGAGGATCCGTCCACTGAAAGTCAAATAACGGCAGGAGTTGGAACTGTGGGACCAGGAACTGTGGGAGCTGTACCCGCAGCAGCAACAACAGCAACTTCACCACGTTGGGGACCACAACATAAGGGAGCACAAGAGTTGGCCTCGTTATATAGTCCGGGTAAGCAAAATGTGGCACCAAAATAACGATCAGGTATATAACAACTGCGTGCATCTGTTTATAAAAACGAGTTTTGATTAGTAATTGCTTTGAGTATAACGATTGCATCATACGTTTTTAACAAACAAAAAGTTATTTCAAAGAAAATTCTAATATGTAGGTTTTACTGGGTATAAAAGTGTTTTTATAAATAAAGAGTTATTTGAAAGCTAGCTTTAGTGATTAAATCACTTGTTTAATATTGATACATATATTTTAAAACGTGCAAATTTTCTACTAGTATAAAGTAGTATACATATACTATAAAACTAGTTTTAAGTACAACAGTTTTCTCATTGGCTTGAAGAATTAAAATTTATGTAATTTTCAATAAGTATTACAAATTTTGTACAAATAAAATTTTCTTTGAAAGCTAGTTCCAGTAAACCACAAGTTTAAGATTTTTAAATTAGTTTTCGCTAAAAAGTGAAGAAAAATGAGTAACTGGCCAATGCTGTGACAGTAACAGTCGTAGCAAGTTTTACTTAGAAAACAACTAAGGATTAGCAGTTTTTTGTATAAGTGAGTGCCTGAAGGCTCCAGGAAATCAACCCACAATCGGTTCAAATAATGATAAAGTTGATAAGCAACTAAACATGTAAACAGCTGAAAAATGTTAGTAAGTTGACTCAATTTTAGCGAGTTGACTGAATTTGTAAAAAAAGATCAAGTGAAATGAACGAGAGCCTAAGTTGAAGTCGGCCCTGCTCGACTTCGATATACCCGTTACTCAGGGTAAGGTTTATTTAAGAATTTTGTATTAGATCACAACATGCCCGAATTGAGATTTGAGGTTTTTTGCAAATTGCGGGGGTGGCAACTCTACTATAGCTCATCTGATCAAGAAATAATGTATAACGGATCGATAGGTATTGATGATTAAAATATATGTCTAGAGGGTTCGAATAATCTATCTTCAAAATTGTGGGAGATATGAGGTTTTTTTCATATTGCGGGGGCGGGAGGGGTTGTGGCAAAAATTGATCTGCGTGCACACAATACAAGTCTACACTGAAAAAATGGCAGCTCTAGCTGTTATAGTCTCTGAGATCTAGGTGTTCATACAGAAGGGCGGACAGACGGACATGTCTATATCGACTCTGCTATTAATGCTGATCAAGAATATATATACTTTATGGGGTCGGAAATGCTTCCTTCCTTCCCTTTTTACTCTACGAGTAACGGGTATAATAACTCATATCTCCCACAATTTTGAAAATAGATTGTTCGAACCTTCTAGACATATATTTTGATCATCATTGCTTATCGATCCGCCATACACCAATAAAAAAATCTCATATCTCCCACATTTTGGTCATGTTGTGATCTAATAAAACAAGTAAGAAAGTCGGTCAAGCCCGACTGTAATATACTCTGTACCTGTTTGTACCTGTATTGCGGTTCGATAAGTAATGATGAGTAGAATATATGCCTAGAAGGTTCGAAACACCTAACTCTAAAATTGCGGGATATTTGCGGTGTTTTTCAAATTGCGTGGGTGGCAACTCTACTATCGTTCATCTGATCGGAAAACGACGTATGGGAGCTCGATAAGTAATGATGAGTAGAATATATGCCTAGAAGGTTCGAACAACCTAACTCCAAAATTGTAGAAGATATACGGTTTTTTTTCGATTTGCGGGGGAGGCAGGGGGCGTGGCAAAAAAAAAAACTAAACTTGATCTGCCTGCAAGTAAAAGAAATATATGTTTCATACACCTCAAACCTCTATCTCTTACCATCTCTGAGATCTCAGCGTTCATACGGACAGACGGACGGACAGACGGACATGTCTATATCGACTCGGCTGTTGATGCTGATCAAGAATATATATACTTTATAGGGTCGGAGATGCTTCCTTCTGGCTGTTACATACATTTGCACAAACCCAATATACTCTTTGTACCTTCGGTACAGAGTATAAAAATATTCTTAAATAAACCTTACCCTGAGTAACGGGTATATCGAAGCCGAGCAGGGCCGTCTTCCACTTACGCTCTCGGTTTTTTAAGAGCGTTCCATTAGGATATGTACATATTTTGCAGTTTCGTTATCATATAAATGACCAATTATCTTCCAATATATTTATAAAGCATCATAATTATTCTTCGAATTCGTGTTTATAAAGCATCATAATTATTCTTCGAATTCGTGTTTTGGAGCCATGTAAAATCAATTTTAATAATTTTAATTAAGTAATTTATAAATTGCTCTCAACTGTCAATTGTGATTATCCGAATTTTATGTGATATCAATAAAAAATGTAGTATTTTTGTTATATTTTGTTCATTATGTGAACATATGAGCAGATATGTCTCTTGTGAAATTAGGTAATTACAGTTCCAAAGTTCAAGACTATAGCTGGCATAGGATCGATCGGTCGGAAAATGGGTCTTCGATAGCGTTCTAAAACTCAAGAAAATAAATAGTATATGTTTTAAAACAGTTCTGCCAAATTAAGTCAAAATCGAATGACTATATCTATAGCTGCCATTGAGCCAATCAGTTGAAAAATGGGTCTTATTAAGAAAAACTTTTTTGGTTTCAATGAAAGCGTTCTTAAACTCGGGAATTATGGATATTATATGCTTTCAAACAGTTTTAAACAATTGGGTTAAAGTCGGATGACTACACTCAGGGAAAAATGCTGTGAAATTTTAATATTTTCACGTTGACTTAAATATTTTTGCCATTGATTTTGCGTTAAATGTGGAATTCGTAAATCTGAAGTGCTTACACTTTTAAATCGAAATTAAATATGAAAATAGTCAAATTTAATAGTTTTCATATTAAATATAAAAAAGACCAAATTATTAAATTTAACAAAAATTATTAAATTTTAAATATTTCATAGTAATTATGAAATATATTCATATTAAATTTAAATAAATATTATATTTAACTTTAATATACTTTATAGTACTTTAAATTTTTACATATTCAATATAAACACCATTTCATATTGAAATAAACATTTTCCAACTTTAATTTAAAAGTACCCCCCTCAAAATAAATATAGTTTCAATTTAATCTAGCAAGTTTTTTTGGGGTCAAATAAGTTATGCATAACTGTAGAAACAGTACACACACAATACACAAATGAGGCTGTATGGATAATCATACAGCTGTTTCGGAAGGTTCCACTATTTTTCATCATTGGCTGACGAGAACTACAGCCAATGACACGAATGCCTTAACTGGTTGGGGAGCCCAAAACCAGCAACGTGAAAAACCTTTAACCATTCAAAATTTTCAAATTAACATACAAAACTATATTATTAAGATGAGAACCTCTTAAAAGCAATATTACTCATCTTTAAAAATAATAATTGACATAGTAAAGCAATACATATTTTCGTATATTTGAAATAAATATGATTTTACTTTAATCTGAATACAGCAATATTTGATTTAAAAGCTTGATTTTACTATGTATTCATATTAACTTCAGTGGTTAAGGTTTTCAGTTAAATCAAAGCGCTTTCTATTGGACTTTAATACGTTTTATATTTGAAAACAGCAAAGTATTAATATATTGTACTAATTTTTGATTTTGCTAATTTTTCTCCGGTTAAATCGAAATTTAATTTGAAAATAGTCAAATTTAATAGTTTTCATATTAAATATAAGAAGACCAAATTATTAAATTTAACAAAAATATATTTAATTTTTAATATTTCATACACAGTAAAAAAAAAAGAGTCCATTTGGAATGGATATGGACATATCCTTTTTGGCTATTGAAATAATAAAACACATATTTTTACACATCCTTTGATATTTTTTCAGCTCCATTTTCACATACTTGGATATTTTTCAGCGTTACATTGGATGAAAAACTAAGATCTGAATTTAACATTATAATGATGATAAAAATGGATAACATATCCAGTCCAAATGGATAAAAAATATCCAAATGGATCATAAAAAGTATCCTTTTTTTTTTTCTGTGTAGTAATTATAAAATATATTCATATTAAATTTAAATAAATATTATATTTAACTTTAATATACTTTATAGTACTTTAAATTTTTACATATTCAATATAAACACCATTTCATATTGAAATAAACATTTTCCAACTTTAATTTAAAAGTACCCCCTCAAAATAAATATAGTTTCAATTTAATCTAACAAGTTTTGGGGTCAAATAAGTTATGCATAACTGTAGAAACAGTACACACACAATACACAAATGAGGCTGTATGGATAATCATACAGCTGTTTCGGAAGGTTCCACTATTTTTCATCATTGCCTGACGAACTACAGCCAATGACACGAATGCCTTAACTGGTTGGGGAGCCCAAAACCAGCAACGTGTAAAAACCTTTAACCATTCAAAATTTTCAAATTAACATACAAAACTATATTATTAAGATGAGAACCTCTTAAAAGCAATATTACTCATCTTTAAAAATAATAATTGACATAGTAAAGCAATACATATTTTCGTATATTTGAAATAAATATGATTTTACTTTAATCTGAATACAGCAATATTTGATTTAAAAGTGAATTTCACTTTGATTTTACTATATTCATATTAACTTCAGTGGTTAAGTATGTTTTCAGTTAAATCAAAGCGCTTTCTATTGGACTTTAATACGTTTTATATTTGAAAACAGCATAGTAAAATTAACTATGATTGTATTAATTTTTACGATTTGCTTTTTCTCTGGGTGTATATTTTATAGTTGTCATAGAACCGATCGAGCAAAAAATGGGTCATACTGAGAAAACCATTTTTGTTTTCTATAAAAGCGAATACTGAATGCTTTCAAACAGATTTGCAAAATTTGGTTGGAGTCGGGATTTTTATGGTAGCATGCTCAAATTTTAAATTCAACAATCTGATTTTAAATGAATATCTGTTATCTATATCCTATATACATAGGAATATATATTCTATCGGTTAAATCAGTTTGAGTGAGCTTTTGCAAGTGTATTTTAACTTCGGCACAGTCGAAGTTAGCTTTGCATTTAAATAATCGTTGCTTTAACATGAATATTACAATATATAATTCATTATACAATTACTTAAATTATTGTACGTGTTAAGTGTGATTTCTGAGTAATTTTACTTGAAATGTGGCATTATTCAAGTCTTTGTAGGTGATATTTAAAGCATTAAGCTCTAAGTTTTCGTCTCAGTTGATGTCGTGTAAATTGCATCAAATTATATTATTTGCTAATTAAGGTAGTAAATATCATGGAAATAATAATACGATTCAATTGAACTATGACCTTTTATACTACAATATTATTTGTTCACTATTTACATAGTGTGCAATAAATTTTCAAAACCAAGAATCATTCAGGTCCGTTCCCGTATTCGATCAAATCAGGCGAAATCGGAATTGTTCAATGTTTCCATTTTAAAATACCGATTGTGTTATTTTGTTGTAAACTTCATATTTCCATTTGTCTTCACACGATTGTATTAATAGCAAACCGTTTCAACCGAATTTTATAATCGATTCTTGGAAATCAAAACTTTTACCAATTGCGGTCGATCGTATTCGGCCTGAATATCTAGATAATCGTGTTTTTTTATTGAAAGGTAATTAAATACGGGAAGTAATGATTTCGTAACAGCTGAGCTGTAAATGAAATTACGATTGCCATTACAATTACTTTTTGTGGGGTAATTAAAACTTAAATTACCATTAGAATTAGGATTTTTTAGGTAATTTAATATTAAAGCACAATTGAATTTATTTCAAAAATTATTTTAAAAATATTTACGTAATAAAAGGTGCAACCGAAATTACTATAATTACTTTTAATTTAAAAAAATTCAATTTTTTGATACAATTTCTTCAAAAATATTCAATTAGCTATAAAATCGTTATTGTAATTTAAGTTTTAATTACCCCAAAAATTGTAATTGTAATGGTAATGGTAATTTCATTTACAGCTCTGCTTAACAGCTATAAACATAATGTATATAAAACACTTTAAAATCCTTAAAAGAAATAAATAATTTTAAAAGCCCTCAGCAATTCCTTTTTAACAGTGTGTATAACAATGTTCAAGTTTTCAAACTATCAAGTTTGCTCATTAATTAAAGGTAAAAGGCACACACAACACCACAAAGGTGTTTAGTCGTTAATACAGTGTGTATAACAGTTGTAGCACACTTTTTTTTTTAAATAATTCTTCTTATTATAATTTGTAATTATTATTATTAATATATTGAAATATTAACTTCTTAAACAACACTATTGGACATTTATTAAACGTTTTATCTTTTTGCCATCTCCATATCTCCGTATAGGCAAACGCGCCCAGGAGATTATATGCGTGTACACCTGCATAGGTCTGATGATCATCAACTTGGCCTTAATTGTCAAGCATATGCGTTGGGAGCGCATAAGTGTGGCCTTTGTCTCGGCTTTGTGTGGTATTATAACGGCCGACTTTGCCTCCGGACTAGTTCATTGGGCAGCGGATACCTGGGGTTCAGTGGATTTACCCTTGATAGGAAAGGTATGTGATTTCTATATAATATTAGGTATTATTAATTAAGTCTTGTTATTTCTTTTAGAACTTTTTGCGTCCATTTCGTGAGCATCATTTGGATCCCACATCAATAACGCGGCACGATTTTATTGAAACCAATGGCGATAATTTTATGGTGGGCATACCCATTTTAGGTTATTTGGCCCACTATTTCTATGCCAAATCGTCAGGGGAGATACAACAGCATTTTGGTTGGATAGCCTATGTATTTCTTTGCTCGATATTTGTGGTTATGACCAATCAGGTGAGTGCTGTGAGAAGTACTATAGAAAACTGGGGTATAATATGAATTTATTTTACAGATTCACAAATGGTCTCACACCTATTGGGGACTGCCCAAATTTGTGTTATTGCTGCAGAGTTTGCACATTATCCTGCCACGGAAACATCATCGCATTCATCATGTGGCTCCGCACGAGACTTACTTTTGTATAACCACAGGCTGGCTTAATTGGCCACTGGAAAGACTAAGGTATGGCTTTAAAGCTATTTTACTCCTGTAAATATAACAATTTCTTTTTGTTTCTTTTTTTATTTCCAGATTCTGGTCCACCTGTGAGCTAATTATTGAGCACTTTACTGGACTCAAACCACGTGATGATGACATGAAATGGGCCAAGAAACTCACCTAGCTTAACAGACAGCCTTCGACCAGATAGACGACTGTGTATATAGGAAACTAAACTTGGACCAAAAACGAGCAGCAGTATCATTTTCTTTAGCACACCGAAGCTTTAACAACCTAAAAATCAACCAAAAACCAAAATACCAACAGATTTTAAGCCTAACTTTAGTTGCCTCAAAAACAAAAAGTTTGTTATAAATATTTCAATATTTAAGTTTAAGTTTGTTGATCTCGCTATAAATCTTACAAAGACAAAAAAATCGTTTACGAGTGAGCCTAGCATATAGTGACAAAAGGAGAACGAGGGAGTTGCATATAGAGCACCAGCTTTGTTGATAACCTTTTTACAAAACTTTACACAAAAACATGCGAAAAGACAGTTTCAAAATACATTTCAATTTATTTACAATTATATTTATATATATATACGAGTGTATAGAAGATGTATTAGGCGCTGTATGCAATCAACAAAATGTGACTTACAAATTGTTGCCTTACAACAAAAAAAAAGAACAAACGAAAATGATTTTTATACCAAAGACAACTTTTGACTAGTACGCACATTTTTTTAGACCAAATTTGTATATGAACTTTTTTGTAAATGTACAAATCGCTTTGTATCATTTAAAATGCTGAACAATTTTTGCTAAATAAGTAAAAAGAAAAAACCAAATGATAAACTAATTCTAAGAGAGCAATATTCATCATTGTGATTAAAACTAAAATAATTTAATAAAGCTAAACCAAATGTGACACAAAAGCCATATGAAATTAACTTGTTTCAGATGTTGAATACTTAAGGGAACTAAAATTTTGGAATGGAAATGGAAAAAATTTAAGTTTTTTGATTTTTAGGCGAAAAGATTGCTTTTAAGGGAACTGCCGGATCCTAGAAGTAACTATACACATAACTTGCTCTCTCTTTGTGTGGAGCTTTTTACCTTGTACCTTGGATGGTAATATATAAAAAGCCAGCTGTATAGACTTTTGAAATCACGAAATGGCCTTTAAAATTTGTAAGTAAAATTTTAAAATGTGACATCTAGTTATTGCATGTTCTTTGCTTGTATTCTTATAATACCATCTGTAAATAGAATCAGTTCTTCATAATGCAATTTCGTTTATTAGTAAATCATTCACATTCAAAACAAAAAAGTTTTTCTCACTAGAACTAGATTTTTGACCGACCGTTTATATGGCAGCTATATGCTATAGTCATCCGATTTCGATCAATTTTTCCAGAATTGTGTGAAAGCATAAGAAACAAATATTAACTAAGATTGGTGATGCTACAATGGAACACAATAAAGTTTTTCTCACTAGAACTAGTTTTTATATGGCAGCTATATGCTATAGTCATCCGATTTTGATAATTATACCCGTTACTCGTAGAGTAAAAAGGGTATACTAAGTTCGTGCAAATGTATGTCACAGGCAGAAGGAAGCATCTCCGAGTCGATATAGACATGTCCGTCTGTCCGTCCGTCCGTCCGTCCGTCCGTCCGTCTGTATGAACACCTAGATCTCAGAGACTATAAGAGCTAGAGCTACCATTTTTCCAGTGTAGACTTGTATCTTCTGCACGCAGATCAAGTTTATTTCAAATTTTTGCCACGCCCCCTCCCGCCCCCGCAATATGAAAAAAACCTCATATCTCCCACAATTTTGAAGATAGATTATTCGAACCCTCTAGACATATATTTTAATCATCATTACCTATCGATCCGCCGTACATCATTTTTCGATCAGATGTACGATAGTAGAGTTGCCACCCCCGCAATTTGGAAAACTCTTCATATCCCCCACATTTTTGAAGATAGATTATTCCAACCCTCTAGACATATATTTTAATCATCATTACCTATCGAACCGCCATACATCATTTTTCGATCAGATGAACGATAGAAGAGTTGCCACCCACGCATTTTGGAAAATACCTCATATCTCCCACAATTTTGAAGATAGATGGTTTGAATTTTTTAGACATATATTATAATCATCATTACCTATCGATCCGCCGTACATCATTTTCCGATCAGATGTACGACAGTAGAGTTGCCACCCCCGCAATTTGGAAAAGTCTTCATATCCCCAACAATTTTGAAGAAAGATTATTCGAACCCTCTCGACATATATTTTAATCATCATTACCTATCGATCCGCAATACTTCATTTCCTGATCAGATGAACGATAGAAAAGTTCACGCCCCCGCAATTTGAAAAATACCTCATATCATCCACAATTTTGAAAATAGATTGTTCGAAACTTCTAGATATATATTTTAATCATCATTACTTATCGATCCGCCATGCATCATTTCCCGATCAGATGAGCTATAGTAGAGTTGCCACCCGCAATTTGGAAAAACCCTCATATCTCCCACAATTTGGGCATGTTGTGATCTAATAAAATATTCTTAAATAAACCTTACCCTGAGTAACGGGTATATCGAAGTCGAGCAGGGCCGACTTTAACTTACGCTCTCGTTTTTTTTCAGAATTGTGTGGAAGAATATAAAATTAGTATATACCACGATTGGTGACGCTACGATGGAAAACAAAAAAGTTTTTTTTTCACTAGAACGTTTCTATGGCAGCTATATGATATAGTCATCCGATCCGGCCGATTCCGACAAATGTATATGTATGTATAGCTTTAAAACTGAGGGAGGAGATAGTATAGAAACAGACGGACGGACGGACAGACAAACGGAAATGAACTCAGCTCGTCATGCTGATCAAGAATATGAATATGAATATTCTATGCCTCTGCAAGGGTATAATAAAAGTATATGAAAGTGACAATCAAATATGTGGTTACTAGATTTCGTTGTCCTTTTCTCTTGAATTGAATTCACTTGTAATTAAGCAGCCGGTTTCAGCTGCTCAAACAATTCCGAGTTTTCTAATACCTGATCTATTAACCGTAGGTTTATTTTTCACCTTCTATACAACGCTATTAAATTCGATGGCAAAATACTAACGTTTACACGAAAATCGACTCGAAATTCGGAACAGGGCCGTTTAGCATATAGCTGACATAGGAACGATCGGTATAAAAACTAAATCTAGTGAGAAACCTTTTTTGTTATGAATGTTAGCGTCTTTCTAAACTGCAAGGGTATTTAAACATGTTAGCCTTATATTTTTTTTAATATTTCTTCAAATGATAATCACTTAGTCATAGTATAATATTAGCATATACCGACTGATGAACTCTTTAAACAAAATTTCTTTCAGCTTAACCACTAACCTGAAAGCTTAAAAATTATAAATAAACTTCCGAAAATGTCCCACCTCCTATACTAAGTTTTTATTATACACTTGAAAAGTGTATATTAATTTTGCCCAGAAGTTTGTAACGCATAGAAATATTCATTTCCGACCCCATAAACTATATATATTCTTGATCAGGACGACGAGCTGAGTTCATTTCCGCTTGTCCGTCCGTCCGTCTGTCCGTCTGTCTGTTTCTACGCGAACTAGTCTCTCAGTTTTAAAGCTATCGAGCTGAAATTTTGCATAGAGTCTTCTTTTTACTGCACGCAACTAATATGTCGGAACCGGCCGGATCGGATTACTATATCATATAGCTGCCATAGGAACGATCGGTCTAAGAACTAGTTCTAGTTAGAAAAACTTTTTTATTTTCCATCGTAGCGTCACTTATCTTGGTATATGTTAGTTTTATATGCTTCCACATAATTCTGGAAAAATGTATCAAAATCGGATCACTATAGCATATAGCTGCCATATAAACGGACGGTCAAAAAACTACTTCTAGTGAGAAAAACTTTTTTGTTTTTTATCGTAGCGTCCCCAATCTTGGTATATATTAGTTTTATATGCTTTCACATAATTTAAAAAAAAAATTATCAAAATCGGATGACTATAGCATATAGCTGCCATAGGACCGATCGGTCGGAAAATGTGTTTTACTAAGGAAAGTTTTTTTATGGTATCAAATTTTTATTAGCAATGATTTGAAAATTTTAAATATCTGATATCTATATCCTATATATATTTTTGCATTTAAATCAGTTTTTCAAGTGTATTAAAACTTCGGCACAGTCGAAGTTAGCTTTGCCTTCTCGTTTTTATGTATTTTTCGAAGCTGATTACGAAAACAATAGGTTTAATGCGGGAATTTGTTTCTCGCGCTCATAGCTACCTACTTTATACCCTTGCCTCACCCTGCTGTTTCAGGCCACGCTGCCTGTGACTGACTCGTTACGTGAGGGTACTCGTGACATGAATGATTTTCCCCATTTTTATTTACATTCCGCTGGATGGCGCTGTGCAAAGAAAATTGCCCCGTATTTCAAATTTTCCGCCATATGAATGGAATGTGATTACTTTGCAATACATTTGGAGTAAAAAATGAAGCCTATACACAATTTTATTTACAGATGTAAAAGGTAAAACTCCTGTTGTTCAAGATGAACTAGTTTATCGCAGCTTTCATTTATATATTTGTCTGTTGAGGTTCAACGCTTTAAAATTATTTTGTGTAAGTATATTTCTGTAAAGTAAATCAAACTTTGCTTGGACAAAGTTCAAAGTTATTAAGCTATTAAATGTTATTCTTATTGCTTGAATATTTTTAATTTTGCTTTTGCTTTGGAAAATCTGGAATGGAAACGGAATTGGAGGCATTGAATAGTAACGAGAAGGCAAAGCTAACTTCGACTGTGCCGAAGTTTTAATACACTTGAAAAACTTTACTCCAACTGATTTAACTGGAAAAATATATATAGGATATAGATATCAGATATTTAAAAATTTTAAATCATTGATAATAAAAATTTGATACCATAAAAAAAAACTTTTCTTAGTAAAAGACATTTTCCGACCGATCGTTCCTATGGCAGCTATATGCTATAGTCATCCGATTTTTATAATTTTTTTCGAAATTATGTGAAAGCATATAAAACTAATATATACCAAGATTGGGGACGCTACGATAAAAAACAAAACAGTTTTTCTCAGTAGCAGTAGTTTTTTGACCGTCCGTTTGTATGGCAGCTATATGCTATAGTCATCCGATTTTGATAAATTTTTTCAGAATTGTGTGGAAACATATAAAACAAATATATACTACGATTGGAGATGCTACGATGGAAATCAAAAAAGGTTTTCTCACAAAGACTTATTTTTCGACCGATCGTTCCTATGGCAGCTATATGCTATAGTGATCCGATTTTAATACATTTTTCCAGAATTATGTGAAAGCATATAAAACTAACATATACCAAAATTAGTGACGCTACGATGGAAAACAAAAAAGTTTTTCAAACTAGAACTTGTTCTTAGACCGATCGTTCCTATGGCAGCTATATGATATAGTTATCCGATCCGGCCGGTTCCGACATATTAGTTGCGTGCAGTAAAAAGAAGACTCTGTGCAAAATTTCAGCTCGATAGCTTTAAAACTGAGAGACTAGTTCGCGTAGAAACAGACAGACGGACAGACAGACGGACGGACAGACGGACGGACGGACAAGCGGAAATGAACTCAGCTCGTCGTCCTGATCAAGAATATATATAGTTTATGGGGTCGGAAATGAATATTTCTATGCGTTACAAACTTCTGGGCAAAATTAATATACACTTTTCAAGTGTATAAAAAGTTCAAAAATATTTATTATGAATGGATCTAGTCAGAGACCGTTACTGTTAAAAGTAATTATTATTAAGCATCTGCTGAACTTGAAGAAGACATAGACTAGATGTCTGTATTTATAAGAGGTTACTTCAATGTCCATTTTTTTTTACGGATGAGGCAAAAACTACAATCTTCAATATATTAATATATTATAAATTATTAATTATATATGTTCATATTAAAGTCAGGTCTTATAGCTCCTAACAAGCTCCTATACTTGGTCTTATAATGCAATTGTTACATTTATGTGTCGAAACTTAAGTGGAATTAAATGAATTCTGAATTATTAACACACTCTTAATTTACCTTTTTAAGTTATTTTTAATTATTTACTAGCAATTCATTTACTAACAAGATCTAGTAAAAGAACTATGAATTGTACATTTATTTGATACCAGTACCTAGCTCTGTCCGAGGTGAAAGAATTCATTTCCAAATCCTTTTACGAAAAATCCCAGGCATGGCGGTTCTAAACAAGACTCTGAAAATCAAAGACTTTCTAAAAGTTTCAGCATTTTCGCAAGCTAGATGCACTGAAAAAAAATTAAAAGATTCTCGGGAACCAGTAGAATAGTTCTGTTTACTAAGTTTTTTCAAAATCGTAAAGAAACAACTCCCAGTTGTTGTTTAAATGCAATAATAGATATTTTAATGTTTGTCTTTCAGACATTTTAGGTTAGAAATCCCTTTCGATAGCAAGGACACAATTTCCGATCGCATAGATATATTGAACAAAGAACGTCTCTCTGTCTTCGAATCCTGTAAAAACAAGTAAGAACGTTGCTAAAGCCAGACTGTAATATACTTTGTACCAGCCAAAGTTTACTTTTAAAATTTTTCATTTTCGTAAACTAGCAAATGTACGTATACTTCGATGAGAGGTACTTTGTGCGGCCAAATTCTCCTTTAATGGGATTATGAGCAGGGTGTCAAACTGGAACCCGAACCGAAACCGTATACCGAAAAGAACCGATTGAAACTCAGAACCAGAAGCAGAACCGAAACCTTTATTATTTTTTTTTTGAGAACCGGTATTTCGGAACCTTTATTTTTTTACCGAAATGACCGAAAAGAACCGAAACATAGTACCGGTTCATTTTCGGTTCTGAGTTTTTATACTCTGTACCGAAGGTACGCACAGTATATTGAGTTTGTGCAAATGTATGTAACAGCCAGAAGGAAGCATCTCCGACCCTATAAAGTATATATATTCTTGATCAGCATCAACAGCCGAGTCGATATAGCCATGTCCATCTGTCTGTCTGTCTGTCTGTCCGTCTGTCCGTCTGTCCGCCTGTCCGTATGAACAAAAAGATCTCAGAGATGGTAAGAGATAGAGGTTTGAGGTGTATGGAACATATATTTCTTATACTTGCAGGCAGATCAAGTTTATTTTTGATTTTTGCCACGCCCCCTGCCTCCCCGCAAATTGAAAAAAAACGTCATATCTTCCACAATTTTAGAGATAGGTTTTTCGAACCATCTAGACATATATTTTACTCATCATTACTTATCGAGCCCCAATACACCGTTTTCCGATCAGATGAACGATAGTAGAGTTGCCACCCCCGCAATTTGAAAAACACCTCAAATATCCCGCAATTTTGGAGTTAAGTTGTTTGAACCTTCTAGACATATATTTTACTCATCATTACTTATCGAACCCCCATACATCGATTTCCGATCAGATGAGCGATGGTAAAGTTGCCACCCCCACAATTTGAAAAAATTTTATATCATCTACAATTTTAAAGATAGATTGTTTGAACCTTTTAGGCATATATTTTAATCGTCATTACTTATCGATACACCATACACCGTTTCCCAGATCAGATAAACGATATTCGAGTTATAAGCAAATAAAATTATTACGCTGGGCAGCACTGCCCGTAATCGTGATGGGCAGCACTTGCACAGTTTGTGTACACTTTAAAGTAATTAGTTATATACAAACAGGTACAGAGTATATTACAGTCGGGTTTGACCGACTTTCTTACTTGTTTTTTTTGTTATTTCAGTTTTATTTCTTCAATCAGGGATTTCCTCAGGGTAAAGCGCAGGGTTAACGTTAGCAGAAACTTACAAGTGCTAGGTTAAGGAACCATCTCGTATATACTGAAATTTTCAATAAAAATAACAATTTCATATTATTTCTTTGCATCTATTTTAGTTCAATAAATTCAAAATATTTTTAATTTTTATTTATTTTTGCATTTACAAAGGAAACTAATTAATAATTGGTCCAAATGGACTTAACCTAACAGCTGGGTTGATTTGTGATCGGTATCATTATCTGAAAACGGTGTATTTAACATTTCATCAGATATTTAAAGTTCTTATTGCTCTTCCAGTTACACAAGTATTATTAGGACATTTGTTTTCTGGGGTAAAGTTTATTTTGATTAATTTTTCTTCTTTGTAACTACTTTCAGTTGTGTAGGTGGCTACCCGTACTATTATATCTTCGGTTTAAATGATTTTTAAATTATACCGGTACATACCGGTACGTACGGGTATACCGAAATAATAACCAAGGTACCGATACGGAACCGAATTTCGAAATAAACTAGAACCTAAACAGAACCTTTTACCGAAACATGAGTTTTGGTACGTACCTGAAACGGAACTGGAACCGAAATTCGATTCGGTTTGATTCCCTGATTATGAGGTATCATTATAGTCCTTCCACGACACGGATTTGTGTTTTAGAGCCATTTAAAAATAAATCTTAAATTTTTAATTGCAATTGCAATTTTCAAGGCAAGAGAAGAGCTCCTAAACTTAGAATACGCCCCCCACAGAAGCATATAAGAGATAGAGAGGACACATATCACTTTATTGCGAAATGCCCTACGAGAGTGAGGAATGTCTAGAGGTCCTGAATGGAGTAAGCTTATTGGGTATATTTTAGAACAGCGTTTGTCAAGAAGAGCAAGGCGATAAAATGAGACCTACTACTACTACTCCGACCAATTTCAAAGTCGATTTTTTTTTGTTTTTAAAGTCTAATTATTAAGATTTTTTCTCGAAATTTGGTTTGTACGCATATTTTGGGCCCCCAGGAAGAGATATTTTAGACCATTATTTTATAAGGTATAGGTTTTTAACTAAAATAACGAAAACAGCTGATGTTTTACGTCCATTTATTAACCGAAATGTAAACAGTTTTTTATGCTCAAAATCAAAGTAGTCTGAAAAAAATCGTTATTTCACGGATTTGTAAAAAATCTGGAGAAGACCAATTAGCCTACACAGAGAAAAATATGACGTTCTAAAATCATGACCAAATGTTCATGATTTCGTTCTATTTCTCCGTTCATGAATTTTTAACTCAACTCAACCATCGTACAACAAATATAAGTAGCATCTTAGACATGTAGCAACAAAAGCGTGCGATGGTAGAGGGCGCTAAGATGCAGATCCGTTTGTGCGTTAGAGTGCAAGGTAATGGACCCGAGTTCGAATCCCAGACGGAGCAAATAGCTAACTAACACTCATCGTTTTTTCTTTGTTCTTCAAAAAGAAATAAATAAATCAAAGAGGGGAAAATATATAAGCTTTTCTGGTAAGGTTTTTGGGGTGCGTGAACAGCAGAGAGGAGAGGAGGAGGAGAGAAGAGCCCCTATTAGAGGAGAAGCCCCCCCCCAGCGGCGCAAATTTACATTACTGAATCGAGCACCTCCTTAACACTACGCATACTGTGTGGCAGACAGAATAGATTACAACCTGGTATACTTTTCTATAGGCATGGCCGCTTTGTGGGGGCTGCATGCTTGTAATCGAGGAAGTGGGCGACGGACAAACGTTCTTCGGAATTTCCATTACAACTGCATATACTAATTTAAGATTATTATTAAGATAACAACACACAGTTTTTAAATAGTATTGTACAGTCGTAATGTAGATACTTTACGACTTATAGTATACTTTTGAAAAATAGTGTATGGGAAGGTAATACATTGCAGCACAACCCCTTATGTTAAAGAAAATAAAGTAGTAATGCATTTGCAGCACTGATCCATATACTGTAATACAAGGAGTGTTAAGAGTTGTAATGAATGCACAAAAATATTAAATCACTTATTTAAATTTATTTCAGTTTTAAATTATTTATTTATATAATATTTCTTGCAGTTAAATATAAAAAAAAATTTTGAAAACTTAAAGCTATAATAATTAAAAATTCTGTATTTTGACCTAAAAACATATTATAAACTAGAATCAATATTATTATTATTTTCTTTTTCATTATTAATATTTTCCTTATCATTTATATCAATATTTTTGATAAGTTTTGCTATTTTATCATATTTTTGCTATGCACAGCGTCTCTTTTGCGTCTTAAACGCTTGACGAATCGATTGAAACTACACCCAAAAAAAAGTAATCATCAAAATGACACAATTTAGTCATTAATTTGAAACTATTGAGTATCGAATTATGCTCAATACTCAAAGTATCAAGTTGATATTTCGATAGTATCAAAATAATATTTTCGATGTTATCAAAATGATAGTAATTTGAATCAGAATGACATTTCTTTGTATTAATTTTAAAGTATCAATTTGAAACTTTTTTGTATAATTTTGAAACTCGCCTTTAACAATTTGGCAATAATATATAAAAAAAATATCGTACATTTTTATTTTTCTGAAATTTTGTTGCGATAATTTAGCCGGCATACACAAACAATCAATCGCAAGACCCGTATACCTCATTAGACTCCTTCTTGCTGCTGCGCGTTTGTCGCTCACTATCAAGTGCCCTATTTATATCATCAATCAGCTGAATAACAACTTGAGAATTACAAGTGACAGCATTTATTCAATTTGCTTTGCTAGAGAGAATCGAGTATGACAGTTGGAATTTTCGAACTAGTACTCAATAACATCGAAAATGTGTGAGTTTCGAATTGATACTTTTAAGTAACAATTTAATAGGCATAGGTTCAAGTTAAGTCAATTTGATACTTTCTTGAATTATATTGATACAAAAATAAAGATACTGGTTGTAGTTTCAATTTAGGACAACGCTTATCAAACTAATATTGATACGAATTTTTTTGGGTGTACACGCATGTTTGTGTAAGAATTAATAAAAAAGAAAGAAAAAGGAACAAGCATATAGACAAACCAATAGGAAGTAGAAAACACGAGTGATTTTCGAATTAACGACGACCGAAGCACTGAAGTCATGCCAAATCACCATATGACAACTCTGCATTCCAAGTAATGCGAGAGTGTTCTATACTTGTGGGCTATTGTAATGCATGATGTGGGCTCACCTCATTTAGCAGTGCGCCGCTGGGAGGGAACCCAAAAACCGTTGTAAGACTTGTGGTGTGGATGGGGGGTGGCAACTGCTTCATACACTAATCATATCATCCATCACACCTTTCCCGATGATTGCTGTGTTACTAAATTAAGCAAATTTTTTTTTTTTAAATAAGAACAAAATGTTCATGAAACATGCCCAAACAGTTCATAAAACAAGCACAAAATGTTCACGAAAGAAGCCCAAAAAATCCAAAGTGAGAACAAAATGTTCATGAAAATCGTACCCCAATGTTCATGATTTGGTACTTTTAGAACGGATTTTTTTCTCGGTGTATCGTATTGATGGCACTTTAATGAACAATATTGCATTAACAGCTACGACAATCCACCAAACTTTTATTCCACGAAACAGAATTACTTTGAGGTTAAGCTCGCCTAAATCAACAAGAATCAACTCAGCCATTCATTTTTTTCTGACTTAACAAAAGTTCATAGTATATATTTTTCTTGGATGGAAGATATGAAAATAGTAGAATCACAATTTGAGTCGCTTAAATCGGAAGCTCCGTTGTGACGAAATAATTTTTTTTAAGTTTAATGTTCTTTGTCGGCAAATAAAGTTTTTTTTTTGATTTGTGCCAAGCCCAAAAAAAATTCCTCATAGCTTCCACAATTGTGAAGATAGATTGTTCGAACCTTCTAGTCATATATTTTGTATCTTTATTACTTATCGAGACCCCCATACATCATTTCCCGATCAGATGAACAGTAGTCAAGTTATAAGCAGTGTTTAAATTGCTTCAGTCGTAGTAGCAAAAGTCGCAAAATTTTGACTTTTCACAGCTTCGACTGTTTGCGACTGTTCAAAATGAATAGTTGTGTCTGCTTCTGCTTTTGAAAAAATACAAAAGTCGCAGTCGAAGCAGAAGCAAAAACTGATTTCTGAGAAAAAGCGAGCAGCAGCAGCAGGCGTCGGTTCCAAATTTTTGATTTTGATTTTCTGTTGCTTTTGGTCAGTAGCGTAAGTCGAAGCAGCAGCACGTGTACGACTTTTGCAAGTCGACGGCAGCGCAGCCGCGACAGAAGTAGCTGGCGACTGATTTCTGATTTTGCAGTTTAATTTTCGATAATTTTATTCCTATAGGGGTTGTTTGCAGGAATATCGACACATTGTATAGCATAAATTGAAAGTGGATAAAGAAGTTTTTACTATAGTTTAATCCATTAAATCCGAAGACGAAAATTGTGTGTTGTTGGAAGTTTATTGAAAATTATTGCTAAACCTTGTAAAAAAACAATAAAAATATTTTAAGGTGAACAATTGCATTATTGTGGCTACATCTTAATATTTCTACCAAAAAATAGTTTTACTACGATTTTTAAATTTTCTTATAATTTCTTTTGATTTTAAAAATTTTAATTTGATTTTGATATTTTGATTTAATTTTTATTTTATTGACAACGGTCAGAACGTATACAAAAGTGCGGAAAAAATCAAACAGCAAAATCGGAAATCAGTCGCCAGCTACTTCTGTCGCGGCTGCGCTGCCCTCGACTTGCAAAAGTCGTACACGTGCTGCTGCTTCGACTTACGCTACTGACCAAAAGCAACAGAAAATCATAAGTAAAAATTTGGAAAAGACGACAGCAGCTGCTGCTCGCTTTTTCTCAGAAATCAGTTTTTGCTGCTGCTTCGACTGCGACTTTTGTATTTTTTCAAAAGCAGAAGCAGAAGCTAAATGGAAGAAATGAAACTTATTGCAGTTTTTTAAACGCTGGTTATAAGCAAAACAAATAATTAAGTTTGGCTGCACTGGCCGCAATCGTGCAGCACTTACACAGTATGTGTGAGTCCACACTTCAACGTTATCAGTTATATACAAACTTTGGCTGCTACAGAGTATATTACAGTCGGGCTTACTTTCTTAGTTGTTTTTTTTATAAGAAATTTCAAATAGTCCACAAGCGTGTGAAAGTCAGCTGTTTTTGTTAACATGTCATTGTAAATGTCATCAAAGTTACCCTTTGTAAAATGCAAAACGTTTATGTTGTTAGAAAATAAATACGTTTAAAATGTTGCCATTGCAATTGGGCTATATTTTGATATTTATGATATTTATCATACGGTTTTGTTAATGGAAAAATTTGTTTTTGGAATTTTTCGAATTTTGAGTTTTGTTTTATTTAATATATTTGTTATGATTGATTTTTTTGTATACTTAATATTATTTATAACGTAATTGCATTAGGCTTAATTGACAATTTTTCCGCCCAGCAGCGATTGCAGCCTTTTTTTAATGTACAGAAAAATATCCAAATCACAGACAATCTTTCGATCTTCCAAGCTAATGTTGTTAATAGGCTTAACCATCAAACCCACATAAATTGAGTGAATGCCAAAAATATGTAAAGATATTTATTGAATTTAATGTGATCAGAAAAGAAAGCGTTGACAAAAAATGTTTATCATTTTCTCACCCAAAAAAGACCCCCCACACAAAGAAAATCTTAAGCGCATTAAAAAAACCGAAATAATTTCTGGGTTGCATTCGAGCCTGGTTGCAGCCAGCAGGGGTAATTTTACTTTGTTGAGCGTAAACCAAATGTTGCTGGCAACAAGTGAGGGGAAGCTGTTTCACCACTTTTTGTCACTGGCTGATGTTGGACTCAAACCTAAGCCAAACAGGCAACAATTGTTGGAAGCATAAGCCTGCAACATATGCAGCCAACATTTGTTGGCAGCATTTTCGAGCAACATGTGCGGGGAAGTTGTTTCAACACATTTTAACACTGGCTCATATTAGACTGAAACTCGGCAACATTTAATGGCAACATTTTCTGGCGTCATGTGCGGGGATGATGTTTTATCTCCCTTTGCCACTGGCTGATGTTCGTCTCAAACCTAAGGCAAACAGGCAGCATTTGTTGGCATCATTTAAGGGCAACAGTTGCTGGAAACATTTGTTGGCAGCATTTAAGGGCAACAGTTGCTGACAACATGTGCGGGGAAGTTGTTTTATCACACTTTGCCGCTGGTTGATGCTCGACTCAAACCCATGGCGAACAGGCAACATTTAATATCAACATTTGCTGGCAACATGAGCGGGGATGTTGTTTTATCACACTTTGCCACTAGCTAAAGTTTGTCTCAAACCTAAGCCAAACAGGCAACATTTGTTGGCAGCATTTAGGGGCAACAGTTGCTGAAAACATTTGTTGGCAGCATTTAAGGGCAAAAGTTGCTGACAACATGTGCGGGGAAGTTGTTTTATCACACTTTGCCGCTGGTTGATGCTCGACTCAAACCCAAGGCGAACAGGCAATATTTAATATCAACATTTGCTGGCAACATGAGCGGGGATGTTGTTTTATCACACTTTGCCACTAGCTGAAGTTCGACTCAAACCTAAGGCAAACAGGCAACATTTGAAGGCAACATTTACTAGCAACATTTGCTGGCAACATTTGAGGGGGATGTTGTTTCACCACAGTTTGCCACTGGCTCGAGTTGGACTCAAACCTGAAGCGAAACCAACTGGCTCAAACCTAAAACGAACATACCTTCCCCTGCCTTATCGAACTCGAACCTTCGTGTTTAGCATTTTCCGAATGGCTGTGTCTTTTTCCCGAATTAAAGTGTCTTTTTGCCGAACTGCAGTGCCTTTTGCCGAATTAATATTTTTTTCCCGAACTGCAGTGCCTTTTTTTTTTTGATCGGAGAGCAAAGATGATTTTCGAATCCAATTAGTTAGATAGATAGATAGATAAATAGTGGCAAAATGTAATTAAAAAAACTACAAAAAATGGTGTGTTTTTAGTTGGACACAAACTTTGACAAAATAATGAAGATTGATTTATAATAATTTTTCTCTTTAACCTCAACAAATTATAAAAATTATTATAAATATTATATTCATTTATTGTGTATATTTTACATCCTTTAATTCACCTCTAAAACATTTAAATAAAAATATTACAGTTTTGTTTTATTTTTTTTTTGGTTTTCTTCGACTCTTGCACTGACTGATGACGCGTCAAAAAAAGGCGCTAAAAAATGTTAATTAGCCGTATTTGTTTGTCTGTCCCTCGCCTACGCAACCCACCCCGCTTTAATTAGTTATTCATATTGTAAGCAAGCGAAGACTTTTTTTTTACGTTTTTGCTGACTGTATGCCACATTTCTTATGCCACGATTGGGTTTGGTCTACAACGTGCCCTTCATTGTTGAAAATTATCATTGTTATCCACCTTCAACCTACCCGCTGCCATTCTCCCATCACCTTTTCTGTTGTCCTGGCGCCATTTATTTGACGGCGCTCGGGAAAAAAAGTCAAGAGAATAAGAATTGGGTTATGCTTCGTTCGAGAAAAGTGAAATTAGCATAAAGTTTCGTCTTTCTCCTTTTTTTTTTTTACTTGTTGTTGGGCCAACTTTTTGCAACGTCGTTGGCTGTCTTTTTGCATTTTGTTTGTAATTTCTTGGGTGTCTTCTGCTGGCTTCTTCCTGGCCAATCAACTTTATGGCCCAAACTGTTTAGGGCATTAGTCTTTTTTAATTTTTTGATGCCACATTGTCTAATTTTTTGTGCTGGAATGGAGGGCAATGGGAGTTGCTCACAGATGGTGAACTTTTGTGCAGGTTTTCGGAAGCATCTAGAAATGGGTTAAGGAAGGACAAGTGAAAGGGAAACTAAAGAATTGATGGAATTTTCTCGGTCTACGACTTGTAATTGAAAACTGATTGAAGGGGAAATCTTATGGGAGTTTCAATGAAAAAAAATGTAGGTACGAAAACTGATTGCTGCATAATAGAGATGGGCGCTAGAAAGAAAATTCGATCCTGTTCCGTCTCGACACCAACACCAAATATTCAAATCAACTTCGTCTCGTGCAGATTGAGGGTTCTGGGGGATTTCCGTCCCGCCTGGAATTTTTAGAAGTCATGACAGTTGTGTTTTCTTTTTAATCCCCTTTTTCCATGAAAATCGGTAAAATGGTATTATGAACTTGTGCAAATTTATGTAACTGACAGAAGGAAACTTATGCGAACCCATAGAGTAAATATATTCTTGATCAGCATCAAAAAACGAGTCTGTCCATACGAGCGCATCGATGTCAAAGAGGAGCATAGGAAAACTGCCCCCGCAGTTATCAGGATCAAATTTAAAAGTTTGATTAACATCTATATGAAACTCACTCTCCCAAAATTGTAGTCTCCTAATCGCAATTAGACGGGAGTTATGAGGCTGGAAAGTTAAACAGAAAAACTGTTTTTTCTTAAGAACCGCTTGACCGATTTTTATGGGTTAAATATATGTTGTAAGTAAATACAATTCTAAAAAAATTTTTCCAGATTTTTATTAAAAACTTTGGTCCAAAAATGATTGAATTTTCCAAATAATTTTTTCACGGTGATAATCTTTTTCTACACCTCCAGTTTATTTTCTTATTTTACATTAGGATATCCCTAATAACATATAATTTTTGCAATCAGATCGCAATTGTGCCTCATGGTGAAAAACAATTAAACATGTAAAATAGTATTTTACATATGGGATATTCCATATCAACTCAGTAAATTTTTTTATGTCTCGAAAAAAATTTTAATGATTATCAAATAGAAGGACTATATATAGATGAGAATACCTTTCAATGGTTTCCCCCACCGTCGATAGTTCTCAAGATAATGCGAAAAAGACTTGAAATTTTAAAAAAATCATAACTTTTGAACGGAACATCGGATTAAAACGATCCAAAGACAAATTCTAGTCATTTTCACGTAAACTTTTCGAAAAAATATGGGACAACTCTAAGAGCTATCTAAAGACGGTTTTAAA
This sequence comes from Lordiphosa mommai, assembly GCA_018904225.1. NCBI lineage: Eukaryota > Metazoa > Arthropoda > Insecta > Diptera > Drosophilidae > Lordiphosa > Lordiphosa mommai. Next base: position 152,440 of record JAEIFT010000012.1, on the reverse strand, counting down.
AAACCGTTTTTATTATTTTTCTTGGAAAGGGCCAATATTTGATCCGAATATTTTTTTCCAGATTCAGAATACAAGTATGCACGGTTGCCACGTTTGGAGCAAACGCTCCATAATGGATCTTTTTTTTCTCGTTGGAGCACTGGAGCCCTTTTCTGCAAAATTGAGCTTTTTAAGCAAGGCAAAACATTTTTTCATAAGTTCAAAATTTTAAATTTAACACTTAACCAGTGCTAAAATGTATCGAATAGAACAATTAGATAAGTAAATATCTTGTCAGGTTTATCCCTAAAAGTAAGAATTTATGCGGTGGGGGACTGACTGGGGGGAGTCACAGACAAACAGACGGACAGACAAAGTTAAACCGACTCAGCTGGTCGTGCTGATCAAGAAAATATATTTGTTATATATTTTTAAGAATACTTTGCAAGTGTATAAGAACGTAATGCGTTAACTTCTTCAGAACAAATGCTTTCAAATGGACAAAATGATATTTTGCAACTTCTTAACCAATTCGATTACCCATGTGACTTAGATCCTGAAACAGTTGCTTTACAATGAACCATGCAACAACTGACTGACCGGGATAAGAAAAATATTTATGTAGATTTGTTTTGGAATAAATTGTGTCTAGTTAGTGACTAGTTGCTTTGGAAAGAAATATAAAGTCACTGATTCAGCAGAGCGCAAGGTTTTTTTAAAGATTAAATAAAACAAAGCCAAGAAACCGACTTGAATTTCTGCCTGGAACTAGCATAATGGTATGTAGAGTGCTTTGTTCAGATACAGATTCTCAATATAATTGGTCAAGGAATGACTTAAAAAAAAAATTACACTAGGCAACAGCCTCGAAATCGATCTTTGTTTATAAATATGGGCTTCCAATAGACGAACACTTTTTTTCAGATTTTTCTGTTGAAAATTATTTTTGAAGAATTTTTCCGTTTTTCTTTAGGCCATTTTTTGTTAGTGGATTTACATATTTCGCCATAGCATAACAAAGAACTGTTGCAGAGTTCTGTTTGGAACCCTGCCTGAAGGGAGGATTACTCAGATGGGTATAATTTTTATACACCATAGCTTGTTTGACGCTCGACTGGTGTGTATTATTACGATCAAAAAAGAAAAACCAATTAAAATTTTTTTTTCGATAATTTTCAAATTGGTGTAGGTTAACGTAAGCTATGGCCAAATATGTGAAATCACTGAAGAAAATAACGGATAATTCGAAAAATATAAAAAAAGCACTTTGTTATTTTCAATTATAAGAATTATAAATAAATTAATATTAAACAATAATTTCGTGTACTTTTTTGCCATAATGTAGCTCAGGATTTTTTTATAAGCATTGGATCCTTTTTTGGAGATTTTTTTTTAGATGGAGCCTTTGTAAAATTTTTTGGAGCAAATTATTTTTTTTAAGTGGCAACCGTGCATGTATGTAACTTTAAAAGTTGTTTCAAGATGCAAGACAGTGAGAGTCCACGGGAATAATTTTGTTTTGTTTTAATTGTTGCGTTTTCGCTCTTTTTTCCGAATATAATGTATTAGAGTTAACCTAGAAAATTCACAATTAAAATATTTTTTAGCACTGCATTATTAAATTTTAATTACAAAAGGAAATATAAACATAAAGGCAAAGGCGAAATTAAAAAAGCTATTGATATTGATAAAATATTATTGTATTATTATTGATTAAAAAAACACGCGCTTTTATTTGTTTGCATGTGAACTTATTTTTAGGAAATATTTTATTTCTGGTAAAGCTTATCCTTACACATATTTAAGAAAAAAACACACGATGGGACAATCAATTAATGCGAAAGGTTTTCCTTTTTCTCTTATATTAAATTTTGTTTACTCCTATTTTTAATTATCTAACATTGAGGACGTTATTTTAAGCAACATTTTAATATCTTAGACATTGTTTTCAATCAATTTTATTTACTTGAAATACAATTTATTTTTGAAAAATATTTTACCTCGCGCATTACTTGATTGTCCGATTGTGAGACATTTATTAAAATATGTATACGGATATCTTTAACCAGAAAAATAATATTTCTTGAAAATATCGGCTGATCCTGTTTGAAAAAAGACGCCTTCTTCAGAGCCATGGACATGGAAATCATAAATTTTGTTGTACAAATTTTATTGTAATTTTTCGGATTTTTAAAAAATTTTAAAAACAATTATCCGCCCGAATTCCAACTTTGTGGGAGGATTTTTGAAAATTGATTTGAGTTTGAAACTAAACAGGCGAATACTTATTCACCTAAAAGTGAGCTAACTTTTATGGACATATTGATGTTTTAAAATGATTTATAAATCGATCGTAAGAGTAAAAATCGTGTAGTTTTGTTATGTAGACCTTAGAAAATAAGTTTGGAACTGGTCGGATAAAAAACAAGAGTTTCATACATTTTCGGACATTGGGGGTAGATTTGCAAAATTGTAAAAGTCACGTATTCCATATTTTTGAGTTTAAAGCTACACGGGTGAAAAATGACCGCACCAATTTCCATACAGGTGGAATTTACCAAAAAAGAGAATATCAATTTTATGGTTAGACTGAGGAGTATCCACTTAACTAGTCCGGTCTAAAATTTTGCAACACTAATCGACAAACATTTTCCCACCACTCGTAGGAATATATTCAACCCATTTCGCATCACATTTGTTTGTCAAATTTGCGTGCCTTCAATTTGAAATTGATCTCCGAATCGATTAAGCTACTTAATTTTTTTGCATCAGCTGAAGGAGTGCTTCATGCATACTAATTATATTAATGCTAATTAACTTTAATTTATTTAGTAATTATAATTCAATTTTTGTTTCAATTCAATGCAAACAACAACAACAACGGCAACAGAAGTGCCAGGACAATTTCTATAATTCGAGAATGTGAAATGGAAAATGCAATGGGAATTGTTAATGGCTTCGGTGGCTAGTGGAAAATTATTGCATGTAATTTATTAATGTCGTGTGGGGCACAATTTGTTTCATCAAGCATGTAAAATGGATTTAACGCCCATGAAAAGGACAAGAGACAAGCAGAATTCATGTGAATGCAGCATATTGAGCGACTAATGAAAAGTCACACAGATAGACAGAGAGAGAGAGAGACATGGGAAAACAACTGTGATAACAAGTTGAGAGGGAAATTGCTATAAACATGGACAACAAATGGAATACTTATTTGATCTCTGCATTTCACTCACGTTCAATTTCAATTAATGTCCACGCAAAACTATAAATTTTTAATTGATTACACAGCAAACGCATTTCAATGTAATGTCAAATGGCTTAATAATTCATTTATATGTATTTGGCTACCACACCCCCCCTCCCTTATCACCATCAAGTGGCCGCTAGAGTTCAACTCTTGCGGGTCAACTTTTCTGTTGACTTCCACTTAAAGTTCGGCAAAAATTCTAAACAAATTTAATTGAAAAACTTTTTGTCGCTCCGCTGCGGATGCCAATGGTCAGATTTCTGGGAGCTCTTGGGGAGCCACAAAAGGATACAAGTGCATATGCAATTGTTGCCCAAGTTGCAACTGCAGTTCCTTTATTTTTTTTCTTTGGCTGCTTATTTGTTGCTGCGTTTCACTTGAGGCCCGTTTAGCATTTAGTTTGTTGGCTTTCTTTGGACAAAATTCCAGATTTTTTTTTCTTATTTAATTATATATTTTTTTTCTCGGGCAAACTGCGAAAAGTTTTCTGTTGTTGCTGTCTGAAATTGAAATTATAAGTTTTTAGCTACTATTTTCTGTGGGATGTCTGAAGGGCTTAGCTGCAGGAGCATACCCTTAGAGCGGGGACAAGGAGTTGCAAATTATTTACTTCAAATATGAGGCGCATTAATTGATAGATAATTTTAAATACAATTATTACTTTTTTTTTGCTTTTGAGCTAAATCATTTTTCTGAGAAAAAAAGGATTTTTAGCGATATTTCTTGGACATTGCATAAAAGTAACCCAAAACTAAGGGCAAAACAGATTTTTTTTAAAAAGGAAATTTCAAAATCCCCGTCGGTAGGCCGCCCCCTTCCCTTATACATCGTAACCCTTTAGGAAAACAAACCTGAAACAAGTTCTTAAAAAAGTTTTCAAATGTAATTAAGGAATCGAATTATTGGCTGTGTTCAGCAGAAAAACTTGCTCCCCGATCAATGATTTATTTCTTGGTAATTTACGTAGCCTTCCTTTTCTCTTGTGTTTCATATGAAATTTACTTAGAGCTTTTCCAAATTCAACAAGACCCCCTTAAAGTGTGCTTAATAGTAAGAGTAGTTTTATTAAGCTGATCAGTGATCAAATGTCTCTGCTGAACGCGTCCATTTTTTTCAAAATAAGATCATTTAGGTTCAGGTTTACACAAAAAAAAAACAGACACAAAACAAAACTTATACTTTAATTCAATTGTAAATAAATCGGAATATGATTTCTTAGCTAATTAAGTCGATGATTTTTTTTATGTATTTATCTGAGACTTGCATGGCGTGTTCTGTGGCCCGCATCGATCATATCAGCTAAAATTTTAGATACTGTTAAGCATAATGGTCGGCTGCTACACCCCAAAAAATCAATGATTTTGATTCTAAAAGCGTAGTAAATTGAAACTGAATCCGGTAAATTTTTTTTGGTATCAAGATAATTCTTGAAAGTATCAAGTTGATATTTTTCAGTTCATTTTATTAAAATTTTGATAATGATAAGTAGCAGTCTGATCCTTTTCTTGTTAATTTGATGCACAAAAGTATAAACAAAAAAATTCTAAATTATGTAACGGGCCTAGCCGGGCGTACTAATCGTATCGGCCCCCAATCCCATACATATTTCAAGTATGCAATTTCAAAGTATATTATTAGAAAGTAATTAAGCGATTTATTTTATTTTACACTTCTAGTACCAACCCTGAATTTTTAATAAAGATTTTTATCATTTCCAACTACTAGGATTAAATTCAACCTGAGAAACGTAAAATCCACTGTCTATTATTGTTATAAACTTTATTTTTATGAAGTTATCGGGTTTAATTACACTAGGCAAAATGGTCCAGTTTATTGAAGAAGTGTTGGTGATTCTAGATGTTTTCCGTGTACTTAACACAAATCTATTTAACAAAATGATCCATCACGTAAGGATTTTTTGGCAATGTGAGCCTGGATTTGACAATTGAGTTGGAAAAAGTGGCAAATTATCCCAAACAATTCTGCGATTTTTTCCGACGAAGATATACCATTTTGAATACATTTATTCGAACCGACCAAATGTTTCCTTGCCCAAAAGTACACTATGGGTGTCGTTGAGAACTTTCATTATCATTTAATAAAAATTACAAGGCGATGTACAGTTTTTAGCTTGCTAAGCTTTTAGAAAGCAAAAAAAGTCAGACATTATTTAAATTCTAACACATGAATTCAAAATGTTATATCTTCGTTAAAAAAAATCACAAAATTATCTGGCATAATTTATTTTAAAGCTAAGGAATAGTATTTTCTTAGATTAAGTTAGGAAACTAAGCCCAATTGTTTATGTGACTGATGCAATAATTAATAAGTTTGAACTTGTAGCATCAGGAATTTTGTAAAATAAATAAATAAATAGTATTTTAAGATATAATCAAGCAGATTCAAAACAGGCGTATTGGTTGCTCACAAAACATGCCTTTTAATCGTCAAAATAGGCACTTTTCCCAACTATAGGCTTAAATTACAAAATATCCAGAAGTGATGGGGCATTTTGGCAACCAGATTCGTGTTAAGCACTCGAAAATCTTTTATTCGCGCATTCGCACCATATATTAAATTAATGTATTCATTTGAATTAAATTATTTTTTGCGTTGAAAAACTTTTATTGAGATTCCCAAGCTCATCAGTAATTTCTACAATGAAGAATTTTGCCTTAGTTGGTACGAGCAGGCAAAAAATATTTTAAGGTCCTTCTCAATTGTTCTAATAAAGCCCATAATATTCGGAAAAGAAACTGATTGAAACTGAACTTTGCGTCCTAAGGTTTTAAGAGCTCTTCATTTAGTTTCATTTAGTTTATTATCTCCACACAGATTTCCTTGTCTATGGACTTTAATTTTGGTAAGATTTTGATGTCCATCTGCTGATGAAGAATATGGTACTTTTCTCCAGAAAGATCATGAATGGCTTTCACGACTCATCTGACTTTGGTGACATGCCGGGATTCATTAGATTACTGGTTATTCCTTATATCCTGCATAAAAAATGTATAAGAAAGAGGATACTTTTTAGGAAAAAGTTAATAAACGAACAATATCTAATTATATCTTCTATGACATGGTGCAAGCCACGGCCAACAATGTATATTTAGACAAGTTTAGAAAGCGATTTATTTAACATTATTGTTTTAATTCATTATAACCAGGGACCGAAAATATCAGGTATGGAAGTGAAAAAAATTACTGCGAAATATGGATCCCCTGATAAAATGGAGTACATGAATCTTCATAATTTTGACTGGCGAGTCCTCAAATGGGATACATTTTTATTTGCAATTTTTTTTATAAAAAAATTTTTGAATAACAGTTAAAACTAATTTTTATTATAAAAATTTAAATTAATTTTTAATTTGTAATTTTTATAATAAAAACAAGTAAGAAAGTCGGTCAAGCCCGACTGTAATATACTCTGTACCTGTTTGGCAGGCCATCTCAATTACATCGCTCCTCTCATAGCAAGGTCCAATTGGGAAATTACCAGTTAGCTATTGCCTTCTAGCTCTGTCTTTCTCGTAAGTTCTACCAATGACTACGGTGTTGTTGTTGGTTTTTATTTTCTTTTACGTATAGCTCTAATATCGTTCATCTGATCGAAAAACGATGTATGGCGGGTCGATTCAAAATAAGTAGTAGAATATATGTTTAGAATGTTTGAACTATCTGTCTTGAAAATTGTGGGAGTTATTTCGTTTTTTTTAATTTGCGGGGGAGGCAGGGGGCGTGGCAAAAATTAAAACTAAACTTGATCTGCCTGCAAGTATAAGAAATATATGTTCCATACACCTCAAACCTCTATCTCTTACCACACACAAAAAAAAAAAATTGTAAAAATCACATTTTTCAACTTTGGCTAAAAAGTATTGTAATTAAACATTTTTCTTTTTGATTTTACCAATCTACACGTAAAAACGACATTTCAATCAACTGCGTAATTGTTTGATTTTAAAGAGCAGACACTTTTGCCTTCAAATTACAAGTTTACTTTTGATTTCCATATAGAATCAAAATGTTCGCAATTTTGATCAATTATGTGCGATTTTTGTCGAGTCGATATGCTAAAAATAGAACAGAAACAAAAAAACCCTGGTCGGCTACCACCACCAGCTTAACATGTGCTCTGCGCTCAATTCTTTCGCGAGCGTGCAGTAGCCGAATGCGTTGAGGTGCAGGTCGTACAGTGTGTGTGTCCCAGAGGTCGTGTGTTCGAGTCCCAGACAAGGTAAAGATTTAATAATATTATAAAAAAAAAAAAAAATTTCAGGAACAAACGAATTCGAGTTCAGCATCATCGGGGAAAGGGGACCGACTTTGTTTGTAAAAGGTTGTTGTGGTGTGTGTGTGTGTGTGTGCAAAAAACACAAACCAACTAGAGAAAACTGTTTCCCAAAATTATTTTTTTTTTATTTTATCAAAAGTAAAATACACTATAAAATCAAAATGGAAACAATTTTGAAAATCAAAAGGTAAACCATTTATTTTTGAAATGAAAATTATTGGGCGAAAAACAAAATAGGGAATTATGGGTTTAACCAAGAAAAAAACATCTATAATAACAATTTTTTTTTTGGGGTGCATCTGTGATATCTCTTCGTTCATACGGACAGACGGACAGACGGACATGGCTATATCAACTCGGCTGTTGATGCTGATCAATATATATTTTATAATAGAAAATATACTCTGTTACTTCGGTACAGAGTATAATTACTTTTTAATTATTATTAACAATTTTTATTATAAAATTTTTTTATAAAAATTACTTGTAGACATTCTATGATTTAACTGTTAAAACAAACTTTTTATCTAAAAATCATAGAATAAGGATTATTTTTAAATTTTTATTTAAAAACAAGTAAGAAAGTCAAAGAAGAAGGATAATAATATACTCTGTACCTGTTTGTATGTGAACTGATAACTTTAAAGTGTGAGGTTTTTGCAAAATCTGGGGGTGGCAACTATTTCGACTATCGTTCATCTGGTTGAAAAACGATGTACGGGCTCGATAAGTAATCTTGGGTAGAATTACCCTAGTACATAACTTGTAAAATAATAAAATTTGTATATAATTTCCTATTAACATAAACATATCTATCTTAGTCACGCGTGATTTCTGACCGCAGGCCATCTCAACTGCATCTCTCCTCTCATACTTCGTCTTTGCCTACTTACACAAATATCTATTGGAAAGAAGGGAGGGGGAAACTGAAAGCGGCGCAGTCCAGTAAGCTATTGCCCTCTCGCTCTCCTCTTTCTCGTAAGTGAGTGCGGTGTTGTTGTTGTCGTTGCATTCAAATTTCTTTTACATATAGCGCCACTATTGTTCATCTGATCGGAAAACGATGTATGGGGGCTTGATAAGAAATGATGAGTAGAATATATGTCTAAAAGGTTCGAACAACGTAACTCCAAAATTGTGGAAGATATTCAGTTTTTTTTAATTTGCGGGGGAGGCAGGGGGGGCGTGGCAAAAATCAAAACTAAACTTGATCTGCCTGCAAGTATAAGAAATATCTTCCATACACTTCAAACCTCTATCTCTTACCATCTCTGAGATCTCTTCGTTCATACGGACAGACGGACATGGCTATATCGACTCGGCTGTTGATGCTGATCAAGAATATATATACTTTATGGGGTCGGAGATGCTTCCTTCTGGCTGTTACATACATTTGCACAAACCCAATATACTCTGTGACCTTCGGTACAGAGTATAATTAGAAAATAATTGCTATTTCAAAATTTTTATCCAAAAAGTTATAACAGTTACGGTCCCTGATTTTAACCACTTTTTACACCTTCAAAAATTACACAAATTGTATCTTGTAATGACATTTAATCATGTTTAATATAAAAGTGGTACCCTAGCTAAAAGACTTAATGGGGTCTTTTACCTTTGAAGAATTTTTTTCCGATTTTATTGTTTTGCACTATTATTATAGCTTGAACATTCCTCTACAAAAAAAAACTTGAAAAATCGAATATTTTATTAAATGGTCAAAACAAAAAACTAAATTGAAAAAGCTCTTCTAGTTATCTATCCAGATTTAAAAAAAGCACTCAAAAAACCATGTGCAAAGGTAGAAGACCCACTTAAATAATTGGAGTTAAAAATTTCGCGGAATTTTCTAAGTCATTTAACAGTTACATTTTAAAAATAAGAACAATTTTTCTGGGGGAATGTTGTGAATATTTTGAATGGGTAGTTGGTCCAAAAAAGGCTTGTGTTTGAATTGATATAAATCGATATTAAAAATTCACGGTTGGTACTTAAGTTATTAAATACATCGTTCAATTTCGCTCTAATGATGTACTGAAATATGGATAGGATTGGGGTCCGAAACGCCTAGTAAACCCGGCTATGTCATTTGAAGGTCCGAGTATTAATTATAAATTATTACTCAAAGGATTCAAATTAATAACAAAATAGTCTAATTTTAATGATACTTTTTTTGAGTTTATTTGTAATTCGTTTTCGAATTCGATTGATCGTTATTGGTAAGAGTTGTGATTTCCAAAAACTAAGGGTTATCAAGAAAGTCGAGTGAATAAATATAAATGAAAATTTGAAGATAAAAGCCGAACAGCACAATGGGATTTTTGGAAGCAAGGACATTTAACAATTCCGGGAACTGGTCGGATTGTGATTTCGAGTTTCTGTCGTTGACAGTGTTGCTTTGTAAACGGGCTCCTGTGAATTTGAAGGTTAGTCAAGGAGCGAAAATCAGTACTGTATGCTGAAAGGCATAATAGTCTCACTTGTTCCTTTGCTCCGTTTTTGTTCACTCACTACGGAACAACACAACTCTACTGCGATCGGTTTTAAGATCTCTTTCAGCAGTATATAAAGGACTCCATGAACACATCAATTTAGATTCCGAAGTATCCAAGGAGAGCCAGAATAGTTACTGAAGATTTTCAGGGTTTCAGTGCTTGACAGTCTCGTTGGAACATTACTCTCAGACCACTGCACATTCCCGAAGAATAGAGGCAACACATTGTGGCTTAAGTCGTTGAGACTTAGTCATACCACAGTCATAAGCCCCCTGTCAGGTACCTGGTCCGACCACATTAAGCAAGCTGTAGCTGTCACTTAAGTAGTTAACTATTGTAGTTGGCATAATTATGGCAAAGCTAACAAATTGGACTGGCTTCTGAGAGCAAAAACAGGGCTTTACCTTTAAGCTATTGATAACCAAGTCTATCATCATACTGACTTGGATCTGGATCTAATGCTTCTGTCTCTCAGGCACGGTCAAGACAATGATTTACCCCGACACTTTATAAAATTCTTGCAATTTTATTTATTTCTCCTTGACTCACCTAAAATTATATGAACTTAAATAATTGTTTTGTCCTGCTAGTAATGTGACTTATTCTCAGCCTGCTAGTGACCTATTTTCTCTGTCCACGTTGCCTTTTAAAAACTTGTAAGCGGATTGAGTTTCATATTTCCATTTGTTCCTACAGTAATAATAAAACTGCAGCCTTTATATAACAACAAGTTTTTTTTGTGAGCTAAAAGTAACAGATTCTGTGTGAGTTATATTGGCCATTGTGAGTTACAATTTTTGTGTTTTATTTCACTTTTTTTACTAAGTGCCTTAAAATTTAAAGGAAAACGGATTTCTTGTATTTGTTCACTTAAGAATTTCTTGAAGTCACAGTAGGCACCGAAATCTGGATTTATCTGGCCTATTTGACAGAGCACTTATTATTGCTTCTGTAAAATATCAAAAGCGCAATATTAATACATTTTTTTTATTTGGCAATTTTTACAAAATAAATCAATCCCATAAATGAACTGCACATAAATGAATCATAATGTTTGACTAAAAAGGCTGCACCTTTCATCACTTGCTCTATGTTATTCGCTCTCTCATAAGTATAAAAGGCAGAAGGTGTAAAAAAGTTAAGTTTTTATACCAAATATTACTCCAATCAATTTGAATGTTTACACTTTATTTTATCAATTTAAATTCATTTGCAGTTTAACTAAGAATTTATTTAATCCTTTGCTCTATACTTACATTGATGTGCACTTACTATAAGTCAGCTAATGTTAAGTATACCATATTGCAGTTGCACTCTTATATTCGTCCCTTTTGTCTGTCCTGGGTATTATGTGCAGTATTATTTTCAATCAAGAGTTTGCTTCCATTTGACAGTCAGATCGTTGCGATATGGAAATGGAGATGAATCGGGGGGCTATTCAACTATAAAATGCCGTTAAGTTGTCCCAACTGTCTTTAGATATGTAAAAGGAACAGGCAAAAGCTGCTTTTTCTCAGTCTCATGTGTGTGTGAGTGTCACGTGACTTTAGATATACATATATATATATTTTCTTTTTTCTGGTCTCTGGCAACGCACTGCTGCAGCAAACCATTGAAAGATTTATATGAAAACTCAAGGATCAAGTTGCTGCTGCTGCTGCTCTATGTATGGGTGTGTGGGTGCGTATTCATGTAAGACATTTGCCGGCTGAAAGTGGCTGATGCTGCCGCTGCTGCAAGGGTTGCCTGGGAGCAAACTGGCATGCCATTGCAATGCAAGATGTTGACGACCAAGTTATGTCCTTGTTGAGATTCACATGCTCGTACATACACCTTTACAGGGATCACTCCATATACGTAATTTTGCTTCATTTTAATTAGAAATTTGTGGAAAGTTAAACATTTTAAGAAAATTTTTAAGTTATTGGTTTTTATGAATTTCATTTAATTACTCCACAAAAAACACTGCAGAAAGTCTGTATAGATATTTTAATGGCCTTAAAATTTCTAAATAAAAGAAAAACCAAAAAAAAATTAAAAACCAAGACTCGAAAGCACAGTCTGCTGATGAGATGTCCGTAAGTTCTTTAAAATAGCTTTACAGACATCCTGTTCTGCTGGCTGTGAAGTAAGCACACTAGGCAAGACCGAGCCGAGCCCTAAAAAAAGTTTCAATTAAGTTTCGTTATTGGGTGTATTTATTGTATTATTATTCAAAAACGACCCTTAATTGAAACTTAACTCAAATAAGAACAAAAATTCTGAATCACGAATTTGGACAATTAAAGTTATTTAAAATATATTAGAAAACGCATACTTAATTCAAACACAATACACTCTGTTCTTTTAGAATCTCCCTATCAATTCTCCACTGCGTTTATCACTTTGCTTATGGAGTGACGGAATGTCTGATATTCAGTCATACCTTTCTGGTCTTTCGATTTAATCAAAGTTTTAAAATTAAAAACAATAACAATATACCTTTTTCAAGAAAAAAATTAGAACGGGATAGAATTTATACCGTTTTGTACTTAAAATATAAAGAATAAATCGTACTTGGTTGTACTTAAACTAAGTACAAATTAGTCTTCAGTTTCAAATTTTCCCCAAAATGTTCCTGAAATGAGATCAAAATTATTAAATAAAAGTACGAAGTACTTAAATCACGAATTTACCGAACTCATACGTTCTGGAACGGACGGGATAGAATTTATACCTTTTTGTACTAAAAACGAGAAGGCAAAGCTAACTTCGACTGTGTCGAAGTTTTAATACACTTGAAAAACTTTACTCCAACTGATTTAACTGGGAAAATATATATAGGATATAGATATCAGATATTTAAAATTTTTAAATAATAATTTGATACCATAAAAAAAAACTTTTCTTAGTAAAAACACATTTTCCTATGGCAGCTATATGCTATAGTCATCCGACTTTAATAAATTTTTTCAAAATTATGTGAAAGCATATAATACTAATATATACCAAGATTGGGGACGCTACGATTGAAAACAAAAAAGTTTTTCTCACTAGACGTAGTTTTTTGAACGACCGTTTCTATGGGATCTATATAATATAGTCATCCGATTTTGATAAATTTTTCCTGTACTATGGGAAAGCATATAAAACTTACATATACCAAGATTGGGGACGCTACGATGGAAAACAAAAAAGTTTTTCTCACTAGAAGTAGTTTTTGACCGACCATTTATATGGCAGCTATATGCTATAGTCATCCGATTTTGATAAATTTTTTCAGAATAATGTAGAATCATATAAAACTAATATATACTACGATTGGAAACGCTTTGATGGAAATCAAAAAAGTTTTTCCCACAAAGACTTATTTTTCGACCGATCGTTCCTATGGCAGCTATAAGATATAGTCACCCGATCTGGCTGGTTCCGACATATTAGTTGCGTGCAGTGAAAGAAGACTCTGTGCAAGATTTCAGCTCTATAGCTTTAAAACTGAGAGACTAGTTCGCGTAGAAACAGACAGACAGACAGACGGACAGACGGACAGACGGACGGACGGGCAGACGGAATGAACTCGCTCGTCGTGCGTGTGGGGGAAATTCTATCGTTACAAACTCTGGGCATAATAAACTTTTCAAGTGTATAAAAACAACAAACGTCGCTTTCGTTGAAGACGGACGCGTTTTTATCGCACGCATTTTATGCTGTGTCTTAAATCTATGTCATCGTTTGTTTCAAGTCAGTTTATGTATTGTATTTGTGATTTAGTAAACAGCAACTAAACGCAAAAGGAGAGAAATAAATACATTTATTTAATTCTCAGTTCTACTTTTAGCTGTAAATTTGTCTTTGCGTTTATATTGTTCTTGTGTACTTGCCACCGCGCTCGCGATCCGTTTACATATTGTTTGTTGTTGTGTTGTTGGTGCTGGGTGTTGCTCACCGTCTCTCACGCTCATTCTCTCTCGCCTCGCGATCGGTTACTCTCGCGCTCTTGGGTTTGTGTTTGTGCATTTAAATAGCATTGTTCTAATTGCTTCAAGTTACTGTTGCTTCTGCTTGCCTGATTAGAACCCTTTGTGCAATTTTTTGGTCTGTAAACCTTTGATTACTACATATTGATTTTATATATAGTTAACATGAGTTATATTGTCTGCTGTTATAAGAACTGTCAGATTTCGGATGCCAATGACGATTATATTTCTTGTTGGCTTTGTGACCATATCATTCACGCAAAATGTGCTGGTTACAATGCCAGGATTAAAGACGCCATTGGCCTGCGAACTGGCTTAAAGTGGAGTTGTGAGCCTTGTCGGGGAGTGGAAAAGGACATGATATTGTTCATGAGGCAGACTAGAGATGGTTTGAAGAACCTGTCTGCTAGTTTTCGTAAACTAAATGACGGGTTCTTGGTGCTGGATTCACAATTCGGTAGTTTAAAGCTGTTGAATGAGTCTCCTAAGCGCAAAAAACCAATATCTCTGGGGTGCCTCAGAATTGTGAGGTTCTTACTGTCCCAGTTCAGACTCATAGTCCATCTTCTCCTAATATACAGCGTCTGATATCATTCAATACTCCGGCTCCTGCCCGGAGATTATCTGGTAGTGGTGTTGTTGCTACTGATAATAGCATCGGCTCTGCTTCTAGTCAGGTGATATCGGATGTAATGTCCGACTTGTCCGCCCAGGGGGTCCCGATCCCTCCGGATGTTAGTGTACCTATGGAGATTGCTGTGGTTGCGCCACCTGTTCCTCCTATTTTGGTAAGCTCTACCAGGGTAGTTGGGATAACGGGTGCTCCTAGGCCTCTTATAGGTATTCCACCGAAAAAACATGTTTTTGTTTCTAGGGTTGCCCTGAAATGACATCTGATGATGTCAAAGCATATGTTCAGGCAAAAAGTTCAAGCCCAAAATATTATGGTGGAAATGTTTGAATTTTCCTATGAAAGGGAGATTGCCTCCTTTAAAGTAAGTGTTCCGGATTCAATCTTTAGCACAGTTTGTTCTAAAGATTTTTGGCCGGATTATTTGTATATTAAAGAGTTTAGAACCAAAAAGAAAAATCGGCCTCCTATCTCAATTCCTTCTATACCTTCTGGAGCCTCTATTTCTGCTGTTGCGTCAAAAAACTAATTTCCTCCCTTCTACTCGCATATCAAAATGTTCGAGGACTTAATTCTAAACTTTCTAAACTTTTTCTAGACAGTGTAGCTTTTGATTTTCAAATTATTGTATTTACTGAGACGTGGTTAAAACCAGAGACTCATGACTCGACAGTCTTTCCTACAAAATACTCCACTTATAGATGTGATCGTGCCTCTCGTGTGGGTGGTGGGGTTTTAATTGCTGTGGATTCCGGCCTCTCGTTGGAACTTACACAATCTTTTATTCCACATGAGATTGAATTTTTAAGTGTAAAAGTTAGTTTTCCTAATTTTTCTGTTTTTATTACTTGCTCCTATATTCCTCCACAATCCGATACTACTATTTACGATGATCACCTATCTGCCATTCAGTCAGTCTCTTCACTGCTATTAAAGCCGGTATGACACGATATTAATCTTTTCATTAATTAAATGCGAGTGAACGGTACAGCTATATACGTTTTTGGTTCTGGATTTCTATCGCAAGTACGAACGGTCACACTTGCCGGCATTTTAATAAATTTAAATTTATGATTAGCATCAGCAATAGCAATACAAATTTAATAGTTGTCATCTTTATACACTTGAAAAGTGTATATTAATTTTGCCCAGAAGTTTGTAACGCATAGAAAGGGTCGGTCGAAAAACTAGTTCTAGTGAGAAAAACTTTTTAGTTTTCAATCGTAGCTTCACCAATCATGGTTTGTATTAGTTTTATATGCTTCCGCGTAATTCTGGAAAAATTTATCAAAATCGGATGACTATAGCATAAAGCTGCCATATAAACGGTCGGTCTAAAAACTAGTTCTAGTGAGGAAAACTTTTTTGTTTTCTATCGTAACGTCCTTAATCTTGGTATATATTAGTTTTATATGCTTTTACGCAATTTGGAAAAAAATTTATCAAAATCGGATGACTATAGCATATAGCTGCCATAGGACCGATCGGTCGGAAAATGTGGTTTTACTAAGAAAAGTTTTTTTATGGTATCAAATCTTTCTTATCAATGATTTAAAATTTTTTTAAATATTTGATATCTATATCCTTTATATATTTTACCGGTTAAATCAGTTGGAGTAAACGTTTTCAAGTGTATTAAAACTTCGGCACAGTCGAAGTTAGCTTTGCCTTCTCGTTTAAATTAAAATAGTAAGAACCGATTTTTGGCACCGCTCGTATCTTGCAATGTTTGCTTGTACAAATTTTCAATATAAATAGTTTTTTTTAAACAAAATATATATTTTAACACATAAAATTTTTGGCATTCTTTTTCCATTCCATGTTCGAAGATGGAAATGCCAGGTACTTCTTGACATTCAACACATTGTCTACTTTAAAATTTTGGAAATGGTTGACTAGTGAATTCGAATGGAGTTCCAACTTTCCCTTCAATATAGATTTCGAATTATGACAATATTTGTATAAAAGAATGTTGTCATTTACTGTAGCCAAATAAAGCAATGTGATTAGTGGCCTATCTGTAGGACCGACTTTATCATATTTTAAGTCAATTAAAATAAATGTGCGGTCATACGAAGAATAGTTTTCTTAATTTTCGTGTCCTCGCCCATGACCCCGGTAACAATTTATGAGTGAAACCTGCAGTCAGTTTTCTTATTGTTATTCCACATTTTATTTGTCATTAAAAATAAAGCAAAATACCTTTTTCCTCGCGTCGCAACAGCCAAGTAGCAAAAAATTTTGTTATAATTTTTGTATTATTTTTATTTAACAATATGTTTGCCGCATACAACTTCAATACCGCTCAATATAGAAGCAAATTGGTCCCTGTCTTATCTATTTTGAGGGCTTTTCTACAAATTAATGACAAAATAATGAGTTTCAAAGTACGATTTAATGCATTAATCTATCGGCCAATGGCAATCGAAATTGGTATATTTTTTTTGAGATTTTGTTCAAGTTAGTATTTTTCCGATAACCGATAGTAACGCGTTAATGCGACATTAAAAACCTCATTAATTTCCACATATATTTGTCTCTCTCTCACTCACGCAAAACCAATATCAACTGAAATTAATGCATTATTAATACGTTCAATTAATGTCGTGTCATAAGGCCATAAACAGTGATCTTTTGATTGTTCTTGGCGACTTTAATTTGCCTGAAGTCGGTTGGTCCTCAAATGATGAATCAACCGCGCTCCTACCTTCGAAATCCCATGATTTTATCGATGGACTTCATGAGTTGTCCTTAGTACAGGTTAATCCTATTCGCAACTCGATAAACAGATCACTTGATTTGATTTTTTTGTTGGATCTCTCCAACAATGTTGCATCTAGAATTGACCCATTAGTACTTCCAGAAGACCCTTTTCATCCTACATTGGACCTTACCATTGATTTGCCTTCCCGTGTGTGCTCTGCTTCTACGATTTCAATAGCTAGAACCCGTTGTTTTCGTAAAACTGATTTTATAAAGCTCAACAATCTTATTCTGCATACCGATTGGTCCCAATTGTACAATTGTACAGATATTGATGTTGCCATTAAACTTTTTTATGATTCCTTAAATTCACTTTTTGATGTTTGTGTTCCACTTGAGCAACCTCGCTGTCCTGATAGGCCTCCGTGGTTCTCGAAGGAATTATCAAACTTGAAGAACGTGAAGTCGAGGCATTATAAAAAATATAAAAAATCGGGAAAGTCGTCGGATTTCTCCCGGTATGTGGTTGCCCGTTCAAATTTCAATGTGCTTAATGCACAATGTTATAAAGATTATCTTAGCCGTTGCAGACTTCAATTCTCGCAAGATCCTAAGCAATTTTATTCCTTTGTTAATTCTAAGCGCAAGTCTTCCACTTTACCCTCTTCTGTGCCCTATGGTAATGAGAATGCAAATACTGATCAGGCCATAGCCGATTTGTTTGCGGAGTTTTTTAAATCTACCTACTCGACTTCTAGGTACAGTGCGAATCAATCATATCCTTACCAGTTAAATGAATCAAATTGCATTTTTAGCCCCGTTATAACTGAAAGTTCGCTCCTTTGCGATCTTAGCTCAGTCAAACCTGTGTACGCACCTGGTCCAGATGGAGTACCTGGTTGTGTCCTTAGGTACTGTGCTGAATCACTGTGTAAAGCCTATCCATAGATTATTTAAATTGTCTGTTGAGTCATCTTCCTTCCCAATGTTATGGAAGGAATCTTTTATCATTCCTCTTCATAAAAAGGGCAATAAGTCTGATGTTGAAAACTATAGGGGTATTTCCAAGTTGTCTGCAATTCCTAAAACTTTTGAGAAAATTATAACATCTCAATTGCAACATTTGTGTAGTTCCATTATTTCACCGTTCCAACATGGATTTGTGAGACGTAGATCTACCACCACTAGCCTCTTAGAGTTTACATCCTTAGTGATAAAAGGGTTCTTAAGTAAAATGCAAACTGACGTCATTTATACTGATTTTAGTAAGGCATTTGATTCTGTAAACCACTCCTTGCTGCTTCACAAACTGAGCCTAATTGGATTTCCCACTAACCTTCTCAGTTGGATTTCTCAGTACCTAAGTGATAGAACCCAAAAGGTTCTATTTCGAAATTCATATTCTAAGTGTATCCAAGTTACTTCTGGAGTACCCCAGGGTAGTCACTTGGGTCCATTGCTTTTTACTCTATTCATCAATGATCTACCTTCAGTTCTGACTCATTCACGAGTCCTTATGTATGCTGATGATGTTAAGATTTGTTTAACATATAAAGATTTGGTATCTCGATATCATTTGCAAACTGACTTGGATGCATTTCACTCATGGTGTGAATTCAATCTCCTAAACCTTAATAGTTCGAAGTGTAAGTTATGACAGTTTTATAGAAGCTTACCACAACTGGTCACATACACGCTTGATAATGTGGCATTTTAAAAGGGTAATCTGGGTCTTGATCATAATCTTAAATTTGACTCTCATGCTATGTAAGTAAGGCCAGAAGAATGTTCTTGGGTTTATTAAGCGTTGGTCTAAGGAATTTGATGATCCCTTACGACCAAAATTCTTTATACTTCTCTTGCCGGCCAATTCTTGAGTATGGTTCATGTGTGGTGTTTCCACAATATTCGATCCATCAAGATAGAATTGCAGTGCAAAAACAATATCCTATTGTTTGCTCTTCGTGGATTGAATGGAACTGGAGGTCGGGTTCCGAGTTTCAAATTTTAAAAATTTTTACTCTTTTTTTATATTTTAACTATAAAAATTTTTATTTTAAATAATCTCATAAGGAATTTCATTCGTTTGTAAAATTGCTTATTATTGTGAACCGAACCATATTTTTGAAAAAAAGGGGTCCGGTTCGGATTCAGGTTCGAGGGGTCAAAAATGTAAGAGGTTCGGGGAACCCATAGAAGCCGAACCGAATATTTAGGGACTAATATTGTTGTACTTGGATGCAGTATTTTCGAACTTATCCTAGTACAAAATACTAAGGTTACCTTTTATCTAGATGGTTTAAGTTTACAATATATCTCCTCCCTCAGTTTTTAAGCTATCTTGACCAAACTATGAAAAAAAGCCTTAAAATACATATAGGCTGCACATTTGTCGGAACCGGCCGGATCGGATGTCTATATCATGCAGGGCTGCAAACCTAAATTATTTTTGCGGAGGTCCGATTTGCCGGGTTCGAAGCCAAATTTACTAATGGTTAGGATTTAGAAATTTCAGGTTCAAGGTTTTTGTGCTAAGGTTTCGGTTCGAACCTTGGTTTAGTTATAGTTTTTCCCTCTATAAATAGAAATGCAATTAAACTGTTAAAAATAATACAAAAAATATTTAGAATTTTTGTATTTTTGTTTACTTGATCGTAAGAGTTCATTTATATTCAATTTATATTTTTAAGTCGTATGTCTTCGAGAATTTGTTGGTCTATTCTACATTTTTGATCATACAAAGTAAACTTTAGAATTGTAGAGGCCCGTTCTACTAAGACTTGCATTATTTTTTGAACCGAACCGGAACAGGTTCAGGTTCAACTATTTTTCCAACAGAGGTTCGGTTCAAGGTTCGGTTCACAGTAAAAGGAAAGACGGAATTCTGGGTTCCAGTTCAAAACCGGTTTGCAGACCTGGTATCATATAGCTGCCATTGGAACGATCGGTCCAAAAACTAGTTCTAGTGTGAAAAACTTTTTCCATAAAGATTTTGTTATGTGAATAGAAAAATACCTTTAAATATACAGATTGAAAAATTTCATATATCGTTGGCCGAATAAAGTTCATCATATTCAAGTTCAACTGTAAGTCAGATAAAGATTTTCTAGATGCATATGCTTGCCATTTGTATTATTTCTTATTTTAATTTCCTCTTGTGAGCGTTGACTTGTATTTCTGCTTGCTGCCTGGCTTGCATACACACATACGCATAAATATGTATATATGTATAAAGTATATTCGAAAGGTTTCTCAGTTTCCGAAAAATAGAGAAATGTTCATCAGTCGTACTCTCTCTCTGGGCGCCAGTTTTATTTTGTTTTTTCTTATACATATTTTTTTATTGGGTCTGTGCCCCACTTTGTCTCTGACTTGCAACTTTTTTTTCGTGTTTTTGCTGTTGTTGTTGCTGTCCTTTTTACACTTTGTCGCATTGTAAGGAAGTGTGCAACACTTGAAAACTACTTTTACTTTTGTGTATACGCAACACTATATGCTGCAGCTGTGCCCAGAGCCACGCCCCGCCCCGCCTTCCTCTGCGCTGCCATTTACAACAAGTTTTTGGCTTTCGCCTTCTCATGTATCGAAATTCTTTTGAAGCACCTTCAAGACAAGTTCTGTTTGTCATCCCAAACATCTTGTCTTTGTTGTCCTTTCGAGTACTTCATTTTGTTGGATGTCCTTGTGCGTGTGCGAGAGTGTGTGTGTGTGCAATTAATGCCTGAAGTGGGTGTGAAGCTGAGGCAAAAGTCCACAGAAGAAGACACACAAATATGTTTACGATACACAGCCAAAGTGAAGAAGAACTAAATAATGAGCTTGTATATTCTTGTAAATTTCCAAAGGGTTTCAATAAATAATGATTTGGCTTTAAGTTTTTTTTTGCTTTCATTTATAAACTATAAACTTTAAACACGAAAAATTTTTCTAGGACTATCATGACGCCTCATAAATCAATTGGAACAGAACTTGGTCGCACTTGGTCCTGATCCAGAAAATAAAAATCACTGAGTGTTTTTTAATTTTAATTTTTATTTTAAAAAATCAATCTTAATTATTATTCTTGATTTTTTAAAATAAAAATCACTCATGAGTTTCAAAATTGATTTTTTATAATAAAAATCAAAAATAATTTTTATCAATGCTTTTTAAAAATAAAAATCAGAAATAATTAATTACAATTGAATTTTATAGTTATAACTTATAAGTTATAACCGTTACGGTCCCTGGTTTCAACACGAATCATTGCTTTAAATTCCCAACAGGTTCTATCACTTTACTTATGGAGGGATGGTAGATTTCTCACCTACAGTTATACCTTCTTGCAGACATTGGATTTGATACAAAGACCTCATTTCAAGCACAAATTGGAAGCAGCTTAAGGGGCACACCAAGTGTAACGTCCTAAAAAAGGTGATTTTTGGGAACTTTTATAAAAAAAACTACTTTATTAAATGTTTCAAAAATTTTAGCGTATTTGTTCTTATACATGTTTACATGTAAGAATATACAGCGAGATTTTTGGAAAAAAGCAATGTTTTTTAAGTTATACACGATCTTCGACTGCGCGAAAAAAAGGTCCTGCACTGCTCAAGTAATTCCGACCGTCTCCATGGATGAAATTTAATAATAACAAAAACTCGTTAAACTAGAAGATATTATCCGCACCATAACCTACGATCAAAAAAAATAAAATTCAAAAATTGACAAAATGGCGACCTTTTTAAAAAAAAATGGAATTTCACCCAAAATGTTGGTCGTTTTTGGCCTACCAAAATGCGATTTTTGGTCAGATCAAAAAATCGATAAGTCATGGTTTGGAGAACTATATAAAGAATATTTGAAAAAAAATTCGGTTGTGATCGGATCATTAGTCTTTGAGTAATTACTCCAGGAAATTCGGAAAATGCTGTTTCGAGAAAAACGCGTTTAAAAACGCTAATAAAACTCTCTAGCTACCGAGCGGCTTCTCTTTAAGTGGCTATAGCTCAAAAACTACTTGAGATATCGATTTGATATTTTAATATATTATTTTTAAAGGTGTAATCGATCGAAATATGAAAATTTCGATTTTATTTAAATTTCACAATAGGTGTGCCCCTTTAGAATTTAATGGGCCTAATCCAAGAACATTTTGCACTTATTTTAAGTACTCTTATTTGGTTTCAAAAATGGATATTATGTTTTTATTTTAAGTACGCAAATTCTTGTTTTAAGAGTCAGTCGGGATTGACTTAAGACTATTACGACCAAAAAGTATGATCAAAAAGATCTTAAAAAAGTTCGAAATGTACTTGAAATATCACGGAACGGTCTAGAATCAAGTATTTTCTGTTTAAAAAAAGAACTGTGTACTTGAACAAGTATTTAATTTTTGATATAAGAACTTTGTACTTGAATCAAGTATTTTATTTTTGACACCGTTTGTACTTGATTCAAGTACAAAGTTCTTGTTTTTTTCTAAGTGTATACACTAAATGTGTAGATCACAGAATATTAGTCGAAATATATTTCTGATTAAGTCATAACAAATTTATGATGCATTTCTTCTCTAATATTATACTTCTTTGAAATTAGTGTGCTCTAATATTGAGCACATAAAAATCCTGCACTCAAAACTCCCCATAAAATATACTGATAATGTGCATTGATTATGCAGCGGCGCATAGTGCTCAATGATCACTCATCCACTCATTATAAGCCACTAAATAAAAATGCTTAATTAAGGGCCGAAATCTATATAAAACTTGTCTTGCCGCCACCTTTTTCCTTTATGTTTTTTTATGTAGCACTTAAGCACCTGACCAAGAGGTCCGATATGTCGTCGTCTGGTGGCGGGCTAAAGTGTTTTGTCGGTCACTCGACGCTTGTTGTTGTTCTTGGCCATTTGTCTGGGTCATTTGGCTTGTACTACTCAAAGAGCCATAAAATCCCCAAGCGACTGCTGTCATTTTATTTTTCCTCACTTTTCTCGGCACGCGTCACGCGATTTTCATTCGCGCTTCTCGCCATTTGGCGTGTCTGTAACACATTTCTGACACATCGTGAATGCTTCCCGTTTCTGGTTTTCCCTTTTGGCATCAACGATTTGTATGTTTGCTCTGGCATCCAATTACCAAAAGAAGGAGCAATGGAATGAAGTTTCACTTTCACTTTCACCATTGTGTCGCCCAGATTCGCGGCGTGTGTGAGGCAATTAGGCAGCAAATCCGATTGGGGTCTAAAATGGGTCTTAATGGCGACTTTGGTTTTGGGGATTGAAGGGAGATTTATGTACTAGTACGAGTATTTAAAAGTGTATTCACATGGGCACTGTAAAAAAGACCAAATCGGTAAGCCACTATACAAATGATGCTGAAAACACTTTGTTCGGTTTCCGACTACATTTTACTCCCTGTATACCCTCTAAACATTTTGTCTTGTTTCTTACGTCTCTAGTCAAGAAGAGAATTTGTCGGTAGTTTAAGAGAAGAGTTTGATGATAATTTGGAACATTCAAGATAACCATTATTAGAAGAGTTAATTTAAACATGTCTGTACGTACGACCGTCTGTCTTTAGGAACGAACAGATCTCAGAGATGGTAAGAGGTAGCGAACCCTTAATTGGTATGTATACTCCTTGAAATTACAGGCAGCTTAAGAATATTTTTTATTTTTGCCAAGCACACTGTCTCCACCGCAATTAAAAAAACCTCTCATATCTCCCACATTTTTGTAAGTATGTTGTTTGAACTGTAGATATATTCAGCTATCTGCATTATTTATAATTCCACCAAGGTTGGGCAAGATTGGTTAATTTATTATTGAGTATTAAGAGGGAAGTCTACTTAGGCCGATTTACCGGATTTAATTCCTATCAAAATATTACTCTTACATTAAATTAAATAAAACCGTCATCTTAATTATATTTTAAAGTATCAAAAAACAAAGTTTTAAGTCAAAATGTTCCATATTGCCGTCGTGGAGCTCCTTAGAGCGCAGGACCGTTTTTTTAGGTGCCTAAACGGTGTACTTCAAATCTCACGTCTGGGCTATCTAAAAGAAAAAACAAAATATGGTTATCATCTACATAATATTGACTTTCGTCTGACGGAGGATTGTGTATGAATTTAATTAAAATATTTTCCCTGAAGTCAAATAAAGATAAATAGATATTTAAAGTTGTTCGCCAAATAATTCAATCAGTTCAGTTTTAGGAATAGGGAACTTTTACCAACAGACCTGAGTATACAATTTTACACAAACAAATTGGCCACATTATAAATACAAGCAGCTTAGGCGGGCCCTGTATTAATCTTTCTTATAGAGAATGAGTTCTTCCTTAAGCCTAGAACCATTCTTACCCCAGTAAAAATTTTTTGTTTGTTTATTAGTTCAACAAAGTATAGTCAAAATTTTTGTACATAGTTAAGAATTAAGATAAGACAAAAGATGTTTAAGAATCCATTAATTCAATCGGATTTTTAAAGTGATTATAAATTTGTGTTACAGAACGTTTCGTTTTTATTCGTAGCCATTAAAATTTGCTCAAAATATATTTAATTACGTACTCTACTCGTGGAAAACCCGATTTACAGACAGCAGCTGTTGCATTTCTATTAACAGGAAAAGTCAAAACTTTCTCAATTTCTGTATCGGGGTACAATTGTAGCCCAAGTACGTAAAGCGAACATTTCACTATGTGGATCGCTGTAAGCTATATATTAATAAAATAATTTCGTAACGAAAGAAAAAAAGGTCTACCAGCAGTCAATTTTTAAAGTTGCGCCAACTTAATCGACCAAATATTGATCAAATAGGCTACATATATACCTTTAAGAATATGTAAGCGAAAATTTCCCTACGACCATGCTTAGTCCCAATATCAGCAAAAATATTCTCCCACTTTCGACAAAACTTTTGTAGCTCAAAAACTTTGATTTTCAAATGGCCATTAAATATTTTTAATATATATATACACTTGTGTGAATAAAAAAGTTTCTACAAAAAAATAACAATTATCCTTCAAAAGTACTCCAATAAGGAACCAACTATAATCAGCGGCTTTTCAATTATAGAAAATCCGCCTGCAAAGTCGGAAAATTGTCGGAAAACTGAGATTTGGTACTTCTTTGTTATTACTTCGATGAACTCCAAGCATGTATTAACGTACCTACATAACCCAATAATAACAAAGCCGGAAAATGAGTTCTTATTATTTGGCATTTGGCGCCATTTTTCCGAATTATTTTAATATTTCGTTTTTAAAGATCTATTTAAAAATAAATTTGGTGCTGATCGGAGGATAACCAAAAGTGTTTCATAAAACGGTTTTGGGCACATTTTTCGACCTTCGTGGAATATTTTTCCAAATTTAAAAGTATTCTTTTTCATATTTTTGTCTGCGCCGCTTGGAATAGGAGTTTGAAGCAAATCAGGCAATAATTGAGAATCGAACTAACATTTCCACGCGGGTGGGTGAATTTTCCAACAAAAGTTCATATTTTTTTAAATTTCCTTAAAGAGCTTGAAAAAAATTTTTCCAATTAAATGACAGACATAAATATTTTTTATCTTAATTTTTCGAAAAATTTTTAGATTCTCCAAAATTTAAAACCGCGATCTTAATATTTTGTTTATGAAGAGCTTTGAAAATAAGTTTGAAGCACATCAAATGAATAACAAAAGAGTTTTCTGACCATTTTCCTATTTTTGGGAAAAGATTTTCGAAAATTTTAAAGGCACTTACTCCATGTTTGTTTATGTTGAGCTTTGAAAATAAGTTTGAAACTAATCGCTAAGTACCATTTTCAACCAAGGGGCGTAGTGCGTCAATTTTCAAAAATATTGGTATTGACGAATTTTTATTTCGATTATTTTTTAATTAGTTTGAACCAGATCGGATAATAAACAAAAAAGTTTCATGTAACAGTTTTCCGTGAATATTCCACATTTCCCGGCGGAATTTTTCCAAAACCCGCCTCACTTTCAAAATAAGATAAAGCTACTGTGATTAATTCAGCTTCCTATATCTAATGGATTGGGCTGTGCGACACTCACCAATCAGTCAGTCAGGTTGAACTCTTTTATATTTTTATCTGAATATAAGAAACCAAATATATTTTGCTTCCTTACACTTTACTACATTAGTCGATGAACTAAAAAAAAAATCGAAAAATTTTCAAAATTAAATCTTATTAAAGCTAGGTACTGAGGGCGTTCGAATTTTCCATGAAGGAATTTGCCAGATATTCCTTAAGTGGATTGCAAAACATAGTGTGACCATATTGTACAGTGAATCACACCGAAAATTGAATTTTGTGTTATTTTTCTGTTTTATTGGGGCTGGTCATACTTTTCGAACACCTGTGTTTGTTTTGCCTTGCTGGCCAACAACAATTTAAAAAAATGATATGACTATGCTACCAAACAGTATTGAAAATGGTTTTGATATGCTAAACACAATATCAAATGCAATGGCAACTATTTAATTTCCATACGATGATACACACAACTTCAATTACAAAATACACCTAATTTTTTGTGTTTGCCAATTTTAGTAGGCAATTCAAACCCGCTGGCCATTTGTGATGTCCCATCAACATTTTCGTCTTAATTCTATCAATCAAAGCCACTTTTTCCAC
This sequence comes from Lordiphosa mommai, assembly GCA_018904225.1. Taxonomy (NCBI): domain Eukaryota; kingdom Metazoa; phylum Arthropoda; class Insecta; order Diptera; family Drosophilidae; genus Lordiphosa; species Lordiphosa mommai. The sequence goes on along the minus strand of JAEIFT010000012.1, from coordinate 125,502 downwards.
GTAACTTACATTTTGCAGGCAATTTTAGTTTGGCGCTAAATTTAAAGTTGTCAATTGACACAAGTAATAAATGGCTGCACAATAATTACTCAAGAAATATCAGCTGTTCAATACAATCCACTCAATCTATTGATATGGCAACTCTGGAAATTACTTCAGTGTATTACTTGACGTTCTGAGTACCCACCAAAAGAAATGATGCAAGGAATAATTCCTAGAGCAATTTTTTTAAAATGCGATTTGACAGCTCAAGGAAAATTTGAACGCCCTCAGTACCTAGCTTAACAATTAAAAAATGATAAATTTTTATAAAATTCCAAAATTTTATTTAATTTAGTTGCTAATGTTATAAAGCTGAAATCCTCAAAATTTCATATAATCGGTTGATTAGATTTTGAGTTATCCTCTATCCAAATATTGCGCCACACGAACTGCATCAAGTGCCTCCTTTCCTAATTTTCTTATTACTCTACTATCGTTCATCTGATTGGAAAATAATGTAAAAACAAATTTCTATCTTAAAAACTGTGAGAGATGTGAGGTTTTTTTTTCAAATTACAGGGGAGGCAGGGGGCGTGACGTACGTTCCACACTTTTTAACTTTATTTTAAAGTTATTGAAAATAACATGATGAAGCACAGCCACAATCAAAGTTTTTTTTAAGTTTCTTTATATACCCTCGGTTGTTAACTCAAACACACCCTTTACCTGTAAAATTCCACCTAATTACCCCAGTAATAAAATGTCAGAAAACTTTTGACAGGACAAATAGTCTTTCAATTGATAATGCAGGTCAACGAATAAATACTAATAACTGTCGATAATGAAAAAAGGAAAAAAATTAAATTACCCAGAGACCCATTTGAGCTTAAAAGGGAACTGAAAAAAAAAACAGCAGACAGACATCAGCTAAGGCAATTACAGCCATTTGCGAATTCAAAGTCACAAAGTGACATTTAAAGGGGGGGCACGGCGCGGGACAAAGACAAACTTTGCTCTCAATTGTTGGGTCAGGTGTGGCCCAGTCGCGACATTATTAACACGTGACTGCAAATTTTTAATTGCCCATTTTAATTGGGCACTAAGAATGAGAATGATAATGGAGCCCATAACAATAAACTTGTTCAGACAGAAATATTTATATATTTGTATGTAAGGTAGAATACAAGTTGCAGTGAAAGTTCCTAAAATAAGCAGAAAAACACACCGAACACAACCAAAGAAAAGTCATAAAAAGTTAAATATTGCGCATACGCCGCGCTGCCTTGTTTTGGTTATTGTTTTGTGTGGTCCATAATAAAGTTGTAAAAGGCAACTATTTATTGCTCGAAAATGTTGATCAAAGTGGCGTGAATTTTTTTTTTTTTTTTGTTGTGTATGTTAAAACAGCATTTTGTTTTATGAGACTTTTTTTGGGTTTTGTTATGAAAATTGTTTTAAAGCTTTTAAAGGGATTTAAACGTTTAGTGGGTGAACTTTTTTTTATTAATTTGTTTTGGTCATGAGAGTGCAGTGTGAATAAAAAGTTAATGGATAATAAAAATGTGTTTTATGACTTTTAGAATATTTATTCATATGAATTTTTACATTATTTATGAACCTTAATTGTTTGAGACTGATTTGATGTAAATTGTCGTACTGGTGAAGTGGGTCAAAAGGTCAGAGAATCATATTTTGAATAACAATATTTAACAAAATAGTCTTGATAAATTGTTGATCTAAAGCATCGCATATATAGGGTGGCTGATAAATGCTGTATGTGTTTTTGTTTTATGTGATTAAACGGTTACTTTTCTGTTTTGATTTCACTGACTGATTTTTTAATTAAAATAATATGACTTGATGATATTTGGCAACGGAATTGCATTCAGCTCTTTAAATTATTTTTATGAACTTGGAAAAAGGTTCTTTAAGTTTATTAATGTAGCATCATTCATCAGCCACCCTATTTATATTTATTTATAAAAAGTCTGTTTGTCTTTCTGAACAGAAGTTTAAGCCAGGGCTACAGACCTGTTCGGAGTTGAATCGCTCCTCTACAAGTTTTCTGGAGCTCCGAACCGCACCTAAACTGGAGATCCCAGAAACTAAATATTTAAAGAATTTAGAAAATTAAAATATGTATCCCTGATCGTCAAAAAACAAAAACAATGTACCAAATGAATGGGTCAATGCTTCTACACCACATTCATTATTGTCTGATAATGCAATGGAAAATATTAATATTTTAATACAGTTAGGTTCCCAAATAACCCTTATTGAACCTTTGTGTGTACAGATTTAAGCCGGGATCTCTTGCTTGGGTTCATTTGAGAGATTTAGTAGGAAAAGTTGACCAAGTGTGTTCAGTATTCTTCTACTAATAACAGAACAGTAGCAAAAAAAAAGGGTGGGAAAGATATTATCTTTATATGCACGTATATATAAAAGCAGGGACGGAATATAACAGTTATTTTCATAAAACTCTTATAGACATAAAACAATGAAGCTGATGTGGTAAAATTATTATAAATATACCAAAACGTTTGTTTTTGTTTACGGTTTTATTGTAATGGTTCAAAATAAGAGATATTTTTTTATTGTTATAATACTCAGTTAATAACAGTTACTAAAGCTTTTTTTAATTACACAGTTAATAACAGTTATTGGAATTAATTGACTGATTTATCAAGACTTTTATAATTCAAATTAATTTAAAGGTTAATAAATAACAGTTACTAAGGAATTTTGTTTTATTACTCAAAACATTACAATTATAAATCACTTATCGAAAGACTTTTATTATGAAACTCGGTAAATAAAACTCATTCAGAGACTTTTTTTTATAAAATTCCTTAATAACTGATATTTAAAGCATAATAAAATAAATCGCTAAAAATAACTTTTAAATATGTTTTTTTAAGCGCGTGCAAATGTTTTTTGGCTGATAGGAATTAAGTAGCAGACGGTTGTGCGAAATATGCAACATGGGAAAAGACGGGTCGATGTAACATCTCAAAGGAAGGTGTCTGATATATCGGGAATCCGGATACCGACATCTTAGAGCTGTTCGATTTGGAGGTGATAGAGGTCCTAAACAGAAGTGTAGGTTGGCCAAATCTGGCCGAATATATCAAAAACGTAATAAACTATAGAGAGATAATTTTGGACAAATATATGTGAGGATAACAAAAGTGAATTAACAGTCCATTTGGGGGGAAAGATCTGATATCTGGTGACGAACCGGGAAGTCAGGTAGTGTACCTCTGTGCGAGCACTTTTTTCTTCTTCTTTACTTTTCCTATTTAATAAAAAAATGGTGTAAAGAATTTGAATCTACTTATTTAACTTTATTTCTAATGAATGTACCAGTATTTTTTTTATAAAACCACAGCTAAATGTAATTAATTCATTGTAATATTTTTGGGCAAACGGTTCTAAACAAAATAAGATTTGTGTCCTTAAGGTTCGAAATTTGATTCCACAGTTTTTGTTCTAAGGTTTCGGTTCAAACCTTGGTTTGGCTGAAGTTTTACTTAATTCCCAGAAAAACCATTTATTTGTTTAAAATAAAAATTCATTTATTTTTGTATTTTTATACACTTAAAAAGTGTATATTAATTTTGCCCAGAAGTTTGTAACGCATAGAAATATTCATTTCCGACCCCATAAACTATATATATTCTTGATCAGGACGACAAGCTGAGTTCAATTCCGTCTGTCCGTCCGTCCGTCTGTCCGTCTGTCCGTCTGTCTGTCCGTCTGTCTGTCTGTCTGTCTGTCTGTTTCTACGCGAACTAGTCCCTCAGTTTTAAAGCTATCGAGCTGAAATTTTGCACAGAGTCTTCTTTTTGCTGCACGCAACTAATATGTCGGAACCGGCCGGATCGGATGACTATATCGTATAGCTGCCATAGGAACTATCGGTCGGAAAATAAGTCTTAGTGAGAAAAACTTTTTTGTTTTCCATCGTAGCTTCACCAATCTTTTACATGCTTCCACATAATACAGAACAAATTTATCAAAATCGGATGACTATATCATATAGCTGCCATAGAACGGTCGGTCAAAAAACAAGTTCTAGTAAGAAAAACTTTTTTGTTTTCAATCGTAGCGTCACTAATCGTGATATATATTAGTTTTATATGTTTCCATACAATTCAGGAAAAATTTATCAAAATCGGATGACTATAGCATATAGCTGCCATAGAAACGGTAGGCTAAAAAACAAGTTCTAGTGAGGAAAACTTTTTTGTTTTCCATCGTATCGTCACCAATCTTGGTAGATATTAGTTTTATATGCTTTTTACAAATTTTCGGAAAAATTTATCAAAATCGGATGACTATAGCATATAGCTGCTATAGGACTGATCGGTCCGGAAAATGTGTTTTACTAATAAAAGTTTTTTTTTTATGGTATCAAATTTTTATTATCAATGATTTCAAATTGTTAATATTTGATATCTATATCCTATATATATTTTATAGGTTAAATCAGTTGGATTAAAGTTTTTCAAGTGTATTAAAAATTCGGCACAGTCGAAGTTAGCTTTGCCTTTCTCGTTGTTTATTAAAAGTTAGATTTCATTTATATTTGAATAAAATGTATTAATAGTATGTCCTTGAGTATTTGGTTTATTTAACTTCTTTGATCATACAAAATAAATTGTAGGGCGGTAAAAGCCCCTTTAACTTAGATTTGTTGCTTATTTTGAACGGAACCGAAAATGTTGGTTCCAAATAGGATCAGGTTCAACTATTTTTCCATAAGAGGTTCAGTTATGGTTCAGTTCACAGTAAAAGAAAAGACGAAATTCCGGGTTGAAACTGTTCGGTTTAGGTTAAACAGATCCCCGCCTACTTTTTACTTAAGTAAATGAATATTCTAAGCCTAATTTCAATGTGAAAAGCAAAGCGGGAAGCTATTTAATCATAGAGGGTAATGGTACACACAAGCAAAGGCATTTCAAACATGGCTCAAAAGTAGGTAACATTAATTTTTTGAATATCCACCTAGATTTTAAAAACATGAACATAGGAAAACGGCCTTTAGTGTACGGGTTGTAAATACGGAGTAAGATATTTACCCTTATCAAAACATGTTTCGAACGAGTTTAAACCGATTAAGAATTGGTTCAGAGTAGAGGTGTGCCTAGTTCCAATGAACTACTAAATAAAATAAACTAACGAACTAGATCTCAGTGTTTGAACTATAGTTAATTTTATGAACTATTCACTTATTGACAGTTCATTTTTTGTGAACTATTGCTCATTTTATGAACTAAATAGTTCATATTTTTAACTGTAGTTAATTTTTTTAACCATAGCTCATTTTATGAACTATATAGTTCATTGTTTTGAAATATATAGTTAAATTTTTTAGCAATATAATTAATTTTTTGAACTATCAAAGGAATAGTTCATAAAAAAATGAACTAATTAACTAGGTCATTGAAATGATCTCTATTTCAGTGTCATATAGCTGAATTTATTTAAGCTATGAATGTGATATTCGATGTTCAAGTGGTAATATAGAGTTCGTTATTTTACTGGTTGAAGATCGGTTCCAAACCAGTTCACAAAATTGATTCAAAAGTGATTCAGAAATAAATTATTAATTCGGTAAGTAGGTTAATAATATAAATTGATATATTTTCAAACCAAGTACAGGAGTTATTAAAATTATTGACTTAAAATTTTGGGATGTAGGTTCGTTTACAGAATTAGACATTTTACTGGTTCAGAACCGGAAACGAACCGTCAAAATTTTAAAATTTTTACGACCGGTTGCGAAACAGAGAAAATATGATTATTTGATATTAAAATTTACAATTCTGTTTGATTGTTGGTAATAAGAAAAATTATATTTTAAGGGTTCAAGGCGGGTTCCCAACCAGTTAAAATAAACAGTTCAGAGCCATATTTTAGAAATTTATTAAAACTATGAACTTGAAATTGGTAACATAAAGTTAAACATTTTTTAGTGTAGGTAGGTTATATGAAATAAGATATTTTTGAGGCTCACAACTAGTTCAAACTTGATTAAAAACTCATTTATAACAGTATGAAAGGTTATTTGATTTAGGATTTTGTGAACGAAAAATTTAACAAAAATTTGTTGTTCCAGAGCAAAGCTTGTTGTATACTAGCTAATATCTAAGGAAATAGAACAATTAATAAAAACTTTGAAAGTATGACGCAAGAATTATTTATCAGTGTCGGAATTTTGGTAAATCCTTTTACCCTAAGCGCACGTGACAAGGATGGGTAATGTCAAATATTCTAACAATACCAATATTTAATCAAATAAACCACAACAGCACCGAAAAGATATAAAGATATCTGGTTGAATTGCGTACACACAAGTCGGTCCCTTAAAACTTGTCTTGATTAAATTATGAAAAATTGAATTGGGTGCAAGAAAAAAAATAGTATATTTTGTTAGTCAATTTGGTGACCACATGCCTCGGTACATACACACACACACACCTATCTGCCTTGTTGACCTTTATGACACAGATTGTCATCTAATTAAAGGCACCAACCCATATGGTAGGGAACGATGTCTGCATTGCATATATAGCTTTGGTCTAGCATCCTGCTCGGTTAGCCCCGAAAATTTTAATTAAATTGCATGCCAGCGAAGGAAAATTTTTGCACTCCGTGGACTTTGTGGTAAATTTACTATGTAATTTCCGTTCAGGGAACACACTGGAAAAAGAGAGTGAGAGCCCCCGAAAAGACTTGAATTTTAATAGAAGATGCTGTCCGTGTGTGTGTGTGAGTGTGTCATAACTCATAAGTGCGCCTGCAGGTATGCAACCCTTTGCAGTTTTCTGCCTTAAAAAATCATCAACCGAACTGAAAAGAAATTTAAATTGTAGAAAACAAACTGTTTCACTTTTTCAAAGCATACTTACAAGCGCTGAGCCATCTCCAGAGCAGACCAGTATTCGAAACGTTTCGAATTTTTTTAATTTTAAATTAAATTAATTCTTTTTTGGAAACTATATATATACTATATTCTTGATCAGCATGTTTCGTGCAAAAATGGAAGATATGGCTAAAACGCATGTTTTATGCTTAGTGCATTTTTATCAAAAACCTTATATACAGGGAATCAAACCAAATCGAATTTCGGTTCCGGTTCCGGTTCTGGTACGTACCTAAACTAACGTTTCGGTAAAAGGTTCTGTTTAGGTTCTTGTTTATTTCGGTATTCGGTTCCGTACCGGTACCTTGGTTTTTATTTCGGTATACCGGTATGTACCGGTATGAACCGGTATAATTTAAAAACCTTTAATCCGAAGATAGAATAGAAATGGTAGCAACCTACTCCACAAAAAGTAGTTATTAAAAAGGAAAATTAAACATAATAAACTTTACCTCAGAAAAAAAATGTCCTAATAATAGAAGAACAAGAAGATCTTTTTGATATCTGATGAAATGTTAAATGCACTCTTTTCAGATAACGTTACCGATCACAATTTAACCCTGCTATTAGGTTAAGTCCATTTGGGCCAATTATTAATTCATTTCCCTTGTTAATGCAAAAAATTAAGGATAAATTAATAATATTTGGAATTAATTGAACCAAAAATAGGTGCAACGAAATAAGATGAAATTGTTATTTTTTATTGAAAATTTCAGTATATACCAGATGGTGGTCCCTTAACTTTTCATTTGTAAGTTTTTTCTTACGTTTACCCAGCGTTTTACCCCTGAAGAAATCCCTTATTGAAGTAATAAAAATGAAATAACAAAAAAAAAATCAGAACCGAAACTGTACCGGTACAATGTTTCGGTTCTTTTCGGTCATTTCGGTTCCAAAAATAAAGGTTCCAAAAATAAAGGTTCCAAAAAAATCGAAATACCGGTACAAAAAAATAAATAATAACGGTTCCGGTTACGGTTCTGGTTCTGAGTTTCAATCGGTTCTTTTCGGTATACGGTTCCGGCTCGGGTTCCGGTTTGACACCCTGCTTATATATGAAGAGAAAACGACTAAAAACGTTCACATGTAAAAGCTAGCAGACAACATTTTTTATAACAAAAATCGCCGCGATTTTTATATGTTTTTTCCCGGTTTTAACCCAGAAAAATAAATTTTTGCCAACTTTGACTACTTTCCTTGTAATCAGCACCCTACATTACAAAAAAATTGTTTTAAATATATCGAAGGTATGACCTTTTCGGGATTTTATACAATATTAATAATTTTTATTTTTTTTTATTTTTTTTTTTTAAAATAAAAAACTACAAAATTAATAATTTGGCCCTGTTCCGAATTCCGTTTCGGTTTTTCGTGTAAACGTTTCTATTTTAAATTTTCATTTTGCAAATCTATATGTATGTGAAAAGCAAATTGGTGGCTACAAATTTGTGGCTCCCGTCGTTCTTTTTTCTCGGAATGAAACCACTTGGCATTTGGCTGCTTTAACAATTCCGAGTTTTCTCAAACCTAATCTAGTAGCCGTATGTATCCTTCTATATACCAATATTAAATTTCCATTCGAAATCGAAGCGATTATACGAAAACATACTCGGAATTCGTTACAGAGCCGATTATATAATAATATATACTGGGGTGACTAGGAAATCTGTAGAGATTTTCGTATAAATGATTACATTTCAAACTAAAATTTTATAACTTTATATGTTAAGTGACAAGAATATGCTTGGTTACTATATAATGAAACGAAAATCGTAAAAGTTAAGTCCACTTGTCGGTCAGTTTTAATTGGCTAAACATTTGCCAACTGATCTAGCAACCGAACATATAATAGTCACTTATCATATAAAGTTTAAGCAATTTTAGTTTGAAATGTAAACATTTATACGAAAATCTCTAGAGATTTTCGAGTAACCCCCAATACAGTTTTAATACTGTAAACATTAGAGGGATTCCTGAAAGTGATTTGCTTTTGCTCCATACAAAATGTGCAGTGTGCCCAGAAAACGTAAGGATTTGAAGGTCATACTAATAGGTTTAACGAAATCAGCTCCGGAGCTGATTTCGTTTTGCTTTCTAGTGTGGCCGTATTCTTCAAAGAAAATTATGCTGTCAAACTTGATGCCTGCTGTGTAAGGCTGCAACAATTCTGAAACTACAGAGAGGCTGACAAAAATTGGGTTTACACTTTATTTCGTCGTTTTGTGATTTATAACCTCTGTTTACTTCAGCGCCAATTGTCAATCAGCTGTTCACGAAATCAAAATCAAATCATTGCGCAAAAAAAGGTCGTTCCGTCAACTGATTTTGATTTGCTTTCACGAAATCAAAATCAAAAGAACAAAAAACAAAAAAAAAAAAAAAAAAAAAAAAAAAAATTTTTTATTACCCAGTATTAGAACCCATAAATTCTGAATCTGGAGACTTCTCTAAGCATCACCTCATACCCAGTTTTTCAAATAAAGCCTACGTTCGCGTTCTACGGGCACTTTTGTAGTAGCAACACACAGTAAGAACAGTTTTAACTGGAATGTAAATAATTCAAGATAAAATTCTACGAAATTCAGAATATACGGACAGGGTCATTGGGAACACAATAACAAAAATGCACTTAAATCGAACAATTGGTTAAGGTACCTGCAGAGGAGGTCAAACCTAAATTCTTGAATATCTTTAAAAGCGCACGGTAGATTTTGATAAGAATCAAATATTGTGATGGTGCAATTGGCTATAACATGTCCCAAAGAGACGGTACTCGGCAGCCAAAAAACCGCGAAGTGAAGTACCATTTTCAGATAGAACCCCGAATCACTCCATATAGGTCATAAACCAGACCGAAAAATAGACCGAAGTGCGTTTTCAGTTTTACGCAAAGAAGCCTTGGTTCGCGAACTATGGCCATTTTTGAACTAGCAATTGCCTTAGAACAACATTGACCATTTAGGGTATTACCAGCTGCACTAAAATTATACAATTAATCGTTTGAATAAAATGATTCATTGCAAGCCAGAAAAATTAAAAAGTTTCAGTTAAAAATGTCATTAGTGGACCTCCAAAAACACTAACAGTGTTTTCTAAATTACCTTGAACTGAAGTATTTTATAACTTTATCAATTATATAAATCTCTGATTTTGATATAAATCCATTTTTCATTATGAACTAGTTGAATGGAGATAAGTAAATGCAGCCGTTGATTAATAAAAAGTCCACGATTGCTGGTAAACATTTATGATTTTTTTAACATTTTTAACTCAATAACATTTTGTTTTCATGACAAACAAAATAGACTTTTTATAAATTTTAAAAAGATTTTCAATTTGTTTTACAATCAAAACATATTTCATCCAAGACTTTTGAACACACCACATAATGTGATGCTTTCTACACATTTAGGCCATTGAATCCTATCCTGCCAACCATATCCAAAAGCAGACAACACACACTTCGTTTGCATTGTCAAAAAATCGAGCGGACTCTATCCGAGAGCATTTTAGGACTCCGAATTGACTCTTTTAAGGAGTCCCTTACGAGCACTATTTTATATTTTCTCCGTAGAATAAGCACCTTTGGGTCTATTTTAGAAGCCTCTCTAGAAGGGGTATAGGGAGTCCTAAAGGTGTACCCAGAAAGTGTTGCCTGGTTGCAACCCGAGGTCGATGTGACGTGGGTAGCGCACCTATGAAGCTTAGGTTGAGTTTGATTCTTTGCCTATCAGTCAGGCAATCGGCTCATAAGCATGTGAATTGCAATACACCATATGATTGATACTGCACCAAAAAAACGAGCTGCCCTATGATTAAAACCATCCTAACCAACCTTATATGAAGACTTCCTTGCTCGTCCCTTCTAACAGATCATGCCGCCATTCGCATAGGTCCACACAATATCGATTGAAGCGTTAGGATTGTTCTAATGATTAGGAAAATCAGAGGGGAGATCAGAGACAGAGATTAACGGGCATCTTTTGATTAAGCGTGTCGGGGGCAACACAAAATGTTGTTAGATGGACATAGGTGGAATATATTTTATTTCTAAAACAAAATCTGATGTTTATTTGAAATTTGCTAAACAGCCTACTTTGTTTGTCATTATAACAAAATGTTATTAAATTAAAAATGTTAAAAAACGAAAAATGCTTGCCAGCAATCAATGCCCTTTTTTAATAAACGGCTGCATTTAATCATCTCTATTCAATTTATGTACTCTTATTAAGAGCTGAATATCAAAATCAGAGATCTATAAAATTAATAAAATATATACATACTTCAGTCTCATGCAATTCAGAAAAACACTGTTAGTGTTTTTGCAGATCCACTAAGGATATTTTAAACTGAAACTTTTAATTTTCTTGCTAGCAATGAAGCATTTCATTCATTCGATTAATTGCATAATTTTAGTGCAGCAGGTAATACCCTAAATGGTCAATGTTGTTCTAAGGTAATTGCTAGTACTAAAATGGCCATAGTTCGCGAACCAAGGCTTCTTTGGTAAAACTGAAAACGCAGTTCGGTCTACTTCAAGGTCTGGTTTATGGCCTATATGGAGTGGTTCGGGGTTTTATCCAAAAAAGGTACTTCTCTTCGCGGTTTTTTGGCTGCCGAGTACCATCTCTTTGGCACATGTTATAGCCAATTACACCATCAAAATATTTGATTCTTATCAAAATCTACCGTGCGCTTTTGAAGATATTCAAGAATTTAGGTTTGACCTCCTCTGGCGGTACCTTAACAATTGTTCGATTTAAGTGCAATTTTTTTTATAGTGTTCCCAATGACCCTGTCCGTTTTATTCTGAATTTTGTAGAATTTTTATCTTGAATTATTTACATTCCAGTAAAAAACTGTTGTTACTGTGTGTTGCTACTACAAAAGTGCCCGTAGAACGCGAACCTAGGCTTTATTTGAAAAAATGGGTATGAGGTGATGCTTAGAGAAGTCTCAAGATTCAGAATTTGTGGGTCTAATACCGGGCTAATTTTTAGTGTTGTACTGTGTAATTTGTCGTTTACATTTTTATCACTTAACATTTAAGACAAAATGTAATCACTAATGTAATCACCCAGACAAATATGTCATACATATTTTCTTTGTAAACTCGATTTATAGAAGTCATTCTTTTAAGCATTTTGGGCACGGGTTATGTTGTTTTTGTTCCTTTTTTGTCACTCAACAATTATCTATCGGCAAATTGTTGTTATTCTTATTAACAAATTAAAAGCAATAAAAAGTTTTAAGCATATAAATCACATAATGCAAAACACAGCAAGCATTAATAATTTGTATAACATATTTGGCTAAGTGATTACAAATTTTTGTTTCAAATGTAAAGTGATAAAAATGAAAACGACAAATGATATAAATAAATGTTAAGTGATAGAAATGTAAAAGTGATTGTTATTTACGAACCCTGCCTACTAGTTTCATTGTCATCATATCTGTACATATTAGTTATAAGAGTACCCTTTATGAACCCTTAGCCTTTTAGTATTACAAAACTAGTGACAATTGGGCACACTAACCATTAAGATGGCGATGTTGGCGTCACTCGAAACACGAGAAAGCTAAATTAAAGACGTAATTATTAATAAAAGACACCCAATTACAATACATATAGCTATAGCAATTTTCCAAAGTTGTTCGTGTTGGTGATCAACATTTTCGAAAAATGTTACGAATGACTGTTACGTTCCAAGCATGCATAAATTGTGGTGTGCAATTCCACTGTTCCAAAACCAAACATAAAAAACAAAAGTGGTGACACTTGCTTTATATTTACATGCGGAGTTATCTTGACTTTGACTATATAAAGGCACACACGAGGACTCTGGCTTTCATTCTGCATTCTGTTTTTCGCCATTACACATCGCTCCGCCTCAATTTATTCTTCCACCATCTTTGCTTTGCTTAAATTTCACGGGAAGATGTTGTATCCAGAAGAAGATGACCCACGGCAACGCCGATTAAACCGATTGGTTAATACCACCGGCACTTTAAAAGACCTAAATGACTTTATGAATCGGGATATTAGTGGTGAAATATACGAATGTCTCAAATGTGTTGAGGCATTCGATTGCATGATTAAATTGACCGAACATGAAAAAATTCACAATAACCTTCTAACCTATAACCTTCTAATGTACGATTGTGACCACTGTGACAAGGTCTTCACAACAAACTCTCAACTTCAAAAGCATATGAGTAGTATCCACTCCAGCGAACGACCTTACAAATGTAAGCAGTGCTTATTGACCTTTGCCTGCAAGACTGCTTTGGAAAGACACCTTATCACACACTTAGAAAAAGAATCTTGCAAATGTAAGCAGTGCTCACAGGCCTTTTCCCAAAAGTCAAATTTTAATGAGCACCCTCGCACTCACTCGGGACAAAAACCATTCAAATGTGAGCAGTGCCCGAAGGCCTTTTCCCAAAAGTCAGATTTGAATGTTCACCTTCGCACTCACCCAGGAGAAAATACATTCAAATGTGAGCAGTGCTCGAAGACCTTTTCCCTAAAGTCCACTTTGAATGAGCACCTTCGCACTCACTCAGGAGAAAATATATTCAAATGTGAGCAGTGCTCGAAGGCCTTTTCCCGAAAGTCAAATTTGAATGATCATCTTCGCACTCACTCAGGAGAAAAAACATTGAAATGTGAGCAGTGCTTAAAGGGGGTTTCCCATAAGTGTGCTTTGAAAAAACATTTGATTACTCATGCAGAACAACAATAATTTTTTTTAAATTCATTTTTTTTCTAATAATAGCTTTAAGTTAATGGTTTATGGTTTTTTTATTATATTTTTTTATTCCCATTCATATTCATTTTTTATAACATTAGCTTTAAGTTTTCTTCTTACATGTTTCGAACCCATCGGTCCTAAGTTCAGCTATATGCTATAGCCGTACGATTTTGAACGAAAATTTGTCAGTATTATGTGGAAAACAAAATAAGGTTTTCTTGCTAGAAATAAAATAGAGAATTTTATACTTGAATGAAGAATTTACAATGTCAAAATTGCGGATAGAATGAAAATTTCTAATCCAAGAGGAAATGTCTTGATTCAAGTGCGAATATTTGATTCCGAATTACTTGATTGAAGAGTTTTCGAACGATCTACTCTTCAACTTTGCTTGCTCTGGACTGGCTGGGTTTGGCCTGGTTAACTGCAGGTTTTTTTAAGTGTACTTTATGTTTCTTTTTGGTTTTAAAAACCCCATATCTCTATTATTATCTATTACCATCTATCTATCATTATTATTATTTTGCTATTAGCCAGTGATTAATCATGTCCCTGGTTATATTAACAAGATAATTAATAATACATAAAACTGTGAAGAATCACATTTATTAGGCATAATGGTTAGGGTCATATTTGTAGTTTATAAGTTGTTTTGTAGGTATTAAGGATAATGGTTAGGGAAATATTTGTAGTTCATAAGTTGTTTTGTAGGAATTAAGTTGTAAGAAGTAAAAAATATGGTTAGGGACATATTTGTAGTTTATAAGTTGTTTTGTGGGTATTAAGGTAATGTTTAGGGAAATATTTGTAGTTCATAAGTTGTTTTGGAGGAAGTATGTTGTAGGAAGTAAAAAAATACGGTTAGGGACATTTTTGTAGTTTATAAGTTGTTTTGTAGTATGTATGGAATTTGAATAGGATAATTTGTCATTTTTAGTTTATACCCGCAATGGGAAATATCAAATTTTTTTTTAACGTAGTCTTAGGCCTTCTTTACATTGTGATATGCTAGTTATCTTATCACAATGTAAACAAAACGGGAATAAAATGAATTAAGATTATGTTTCTATATTATGATGAGCATCAAATCAGGCCAAAAGTGTTTTTAACTATATATATATATATATATATATATATAGTTTTAGTTTTATGTTTTTATTTGAGTTTTATCCCAGTGCTTACAAAAATATTTCTTTTAAATTACTGCACTAGTCACAAAAAAGTTGATAATGATAATAATTTTTCAGTCTTCCTACTTTTACATCTTAATACTAACAATATTTAGACTTATTTGTAACATTCCTATTTACTAAGATCACAAAGCTATATAATTTAGACAAAAGTGAGAATATAAAAAAAAAAGAGTACAAACAAACGAAAGTGAAAAGAAAAAACAATATATAAATGATTATGTTAATTGTTCCTGAAGATGTTCTTTAAGCTTAACTTTAAATTGCGTAGCGCTTTTAATAGATTTTATTGAGTTGGGTAGTGAGTTCCAATGGCGAGCAGCATAGACATAGAATTGTTTTTCGGAACTAGACAGCTTTATTCTCGGGCATATTAAATTATTTGTTCTAGAGGATGTTGCAAAATTGAGTTTCTCGTAAAGGTAAGTCGGTTCTCTGCGGGTAATTATGTTGTGTAGTAATATAAGACCTCTAAATTTTAACCATTGACAAAGGCAAAGGTCAAAAATTTTATTTGCAAAAAAAAAGGTTATGTGGTCAGACCTATTTTTATTAAATATATAGCGGGCTATAGAGTTAAAGGTGACTTTAAGTTTGTTCAGGCTAGCTGCATCACATTGCCCAAATACCTCTACGCCATAAAAAGTGTAGGAATCAGATACATTCTAGCTATTGTCATACGAATTTGGACTGGTAAAAACTTCTGAGATAAGGACAGCTGTCTAAGTAATCCATACAATTTTCCAGTGGCTCTGTTAATATGGTCATTCCAAGTTAATGTGTTATTGAAGTGAATTCCCAAATTGGTAGCTTCAACCACATATGGAATTTGCATGCCATCAACACATAACTTAGGCAGCTGACCCATATCCAGATCTCTTTTATAGATTATAAGACATTTAGATTTCAGAGGATTAAGTCCAAGACCATTTTCAATGGCCCAAGTATTGATTTTTGAGAGTTCAACATTACACATAGAAATACACTCATTTAACTGACTTAGCGGACGACTTACATACATCTGGACATCATCTGCGTACATATGAATCTTACAATTTGACAGGACACTAGGGAGGTCATTCACATACACAGAGAACAATAAGGGTCCAAGAACAGAACCTTGGGGTACACCTCGTGTAATCGGTAGGAGACCAGAGGTGCACTGATTCGATACTACTGCCTGTTGTCTATCACTTAGGTAGGACTTAATAAATTTAGTTGCTGAGGTCGAGAAATTAAAGAGCGATTTGAGTTTTGCGCATAATAAATTATGATTCACGGTGTCGAAGGCCTTACTGTAATCAAGTAGACATAGGAATGTTACCTGACTATCATCCAATTGACATCGAATATCTTCTGATATTTTTTAGTATCGCGGTCGCAGCTTCTGTTTTTCCTAAAACCAGACTGGTTATCATTTAATTTAGAGTGTACTGCTAGAAACTGCTGAATTTGGAGCGCCATCAACTGCTCGCAGACTTTTGATAAATATGGCTAGATCGAGATTGGCCTAAATTCTCGCGATGATTTAGGGATTGGCAAATTTTTTGCAAATTTCCACATACTTGGAAAAGTGGAAGTGGTTAAGGCAGTGTTTATTACATTTTAATAATCATACACAGTGTTACAAATCCAAAAATTTGATCTGTGGCCATCTCAACTTAGTTTGTTCAATACACCCCCAAAATCTGAAGTTATGGCCCAAAACCGTTTTGCCCTTTTTACTCATTAAGTTGAAATAATTCGCGATTACCGTCCGATTGTTTCAAACCTTGAAAATTCTGATAGCAACGGAATGAATCTAATATATTGTAATCAGTGGTTATATAAATTCAACGCGATGGCTGAGAAATGCGGGTTACAGAAATGGAAATTTCACCCTTTTTTATGAAATTTCAACTTTACCCACCATTGGTTTAACTATTTTGTTCTAAGCGATTTTTCTTAAACTTTATGGTAAAAGTCCATTCAATTCTACGTTAAACACAGCTGGTCCCAATAATTTTGGTTACCATTTGACGACGCTATTCGCAGATTTCAGAGCACACCTTGTCTGTTTTTCATTTTTTAACTAGTTGAGTGTCAGTATAAGTAAACTTTGATTTATTTTTAGTGTGCTTACATTTTAGTGTGTGCAAGAAAGTATACTATGTTTATGCCTGACGGGAAATTTAAATTATATTTCAAATACAAAAAAATATATATTCACGTTTATGCTTTACGAATTCTGTACCAAATTGCCATTCTCCATTTACTGTTACCCCATAAGGGTAGATAGGACAAAAATATTGGTAAATCGGGAAGAAGAAGAACAGCTCAGATAAGCAAAATAAAATCTGGCCACAGATCCGCAAGAGGCAACGACGAACATAACACCGCTTCTAGAAAAGAACACGAGACCACCAATCGTCGATATAGAAGATAGACTCACAGGATCAGGATAATATCGTTTACCAAAAAAATTCTCAGAATCTATTAGGCATCTGGTGGTGATGAGCTGCTTGCTGATTTGCTTACGGCGAAAAATTAGGGCATCACCAAATTTTTGCCACATATGGTCCGACAGGAGCAAGACCGACGAATAGAACTATCTGTCTTTATTTATGCTGGTGCTCTTTCGTTTTACTTCCGTTTACTTGGTATTTTTTTAAAGAATTTTATAGTCGTTGCTA
This sequence comes from Lordiphosa mommai, assembly GCA_018904225.1. Taxonomy (NCBI): domain Eukaryota; kingdom Metazoa; phylum Arthropoda; class Insecta; order Diptera; family Drosophilidae; genus Lordiphosa; species Lordiphosa mommai. Next base: position 107,972 of record JAEIFT010000012.1, on the reverse strand, counting down.
GCGATGAATCATCCGTATCTCATGGCAATGTATTGGAACCTGTTTTCATTGTACTTCTGTAAGCGGACTTGTCTATACCAGAAATCTCCAAAACATAAATAAAACCTAACCTTAGGATAAACTTTAAAGGCATGCTATGGGTCTGGGATAGGATGTGGGATGGTCACAAAGATCAGCAATAAGATCATTCAATAAAAATGTGGCTGCATCGAACAAACATATTCGTCCCCACATCTTTGGTTGAAGCCCGTTTAATCAGGACAAAATATCCACAGTTACAATATTTTAAACGTCCAGAAACAATAAGCGAGTAATTGGCAAATCAACAGTCAAGGCTAACGGAATCCCTGAAACTTAACAGCAACAGCTGCCAGCAGTTTTCAGGCCAAGAGTAAAACCCTACACCCCTGAACGCGACCAAGAGTCCCCAAAATGCTTTCGCCAAAACGTCAAAGATCCTGTGGACATCTTAGGCGAAACATATCTCAAATGGTCTTTATGTGGCCCCCACCCGGGACCAGCGGACACTTACCTACATTGTCAGAATTCGTAAGCATAACGTGAATATTTTTGTTTTAAGAAATATAATTTAAATTTCCCGACATAAACATAGTATACTTTTACTGAACACAAAATGTAAGCACACTAAAAAATCAAAGTTTTATACTGACACCAACTATGTTAAAAAATAAAACAGACAAGGTGTGCTGAAATCGCGAATAGTGTCGTCAAATGGTAACCAAAATTATTGGGACCACTGATTTACGTAGAATTGAATGGACTTTTACCATAAAGTTTAAGAAAAATCGCTTAGTACAAAATAATTAAACCAATGGTGGGTAAAGTTGAAATTTCAAAAAGGGTGAAATTTCCATTTCGTACCGCTTTGCACGGTGACAATAACCACTGATTACAATTTATTGTTCTCCGTTTATCGAATTTTCAAGGTTTGAACAATCGGCGGTAATGCGTGAATTATTTCAACTAATGGAGTAAAAAAGGCAAAAAGCGGTTTTTGGGCCATAACTAGATTTTGGGGTGTATTGAACAAACTAAGTATGAGGAAATGCATACTCGACCTCCTACATAGGTCATTCAAAGTATATTTTCACTGTCACACGGTGTTATCGTTTATTTTTTATAAATTTTGGATTAATATCGTCATGACTGATCAACGTATTGACTTTCCTGAACTGGAATTGTGCTTCGAACAACGCCTCGATCTGGACCTTGATCGACGCATTGACTTTCCTGTGGAAAGCTTGAAAAAGCTTGTAAACAAGGCAACAATCTGTTTTCGAGCTGTGTGAGTTGCCTTTTTGTGTATGCGTTATGGGCGTATGCGTAGGTCCCAGGGACTTTTAAGAGAAGAAAAAAAACCCAAAGAACATAAATGTGTGCAAATCGTTTAACTTATCTAAATAAAAACAACATTTTAAACTGATCTCAAAATTTCGCACTCGCCCACCTTTCAAGCTGAGATTTAAAATCAATTTATGTTAATTTTTTTTTATACACGTTACTCGTAGAGTAAAAAGGGTATACTAAGTTCGTGCAAATGTATGTAACAGGCAGAAGGAAGCATTTCCGACCCCATAAAGTATATATATTCTTGATCAGCATCAATAGCCGAGTCGATATAGACATGTCCGTCTGTCCGTCCGTCCGTCCGTCCGTCCGTCAGTCCGTCCGTCCGTCTGTATGAACACCTAGATCTCAGGGACTATAAAAGCTAGAGCAACCATTTTTTCAGTGCAGACTGGTATCTTCTGCACGCAGATCAAGTTTGTTTCAAATTTTTGCCATGCCCCCTCCCGCCCCCGCAATATGAAAAAAACCTCATATCTCCCACAATTTTAAAAATAGATTGTTCGAACCTTCTAGACATATATTATAATCATCATTACTTATCGATCCGCTCTACATCATTTTCCAATCAGATGTACGGTAGTAGAGTTGCCACCCCCGCAATTTGGAAAAGTCTTCATATCCCCCAAATTTTTGAAGATAGATTATTCGAAACCTCAAGACATATATTTTAATCATCATTACCTATTGATCCGCCATACATAATTTTCCGATCAGATGTACGATAGTAGAGTTGCCACCCCCGCAATTTGGAAAAGTCTTCATATCCCCCACATTTTTGAAGATAGATTATTCGAACCCTCTAGACATATATTATAATCATCATTACCTATCGATCCGCCATACATCATTTTCCGATCAGATGTACGACAGTAGAGTTGCCACCCCCGCAATTTGGAAAAGTCTTCATATCCCCAACAATTTTGAAGAAAGATTATTCGAACCCTCTCGATATATTTTAATCATCATTACCAACGTCCCATCTTCCGATCAAAAAATACCTCATATCAGCCACAATTTCTTAAATAAACCTTTTCCTGAGTAACGGGTATATCGAAGTCGAGCAGGGCCGACTTTAACTTACGCTCTCGTTTTTTTTTGGTGAAATGTATAAAATATAAGCCCAAATAGTGGGCCAAAGTAGTGTGAAATTTCATTTGATAGCAACCACAACCACTTAACTGAACTTCCACAATTAAGTGTTGATCAAAAAAAGGTGGCAAAACTAGAAAAAAAGAGAAAAAAGTCTAAAAATTGTTAAATACATTTTGGAATAATCTTAGTTTCGTGCGTTACTAATTAGTTTCTCGTTACGTGCCGCGAGCTCACTCACAAATCTGATAAAATCCAAAAATTTCTAAATTGTTGTTTATGATTAAGGCCTATAAATATATGAGTACTTTAAAGAACAGCAATTGTGCTGAAGTGTGGGACTTAATTCAAAATGAGTATGCAGAAAATCTTCTTAGACATTTGATTAAAAAGAAAATATATATTGTTATGCACATAGACGGAATAATGAAAGAAATCCAGAATTACTTCTTTGCATCGAAAGAAAAACGAGGAAGAATTTGGAAGCTACTCATAATGAATTGCTGGCCCACTAAGACTGCTTGCAATGAAAACTTTGGATAATAACAATTCTTATTATAGTCAATGCATGTTTAATTCAAGATTCTCAAAGGAGTGCAGAGAGGAAAATCTATAAAGTACTTAACTTAATTTATTCACCACGAATCAGATTCAATTGTTCTTCATATCCCAGGCGAACCGAATATAACTCGAGCCGATACATCTATAATACAGGACAGGAAAAATATGTTCCTTAAACAATCACAATCTTGCTTTTAGAACAAGTGCATATTTAGCAGCTTTTTCTATAACAGATTGACCTCATTGTCTTGGCCAACGGAAATGAAACTGCAGCTGAGAAACGTCATGCTCAGGTTAAGAAATGGACAAAGATGGTGGATATATTTGATAAGGATTTCATTAAAGTGCCCATTAATGAGAAATCGCATTGGTTTTTGGCCATCATATGTTTTCCCTACCTCAAGGGGCCGGTGGGCTATAAGCAACCTTTAATTCTCATTTTTGATTCACAAAGTGAGTACAAAGTGAAGAAGCCGAATGCTCAAGTTTATATCTTTAATAAGGATAATATGCCCGGACATAGTGTGAAAGTGCCTAAGCAAAGTGTGCACTTTTTGCTATGGCGATCCCAAAATACTTAATTTAACTGCGGGCTGGATTAACCCTGACAATTATAATATAATTATAATAATACTAATTAATATTACGGACTTACGATCTTTTTGCATCCATTTTGCTGACGTCAACTGTTATTTTTAACTTATAGAAAATTTGCAACTCGTTATGGCCGCCAATTGACATCGATAAGTTTCAGTTGGAAGAGCTAAAGGAGGGAGAGGGGTAGTGTTGGAAAGGGAGCAAAGTTAAAATATGTACAGGGGGTTAAGGGCACGCTACCTCAACAGTCGAATGGAAATGGACCAAAGTAATGAGCCAAAAAAATCAAATGGGAAAAAACAGCCGATTTTCGTAGAAATCTTTTTAATTAAAAATTCAGCGTTATTTTTGAACCGATCTGTATAAATTTTGGTTTGTAAGCTCTTTGGGCCAATAAAACAGGAAAATAACTAACAAATCCACTCGCAATTTTAATGTAATGTAATTTAAATCGGGTTAAAAGCCAATTGTTAACTTAATGAAATTAGAAATTTAAACAAGTTGAACGGTTGAAAAACACCCTTAACAAACAACCAGCGTGCGGGGAATTAAAAATAAAATTCATTTTAATATTTTAATTTTATACATTTATTAGTTTTAGCAGTTTTTTTATAACAAGTGCGACGTCAAAACGGACTTAGTTTGCTAAGATTGGATAACTTTCCCCTATCAGTTTAGAATGAATATTCGTTATGGAATTTCTATATTTTAAAATGTACTTATATGTGCCAGTGGAAACAGACTGGTCGCCAGTGTTGCCAACTGTTGACTGGCTAAAATTTATTTTGGCAACACTGCCGACAACAAATAAGTTGGCAGCTCAGCCAGAGAAAGCCCATTCTCGTTTGAACTTCTGTGGCATCAACATGAATATGAATATAGAAATTCCACCATCTTTTGAATTTGCAGTATTTGAAGTCGCCAGTGCAGACGTGGCTCCCCTGATCTCGACAATTCTACAATTAAACAATGGGCAATTAGACGTTCCATTAATATTCCAACAATTATCATTGAAAGTGGAAATGATAGGAGAGCATTCCTATTATAACGTGTCATATTTACACAATATGAAACAAGGTGCCTCGTATATTCTTCAAGTTGATGATGGTTACATGGGAAGAAGAACCGACAACCGCAATCGCCGCTTCCTTATAATCGGGTTGCGGGAGTTGCAGAAATCCCAACTGTTACCCTCACAGGGATCTGGATTTGGGGTTGTCGTTCTTGAAGAGTGGGATCCGAAACCCTTGGAAAATGATGAAGACCCGGATGAAGTGGTGATTCCGGAAGAGGTTGAGGTACCAGAAAGAGAGAGGGACGTTGTGATAGAATATTTAAATTCGATCTATCAGAGTTGCCAAAATCCAGCACAAATTATAGCCATCGTTTCCGATAGGAAAAACGTTTTAACCCAGTCTTTAACGCGCTGAATTTTTACGAACATGTCATGTTCAGTTTCAGCGATTACCAACAAAAAACCGTCCAAATTGGTAGACTGTGCAGCAAGGCAGAAATAAACTCAGATAAAGACGATTTTATCAGTTTTATAATGGCTATGGACGATGTGATGCAACGTCATTTCAATGTCCAAGAATTGTGGCAGTACATGACATTCTGAAAAGTACAATATTTCTATAAATATATATTTGACTTAATTAGAAGCTCCAATAGCGTAGATGTGGCTTCTAGTGTCCATGCAAAACCTCGTCTCTGCAAATGTTACAAAATTAATAATTCAGTGCTACAAATTTCAATAAAGTTCAATAACCCGGGAAATGACCTAGCGTACGCTGTAGAGGAGGTCGAGTATAGCACTTCCTCATACTTGGTTTCTCTCGGGGACCCCCAAAATCGGAAGATATGGTCCAAAAACTGTTTAGTGCTCATTTTTCTTATATATATTGAAATAATTCGCGAATGGACCGTCTGATTGTTTATCACCTTGTCAATTCCGATAGCGACGAGAGGAATCTAATATATTATATTCAGTGGTTTTATAGATTTACCGCGATGGCTGAGAAATGCGTGTTACAAATCTGGTATTTTCATTTTTTTTTTTGTGAAATTTGTACTTTGATGGCCATTGGTTTCACATAATTATTCTACATGATTTTCTTAAGTTTTATTATCGAAGTCCATTTAATTTTACGTTATACAAAGGTTGTCCCGACGAATTTGGTTACCGTTTGACGACGTTATTCGCAAATTTCTAAGCATACTTCTGCTTTTTAGTATTTATTTTTAATGTGTTAACAGTACAAATTTTGAATTAACATCATTGCCCCTAAAAGTATACTTTTTTACTGTGTGGCGGGAAGTTTAAATATAAATGAACATATAATTACATGAGCCGGTTAACATCTACTGTAAAGCACAAATAAGTTTAACGATTTTGGGACCAAGATTACTTATGTTCGAGTGCTGTTACCCTGCTAGCCAAGATAATTTCCAATTGTGCCAACAATTTACGCATCTTAACTGAAGCAGAACCATTTCAAACTCTAGCTTTGTACGCATATTTGCAGATTCGGTTAAAGGCAGATTATTTCGTATAAGCGCAGAGTAAATTTTTTATTTGCAAAGTGCTAATTACTGATTAACAGAATTATTTAAAAATTGCGGGTCCAATGTTGCCACTTTTTAAAGCGATTTTGGAAATTCCAACTATACTGTAGTCTTCGTAGAAAAAGTTGTCAGTGTAACAGGATACCTATTGTGAAATTAATAAAAACCTCCTGAAATAATGTGCGATAACCGTAATAAGTTTTGTTTTATCTGTGTCTGGTTTTTGGATAAAAAACATCGGCTTTCAATCAACGCTAACAAAACCACGATGGGAATATTTTACTCTCTTTTTAAGGGAGATAAATCGCTAAATATGTGGTTTTAGCCGGAGTATTTTTGTTTATCGTGCTCTGCATCACTCAAAAAATGCAAACAGCTAAAGCTAGGACCCGAGGGCTTTCCGTTAATGTCTCCAGTGGTTTGGCCTTACAAACAGGAGGATTGCTACTTTTGTCAATCAAAAATAGTTGGTTATCGGTACCAAACTCATAAGTTTGTTGAGTAAGCTACTGTTTTGACAGTGTCAAAAGCAGTTCGAAAAGTCGAGAGAGGAGAGGGTGGACAAAGCTAGCAGCATCAGGATGTCTCCAATGAGCTTGATATGGATGATGAGGACTACCAATTTATACCCTCAACCGCAGGCTCGTACTCGACGGAAAGACATTTGGTTACCAACGAAGACAATCGAAAATATTAGCTTCGAGACTTAAACAGTGGAATATTGTGGCTCCCAGCTTTAGAACCACAATGACGAGAAATATACCGCTTAAAGAGTTCGAGAGGAATTTCAAAGCAGATGAAAAAGTTGATCATTGGTATATTGCACAAACCTGGATGATTTATTTGTCGGGCTTAATCATTCCCACAATCCAGAAGATTGGCGTTTATTTATAGATGGCTCTTGCAAAAGTAAGTGGGCAGACTAACTTAAGAGCCTTATGTTTATAACTATTTATTGCACTCAGGCTTAAAGGCGGTGCTTTTGCATAACGAAAACAAGCTTCCATCAATTCCATTGGCATATGGTACACATTTAAAAGAAACATACACTCTAATGGAAAGAGTTCTCTTGAAAATTAGATATGCACACCATCAATGGAAAATTGTCTCTGATCTAAAAGTTTTAAGCATACTCTTAGGAATGCAAGGTGGATATACAAAATATCCATGTTATATTTGCAATTGGGATAGTCGAGCAAAAATCCATTATGAAGTAAAAGATTGGGAACCACGGAAAGCATTTGAAGTAGGGGAAAATAATGTTAAAAATATTCCATTGGTGAAGACCGAAAACATTATTTTATCTCCATTACATTTAAAGCTGGGATTTATGAAGCAGTTTGTGATACGCCTAAATAAAGATGGCGAACCATTTCTCCATTTGCGAGCAGCGTTCCCAAGGATAAGCGATGCAAAAATTAAAGAAGGTATAAAATTATACATATTAAACTTATGTATGGTACATTTTAAAAATTAATTACAATTTCAGGCATTTTCGTTGGTCCTCAATTTCGAAAGCTCATAAAAGACGAATCATTTCAAGCAAAATTGAGTACAACTAAAGAAAGAGCATGGGTTTCATTCAAGTCTGTATGTCAAAATTTTTTGGGAAACTGTCGAAGCGCTGACTACAAGAAGGTGGTTCAAGAATTTATAGAAGCTGCTTATGCTGCGATGGGGTGTAGAATGTCCATAAAAGTACATTTTGTACATTCCCACTTGGAGTTTTTTCCAATCAACCTGGGGCAATTCAGCGACGAGCAAGGAGAACGGTTTCAACAAGAAGTAGCAGCAAGAGAAAAACGATCTGAAAACAAAATTCCAATACGAATGCTGTCTACCTATTGCTGGTCTCTATTGCGAGAAGGCGATGACACCATATTAAAACGCAAAAGGTCAGCTGCACATTTCCAATGCAGTCAAGACAAAGCTAACTTAGTCCACCAATAAAAACTCCCAAAAAGCTATGAATTTGATTCAAATTGCCCAATTGTCTGAAGCGCATCCATTTATTAATGCATTGTCTATAATAGCGGTGGGCGCGATATTTAAGTTTTGGCGTATTCCAACAACAAGATAAATAAAAAACGAGCCTCGATTCCAGAAGACGTCTGCTGCCCAAGTCTCTCTCAAATTCGTCGGGACGACCTTTGTATAACGTAAAATTAAATGGACTTTGATAATAAAACTTAAGAAAAAATCATGTAGAATAATTATGTGAAACCAATGGCCATCAAAGTACAAATTTCACAAAAAAAAAATGAAAATACCAGATTTGTAACACGCATTTCTCAGCCATCGCGGTAAATCTATAAAACCACTGAATATAATATATTAGATTCCTCTCGTCGCTATCGGAATTGACAAGGTGATAAACAATCAGACGGTCCATTCGCGAATTATTTCAATATATATAAGAAAAATGAGCACTAAACAGTTTTTGGACCATATCTTTAGATTTTGGGGGGTCCCTGAGAGAAACCAAGTATGAGGAAGTGCTATACTCGACCTCCTCTACAGCGTACGCTAGGTCCTTTCCTGGGTTATTTGGCACTGAAGCACTGTGTAATCTTAACATGCGCATAAATTCCAAAAATAATTTATTTCTTCTGCTACTTTGGCCATTTTCTCCGCTTAAAATTTCCCAACTGTTTTTTGTTTTTGTTAGTGGTCACAACTGTAACGATACCCAAGCGATAGGCAGAATTATCAATACTCTAGCCGGAAAGTACTAAAACAAGCTTGATGCAGCTGCATTTATTTTGAATGCAACTTTTTGCCACCACTAGCTCCTATGACTTTTGTATGCATAATGCAGAAATGCAAGAATGCGCTGCAAAAAGGACCCAGCATTAAATTAGAGTTTCCAATCTAACCAAAAAGTAAGTGCTCATTTTCTTAGCACTATTTTTGGCTGTTGTACGGCATCTTTAAGGTTAGGATTTTTTTTTTCGTGTTTTATCGTCAAAGATCTTTCCCTTGTGACTCAGTAAATGGCCATACTTGTATACGTAAACTTATAATAGAAGTCGTAATCTATCCAAAACTACAAAGAACATAAGTGTAGCTCTATTTTTGGCCGATATATGACAAATTTTACAAAGCCACAATTTTTCTTAATTTTTTTATGCGCCTTTAAAAATTCTTAAAAATTATTTGCGGCTTTAAATAAATTTTTCTTTGAACTTCGTCTTATAGTAGAGTCCAAAACAAAAAAGAACATAAGCGTAGCTCTATTTTAACCTAATAAATAGGTTAACAGATGAGCAAAGACTCTTTATACTTGAAGTAATTTTAAAATTTTTAGTGGCAGATGTTAAGATACAAAGTAGATCTACTTTATACCACTTCCAAACAGGTCAAACATAAAAACATGATTATATTGGGAGAATGCATTAATAACCGCGATTTTTTTTTTTTGCTTGCTAAAGAATCATTCCAATTGCCTTAAATATTTATCGTATTTTTCTGGTGCTCGTTAAAATGGTACAGATGTAACAAAAAATGGTTCATGATAGATATGAAGTTGTTAACGGCTTTCAATGCACACACTCAATACTTTAAAATGATTTGCTGATTCGGCAATTTATTTTGATCTATTTTTAAAAATTTAATTGCAATTTGAGCTCGCCGTTTATGACTGCATTTTGAATAACTTCAATCATTTTTTTTTCATCGACTTCTTCCATAACGGCCTGGTAAATCCAGTGCGCAGTGCGTTCACCATTTTTTTCCATTCGGTAGATGCGGCAGCCATCTTCGCTTTGTGCCAAAATGGAGCTTCCTATTGGCTCCTCGAACACTTCTCTCAACAACTCCTCAAAATCATCATCGTGCAGCACTGCTGGAGAACTCTGAACCAGAATATTCTCCGCAGCCTTCTGCGCAGCCTCTGTAGTCCGTTTAGCTCTTAAATATTTGGCAGCCCTGGAGGTGCTTGAAGCTTCAGGTGGTGGTGGGGCTGCTGCAGTTCCATCAGCTGCCATTTTTCTGGCTCTTTTATTTAAAAACGAGAAGGCAAAGCTAACTTCGACTGTGTCGAAGTTTTAATACACTTGAAAACTTTACTGATATCAGATATTTAAAATTTTTTAAATCATTGATAATAAAAATTTGATACCATAAAAAAACTTTTCTTAGTAAAACACATTTTTCGACCGATCGGTCCTATGGCAGCTATATGCTATAGTCATCCGATTTTTTATAAATTTTTTCCAAATTGTGTGAAAGCATATAAAACTAATATACACCAAGATTAGGGGACGCTACGATAGAAAACAAAAAAGTTTTTCTCACTAGAACCAGTGTTTTGACCGACCCGTTATATGGCAGCTATATGATATAGTCATCCGATTTTGATAAATTTTTTCAGAATTATGTGGAAGCATATAAAACTAACATATACCGAGATTAGTGCCGCTACGATGGAAAACAAAAAAGTTTTTCTCACTAGAACTAGTTCTTAGACCGATCGTTCCTATGGCAGCTATATGATATAGTCATCCGATCCGGCCGGTTCCGACATATTAGTTGCGTGCAGTTAAAAGAAGACTCTGTGCAAATTTTCAGCTCGATAGCTTTAAAACTGAGGGACTAGTTCGCGTAGAAACAGACAGACAGACGGACAGACGGACGGACGGACAGACGGAATTGAACTCGGCTCGTCATCCTGATCAAGAATATATATAGTTTATGTGGTCGGAAATGAATATTTCTATGCGTTACAAACTTCTGGGCAAAATTAATATACACTTTTCAAGTGTATAAATATCTTACATTTTTTGACAGCTTCCGTTTTAAATTTTCAGGAACTCTAAGGATGGCAAAAAAAAAAATTTCTTCAAATATTAAATTGCAGAAAATGCTTTCAACAAGTTACAAATTTTATGTCTACGTGCGGTTTTTTCTGTTTGGTCCAGCCCACATTGTTATGTTTGTCGCGTAGATCTGATCAATGACCTACGTGCTGTTGCTGGTGCTGTATGTTGCCACGGCTGCTCCTTGGGGCCATCTCCTTGGGTTATTGAGCTGTGGCCATTAGGTTTCAATAGGAGGGTAAAACTTTGCTTCTTTTTCAATGCACTGGCGGAAATTGTGGCAAATTGATTGAACTAAATGGCAAATATCAGGCACCAAATTGCCTGTGACAATGAGCTGGTGAATGGAAATGCGAGGCAGATGGAGAGGGGGCAGCCTTTGCTTTGCTGTAGGCAAAAACACGCACTTGGAGCTAGACATGTTTTATATGTCAGTCTCAAGTGTTGCAGCCAGACGGGGAGGACAACTGAAGAGCTGGCGTCACCTTTTGTTGTTTGTTTATGGCGGTGAGGACACAATTTAAGCAACATACATTTACCAAAACTCTGCGAAGTTCAAGGGCTTAAAATGTTATATGAAAATTATATTTTTTTTCCAATTTTCTTACCAAAACATCCTCAGGATATGGACCCTAAATCATTGTTCCCGCCTCATTCTTTGTGCTCGTACTCGACAGTTATTGCCCTGCCTTTGGAACTCAAAAAGTGAAACGCATAAATATCATAAAATGAAGTAAAAGCCAAAGGACACAGGACGAAGATTGATTTGACTTGTGGACTTGTGGACTTTTTAAAATGCATTTTTATTTTCATTCCTTTTTGTTTTTCTTAGTTTTTTTCTTCATTTCTTGCAATTAATCAAAGTTCAAAATATTTGTTCGTGTTGGTATTGTACCGGGATTGATTAATTAGTTTTAGTGCCAAATGCAATTAGTGGTTAATAAATTAGTCGAGTGAAAGTGTTTGTCAATTTTAAGTGAATTGGTAATTGAAAGTGTAGACAATTTTCTAATAGACGAAGTAGCAATGCTCTGTAGAAAAGTCAAGTACGGGAGGGTTATCAACATGAGTCTCGGATATCGGACCATACAACCATTTTAAGTCGAAAAAAAATCGGAAATGAATATTTGGAAGGCTGCAAGGCCCTTAATTCTGCAGAAGTCTCGGTTCGGAGGTTTTACGCATCGTAATCCCGCACTAGTTCCTAAACTATTCCAAGCCAAGGTTGTGCTTTTTAGCTTCTTATTAAGTTAAAATATTTTGCCAATATTTTTGGTGAGTTTAAGTAAATCGTTTAAAATTGTTATAAAATATTATATTATTGACATTCTGAGCTCCTCCTCTTGTATTACCATTTAACAACATGACTTTTGCTTTATTTTTTATTTCAAAGTCGAAATATTCCGAAATTAAATATTGACAGTTCAGCAGAAAGTTCCTCATATCTTGGAAAAATTTGATTAAATAGATTGTTCTGACCTTCTAGGCATTTATAGTATTCATCATTATTTATCGTCCACCAAAGATCTATTTACCGTTCAGATAAACAATAGTCATGTTATATGCAAACAAAATATTACGCTTAGCAACGCCGGCTACAACCGTGTTGGGCAGCACTTACACAGTTGTAACAAAGAACTAGAAGTTTCTAGAAGGGCTAAAAGTACTAATTGGAATAGAAATAAGGACTGTGGAAAACAGTAAAAATCAAAGCAAAAATGGCCAAACAAAAAAAGTAGTTAGTTCAAAAGTAAGTTAGTTCCACTGAAATCATGAATGATTTTGAACATTATTTTGCAATTTCATTTTAACAGGGTGTGTGTTACGCCCCTGATAGAGTATTTGTTTTTATTTTCTCACTTTTCCTTTGTAAGTTTTAAATGTCAGTAAATTTATGCACGTTAACATTCCCTCCTTTTAAAAATGTACAGCCTACTATTCACTCCAATTTGAAACAAAAATTGCATACATTTGCCGTCAGCAATCGCAAACGTACATACCCTTACCAATAATTCGGTTGTGGATTAGTTTATATGGTATGCCTTTGGTAGATACTAAATAGATTTATTGTAAAGGAATTGCTTTGAGAGCATGTAGAGTAGTGTAGGCTGTTCGAAGCCTTCCAGCGCCGCCCAGTTACCAGACGATGTTTGTAGATTTCAATGTGTATTTATTAGACTATATATTGGTCTGTAGTATAGAGTGCCTGAGTATCAATTAATTGCTAGGTTATGTTTACATGTTCTTACTTTTAGTCCGCTTCTGTCTCGTGGTAAATTTGGAAAGAAAGATAAAAGCCACATGTCGGCCCAGCTTAGAACTAGTGGTGAGTAAATTATACAATTCCAATATCGATCAAGACCCATTCTATTATCGATTACAACTACTAGTATCTAACCCTTAGCACCAACTACCATACAGCTGAACTAGTTCGTACGATCTATCGCAACAATTGGTATGGATGTTTTTGACGTGTATAAATGAACTTATAATTTTAAAGTCTGAGGAAATACTCTTAATTGTTGATGTTATTCCTTGCTTGCTGCTTGTACAAAAGTAAGCATAAAATCCGCGAATATCTCGATTTAAAAAAACTGAAAATGCAGTTCGGTCTATTTTTATCTCTAGCTGTTAAAGGTACTGTTAAATTTTGGTACCCAATATCGCGGTTTTTTATTAAATGTTACCATCTCTTGGGGACACGATTTATTGGTCAGTATTTTAATTAATTTAAAATCTTAGACAATTCTATCGAGTGGATTTTTATATAATCATGTTTCAATATTTGACCTCTTCGGGAGGGCTACTAACCACTTGCCCATTGGAGGTGGGAATTTTTTTAGGACATTTGTAGGGACCATCGTCATCTTTGGTGAATTTTTCAGAATTTTAGCTCTCACTTTTTTTGAACAAGCAACAAATGTTCTAATTGTGTGTTGCTAGTATAAAAGTGCCCATTAAAAGCGATCCTGACGTGGACTGGAAAAACTGGGTATGAGGCGTTGCTCCCTGAGGGCTCTAGTTTCACATTTTATTGGTCCCGTTCATGGGTTTTTATACCCGTTACTCGTAGAGTAAAAAGGGTATACTAAGTTCGTGCAAATGTATGTAACAGGCAGAAAGAAGCATTTCCGACCCCATAAAGTATATATATTCTTGATCAGCATCAATAGCCGAGTCGATATAGACCAGTCCGTCTGTCCGTCCGTCCGTCTGTCTGTATGAACACCTAGATCTCAGAGACTATAAGAGCTAGAGCTACCATTTTTTCAGTGTAGACTTGTATTTTCTGCACGCAGATCAAGTTTGTTTCAAATTTTTGCCACGCCCCCTCCCACCCACGCAATATGAAAAAAACCTCATATCTCCCAGAATTTGAAAATAGATTGTTCGAACCTTCTAGACATATACTTTAATCATCATTACCTATCGATCCGCCATACATCATTTTTCGATCAAATGAACGATTAAAGAGTTGCCACCCACGCAATTTGGAAAATACCTCATATCTCCCACAATTTTGAAAATAGATTGTTCGAACCTTCTAGACATAATAAAATATTCTTAAATAAACCTTACCCTGAGTATATCGAAGTCGAGCAGGGCCGACTTCAACTTACGCTCTCGTTTTAACATGTACTCAGCAATATTTTTGGATGCATTAGCTTTAGTACATCAAATTAAATCCAACGAAGAGTATGCTTTGTTTCTGTGAAAAATAATATCTAATCTTCAATAAGTCCGGAACAGAACGACTGTATGCTGCGTGTTGGTTTTTATTACTGACTAGTTATTTTCTTAGATCTAACAATGTGTGATAGGTGTGTATGTGTAACTGCTATGCTAATAACAGCGGTATGTTAGATGATTACATATTCAAAGCAAAGATAATAAAACATATGATTTGAGACGTTATAGTTCAAAAAGTAATTTAATTTTCTACAGTTTCAGCCTTGCTGACTTATTTAACAATCAAATAAATATTCGACGATCCGTGCAGTCAGGCCTGGTGCATAGACGCTGTTCCTAATATAATCAGGTGATATTTCAAAAAGCTAAGCTACTCAAAAAAAGTTCAAAGGGTTCAGCAACGGCTCTGTCTATTCAAAGCAATACCACATGGCAGCAATGTCGAAGCTCTGATGGGTCTTGATCACATATAGATATGTTAGGGAGAATCGGCTATAGACACATCACAACAACATCATGAAACTCTGTAGTCGTAGAAGCAAAGACAGGAGTTGTAAATTCCTAGGCTATCCGAATATGCCCAGGATTCTGCGGCTCAGCAATGGCTATGCGAAAACCTGCAGTTAATACAGTGGTATTTTACAATCGAAAATATTTTAACGTGGTTATCTTATGTTCA
The DNA here is from genome assembly GCA_018904225.1 of Lordiphosa mommai. Classification (NCBI taxonomy): domain Eukaryota; kingdom Metazoa; phylum Arthropoda; class Insecta; order Diptera; family Drosophilidae; genus Lordiphosa; species Lordiphosa mommai. The sequence goes on along the minus strand of JAEIFT010000012.1, from coordinate 92,603 downwards.
TGCTGTCAATATCTAAAAAGTTAGTTATTACTTTAGGTTTAATCTCATCCATAAACTTCAGATCAGGTATGTGATCAGGCTTAATATGTACAAATGAATGTTAGCAATGTTTGTTTTGCAAATGAATAGTCACAGAAACTATTTACTAATCCCGGAATAGTCTAGTCTTTAGCTCAAAGTCTAGTTTTTAATGTGATGTTTATCCCACTACTACTCTAATATTAATAAAGCACAAGAGAGCAATTTCGAACTCGTTCTCAGTTTCTTTTTTAGCTTTTTCGGTTTGATATAAAAAATCCCTACTTACTTCAATCTCGATGCAGAAAAATGTTTAATTATTTAAATAGAATCGGAACTTGAAATGATCCTTTTTTTGTTTTAAGTCTTTCGTACTTGTTTCAAGGCAATCAAGATCGATTCGTACTAGAAATTTCAATCCGTAGTTAAAGATTAAATCAATTTATATTACATTTTAATTTTTCTGCATCCCACATATGTGCAGCCTTTTTAGGAGAATGTAGCATCAGAAACCGTACACAGATATGGCCTCTTCAGCCACATTGTCCACACATTGTTCGCTTGGAAAAAAGCCATAGAAAGCCGTAAGGCTCTAGATAATATCCAAAGTAGGAAGTATGTAGATGTGTGCACGGGCCGAGCTTATTACGGGCCTGGGCCAAACCACAAAACGACGAAGCCCCAAAAATACCCGGCCCTCTAGTGATAGCCAATTAGCCGTATACCCCATCACGTCAAAAATAATTGTAGAAAATATATTCCTGTGTTGAGTGTCAGAATTTTTAGCATCCACACACGCAAACGATAGGCCAACTATCGATAACAAACTGTGGATTTCGTTCATGTTGCTGGATACCAATGACAGGAAAAGGTAAACAAAAAATTCCTGGCACAGTTTTTATACACTTGAAAAGTGTATATTAATTTTGCCCAGAAGTTTGTAACGCATAGAAATATTCATTTCCGACCCCATAAACTATATATATTCTTGATCAGGACGACGAGCTGAGTTCATTTCCGTCTGTCCCTCAGTTTTAAAGCTATCCAGCTGAAATTTTGCACAGAGTCTTCTTTTTACTGCACGCAACTAATATGTCGGAACCGGCCGGATCGGATGACTATATCATATAGCTGCCATAGGAACGATCGGTCAAAAAACTAGTTCTAGTGAGAAAAACTTTTTTTTTTCTATCGTAGCGTCACCTATCCTGGTATTTATTAGTTTTATATATTTTCACACAATTCTGGAAAAATTTATCAAAATCGGATGACTATAGCATATAGCTGCCATATAAACGGTCGTTCAAAAAACTAGTTCTAGTGAGAAAAACTTCTTTGTTTTCCATTATAGCATCACCAATCGTGGTATTTATTAGTTTTAAATGCTTTCACATAATTCTGAAAAAATTTATCAAAATCGGATGACTATAGCATATAGCTGCCATATAAAGGGACGGTCAAAAAACTACTTCTAGGGAGAAAAACTTTTTTCTTTTCTATCGTAGCGTCCCCAATCTTGGTATATATAAGTTTTATCAGCTTTCACATAATTTTGAAATAATTTATCAAGATCGGATGACTATAGCATATAGCTGCCATACGACCGATCGGTCGGAAAATGTGTTTTACTAAGAAAAGTTTTTTTTATGGTATGAAATTTTTATTATCAACAATTTAAAATTTTTAAATATCTGATATCTATATCCTATATATATTTGACCGGTTAAATCGGTTGGAGTAAAGTTTTTCAAGTGTATTAAAACTTCGGCACAGTCGAAGTTAGCTTTGCCTTCGCGTTTTTTTGTTACGTTTTCCCCTAGTTTTTATATGAAGTATGCCAGGAATTTTTTGTTTTCGCAGTGCTGGATACCCGGCTTTAGAAATAACATCTTAAATAACAAATTTAAAATCTTGTTTTAGTTTTTCAAATTGCGGAAGGAACAGCATAAAAGTTGGTGAACTCGCTGATTCTATTTTTTGGAGTGTGTGATACTTCGTTTCTGATCGTGTCTTCATCTTTATTCATGGCAGTTGCTTGTATTGTTTCGATTCGTAATTGTTTGTATGAAATGTCGCATCTAGTTGGTGTAAGGACTCCCAAAGCTAAACCAATAATAAACTCTTGTACCTTATAAAAAAGTTTTCAAATTAACCTCAAGTACACATCTCCTTCATTTCAACTTTGTTATAAACCCAAATCAACTCTTTTCAATTCTTCACCCAAATTTATCAACTTTGATCAAAGTTCGCATATTTTGGTTAAACTTAGGCAATAATTCAATTGATTTCTTTTGCCTGGTCAGTTCAACTCTTTTATTTCTTGGGGGTCTTTTTTACGCATTTTTTTCTTGGCTTGTCAAGTGCTTCCATGTCGGCCTTTGGGTTTTTGTCTTGGCGCCTGCTGCCTCAAGTGGATTTATGTATTGTTTCGAGTGGCAAATACAAATATCCTTAGGCTCCACCACCTCCTGTCAGACACAATATTCTTCTAGTTAACAATGGTCGTCAATGTTGCCCAGGATCCATATGGTTGGGGGAGGGAATTGGAGTAGGATGGCGACCGTACACTTCATCACTTCAATTTTTGTTATTGTTGGTGGGCCTGTTAATGTTGTGCTGACATGGCCAAATGCGAGAGAATATGAATCGAAAACTCAAATTGTGCCCCATTTTCGCCCCTTGATCAAGAGCAGTTTGTGGCACACCATCAGGAGACAATATGTGGCAAATGCTTTTGTCTTTAAGTTGGACGGTTTGTCGGCTGCTGCTGCTGCTTTCTGTTTTCTTTTTATATTTTTTTATTGTTTGCTGTTATCCCTCGATTTGTTTCAGGCCCATATACATCGACTTATGAATGTGACGAAGCTTTGTTTGCGGATTGTTGAGAGATTGTATTTCCTTTAAAGCTTGTGCTAGATAGTTTTTTTTTTGTGTGTGTGTGTGTTTCTTGCTGCAAATATGTTGACTTTGGGCTTGTTGTAAGCAAAATATGTCAACATAATAGTTGGTTCTTATGAAAATCCACAAAATAGATAAGTACAATGTTAATAGCATGTCCAGTTGTTTTATTTAAAGTCTGAAAATTTAGCTGTAAAGACTGCGCGTGCCACTAAATTATTTAAGTTTTAAAGATATTTCTATTCAGAAAACGAATTTCGCCTTTACCTAGGATTTTTGTAAAAATAAGTAAGTAGTCATTTCATGGGTGTTCTGCTTTAATATGCTCATACTTCTTTCTCCTCTGGGGGAACAATGGGATTCGGGGACTTTTACTAATTCAAAACATTTACATTTTCTTTTATTTGTTTTACTGTCTTTTGTATTGTCTCACCATCTTATTTGTTTCTTCTTCCGTTTTTTTGTTACTTTATTGTTTACCAAAAATACTGTGGATAATGAATTAAAAAAAGATTGAGGAAGCCAAGTAAAGGAACAAGGAAATGGAAGACAAAAAGGATAATAAAGAGGAGGGAAAAAGTCGTCACTAGACGAATGAATTAATTTAATTTTTTTCGGACATTTTTTTATTTGGTGACAAATTTTTAATATTTAAAGCAACATTTTTTTAACTCGACTATTCATTTCCGACCGGTCTAACAGTTGTCGTTTTTCTTTGCGGGCTCATAATGTTTAAAAAGGTATTTGAAAATGAGTGTATACCGTCGAAGAAAGTTTATTATTGTGGGAGCTTGGGTGGTGGTCGAGAAAGAAAGGAGCAAACAAAAGTATAAACAAAAGGATTTTTGCTGGAGAAGATAATATTAATTTTGTGGCATAATAAAACTGAAAGTAGCGAGATTTTTGATCCGGTTTTTGTTTGTTACGGACGTATAGATGGGCGTGGTGAGAGGTTATAAAGGATTTTTAAAAATAAAGCATAATAAGGGCAAACGTGAGTAAGTATAACAGTGTCATAAAAAGGTATGGTTTTTGTTTATTTAATGAATTGTATATAAACAGCTTGCGGTCGGATATTTTTCGAAAGGATATAGAAAAATTGGTGCCTAAAACAAATACATTTATTTTTCGAAAGTGTTTATTTATACACAATAGGTTGTTTGTGTGCTATAACATTTGAAACAACACGGTTTATAGTGTGCGGCTCTAGTGACTTGCAATAGCAACCGAAATAGGATGTGTGGTATGGTAACGGATCGTATATCATTTTGTTGGGTATTTCCTTTTTTTCGCCTTTGCGGACATAAAGGGTATCCTAAGACTGCTTCAGGTGTGTTTTTAGAGAACAGGTGCGTATTAAGCGCACATTTTTCGCCTCAGATAAAGAAGCTTGGAAGCTTGTTCCTCGACCTCTAACCTTAAGCAAATAACAAACCAGGACGATCACTGACGTATGGTTTTTTTTTGTTGAGCAATTGTGTTGCCTTAGGCCAGTCAGCATATTTTAGCTTAAAAGTTTCGATTTCGTTAACTTTTCTGCCATTTTGCCTCCAATTTACTTAAAACATCTGGTTTTTCCTAAAAAATATTTTCGATGATTTTGAAGGTGCTTGGTTTAACCCTCCATGAAGCAATTAAAATTACTCTTTGTCAGTTCGGCCAGTCGCTTTTATCCAAATGGCAAACAAGTCGGTATTGATAAAATTGAGGTTATGTTATAAAAAAAATTTCGAAAGTTCAAAAGCACATGCGATAAAGTGCATCGGACGCAGAATTGATGACTCTACAAGGTAAAAATCTCAGATCAACAAATGCTAACAATTTTTTGCGGCCGTGAAGTTATTTTCTTTAAAAATTTCATATCATGAGATGCCGCATGAATACCATTGACAACTATGAACACGGTTTATCTACAACCAAAGGTACAGACTCGTAATACAAACCACAATGATCAGATTCCAACAAAATATTTGACCAAAGCTGATGTTTTTCTTATTATTTAACAATTCTAAATTGCAGCGAAATATACGCATTTTACATCCAGCTGTCAATCGATAACAAATGTTAACTTTAACAGCTGTTATATAACCAGGGCTGCAGTCTTTTAACATTTCTGGTATGCAACATTGAGGACTGATGAATTTATAAACTAATTGCAAACAAACTTTGTGGACTTGGACACTTTTGAAAATGGACTTTCTGCCACAAAAATGGAAATATTTCCTATAGTGGAACGGTCAGCTATACATTACCAAACAGAAACAAGAAAACCGGTTCTGGGTGTGAAATGATTTGTTCAGGTGTTTTGTGATTCTTTGCATCAAGAGTCTGTATATTGGTTGTTTTTGGACAACGAAAAATAGTCAATTGTTATTTGCGAGCTCTGTTTCCGACTCCTTAAACAATATATATTCTTCATCAGGAAGACGAACTGTGTCCGTCCGTCCGCCTGTCCGTGTGTCTGTCTCTCTGTCCGTCTGTCTGTCTGTCCGTCTATCCGTCTGTCCGTATGTCTGTCTGTCCGTCTGTCTGTCCGTCTGTCTGTCTGTCTGTCCGTCCTAGCTGAAATTATGCACAATCTTCTTTTTACTGCACGCAACTAATATGTCGGAATCAACTGGATCGGATGACTATTTCATATAGCTGCCATTGGAACGATCGGTCGGTAAATTAGTCTTAGTATGAAAAACTTTTTTGTTTTTAATGATACCGTTCTTAAACTCAGCTGTTATAAATCATTTTTGCTGTTACACTGTTCTGCAAAAGGTCCAAATCGGATGACTTTATCTTATAGCTGCCATAGTAACGATCGCACAGTTGTTGCATTTGTATGGGGAGAGCGGCCAAAAATACTTCTAGTGAACTTATCGATCTGTGGCCCTTGTAAAGTAAAAACTGATATATGTAAGAATGGGCGTGGTTGGACAAGTCCACGCCCACGCCCAAACAGGAAATTTAAAAATAATAAGGGTACTGTAAAAAATGTTCGATGATTCTACAGTGAACAACTTTTTGTGTAAATATGGGCGTGGTCATACTCCTATCCGCCCACTAACACCCACAAAAAACTTGTCTTCGAATTTGGAAAAAAAAAATTTTGGGAAACTGAAAAACCAAAAAAACACAAGACATAGAACAAACGAGAGCGTAAGTTAAAGTCGGCCCTGCTCGACTTCGATATACCCGTTACTCAGGGTAAGGTTTATTTAAGAATATTGTTGAACATGCCCATATAAATGGTCTCACTAATATTTCCTCTGTTCGTATGGGCAAGAAGCAAAAGCCACATTAATAGAAAGAGATGACCAGCATGTGCAGAGATCTTACTGTACAGTTTCAGTTCCATTCGTTTCATTACTTGCTGCATTGTGCCAGCTTCTTTTGTGTGTTAGTTGATTTTAGACGACGAGTTTGCGCGCATCGAAAATAAATGAAAGCTATTAATTTAAAACATAAATGTGTATTGTTTAATTGTTGGGTGATCTGGATATAAACAATAGGTTATGGGCCCAGACACAAATAAAACAATTAAATTAATTGTAGCTTTTATTTTGTGTTAATAAATAACAAAAGGAGTTTAAAAATAAAAATAAAAGCGTGCATTTATGTGTGTCAAATAAAAACCAAATAATTGTGAATAACAACCAACAAAAACAGTGTTAATTAAATCTATTAAAAAAAAAATTTAAAAAAAAGAAGTGAATTTCACAATTCCGTGTAATTGCATACATACGAATAAACGTATAGATGGATGTGTGTGTGTGATCGCTTATGCAGAAGTGGACAAAGCGAATTGTGTGTGTATCTTCAAAGACAACGATTTCTAAGAAAAAAAAAAAGAGAAGTTACAACAGAATTATGTATATGTGTGTGTGATCGCTGTTTGCAGAATTAAAAAAAATAAAAAATAAGGGCGATTATTGAGAAAAATAGAAAGTTTGAAATTTCCGCAGAAAAGTATTAGTGTGTGTGTTTGGATACACAAGTTAATTATAATATATTCTTGGAAAGGGAAAAGAAAAAGGGAAAAGGAATATAAAACCGTTTGACGGAGAGAAGTATTCCATATGGAAATTTCGAGTTAGAGCACTTTTGGCAGAAAATGAGTTATTAGAAGTGATTGACAAAGAGCCAGAAACAGTGACAGATGAGTGGAAAAAGGCAGAGAGAAATGCAAAAAGCATTATAATAGAGTACTTGAGTGACTCGTTCCTTTCCTTTGCAAATAATGAGTGTAGTGCCAAGAAAATTTTTGAAAATTTGGATGCAATTTATGAGCGCAAGAGCTTAGCATCACAGCTTTCGGTACGAAAGCAATTATTAGCTCTAAAACTTAAAGGTGACACTCCACTAGTGACTCATTTTAAGCTATTTGATGATTTGATTACAGAGTTAATAGCATCAGGCGCAAAGATAGATGAAATGGACAAAGTATCTCATGTACTGTTAACTCTTCCCTCAAGTTATGATGGAGTTACAACGGCAATTGAGACTTTGTCGGAAGGTAACTTAACATTGGCATTTGTAAAAACGCGTCTTCTTGACCATGAAATAAAATTTAAAAATGTCAGTAAAGATACAAGTGTTAAGGTTTTGCAGGCTGTTCGTTATAAAGAGCAGAAGGAGAATAAAATAAAAATGATTTACAAAAACAACAAGCAGCCTTTCAAAAATAAATTTAAACCGAAGCCAAAATGTTATCACTGTGGCAAACAGGGACATTTGAAAAAGGATTGCTTTAGTTTTAAAAGAAATAATCAAAATCATCAAAATAAAGAGAGAGAGAAGCAGGTTCAAATAGCCACCACTCAGCCAGAACGTGGATTTGCATTTATGATGAGGAAGGGGGTTGATAGTTTGAAAGAAGGCGAAGTTTTGTTTATTTTGGATTCAGGAGCGTCAGACCATATTATTAAAGATAAAGTGTTGTTCGCGGATCAAGTAAATTTGGAAACACCTGTGGAGATTGCGATTGCTAAGCGCGGAGAATATATCCTTGCTACAGCTAAGGGAATTGTGCGACTCAGAAGTTCTGATAATGACATTACATTGGAGGATGTGCTATTCAGTAAGGATATTCCTCATAATCTATTATCCGTAAAGAAAATGCAGGACGCTGGAATGACCATAGAATTTAATTCTGAAGGTGTGAAAGTCACTAAGAATGGTCAAACGGTAATCAATGGAGCATGTGAGTATAACGTACCAATTGTAAAATTTAAAATGAACTATAACGCATTCCATACATCAAAATTATCAAATAATGCAGAGTATCGCTTGTGGCATGAGAGGTTGGGACATATTAGTATTGGAAAGTTTTTAGAAATTAAACGCAACCATTTGTTTGAAGATGTTAATTTATTAGGGAATGTGCAGTTAAACAATGACTTATGCGAGGCGTGTGTTAACGGAAAACAATCCAGACTTAAATTGGAAAAATTCAAAAACAAAGATTATATTAAAAGACCATTGTTTGTAGTGCATTCTGATGTTTGTGGTCCAATAACACCTTCAACAATTGATAATAAGAACTATTACGTTGTTTTTATTGACCAATATACACATTACTGTGTAACTTACTTGATAACATACAAGTCTGATGTTTTTTCGGTTTTCAAAGACTTTATTGCAAAAAGTAAAGCTCATTTCAACTTGAAAGTAGTTAATCTATATATTGATAACGGAAGGGAATATTTATCTAATGAGATGCGAGAGTTTTGCGTAGAAAAAGGCATCAGCTATCATCTAACGGTTCCTCACACTCCACAGTTAAACGGTGTATCTGAACGAATGATCAGAACTATAACTGAAAAGGCTCGCTCTATGATCAATGGAGCAAAACTAAAGAAAAGTTTTTGGGGTGAAGCTGTTTTAACAGCAACTTATTTAATAAACCGATGCCCAACAAGAGCGTTGCAGAATATGACGAAGACACCATTTGAAATTTGGCATAATAAAAAGCCAGTTTTGAAATATCTTAAGATATTTGGTTCGACGGTATATGCACTTAATAAAGTAAGAAAAAGAAAATTCGATGAAAAATCGACTAAAAGTATACTCGTTGGATATGAACCAAATGGTTTCAAACTGTGGAATGTGGAATCGAGAAAGTTTATGACAGCTAGAGATGTTGTGGTGGATGAAACCAATATGCTAAATTCTAGGTCTGTGGAAGACTGTGTTAAACAGTCTGGTGACTCTGGGTTCCAACAGGTTGGTGTGGAACAGATTGAAGACTCTATGTTTCAACATGATAATGCGAAACATGATGAAGATTCTTGTTCTCGAAATGAAGAACAAGAAGTTAATTTTCCTAATGTGAATAAGGAAGGTGAAGAGTCTAGTTCTCCATATGTAAGTATGGAAAATAATGAGTCTGATTTCCGTAATTTGAATACGGGTGAAAAATCTGATATTTCAACCTCAGATACACAGCCTAGTGAAAATTCCACAAATCTTGAGAATGCCGATCCAGCTATTGATCCTGGTGACAAATTGCATCAATTAGAAGAAAATAAAGAGAAAGAAGAAATCAGACGTAGTGAAAGGATAAAAGGAAAGCCCAAAATATCTTATAGATTGTTAGAAAAGTGTTTAATGAATGCACATACTTTCTTTAACAACACTCCCAATACCTTTGATGAAATCAAGTGTCGAAATGATAGAGTCCATTGGGAAAAAGCTATACAAGAGGAATTAGAATCTCATTTCCAAAATGAAACCTGGTGTTTAGTACAAAGGCCAGAAAAAAAAAATATAGTTGATTGCAGATGGGTATTTACGATAAAGCAGGATGAACTTGGAAACTTAGTTAAATATAAAGCAAGGCTTGTTGCGCGTGGTTTCACGCAAGAATATTTGACTGATTATGACGAAACATTTGCACCAGTTGCACGAATCTCCAGTTTTCGCTTCATCATGTCACTTGCAAACCAATTTGATTTAAAAGTTCATCATATGGATGTCAAAACAGCATTTTTAAATGGTATTCTTAAAGAAGAAATTTATATGACAGTTCCTCAGGGCTTATCATATGGTGTAGATACAGTCTGTAAGCTAAATAAGGCTATTTACGGTCTTAAGCAGGCAGCCAGATGCTGGTTCGAAGCGTTCGAACAAGTTCTAAAAGACATTGGCTTTGTAAATTTAGCAGTTGATCGTTGCATATATATTATAGACAAAGGAGATATTTCTAAAAATATATATGTACTTCTGTATGTTGATGATTTGGTAATAGCCACTAAAAATCTTGATACGATGTCTAAATTCAAATCTTATTTGATGAACAAATTTAGAATGACTGACTTGCTTGACATTCGATATTTTATTGGTATCAAAATAGATAGAAAAGATGACCAATTGTGTCTTAGTCAGTCAGCTTATATTAAAAACGTTTTAAGGAAATTTAATATGGAAGATTGTAAGCCAGTTAGTACACCACTTCCAAGCAAGCTTAATTATGAAGCTTTGGGATCGGAAGAAAAATGTGATGCGCCATGCCGAAATTTAATTGGTTGTTTGATGTACATCATGTTATGTACACGCCCAGACTTGTGTACATCAATAAGCTTCCTAAGTCGATATACCAATAATAATAATAAGGAATTATGGCAGTGCCTTAAAAGAGTGCTGAGGTATCTTAAGGGCACTATTGATTTAAAATTAACTTTTGCGAGAAATGTTAATTGTGAGAATATTATTAATGGTTATGTTGATTCTGATTGGGCTGGAAGTGAGACAGACAGAAGATTCGTGTGTAATTTGCTGGAGTACGATGAAACAAAATTCAGTAGCTGCTTCATCTACTGAAGCAGAATACATGGCACTGTTTGAGGGTGTAAGAGAAGCTTTGTGGTTGAAGTCGTTAATGAAAGGAATAAAGATTGAGTTGAATAAACCCATCAAAATTTTTGAAGACAATCAAGGGTGTATTAGTATAGCCAATAATCCCACTTGCCACAAGAGAACTAAGCATATAGATATTAAATATCATTTTACAAGAGAACAAATTGAAAAGAAACTAATTTCTCTTGAGTATATTTCTACAGACATGCAGTTGGCTGATATCCTGACAAAACCGCTCCCTACCGCAAGATTCCTGAGTTTGAGAAATCACCTGGGACTCTCTGAATAAATATCTTTATAAATTTAATATTTTTTACTTTTCTATATTTTCTATTATCCATATATGAATTTCACGATTTAATTCAAAGACTTTAACTGAATGAAGTAAATTTTAAATGTTAATTTTAATTTTGAAATACATTTAAAAAATGTAATACTATTACTAACTTTGATTGGTCTGATTAGGTTTTTCTGGGTTTTCCCTAATCCTATGCAGCGAATGTTGGACCATGAAAATTGTTTTTCCCAGAATGCGCAAACTTGTCTAATAAGTATTGTAATTTTTATTTTGATTAATTAATGTATCTTTTGAGGAGGTGTGTTGAACATGCCCATATAAATGGTCTCACTAATATTTCCTCTGTTCGTATGGGCAAGAAGCAAAAGCCACATTAATAGAAAGAGATGACCAGCATGTGCAGAGATCTTACTGTACAGTTTCAGTTCCATTCGTTTCATTACTTGCTGCATTGTGCCAGCTTCTTTTGTGTGTTAGTTGATTTTAGACGACGAGTTTGCGCGCATCGAAAATAAATGAAAGCTATTAATTTAAAACATAAATGTGTATTGTTTAATTGTTGGGTGATCTGGATATAAACAATAAATATTTTATTAGATCACAACATGCCCAAATTGTGGGAGATATGAGGTTTTTTCCAAATTGCGCGGGTGGCAACTTTTCTATCGTACATCTGATCGGGAATTGAAGTATGGCGGATTGATAAGTAATGATGATTAAAATATATGTCTAGAAGGTTCGAACAATCTATTTTAAAAATTGTGGGAGATATGAGGAATTTTTCAAATTGCGGGGGCGTGAACTTTTCTATCGTTCATCTGATCAGGAAATGATGTATGGCGGATCGAAAGGTAATGATGATTAAAATATATGTCTAGAGGGTTCGAATAATCTATCTTCAAAGTCGTGGGAGATATTAGGTTTTTTCCAAATTGCGCGGGTGGCAACTCTTCTATCGTACATCTGATCGGGAATTGAAGTATGGCGGATTGATAAGTAATGATGATTAAAATATATGTCTAGAAGGTTCGAACAATCTATTTTAAAAATTGTGGGAGATATGATGAATTTTTCAAATTGCGGGGGCGGCAACTCTGCTATCGTTCATCTGATCGGAAAATGATGTACGGCGAATCGATAGGTAATGATGATTAAAATATATGTCTAGAAGGTTCGAACAATTTATTTTCAAAATTGTGGGAGATATGAGGTTTCTTCCATAAATTTAAATCTACAATTTAAAACAAACTTGATCTGCGTGCAGACAATACAAGTCTACATTGAAAAAATGGTAGCTCTAGCTCTTATAGTCTCTGAAATCTAGGTGTTCATACAGACAGACGGACGGACGGACGGACGGACGGACAGACGGACATGTCTATATCGACTTGGCTATTGATGCTGATCAAGAATATATATACTTTATGGGGTCGGAAAAGCTTCCTTCTGCCTGTTACATACATTTGCACGAACTTAGTATACCGGGTATAAAAAGCTTGGATTATATTTATAATCTAAAAGTATTAATAAATAACATGTAAAGCGAGAAGGGGAACACACTTAAAACTTTAACTAAACACATGAAGGGTTAACCAAAACATAAACAAAAACTTACGTAGCTGATACAACGATAAACACAGAATACAACACGAATTATCAATATGTTTAATTGTAGAATTAAAGTCAATACCTTTATGTACAATATTCATATTACACTATTTGCATTTGAATAAGTTCTTCACAATATTTTAATTACACAAAGTTGAGACGCTGCAGCGTGCAGCTGACGCTGTATAAAGTCAATAAACATATGGTCATACTTTCGATGCTATTTTTAGAAAGTACAGTTAAAATAAAACCAAAACAAATATGGCGTTGTAAAATTTACACAAATAGCTGTTAATAAAGGCAATTAGGGTTTGAAAATTTTGACTTTAATTTTTTGAATTTTGGCCTATGGCAGCAACCACTGTGGATCGGTCGGAAAAAAGGTCTTAGTAAGAAAATCTCTTTTGTTTTTAAAGACAGGGTTATTTAATTCAGGAATTATAAATATTATATGCTGCCACACTGTTTTGCAATATTTGGACCAAATCAGATGACTATATCTTATAGCTGTCATAGGAACAATCGGTCGGAAAATAGGTCTTAGTTTAAAAAACTTTCTTGTTTTCAATACTAGATATCTTTATCTCGTAAAATAGGTTTTTGTTGGAAAAACTATTTTGTTTACAAAAATAGGGTTTTTTAAGTCAGGAATAATGATTAAAAAACGCGCTCACACAGCTCTGCAACATTTGGTCCAAATCGGATGTCTTTAATTTATAGCTGCCTTAGGACCGATCGGTCGAAAAATGTGTCTTAGTAAGAAAAACTTCGCGCAGCCGAAGTTAGCTTTAGGCGACTCGGTTAGTATAATATACTGCATAGTCGACTGTTTTCTTCAAATTGTATCTCTCTGTAGACCTTTTAGATCTCACACAACGCCAGTTTTTCTAAATTTGATGTGTTCCGGTAATTGCTAGAGCTTTTGTAATTAGTTCTTTCTAAAAACATCTAATCCAAATGTCGGTGTTCCTGCAATGTTTTTTATATTTCGGACTTAAATTCGGAGTTGGCCGATCCGGCCGGCTTTAAAAAATTTTAGCAACACATTTGTTAAAATGTGCCGTATGAGCAATTCGTGCCCCACAAAGTAGGCAATGTATTTGTGAATATGTGGCGTATGCGCTATGCGGGACCTACAATGTAGGCAACACTTTTGTGAAAACTTGAATAAAAGCCAAAAGACGAGGCATAATTCACGTATTTACTTTGGATAACGCGCACGAAAATACCAAGAATAGAAACTAATCACTCGATAAAGATGGTTTGATATTAACAGAGGGCACGAAACTATTTAAATCTGAACAAAAACAGTTTTGTAGCGACCACGAATCATTTTTCGGTTGAATTTTACATAGGAACGAAAATAAAGGAACCAAACCCAAATTGGCACAAAACATAAATATTTAATGTGCAAAGCAAACACGAATAATCCAGCAGCAGCAGCAACGGCTAATTCATTCCCTCTTTATATCCTTTCCCAGTCGAATGCTAGCCAACAAAAATTAAGCATCTTAAAAATTTCATAATTTGTCTTGTCATTAAGTTGGATGGCCAAAAACCTCATTTTCTACTCCGTTTTGCTGCTCCTTCTGCCATGGAACTGCAATGCACCAGAAGACCATTTGTGTCACTCGTAAATTTCCATGGCGGCAACGAGCCGCCATCGTCTATTTGTTCCCTTTTCTTTTTTCCTTTTTTTTTTTTGATATGTTGCCAAGTGGCAGTCATTGGCTTTCCAGTTGGTTTTCGAATTTCGGTTTTGGCTTAACAATTTTGCAGATTTACTGCCATGGAGATGGCAAAGAAGAAACCACACGCATCAGAATTTATGCATGTCTAAAGGATTTGAACTTGTTTCGGCGTTGACTCAACGGCGCCAACTTTGGGCAAATGAGGGCAAATGATGTAATTTAAGGTCGCTTTCCATCTAACCCAATTAAACACTTTTTATCAATTGACCCTAACAAAAAACCATCCAAGCAAGCATTTTATGTTGATTTATGCGCCACTCAACACACATAATTTAGTAGCCAAGGCCATGGGGCAAGTCATCATGTTTTTAAATGCGCTGATGAACTGAGCGCAAAATGTTCGGACTGCCTTTTAAATTATGCAAGTTAATTTGCAGCTGCCTTAAAATGATGACAAGAAATTCCGTACACACACACACACACACACAGGGGCAAGGCGGGCCAGGGCACGACTAAGGTCCTGGCAGCCCAACAAGAGTTATTTCCCGCAGACCGGAAGTGAAGTCGACATAAATTGCGGTTAGAACTAGCAGCCTGTATCCTACACTGAGCCACCGCCCACTTTGGATCAGCTCAGTTGCTTATGGTAGGTGAACTGTTGGGTTGTATATTTAATACACAACGACAGCCCTTCAGCGCAGTTGAAAAATTGCAGATAACC
The DNA here is from genome assembly GCA_018904225.1 of Lordiphosa mommai. Classification (NCBI taxonomy): domain Eukaryota; kingdom Metazoa; phylum Arthropoda; class Insecta; order Diptera; family Drosophilidae; genus Lordiphosa; species Lordiphosa mommai. The sequence goes on along the minus strand of JAEIFT010000012.1, from coordinate 77,524 downwards.
TGATGATATTGGATTGCAGTGTAGAAGCTGAAACTCATATTGCTTATCTGTAGCCTTGCTAATGCGTCAAATGGATATACGTGGGGTCTAGGAAATCAAATCAACACCGACTTCTTATTAATTGTACAAATATATGAAAATAGGTCACTCGGCGTATGAGTAATTCATACTAAAACTTTAGATCCTCTCCCCTAACTTACTTTATATAGTAATTAACTATTTGATTTCAATATTATCATAAAAATAAGTTCAAAAAACAAAAAAAAATGTTAATACTTTTTTTTCACATAATATTTAGTATCAATACATTAAATAAGAAACAAAGGTTTAAAAAAACTAAATTACTTTGATTTTTCCAAAATTTAGGTATTTTTGGTGTTAAGGCGTTAAGACTGGCAAACTCAATGATAAAGGGACGAAAAGAAGTTGTTAACTTCAACACAATTTGTTCAAAGTCATTGTATAAATCCTTAAACTAATGGCTAAAGTAATATTTTTTTAAAGTGCATTTGGAATCTTAATGATTAACTTGCATCAAGTCATCAAGATTTAAATCTGATTTAAACATTGAGGATTACTTTGAGATGATTTAAAAATCATTTTGGAGCAATCTGATTGATTGATTTATGGATGATATTTTGATTTAATTCATTTTATTTAAATCATAAAAGATTTAAATCATTGGGTTTAAAATCATTGAAGATTTCAATCTTTGAATTAAAGCATTAAAGAATTATTCATTTGATTTAAATCAAACTTTTGAAATCATATCTGTTTTAATTCCTTGTAGATTTTTAATTTAAATCATAAAAAAGATAAGATCTTAAGAATGATTTAAAACAGTAAATATTGAAATAATTATGTGATATAAATCATTCGAAATTTCATTATTTTCATTAAAATCATTAACGATTTGAATATTTTTATTTAAATCATTAAAGATTGCGATATTCAAGGGCGTAACCAAGGCAGATACTTCAAAATGCGAGAATTTCAATATCAACATTTGGCTTAATTTTTTTAACTATAGAATATTCAGACCCTTGAACTCGATTACGCAGAAGTTGGGATAACAAGTGCTGTTTATACCCGTTACTCGTAGAGTAAAAAGGGTATACTTAGTTCGTGCAAATGTATGTAACAGGCAGAAGGAAGCATTTCCGACCCCATAAAGTATATATATTCTTGATCAGCATCAATAGCCGAATCGATATAGACATGTCCGTCTGTCCGTCCGTCCGTCCGTTCGTCTGTCTGTATGAACAGAGACTATAAGAGCTAGATGTACAATTTTTTCAGTGTAGACTTGTATCTTCTGCACGCAGATCAAGTTTGTTTCAAATTTTTACCACGCCCCCTCCCGCCCCCGCAATTTGAAAAATACCTCATAACTCCAACAATTTTGAACCTTCTAGACATATATTTTAATTATCATTACTTATCGATCCGCCATACATCATTGCCCGATCAGATGGCCTAGTAGAGTTGCCTCCCCCGCAATTTGGAAAAAAAAACTCATCTCTCCCACAATTTGGGCATGTTGTGATCTAATAAAATATTATTAAATAAACCTTATCCTGAGTAAAGGGTATATCCAAGTCGAGCAGGGCCGACTTCAACTTAAGCTCTCGTTTAAATCTAGGTGGATAATACGAAAATTAATGTTACCAACTTTTAGGCCTTGTTTAAGAAACATACATATAGGCATTATACTTCTTCTTAATATACACATAGATTTCAAAAACATGAAGATGAGAAACGGCCCTTAGTGTGTCTTTAATCCAGCATTATATACAAGTTCATCGATCCCACTAATTGCGATTTAAGTCAGCAGTGTCAGATTTCGTTTTCGTTTCTTTTGGGGATCCGCAGGGAGCCACATCGGTCCATTATTATTCCTTCTTTTCATTTATGATTTTCCTCAAGTGCTTTACAACTTTTATAACTTTAAGATATCTCTGTGCCTCTTTTGACGATCCAGTTTCTCGGCTTCTATTGCAAAATGACCTCAGATTTCTTAGCACTTGGTCACATGGACATTATATAAATATCTGTAAAATTATGACCTTTCGCTGGTTCGACCGAATATAATATATTTAGACCTGTTCCCGTTTCCATTTTAATCAAATTATGTGAAATCGGAATTGGTAAAGGTTCCCATCCGACTCTCTTGATGGCAAAATATATAAACCAAATCGTCTAATCGTTTCTTGAAAATAAGTCCCTTCATCAATTCCGATTGATCAAAATCGGAAACGGAAACAGCCCAGATTTTTCCTGCCTCTGGTCTTCGCAGTATCAAATATAGCAGGATCAGATAGATTTAGTTCAAAAACAGTTCCTGATTTTTACCTTTACTTCTTGCGAACATAGATATATATCTTTTGATTAACCCCGCTCCTCTAAAGTCGCGTAGAATTTGGTATTCTATACAAAATGTACTAATTTAGTCTATCAGCTTTTTGTTGGTGTTACTGAGACCATAATTCGTTTTGAAATTAATGTACCTAGTCCCTTACCTTCTGAGAAGGAAAGTGAAAATTAGGACCTAGGTAAGGTAAAAGGTAATCAAATTTTTAAATACCTAGGTTAGTTTGAATGTATTCCAAATATGTATCTAGGTATTTACATAGGTATTTTTAGCTAGGTACCCCCTACACAGCGTATACGTAATAAATTTTTGAAAAAAATCATGAAATTTTTGCCCCCATCTTTATGAAAAGAAGACTAGGCCCTTGGCAATATTTTAATTTAAATCAAATTATTTAAACCTTCAAGATATAAATTCAATGATTTAAATCAAATAATTTAAATCTTCAAGATTGCTTCAAAATTATTTATAAGTCTCCTCAAAGCAATCTTTTATGATTGAATCATATTTAATTCTGTCTGATTTAAAGCTAAATTAAATTAAATTAATCTTTATTTTTCAAATCAAGTTAAGATTAAATCGAAATGATTGATTCGTTTTCAGTCCTGGCCGCATATAATTAAAATAACATAGTTATTAGCATTCCCATTAATTACTAAATTTTTGAGTGCCTTCATCTGTTGACCTTTCCCTTCTGCTAAGTTTAACTTAAACTTGCAAGATTGATCATTAAAACCTAAAATGCCTTTTATGTCAAAATTTATCAAAAATTATTCGAACATGACCATTACCCAAGATGAGATCAAAATATTCCTAAAATGATCCTGAAATGTTTCACAAATTTAACCAAATTATTCCCAAAATAATAAATTATCACGAAATAAAATGTATTATTTTTCATACGAAATAAAAATCAGAAAGAAGAATGCTTATCAAGTAGAGGATAAATTCACCTTTTGCGCCTACAGGTGAGTCAAATCCAAATAGGTTCTTATTTGGAAAACAATTTGTTCATCAACTAAAAATCTGGCAAACTTTTCAACTGTCAACAACAGCTAGAAAGAGACAGAGATAGCAGCAAAACTAAATCAAAAACAGAAGACTAGTCCTCTACTACTATCTGGGCAAACCACAAATAAGCCCAAGACCCATCCAAATCAGCCGCATATGCATTTTATGCACACGACTACAATTCCGGCTACACACTTGTCACGGAGTTTGGGCTTTGGGTGTCTGCTCCGGAACACAACAAGAGCAACATGTTCGGGCCAAAATATGAAAATATACGAAAATGTGTGGGCTCATGTGGGTTATTTCTATGTTACCATCAACCAACTACCCACCTGGCACCTGGGAAATCAGGCAGCAAAAAGCTCATCTGCAGGCCTCTCTGGCATTTCAAGTGTAACTGTAAATGAAATGAAAACGACCACAGACAAATAACACAAAAACAGAACAACAAATGCATTTTCAGTTTTCTAATTTGCAGCTCATTAGATTAAAGTTTACAAAAAATATAATCAAACAAATGAAAACAAATCAATAACACCGAAGAAAAGCCAGTTGCTTAATAAGAAACTTTAAATTGAAGGTTTGACCTGTCCTTCTCCTTTCTTAAGACCCAGTAGCTCTATTTGAAAAGTTTATATATACAAGCATTTGTTTTATGGGCAAACAAAAATATGTATGTGCGCATCTCTGTAGGTTATTATGCGTAATATACATATATTGTGTCGCCGCATTTGGCAAACAGTGAGAGCTAAAACTCTATGCAGTGTAAATTAAACGGAATTAATTAAGAGAACATTTTTAGAACATACAAAGATTATTGTTATTTATTTATTTGTATGTAAAGCACATAGTTACTTCCACTTAAAATATGTCAAATTTGTGTTTTTGATTAGATTGATGCTTGAGACGATATGCATCCTGATACCGATTTGTTCTTGAAGTAAAACAAGAAGGTTAGTACTTCAAGGAATTAACAAAAGTTCGATTGGAAGGTACTTTTTATTTATTTTAAAAGAAATATCGATCGAAATGATAATGCGAAAACATCATAATACTGATGGAGGTTCAGATTATTTTCGCTGTGAGATTCTCAACGGCAAGTACAAATTTTTCATGAAACTCAAAAATTATTGAAATCTTTTACATTTAAATTAGCTTTTATCGAAACTGTCGGATTGACTTGTCTAGGAGCAGCTACAGCAGCAAATGCTTTTTGCCAAGATTTAAAACAACAGGAAAATTTATTTACATTTTTAAGTCGATCTGCTTGAACACCGAAAAAAAAGATCCTTTTGGAATGGATATTATAATATCCATTTTTTAGGAATATTAAATATTATAATGTCTAGTGAGAAAAACTTGTTTGTTTTCTATCGTAGCGACACTCATCGTGGTATATCCATGTTTTATTTGCTTCCACATAATGCGGGAAAATGTATCAAAATCGTACGACTATAACATATAGCTGCCATATAAACGATCGGTCCAAAAACTAGTTCTAGTGAAAAAAACTTTTTTGTTTTCCATCTTAGCGTCACCAATCGTGGTATGTATTAGTTTTATATGCTTCCACATAGTTCTGGAAAAATTGATCAAAATCGGTTAACTATAGCACATAGCTACCATAGGAATGATCGGTTTAAAAACCAGTTTTAGGTGAAAAACTTTTTTGTTATCAATAGCGTATTTAATAAACTGCAAGGGTATTACGCCTTCTATTTTTTTACCTCAAATTGATAAAAATAAGGATATTATTAATATTCAGTCCAAATGGATATGGAAAATAACAAATTGATCATCAAAAAATATGCCTTTTTCTCTGTGAAGGAGTGCTGGCAGACTTCAAACGCATCAAGCAGTGAAATTAAAAAAAATGTTGTACAAATTAATTACATAAAAAAAATAGTGTGAGTGTGGTTAACACCAGGCGATTGCTTCGAAAACAGAGTTCGAAAATAGCGTTGGAAAATAGTGTTGGGAAACAGTTGTGGAAAAAATGTTGGAAAACAAAGTTAAAAAAAAGTGGAAAACAATAAAGAAAAAGAATGTTGGAAACAGTGTTGGAAAACAATTATGGAAACAACGTTAAAAATCAGTGTTAGAAATCAATGTGGAAAATAGTGTTGGAAAACAATGTTGGTAAATAGTATAAAAAACAGTGTTGGAAAACAGTGTTGGAATATAGTTTTGGAAAACTTTTGAAAGGCGAAAGGTCAATTGGTCTGAAACATACACTCAAAAATAAAATAGCGTTCTATAAGGCAGCACCAATTTCTTACTTTTATACCCAATCTGTTCTTATTTTTCCGTTCTTAAAATAAGCCCAAGTTCTCAAAAGTATACCATCCGTTCTATGTGCGTTTTCTGGTTATCAGTGAAGGAAAGGGTGAGACGAGGATTGCGGGGGAGGTCAGCAATACAATTTTTTCCGTTCCAATAATAAAAACGGATTATTCTTAAACGCGGAACGACCGGTCTTAATAAAGGCGTTCAAAGCTTAAGCCCGCCGTTCTCAGTATAAGAAAAAACGGACTTACCCTACTATTGAGAACGAAAAACACGGTTTCCGGTACCCTTAAAAAGGATGTTTTTCTGTTTACTAAGATTAATTGAAATCTCATGGTGGACCTCACGATTGCTTGAAGTGTCAGCGTTATGCGTTACGCGTTATGCATTAATTTTAAATTGAATTTAACCCCTAAAAAGAATCTTACATACTGAAGTTAAAGGTGTCAAAAAGTTATTACGGTTCTTTTTGGTAGCAACATTGAGCAGACACTCTGTATTTTTTATTTTATGTATAAATCACCACGATACATGGGGTGGCATCACGGGATTGGGTGGGAACCCTGATCCTGTCCAAATTTCTGATGGATACATTGGCAGCGTAGGCGTGGTTTTACGAGTTGTAATAAGTGTTGGTGTGTGAGGAGTCGTTGAAGTTGTAGTTGTAGCAGGAGTCATTGGGGTAGTTGGTTTTGACGGTGTTGTTGGTATTGTAGCTTCCTCTATACAGTCTGTAGATGGTGGTGGTGGATCAGGTTCACCGGGTGCCACAATTGGATTTTTATCACTGCATTTTAGCATTTTTTCTTCAGTCGAGCACAAATTCTGATATTTTTTACTCATTCCCGTCTTGCAGCGAAATCCTGGTTTGTGTTTGGCAATCCCATAAATGGGATTGCCCCTATTGGACATGGAGATGCCACAACTATAGACACATTTAAGCAGTTGGTGTACGAAATTGGGCCAGATATAACGGATGACAGCACAGCCGATACGATCACTGCGATCTCTAACCGCTTGCAAAAAGTATGAAACGTTTTGACTGAAATTGAAATAAAATGATTATAAATTTATAAGCGATATTTTTCTAATATTCATTTAACTCACTTAGCTTTCTCTGGCCTTATTAAATCACCCACAGTCGTATATTGTGACGAACGGAACCAAAATTTTAAATTTTTTTTGATTATATCCCTTTTAGAAGTCACACAGTAATAAATCTCAACCGCTTCATTTTGACCCGTTGATGGATAATTTAGTGTTGTGGCACATTCCAGTTTATCTAATTTGCATTGACGTACTCCTGCCTCGGCAACCATAGCCAAGTTCGGATCCCATTGCAACACAGGCATTCGCGCTGCTTTGGGCATTTTATTAACTTTTCCACTGGCCAGCAAATTGCGAAACTCATTATGATAGGTCAAAATTACATTAATAGTTTTCTTGTCCATTTTCATTAAGCCAGTGGCTCGGGGCGCACAAGTGCCGTAATATTGCTACAAGTAATTATTATTTTGAGTTTATTTTATTTAGAATCTAAAAATATATGACTTACTCCTTTATCTTTGCAGAGTATGTGGCTTTGGCCCGTGCACAGGTCCTTGTGACACCATTTATTGGCCAAAAAAGGTTGCGCAAGTATCAACCATATCAGAAGGGAAATCATGGAAACTGAACGCTTCGGTGTTCTCTTTGCTTAAAACTGATTAGTTTTTTTTAAGAATTGAGATTTTATGGATATAATTTTTAGTCAAATGCGAATTATTTGGCAATTACACGGAACGAAAAACATTGTTAGGGATGGCAAATTTGAAAGTCTATGCTAGTGGTATCTACTTTTTTAAGTTATATGCATTACAAATATTCAATCATTAAATGCGGTTATTGTTGGTTTTACAAATCCAGAAATATTTGATTTTAGACCGTTTCGGGATACATTTTGGGCTATTCCAAGGTTTTTTAAACCTTATTCTCAAAACGAAATTGTCTTAAACCAATTCCGATTAGTTCTTACGCTAGAATAGAGAAAAAGAACAATATGTTTTTAAACCAAGTACTTGAGTACTTAAAATAAAAAGAAAATGTTCTTGATATAAGTATTTCGTACTTGATTTAAGCATTTTGTTCTCATTTCAGGAACATTTTGAGTAAATTTTAAACTTAGTTTAAGTACAACCAATTACGGATCATACTATAATTTTGAAGTACAAAACGGTAAAATAAATATTATCCCGTTCGATCTAGAACACTGACAGCCGTATTTTTTTGATTGTTATTATTAGCTTATTGTTTTATTGGCTTACTTTTGCTCATGTGTTCAAATGTCAAATTTATCAAGGCCTTCTAAAAGTATGCTAAATAATAAGAATAGTTTTATTTAGCTGATCAGTGATCAAGTATCTCTGCTGAACGCGCCCTATGACTCTTTCCGTATCGACATCGACATAAAAAATGCACTGTTTGGTGTGATTTGTGAGCCGGCGGCATCATTGGATCATAATTTTTTTAAAATAATAAAAATCGCAACGTTACAGTCAATGGAGTAAGTTGCCGTGCAATGATAACCGTCTTGTTTTTGCCTAAATGGAAAAATTGGACTTGGTTGACATGTGGTCTCAACATGACAGTGCCTTGGACCAATTAAGAGTTTAGTGAATAATTAACCTCACTTCTTGGACCAGTCATGTGATTTGACCACACAAGACTATTTTTGTGGGGCTAAGTAAAGTTTCTCATGTACAGGAACAACATTACAGCTTTCATTGATGAGATACCGACCGAAATGCTGGAAATAGGGTAAATGCGTAACTTTTTTTAAATGTCATCAATGGACCGCGAACTATCAGGAATTATCGTTCAGAAACTATTTACCGGAGGGAAAATCGCGCGTTTTTTATTTTTATAAATTTTTTCTCCTGCGGCGCAAAGTTTAAATTTGGTTTACTTTTGTGTATGGTGGGTTTATTACTTTAAAGAAATTACACAGGACAAATGGGAGACGGGACACGGAGGATGCGTAAACAGGAAATAAGCAAGCGTAGCATCTCCGTGCGTTTTATATAGTAGAACTATATTTGTACGTCAATCACATTAGCATTGCATAGCAGATTGTGGAAGTAGACCTAATATTGGTAGTGTGTAAAAGAGTTTAAAGAAGTTTCATCTTATGACAATCGAAATTTTATAGTCGAAATCAAATAAAAGAAAGGTACATAAGTATCAAATTTTGAGTTCATTTATTTTTTAAATCAATCCTAATACGAAAAGCATATTCAATCAAAAAAATTTTTGTATTCGCAAAAATTTACCAAAATTTTAATAGAGATGCATATTTACAGTGCGTGATTCGGGACCTTCTGAAATCGTGCCTGGCGCAAAACGCTCAAATAATGGATTGATTAAATGGTGCTTAAAGAGATTTTTATTTCGTGAAGCGTGCAAACGTAGAATAATTTTATTTTTGGTTTAATTCCTGGTTTCAGCTTGATCAGATGCGAAAATATATTTTCCCCTAAACAACCATTTTCGGATAATATTTTCCGGGATGAATTATTTTAAAGACCCTTCTTAGTGCTGACTTTCACCACAAATTGAAACAACCATCTTAATTTTTGATTTCAAGCTCTTATTGTTTAGGCAGTGCGTTTATGATCCATATAAGAACCATCAGGCAGTCAGGAGATTCCATCAAAAGCATTCAAGATTTTAATAGCAAGGGAATATTAAGAGTGCTCATCTAATCCAATGATAAATGTAGATAAATTTCGAAAATTTAACATTTTCATTAAAAAATTAATCGATTCCGATTTGACATTTATTAATATCTAATTGATCTACCCAAATCAAAAGCAAGCGTATAAATATCATTTTAGCACTCATAACTTTGCAATGAAATTTTATTTAATTAAGCTTGTCAGTCAACGGTTGAGTGGTGGCATTCGTATCCTTTATATTATAACCATCTGCATTTAATTACAACGCTATTTTCCCCACTATACAAATGAAAAACAGGAAAAAAATTAAGAGCTACAGGCGTGCATATATAAAAAACTCGCATGTTTTTGCACCCGCAAATGAAGGGGAAAATAGTTGAGCAAGGTCGATAGACAAATGTGCTGCAAAAATCATAAATATTACATTTATACATTTATTTAAGTTTTGATGGGAGTTCTTAAGAGTTAAATAAACGTAACTTTGGTTAACAAAAAATGTTCAACACTTTTTTTTGATTGATTCGCCATGCATATAAAACTAAAATTTCACTAACATTTGCCGCTGTTTTTTTTGTTTTTTGTGGGTTTTCAGTTTGTTAGCTTTCAAAAGTCAATTAGTGTAATTAATTTGAATTCACGCTACCCTCACGCGTTCTCTGTGGTCATTTATCAACAAATGCAAAAGAAAATATAAAAAACGTCACACGGTTTCGTGTGTGTGCACCAGGCCAAAAGGCAAAGCCTTTCACACGGTTTTCCTATTTTCTCTTATATTTTTTTTTGTGACTGAATGTGTGTAACAAACTTTGAAAATCTCACCAAAAATGCTGTGATTGCAGCGAGTCGAATATTTTTGTAGTTCTGTGATTTTAATCAAATTGTTGGTGCAAATTTAAAGTTCTTATTTCACGACTTGATGGCACTCCAACTGTCAATAAGTGGATTAGCCTTTTAGTTGACTGGCTTATGGCGCAGAGTGAAAGTGGTAGAAGCAAGCAGAGACACAAACACACCGCAGGCGGTAAAGAAGCCGCCCAACATGGAATCTCCCTGCGGGTAGGTCTAAGCCCCCGTTAAGCGGCAAATGTGTCGCGGCTAATGTGTGTTTTATTGGATTTATTGTTTTACGCCAACTTAGCTAAGAAATAAAATAAGCCCAGAGTAAGAATAAGTAAGAAAGTCGACTAAGGCAGACTACAATATACCCTATACGTGACAAATTAGTATATAGCCTAGCAGTTCATGTTGATTAAGGTTTAGTCCTTTCTTAGGGTTGCACTAGAGCAGCATTTGTCAAATAGAGCAACGTGAAAATTGAGGGTTATATAGGCATTGCGAAACACAATATTACCTTCCAAGTCGTCCTAGGTAGCTGGTTTGTCCACCGAAACCAATGACTGCGTATTCCCAGGCAAAAAAAATATAATTTCGAAAAATAAAGCGCACGCCAAATATTCTCTCTGTATGTCGATGGATTTAAGCCATGTATGGCATGTGGCAGCGTTGTATTGGAAAAACCTGTCTTCAATAAACATCTTATTCAATTGAGGCATGAAATAATCGTTTATCGCACAGCGACGAACGTAGAACAAAGTGGGTTGCAAAAATCTAAAATTTCATAACCGCCTTCGAAATTTATAATGAACCCATCTAATAGGAAATTGTTCAACGATTTCAAATATGCAATACTAAATAAAATAATTTTTAATATAGAAGATACAATTCGTCAAAGTTGACGTATTTGTAGTTAAAAAAAAACACAATTTGTAGGTAATTTGGTTGGCTTTCAGGTAGATTATCTCGATAACTACACCCAAAAAAATTCGTATCAATATTAATTTGATAAGCGTTGTCTCAAATAGAAACTACAACCAGTATCTTATTTTTTTTATCAATATAATTAAAAAACGTATCAAATTAATATTAGAGGTGTTAACTTGAACCTATGCCTATTAAATTGTTACGTAAAAGTATCAATTCGAAACTCACACATTTTCGATGTTATCGAGTGCTAGTTCGAAAAATCGAACGGTCATACTCGATTCTCTCTAGCAAAGCAAATTGCATAAATGCTGGCACTTGAAATTCTCAAATTGTTATTCAGCTCATTGATGATATAAATAAGGCACTTGATTGTGAGCGACAAATGCGCAGCAGCAAGAAGGAGTCTAATGAGGAATACGGCAAACTTTCAAACAGTCTGTATAACTCTCACCAATTTGCCGTCTTGCGATTAAGCCGTTAAACACACGTTTTTGTGTATGCCGGCTAACATATCGCAACAAAATTTCAGAAAAATAAAAATGTGCGATATTTTTTATTTATTTTTTATTGGCAAATTGTTAAAGACTAGTATCAAAATGATACAAAAAAGTTTAAAATTTATACTTTAAAATTAATACAAAGAAATTTCATTCTAATACAAATTAGTATCATTTTGATAACATCGAAAATATTATTTTGATACTATCGAATTATCAACTTGATACTTTGAGTATTGAGCATATTTCAATACTGAATAGTTTCAAATTGATGACTAAATTGTGTCATTTTGATGATAACTTTTTTTTGGGTGTAGGTTACACATCGTCATAATTTTTTTTCTACTGATTGATGTAGTCATTAAGTGTATATTAAAAAAAAATTACTGTTTGCTTTTTGTTTCTCCAAATAAATGGCTTTAACAAAACTATACATTTTTTCCATATTTTTTAACTTTGATGGAAAAATAAAAATATATATATCTAGTTGGCCTCCCATAAAATGAAATATGTGTTTTTGGTTGTTTTGAACTGGAACAACTGCAAAAAAATTCACATAATTAGAATATATGTTGGGCTAAATGCTGAAATGGATAAAATAGAAATCCAACAACCACTCTAGCATAAGGGGGATGATTTATTTTGTAAAAATAGACATAAATCGAGAAAGGTCTGACTTCAGAGACCAATTTGGACCCTTTTGCAAGATCGAATATAGCGCGTTTGATTTTTTACAGCATTGATATGTGCTCTGTCGAATGAGCCACATAAATTCAGAAATTCATGCCTATTGGGACCACAAGAAATTCGAGAGGGCAAAATGTACTATAATTACGATTTACCGCCATATCCTAAAAATAAGAGCTGATGGACCTAGGATGCATTTTTGTTCAGTGCACTCCAAACTTATATGATCAGTTAAAGATAGGGCTGCAACAAAAACACTGTTGCCCTGGGTTATCTATCATTTGCCATTTAAATTATTCGATTATCTCATTTGGTTCAAAAGTTATGATTTTTGCAAGGAAAAAACTTAAATGGCGCCACTGTGCGTCGGTAGAATTAAATTCGCTGCAATAATATTTGTGAGTGTGTTGACCACATTTAAACATCGATTAAAAAAAATCAAAGAAAATAGTAAAACGATTGAAAGCTCTCTGCCCGTTTTCTGTATATGAATCAGGGTTTGGAATTGCCCGCACAGGCTCTCGCTCTGAGCTGCAGTTCGTGCACGAACATGTCTATATCAACTCGGCTGTTGATGCTGATCAAGAATATATATACTTTATGGGGTCGGAGATGCTTCCTTCTTGTTTCTTTTGTTATGCCATTTATGCAACGTTTAAGGGAGTGAGAATATAGCGTTACATTTTTCATACGATTGGGGGACACTTTATTGTTCATATATTGTTCATATGATTTCAAAATAAGTGAAAATAGTTTCATTTAGAGACAACGCATATCAAATTGATATCGATACAAATTTTGTTTGGGTAGAGGAATCATGCCGCATGTCATGAGCTGGTAAATAGATAAATCGTGGAGTCATAGTCAGATCAGATCAGAATCAAGCTCCAACTGATCTTAGAATCTACTTTATATAGAGTCGGAAATGCTTCCTTCTGCCTGTAATACCTTTGTACCTTTGGTACAGGGTAAAAAAAAAACACAAACAGCCAGTTAAAGAGCCAGCCACTTCATTTGATAAACTTTCAAGACAAGTTGTTTTTTTCTCTTCTTTAATTTCCTCATTTAGCGACACAGACAGACGGACAGACAGACAGATAGTAAGTCGATGGAGTCTGCTGTTAAATTGCTTCCTGTGGCATTTGCTTTTTGTATTGTTGGCGCTGATTTGCTTTAAAAATTATGCAAATTTAATGAACTCATCTTGAATTGGCGTAAAGATTTAAGAGTTTGCCCCTGAGAGGGAGAAGTAAATGTATGCACAATTGATTTTCCACTGAGGAGGCTTGACAGAGCATGTCTTCATTTAGAGCAATTAAGGCAATTAAGAGTGAAGTGGAAAGAAATAAATGTTAATAATAAGAAAGGCAGAGGAAAATTTGAGCCTTTCAACCATTTTAAATCAAAGCCATAGGTTACAATCCAAATGATTTGTTGTTTGCTTTAAAAATGTTCTTCTGTTTTATTTAAGTAAAACGCTCACGTAACTACCGCAAAACTTCAACCTGAAAGGCCACAAGGAAACTACACAAAAAAAAAAAACAAAATAAAATAAAATAAAGACCCACATTACATGGTCAATTGGGAACTGATTGAGTTGAGCCATTGAGGTAGATACCAACTAACTAGACCCGATTGATATCCTGTCTCGCTCTTCAGAGCAGGTAAAAACTGCCAACGAACCAGGCTCGTGCTCTCAACTCTTCATCTTTCCCTGCGCTGCCTACATTTTGCCGTTGGGCTGCCGCAAAGTATGCAAGGTTCTTGAGCCTCAACTCTGTGTGTGTGTGTGTGTGTTTTGAGCGATATAAATAAGTAATTAGCACATAGTGCACAAGCCTCAGCTACACGTTTAATGGCCTCCTTAAAGTGCAATTTAGTTTCAAGTTCTTTGTTCTGGCATAATGATGTACAGCAGATTTTTGGTTTGTTTGTCTTCATATACATACATACTTATGTATGTATGTATGTATGAGTGTATGTATATTCAAGCAGCCAAGGAGCAGCGACCTCGACAAGCAGTCGATTATTTTTACTTGTCTCTTTACTTCGTTCCTCTTTTTTTGTACGTGTCATGACTGCGAAATAAATAGCTTTGCCTGCTTTTAGGCGTGAAATAAGCTACTTACTGCAGCATCCACAAAAATATATATATGCCAAGGGCCATATGTTAATAAGAGAAGAAATTATCAATTACCTGACAGCCACAGCAGTCAGTTGTGACTTGAGTTCGGTTGGAAGGATTTTTTTTATACGGTCAGTTGAACGCACGTCCATTTATGGAGCACGAAACAGTGGCGCATTCAGCAGGGATAAGTCGGGAAACATTTAAAAATTTTGCAGATTTTAAAAACTCACGTCTTGAAACATTAAACATAAAAATCTGGAAAGTTATAAGATTGGCTTATAGATTTACAAAATGTATATTTTGTATTTTTTCACCATGATTTGCCTGCATTGTAATATTAAGCGTTTTAACCGCCTTCCACATTTTTTAAAAATCTGGAAAAAATTGAAGAGCTTTAACAAACCATGGCGAATATACCCACAAAAAAGCAAAGTGGAACCCCAATTGCAAGTTGAAAATAAATAAGGTTAAAAATTTCGCGTATGTATAAAAGTTTCGGTTTGCCTCTTTATAATCAAGAGAATTATTGTATCGAGTTGCGACGGTTCGAAGTATTTGTTTTTTGAATTTTTCAGAATTTTAGCATGGCCCATTGTCTTAAAACAGCTTACGATCAAAAAAGTTTAACTCATCATTAATAATACACCATGAGCGCTAGGACAAAACCAAAAATGGGGAAATCATAGCCAGATACTTTGAATCTGCATACCAAACATTTATTTTCGGTCAAGGGCCGCTGCCCATGGGAATCCGTCTACGCCTTTTGTTCAACCGATCTTTTTGACTCGGAGTTAATGAAATAATTTAAAGCTAGAACTAGTCAGTCTTTGGTAAAGCGCTTTCTATTCGCAACTGCTCACTTAATGGATTTAATTTTGAATAGTTTGCGTGCTCATTTCTCTTGCTCCATGATTGCTACGCTCGACGTTATAATAGAGATGGGCGCGGGACAGAAAATTCGATCACGTCCCGTCCCTATCCCGACCGTAGTCTATCCCGACCTGTCCCGACCCCGAACCCATATTTTAAATTCAGTCCCGTCCCGTTCCGATTCCGACGCAAGGTTGTCCCGACCCGTCCCGATCCCGACCACCAAAATACAATCCCGTACCGTACCAATCCCGAATATTTTTCCGGGATCCACGGGAATCCTGTCCCGACTCGAGATTTTTTAATTGAAGACAGTTTTTATATCCTTGAGGGTATTATAAAATTTTCCAGTTATTTGTAACACATAGAAGGATGGGGTCTCCAACTCCAAACTTTTTTCATTTGTAACCGAATTCCAGCGCAAGATCAATGGCGTACATGGAATAACTTCTAAGCCACTGGGCCGATCGTGCTGAACTTTGTACCGTTCATAAAAAATACCAGTAAGCGTATAATTTATTAAGGAAAGTCGAAAAATATTCGTCAAAACACAAAATGCATTTTCTTTAATGAATTGAAATTAATTTGAAATAGTGGTCAAAAAGAAAATTGAAATTTATTTACAATGGAAAGAACTGAAAGAATCTAAAACTGTTTAACATGGGTTGCTTTTCGTTATTGGTTTCTGCTACTTTTCTCCACTTGTGCCAGTGCGGCCTACATTGCTTACACATCTTATATAAAACACAAAATCCTCACTTGTTATTGACTTCTACATTTAGAAAGACTTCACACATTATCAATTGGATTATTTCGCTTCAGGTTAATATCACCGTCTTTGTTCATTTGTGTGTAAGTGTGAGCATTTAATAAGTCCGATAAAGCACTTTTCTCTAAAAAAATGTTCATTGCTGTGGTTAAGCTTGCTTAAGCCTTAAAAAAAAAACGGTATCCGAAAAATTTACCGGGACCCGAATAATAAATTGGGATCTAACAAATTCGGGATCAAGAATTAATCCCGTCCCATCCCGATCCCGACCCTAGTCTGTCCCGACCCGTCCCGATCCCGATGCCAAATTTAAAATTCAATCCCGTCTCGTCCCGATCCTGAAGATTTTTTCGGGACCCGCGAGAATGCCAAAAATTACCGTCCCGCGCGTCCACGTTATAATAAGAAAACTATTTTTCATCGCACTTTATGGTTTGTTTGAGTGAATAGAGGATATTGATTTGCTAAGCGAGTTTAATTTGCTTTATGCGATACTCAATTACGGAGTTTGTTTACGTATGCAAGTGTTGACTAAGCGCGGTTTTCGTTGGTCATTGCTTTGATTGGATTGTCATCGGCCTCCAATGGTCGACCAGTGCTTCTAAAACCTTGCCATTTTCGAAGCGGAATTTTCTAAACTATCGCTGACATTGTTGTCTACTTATTAAATCGTTCTTATATACGTAGCATCCTTTATTATTATTTCCAATAAACTTTATATCGATGGTATCTTAATGCAAAATTTTGATTTGCTTATGTCTCGACTTTCGTTCATCTGATTGATATATACTCAAGATAACTTTACATTTATAGAAAATTTGAGATTGCAAGAGATAGGAGGATTTTTTTTCTTCAAATTTAAATCTATAGATAATGTTGATTACTATATATATGTCGTACGTCCGATTTCTCATCTTTTAGCTGCTATGTGTCAGATAAAAATACATTTTACTCTGTTATTTGTAAGTTTAAGTGACAGATAGTGCTATGTAGGAGGTGAGAAATCGGCCCTAAATGGTTCGAACAATCTATCTACGAAATTGTGGGAGAAATTAGATTTTTTTTAAATTGCTAGATTTGCAGGATTCGTGGCAAAAATTGAAAATAATTTTAATCAGCCTTAAGGCTGAAAAAATAATAGACTTTAAAGTTTATATTTATATTTTAGCATTTTAATTAAATTCCAGATAAATTTAATTTTCTTCATGCTCATTTCATGATTTTCAGTTTGTTCAATTCTCTAAGCTAATTTTGTGGGCCATTTCAATGGATCCCCTTCACTACGCAACTGATTCGTACTACAAACGTAAATGTATATGCATATTAATGCCTGACTGCCTTGAGATTAATTTTGTGTTCTGGGCAATGATGGAAGACTTGGTTTATTGCGGCTTGTCCAACTGGCCAGAGGGTGAAACCGAATATTGTGTTGACAATCGAGTTGGATGCAAAATTTATATATATACGGTACATTTATTTTTTAAATTCTTGATAAGCCAATCATACGAAATGAACCCAGTTCGATGTCCCAAAACTTTAATTTGCTCCACTGAGAATTAAACATGGTGTCTTCATTAACCTAAAATCAGCCTCAATCATGTCAATCCTAATTGACTGAGTTGATAATAAAGAACAAGAGAAAACAAAATCAAACTTCTTCCGTCACTTTCTTATACTTTAATTGTTAATAAATTGTTAATGCAATTTGCAGTCGACCTAAAATACAAAAATATATCAAATTCGGCTCCCAAAAAATGAGAGAAAATTGTGTTTTTAATAAATGTTAAGAAATGTAAACAAGTTGAACAAAAAACATATTTTGAAGATTAAATTGAAGAATACTTGATTTTGAGTAAAAAAACAGGTTATATGAGAAAATTTAAGCCCACAAGCTGGCAATTTTTATTTATTGTTAAGTGAAGTGAAATAAACAGTGCTGAAAATGACGTTAAAAATCAGACAAGTATATCCAACTGATGCCAAGGAATCTGTTGGGCTTGACTGAACTTATTATGATGACATCGTATGGCATTGGCAAGTGAAGTGAAGTTGCAATTGGCCATTCAATCATGCAATTAACAGTAATTATGAGATGCTCACCGACTCAATATTCTTTCGCTGAAGGTAAAAAGCATTTTTGCGGCAGCATCTCACGAAATTCCATTTGACATTTTTCGTTTGCTGATTTCCCCACAGACTTTGCGAACGGATGTGTGTGTGTAATTAATATGGATACGGGCAGGGGAATACGATGTGAGTGTGTATATGTGTATATGTATATTGTGCCATCAGCCATGAATTTTCGACTGCTAATTGGAAATCGAAATGGATAGTTGAAGGTAAATATTTTTTTTTTATTCGCATTGATTGTCAACAAAAAGAATATGAGATGCAATTTTAAGAACTAGCTGAAAGGGCAAATTATGTAAGATTTGTCAGCTCTATGATATAATAGTTCAAGTCAAACGTGATACAATTTTTTTTTTGAAGGATAATTAAATGTCTTATTATTATTATTAAATATTATTATTAAACAGCAACCAAAATTCATAATTTTCTTAGCTTTTCTAAGAGCAAAAATGTAAACATAGTTCTTGGTGGTTTTCCAAATTGAATAATAACTTTCCTCTTTGTGTATTCCCTCTTAATTCCATTTATTTGCCGACACTTCAACTCAGCTTACATTACAAACATTTGCCATAATCCTAGATTTGTTTGGTTTTTTGCTCATTTGATGAAGAGCTCGTCCAAAGCTCAAACTTCCATTTTCACACAACGAAATTATCTCACCAAAGGTGTGAAAATTCATGCCATATGTACATATATATTTATGTATCTCCTTCCCTCTCACACTCTGTTTGTATAATGCAAACATATCAGCATTCACCGCAGGCAATTTCTTTTTCCTTTTTTGTGTTTTTCGTTTAAAGTGTCAACGGCATTTAAAAAGAAAATTTTCATAATTTTTGCAAATGCAACTGACAGCAACAACAATACGAATGGCTTTTTCCCCACTTTTAAATTTAATCTGCATTTCCAATTCCGATTTTCCTTTTAAGGTGAATTTAAGGTGTAGCCGCCCTTGGCCTTTCCTTTTCGTCTGCGCACAATCAACTTTAATGAGTCTCCAATTTAAATTGTTGATGGTTTGTCATAAAACTCATAAATCAAAGCATCATCTCTTTTTTTTGGCTACCACCCACGGGCATATTGATTGCTTTCCTTCTCAGACGATGTAAATGTGTAGATTTCGATGAATATATAGCAAAGCTTGCGGCCTAATTTTGGCGGATTCGTTTGAAGGTAAAATAACATTGAAGTCTAGGAAGTTGCGAGTTTATAAATTTACTTGGTTTGACAGGCACTAAGTTAAAATCCTTTTTAAATAGATTGTAAGGGAAATAATTTTTTTTTATTTTAAGGTGCTTTTCATATTTATACGAGAATTTAAAAATTTGACTTTGAATGCTCTTCAAACTTTAGTAGCTTACATATCCATGTTTATTGATAAATTATACTAACAGCATCCTATTTTGAAGGGCATAAACAGTAATTTGTAATATTATTATTAATTTAGCCCAAGTACACAGTTTACTTATTTTGATTGTGCTAGTCACTGTGGTGTAAACAAGTTTAATTTTTAATTTTAGAAAGAAAAAAAAACATCTAATTACTAACCTAATACATAGACTTTTTATTATTTTTTTTGTATCATTCTACTCTGTACCATAGGTACAAAGAGTATATTTAATTTGTGCAAATGTATGTAACAGCCAGAAGGAAGCATCTCCGACCCTATAAAGTATATATATTCTTGATCAGCATTAAGGGCGGGAGTCGATATAGACATGTCCGTCTGTCCGTCTGTCTGTATGAACAACCAGATCTCAGAGAGATGAAGTGTAGAATTGCTACTTGTACTTGCAGGTCGGTCAAGTTTGTTTATAATTTTTGCCACGCCCCCTCCCTCCCCCCGCAATATGAAAAAAACCTCATATCTTCCACAATTTTGGAGTTAGATTGTTTGGACTTTCTAGACAAATATTTGAATCATCTATACCTATCGATCAGCCTATACATCATTTCCCGATCAGATCAACTACAGTAGAGTTCCCGCCCCCGCAATTTAAAAAAATACCTCAAATCTCCCACAATTTTGAAAATAGATTGTTCGAAACTTTCTAGACATATATTTTAATCATCATTACCTACCGATCCGCCATATTCATTTCTTGGTCAGATGAACGATAGAAAAGTTGCCGCCCCCGCAATTTGAAAAATACCTCATATCTCCCACAATTTTGAAAATAGATTATTTGAATATTCTAGACATATATTTAAATCATCATTACCTATCGATCCGCTGTAACTCATTTCCCGATCAGATGAACGATAGAAGAGTTGCCACCCACGCAATTTCGAAAATACCTCTTATCTCCCAAAATTTTGAAAATAGATTTTTCGAACCCTCTAGACATATATTTTAATCATCATTACATATCGATCCGTCATACATCATTTCCTGATCAGATGAACGCCCCCGCAATTTGAAAAATTTTTCATATTTTGAAGATAGATTGTTCGAACCTTCTAGACCAGTGCAGGGCGCGTCCCTATAGCGTGTGCATAGCAAAGGCCTCAGTCGCAGCGACGTCGCTCACATACAGCATACGAACGTTTCGCTGCTGTCGACTTCGTATCGGCCGCCACGCACACATACATAGCTAAAATATGATAGTATTGTGTGCCCTGCACTGTTCTAGACATATATTTTACTCATCATTACTTATCGAACCCCCATACTTCATTTCCCGATCAGATGAGCTATAGTAGAGTTGCCACCCCCACACGTTGTGATCTAATAAAATAATTTTAAATAAACCTTACCCTGAGTAACGGGTAGATCGAAATCGAGCAGGGCCGATTTCAACTTACGCTCTCGTTAATTTTAGAAAGAAAAAAAACATCTAATTACTAACCTAATACATAGACTTTTTTATTATTTTTTTTGTATCATTGTTAATTAGGGTATTCACTAGCTCTGTCTTAAGTCTTAAATCTTAATTTTTAAACTTCAAAAGTTTAAGACACAACAACAAAATACTTGAAAAAAATTTAAGACTTTGAATATGCCCTGAGGTATGTGTCTTAAAATCTCAAATGTTACAATGGTGTAAAATAATCGAAAATTCGATAAAAATGTCAAAATCATTTGTTTTGTCAAAACAATTAAGACATTAAATCAGACAGGGTCGTTCACTAGATATTATGTCTTAAATTTAAGATTTAAGACTTAAGACAGAGCTAGTGAATACCCTAATTATAAAACCAAATCGACATAATATAATATTTAAGTATATATAAATTTTTGAATTTTTTGATTTTTGTATTATTGCTTAAATTGAATTTTAAATCTAACTTTAATAGTGTTTTTCAGCTTTGTATTACAGTGGGGTGCTTCTAATAGTTTTAAGTCGGTGAGGTTAATCGTTCCTCAGACGAATAGCATTTACAGAGAACTGCCTCTCCTAGCATAACATTTTGTTTTGGGGACAAATAAAGTTGTTGGTTCGTTGCGAGAGACGTTAGTTAGGACGGTTTCTGAGTATTTATTATTTTATAAAGGAATGTTAGGGTCGTGAGATCAATCCACATTTGGAGGCTAAGCTGAAAAATTTGTAGGCTAAATGCATTATATGTTCCAAATGTCCGACATTAAACACATATCTGGCAACGGAATTGAATGCCACTACTAACTTACGCATGCAAGTAGCCTTGTGTGGCTCAGTGGGTAGCGTGTGTGCCTACTGTTGTGGGTTCGATCCCGCCTCGAAACATCTAACAATAAAAGTTTTTTCTTTAAAACTTTTACGCACAAGGTTGTGGAGTACAGGGTTGCCCATATTCGACGGACCCATCTGGCAACGCCATAACAGAGATGTCAGATCGCTTAATGACATACCGCGTTTGAAGCGTCAGTCCAAGCAGATTTTTACCATGGAACAATACACGCCACGCGAGCGCTCTGAAATAGTTGAAATTTACATTCAACAGAACAAGTCAATTGTGAAAACTCAACGATCAACGATTATCATGTCCGATGAAGCCCATTTCACATTGAATGGGACCGTAAATAAGCAAAATTGCCGTATTTACGCCACTGAAAATCCTCAGGAGATTCAAGAAGTGCCTCTTCATGACGAAAAAGTCACAGTTGGGTGCGGCGTTAGTGCGAAAACGGTCATTGGGCCGTTTTTCTTCCAAAATGAAAATGGCCATGCTGTTACCATCAACCAGGAGCGTTATCGCGACATGATGACCAATTTTGTGATGCCAATTATTCGTCAAAAGCGTATGAGGCAGTTCTGGTTTCAACAAGACGGCGCTCCACCGCACACAAGTCGCATAACAATCGATTTTCTGAAGAAATTGTTTCCGGGCCGTTTGATGTCGAAAAGTGGTGATTTGGACTGGCCACCGCGTTCGCCCGATTTGACGCCGCCTGACTTCTTCTTGTGGGGATATTTGAAGTCAAAGGTTTACGTTAACAAGCCAAGGACCGTAGAAGAGCTCAAGGACATTCGTGAAGAAATAGCCGCTATTCCGGCCGAAATGTTGGCGAAAACGATGGAAAATGCTGCAAAAAGGGCACAATACGCCATCAACGCCAGAGGCGGCCATTTGAGAGATATCATATTCAAAAATTGATGTAAACAAATCTACTTGGAACAAATTTAATGATTAAGATTGCCAACCGCCAAATTATTATTTTTCCTTTGATTTTAAAAAAAACATGGGTCCGTCGAATATGGGCAACCCTGTATATGTAGCCATGAAAAGCTTCAAAAACTTTGCCGTTCGGCGTTAAAATGTAAAGGTTCCTTTCTCTTGAGCGAAAATTAAAAGACACACGAGCCGAGAGATTGAGAAGAAGCTCGGCTTGGCCCCCATTGGAGGCTGTAACAGCCAATTTTAACTTTAACTAACTTACGCATGTCTCTCGAGTCACAATGCACATAAACTTCGACTCCATAAAATAGAGTGGGTACCAAGAACATTTTAGCAATAATCAATTTAATTTTAAAGGGCAAAAGCATATGTGACACAGAAAGCTGCCTCGTATTAAATGGGAGTTTTATTTAAAAGTAATTTTGTCAACAGACTAGTACACTGTGACACATTTTTAGACTCATGAAATATGATCCCATCGGGACCAAAAAAATCTGATAGGGTATGATGGTAGTATGAAAACCCTGGCTGGGTTTGGCCTGGTTAGCTGCCGTTTTTTTTTAAGTGTACTTTAAGTTTTCAGCATTTGATATGGCTTAACAACTCCATTTCTCGAAAACTATTTGCAATTTCGATTAACAGTCTTCGGCAATGTTGTAGCTCTTTGTTAGACCTACAAAACATTCTTAAGAATCAAATCAAAAAAATTACATCTTCATACTCAAAATTACCAAAACTTACCCAATTTTAAATTTTTTTTAAGTTTTTCATCTTTATCTTGACAACCGTTACGAATTTGACTAAATAGCTCACTACAAATTTGTAGCTTGGACTTAAATAAACAAATCATTAAGACAAGCCAACATGATTCGACAACGCCTTCACATAGTTTATGACCCCACAAAATACGTAAAAAAAATTGTTTTAAACTTATACAAATTGAACTTTTTGGTAGTTGTTGTTTCTTAAAGTAAAAAGTACCCATTTATTCATTAAATCAATTTTAAAATAAAATAATAATAATTTTAACCAATTAAAAAAAAAAAGAAATTTAAATGTTTTAATTCAATTCCATAGGCATTAATATTTTAGTTCTTTTTGCCTACATTTCATTGTCCGCTTCATTTTGGTATTCGTCATCTGAGCTTACATCTATCATTTTCTTCGATGTCTTCGATAGGAAAGAAAGTTTTTTGGCTCCACCAACACACTTCCCCAAGCATTGCATCAATTCTTTTTCTTTTTCCATTTAGCACACCAGGTGTGTACGTATTTGTGGGGTCAAAACTATGTGAAGGCGTTGTCGAATCATGTTGGTTTGTTTTAATGATTTGTTTATTTAAGTCCAAGCTACAAATTTGTTGTAAGCTATTTAGTCAAATTCGTAACGGTTGTCAAGATAAAGATGAAAAACTTAAAAAAAATTGAAAATTGATGAAGTTTTGGTAATTTTGAGGATGAAGATGTAATTTTTTTGATTTGATACTTAAAAATGTTTTGTAGGTCTAACAAAGAGCTACAACATTGCCGAAGACTGTTAAGCGAAATTGCAAATAGTTTCCGAGATATGGAGTTCTTAAGCCATATAATATGCTGAAAACTTAAAGTACACTTAAAAAAAAAACGGCAGCTAACCAGGCCAAACCCAGCCAGGGTTTTCATACTACCATCATACCCTTTCAGATTTTTTTGGTCCCGATGTGATCACATTTTTAGTGTTGCACAGTGGTATCAATAGCTTTTGTGGATGACAATGCACTTGAACTTTGATGGATTCAAACCTAAATCATTCTTTTTTAGCCCAATTGTCAATTTTAGAGAGCACATTATTCGAAACTAAGACGCAATCTTTAATTTGGGACAAGGATCAACTAACATAAATTTGGACGTTATCTGGGTACAAATTAACTTCACAACTGTAAAAAAATATTCGGCAAGTCATTAAAATTTTCAGAAAACAGTAAGTGCCCTAAAACTGATCCTTGTGGGACGCCACGGGACAGTAAAGTAAAGTCTGAGATATATGAACTAGAAACAACCGCCTGAAGTCTACCAGTAAGGTATGACTTAAGAAAATTTACTGCAAAGTTTGAGAAATTATAGAGATGTTTATGTTTGGTGCATAGAATGTCATGGTTGACGGTATCAAACGCTTTACTATGGTCTAGTAGCGTTGAAAAAGTAACAGATCCCGAGCCAGAACTAGTAATTACCGTTACACAACTTCTGTTTTTTCTCAATAACTTATTACTATTAAGAAAAATTCGCATTTAGCTGCCATAAGGTTTTCTAGGACTTTAGCCAGAAATGGAAGGATGTATATGGGCCTCTAATCGTTATTTGACTTGGGAATAGGGAGAATTTTAGCCATCTTCCACAAACACGGAAAGGTAGACGTTGTAATGTCAGTATTATTAATATGTGTGATAGGGTCTAAAAGAAGTAAAAGTAAAATTTTTACAAATTTGGGGCTAATATTATCAAGACCTTCAGAATTGGATTTGACTTTAAGAATACATTCTACAGTTTTTGAAGACAAACGGACAAAGTTGATCTAAGAAGGCATCATTTATGGTCATGTTAGTTAATATACGTAGTTTAAGGGCCGATTTCATATCTTGCCTTTAACATTGAAGGCTACTTAAACTTGCTGCTGAGAGAAATTTTGTTGTGACTGGTTGCTAATTTAGCGGGGAGATCAGCTTGCCTTCAAGTTGTTGACACCAAGATAACTTTTCACATTTTTAAAAATAACGAAAAAACATTTTATTTGAAGTTTCAAATATGCTATCCAAATATGCTATCCGCAACCGACCAAATAATCTGGCTATAAAAATCCTACTTTGAGCATGCATCAGAAAAAGCATGTATCAGAACGAAGTGCTGCATTTTTGACAAACGCCTTTAGAAGAACGGAACGCCGTATCTTTTTTAATGGCTCTGCAAACACGCTTACTTTTGTGTGGCAAATTAGGTTTAATTATATTTGATTATTTTTTATAATTATTTCCAGCAGATTGAAAAGCTCATAATTGCAATCAGTGCACAAGATACGACTAATGCTATTGATAACACGCCCATCGATATCAAATCAGTGTCTTGTCACATCAGTGTTTTGTATTAAAGTGGTGTAGAGCAGGCTGTCTGTATACCAATTTCCGTATACCTGATCGAGTTTTTTTCCAGGTTCATAAGCTTAAATTTAAATTCGCGCATGTTCGTGCTCAGCTAACCATTCACGAAGAAATACAAAAATTGCATTTAAAGAAAACTAAGCAGAGCAAATAATTCCCTTTTAATTGAAATGCCAATAAATTAAAGATTATTCACAATAAGGCAGTAAAGTGAGCCGTTTTCTGTATTCTGTATGCGGTCTTAAATTTAAGCACGCGTGTGTCCAGGCAACAAAAATTTAGCTAGATCTTTGTTTTGGATGTATGTAGTGCATACTATGTACATTGCATCAACCAAGCAGCTAATCCACTTTAACAGCATATTCGGTGTTCGTGCCTTGTCGTGCCATTGTTGTTTATTGCCTGTTCGTGTATATCGCGGCTTACGCTCATCTCTTATAACAAACCCTTTAATGCTGCATCTTAAAGAAGTGAAAAGAGAAATAACAAAGCAAAAGAAGATTCAAACTTTTCATTTTAATTAATTTATAACTTTGAACAGCTTCTCATAAACCTCAAATAAGAACAGCAATATTCCTTGAAATTTTCCTCAATTTAAGGTTTTCCTGGCCATATTCAAAATTTGCAAACAAATCGTTTGCACACTGAAATGACAACATAATTCAAGCAACTTCCGTGCAAATCAAAGCCCTGACAAGCCTCACTCCACCTACATTCGCATACGTATGTATATGTACTCACCCTCCCTCCCCCCTTCGCCACATTCCATATCCCTTATCACCTTGCTTGTCAGGTGAAATATTTACGGTTGTGTGTGTATGTGCCGTATTTGTGAGCCCCAGGAATTTCACTTTCACAGCCAGACATCAAGCAAAAAGGAGCTCCAACTGCATTACATTGCACGGATTTCTACTGCGTGCGGACACACACACACACACATACAAAATATATAAAATTGCATTGCACAACAGGCGACCGACGCTGCAAGAACCAAGACCAAGTGAATTTATTGCTTTCGCCGCCAAAGTGAAACATAAAACGACGTCATTAAGTTATGTCGGCGCTGCGGTGTATGTGGAATGGAAGTTGGCTGTTGTTTTTTTTGTGTGTTTTTACGTGAGTTTGGCTTGTTATCAGCGCAAGTTGATATGTGGATTTGATCAAGTATCTGATATGGCCAGGGTCATGAATTGATTTATGCTTAATACGTGTCAGTTACACTCTTCAGGCTTCCTGAAGTAAATAATAGGAAAAGTGGATAGTTGACTGCATCTAATACTTCCAATAAGGTTTTCTAACTGAGTTCAAAGTTGATTATCATTCAATAAGCCTCAAATACCAAGGCACATCCTTCAATGGGCAGGATGTCTGTACACGTATAGCTTATTCAAGGTTCAAGTTGGTTCAAGCATCAGCAGACATTGCGACTGCAGCTTTGTAATCGCCTTTACAAGCGAACGACGCTGTACCTGCTACAAACAATGCATAAGCCTAATGCGATTTTTGACTACAAAGTTTTGATGACGTAGGGCAAGTGTCCGTAAAGCCGACCTTGAACCTTATCTTATAAATTAATGAGCACCTGAACCGAAATATCTCGCTTTGAAAAAAGATTTGGTTTAGAAATGACAATCAATAATATTTTTCAAGAACATAAATATGTTTATTAAAAGTTTTACTTTTCAAATAATTTTAAGTATTGAATTGATGCATTATTTAGCAAACGAGCGTATGTAAAAAGTAATTTGATATTTTCAGATGGGCATTTCCACAGAAAGGTGAAAGACAAATGAAAGTTAAAGTTAAACAACGTTTGGCCTTCACAGAGCTGTAAATGAATCAATCATTTCGAGATTCACAACCTGATTTAGAAATTAAAAAATTCATTCATTTCAGCTTGATATTACGATTTTAATCTGATTTAATCATTGAAGATTGCTTTAACCCATTAACGCGAGGTACAAGATCCCGTTAGTCGATTAATGAGATTTTTCAGGATGTTCAGTTTATTGAAAAACGATTTTTAAAAAATTTTGGAGCTGAAATTCGAATGTGGAGCAAACAGTTACTATTCTGATATCCTTCCATTTTACTTTAAAACAATCTGAATAGGGTGGCTTCTTGGCTTAGGATTCTTTTTAAGGTATCCCTTATTAGTTGAACGGCACTACGTACAAATTTTATTTTCACAAAACACGTACCAAACGGATGAATTTTCATACGCTAATATTTGCACACTTCAAAAAGTTATTTAATCATATAATTGCTTTTCAGCCTTTTAATAATGAGATAGTAAATATAATCTTTACCCTTTAGATCTTGAAAGTAACGTTTACTAAAGTTTTAATTGATTTTACTCACTGAACCGACATTTTTTCAATTTTTGTTTTGTTCGCTAGAATTTAGCGGTAAAAAATCATGTTTACTTAATGCAAATTTCAGAGCTTTATCATAATGAAACTTTAGTATTATTAGGGTCATAATGTAACATAATATAACGATCTGTTAATTTTTACGGTTTTTTCAAGCTTCAATTTTTGCGTATGAAATTTCATACGCTGAGCTTTAATGGGCTAAGGTGATTTTTAAATCATTTCGGTGCAATCAGATTGTTTATATTTTGATTAAATTCATTTGATTTAACTTAAAAAATTGCAATCTTCAATGATTTTAATGAAAATACAGAAAACTTTAATGATTTAAAATACAAAATGATTGAAAGGGCATAGCCGGGCTTACTAGGCCTATCGGCCCCCAGTCCTATCCATATTTCAACTACCATAAAACACGACTGAAATTTTATCGATTTTTTAACTATTTTTATCAATTTTATCAACCACCTTTTACACCTTCAAAAATTCTGCAAAAATTATACAAATTTTATCTTGCAATGATAATTAACCATGTTAAATATAAATGTGGTACCTCAACTAAAAGTCTAAAAATAAATGTTGTAAGTCGGAATTGTAAGTGTGCATTTTTAAAATCAGAAAAATTATTCTGGGGGGATTGTTGACATGCCAGCTATTGCCATAAAAATTTGAGAGTTTTTAGAATGGTTAGTTGGCCCGAAAAACGCTTGTGTTTGAAATGACAAAAATAGTCATATAAAACTCACGGTTGGTACCAGAAGTATGAACACGAGAAGGCAAAGCTAACTTCGACTGCGCCGAAGTTTTAATACACTTGAAAAACTTTACTCCAACTGATTTAACTGGAAATATATATATAAGATATAGATATCAGATATTTAAAATTTTTAAATCATTGATAAAAAAATTAATAATAAAAAAAAAAAATTTCTTAGTAAAACACATTTTCCGACCGATCGGTCCTATGGCAGCTATATGCTATAGTCCTCCGATTTTGATAATTTTTCAAAATTATGTGAATGCATATAAAACTAATATATACCAAGATTGGGGACGCTACGATAAAAAACAAAAAAGTTTTTCTCACTAGAAGTAGTTTTTTGACCGTCCGTTTATATGGCAGCTATATGCTATAGTCATCCGATTTTGATAAATTTTTCCAGAATTGTGTGGAAACATATAAAACAAATATATACTACGATTGGAGACGCAACGATGGAAATCAAAAAAGTTTTTCTCACAAAGACTTATTTTTCGACCGATCGTTCCTATGGCAGCTATATGCTATAGTGATCCGATTTTGATACATTTTTCCAGAATTATGTGGAAGCATATAAAACTAACATATACCAAGATTAGTGACGCTACGATGGAAAACAAAAAAGTTTTTCTCACTAGAACTAGTTCTTAGACCGATCGTTCCTATGGCAGCTATATGATATAGTCATCCGATCCGGCCGGTTCCGACATATTAGTTGCGTGCAGTAAAAAGAAGACTTTGTGCAAAATTTCAGCTCGATAGCTTTAAAACTGAGAGACTAGTTCGCGTAGAAACAGACAGACGGACAGACGGACAGACAGACGGACGGACGGACAAGCGGAAATGAACTCGGCTCGTCGTCCTGATCAAGAATATATATAGTTTATGGGGTCGGAAATGAATATTTCTATGCGTTACAAACTTCTGGGCAAAATTAATATACACTTTTCAAGTGTATAAAAATCAATAAATTACTTTCAGTTGATGTACTTTGAAACTGCATACTTGAAATATTGATAGGATGGGAGCCGTTATGCCTAGTAAGCCCCTTATAAGGAATTAAATCAAAACGATAAATTATATTATTAAATGATTTCAATAGTTTGAGTTTAATCAAATGAATGAATCTTAAATGATTTATTTGAAGTGAATTAATTCAAAATATTTCAACCTGATTGATCCAAAATGATTATTTTGTCGATTTTCCCATATTGTAGAATTATTTTAATTCAAATCAATATTCATTCAGAGTTGCGAAAAAATAATGATTTTCCGATCATTGGACACTGCTTCCGCTTGTATGGAGCAGCGGCCGAAAATACTTCAAATAAAGGTAGAGGGCTATAATTTGGATCAAGGCTCTTAAAAACGAGAAGGCAAAAGCTAACTTTGACTATGGCGAAGTTTTGATACACTTGAAAAATTTTACTACAACTGATTTAACTGGTAAAATATATATAGGATATAGATATCAAATATTTAAAACTTTTTTAATCATTGATAATAAAAACTAATTGATACCATAAAAAACTTTTCTTTGTAAAACACACTTTCCGACCGATAGGTCCAATGGCAGCTATATGCTGTGGTCATCCGATTTTGATAGATGTTTTCATATAAAACTAATATATACTAAGATTTGGTCGTTACGATAGAAAACAGTTTTCTCATAAAGTAGTTTTTGACCGACCGATTGGCTATATGCTATAGTCATCGAGTTGATAAATTTTTTCAGAATTGTGTGGAAACATATAAAACTAATATACACTACGATTGGTGACGCTACAATGGAAATCAAAAAAGTTTTTCTCACAAAGACTTATTTTTCGACCGATCGTCCTATGACAGCTATATGATATAGATATCCGATCCAACCGGTTCCGACATATTAGTTGCGTGCAGTAAAAAGAAGACTCTGTGCAAAATTTCAGCTCGATAGCTTTAAAACTGAGAGACTAGTTCGCGTAGAAACAGAAAGACAGACAGACGGACGGACGGACAAGCGGAAATAAACTTAGCTCGTCGTCCTGATCAAGAATATATATAGATTATGGAAATGAATATTTCTATGCGTTACAAACTTCTGGTCAAAATTAATATACACTTTTCAAGGGTATAAATATGGAAAGAAGATAAATATGCTTGTCCCCTTACCATCCCACGCAGGGCTAAAATTTTGAACATGGCACGGTATCTGAATTTTTATTTCGGTATACCAGTACGAACCGGTACAAGCACGATCTTTTAAAATTTTTATACACTTGCAGAGGGTATATTAAAAATGTCACGATGTTTGTAACACATAGAAGGAAGGACGAGCTGAGTTCATTTCCGTCTGTCCGTCCGTCCGTCTGTCCGTCTGTTTCTATGCTATCTCCTCCCTCAGTTTTAAAGCTATCTTGACCAAACTTTGCAAAAAGTCTTTAAATACAAATACGCTGCACATTTGTCGGAATCGGCCGGATCGGATGACTATATCATATAGCTGCCATAGGAACGATCGGTCTAAAAACTAGTTCTAGTGAGAAAAACTTTTTTGTATTCCATGGTAGCGTCACCAATCGTAGTATATATTAGTTTTATATGCTTTCACACAATTCTGAAAAAATTTATCAAAATCGGATGACTATAGCATATAGCTGCCATATAAACGGTCGGTGCAAAAACTAGTTCTAGTGAGAAAAACTTTTTTGTTTTCCATCGTAGCGTCACCAATCGTGGTATATATTAGTTTTATATGCTTTCACACAATTCTGAAAAAATTGATTAAAATCGGATGACTATAGCATATAGCTGCCATATAAACGGTCGGTGCAAAAACTAGTTCTAGTTAGAAAAACTTTTTTGTTATCAATGGTAGCGCCTTTCAAAAACTGCAAGGGTATTTAAAACATCGGCGTAGCCGATGTTAGCCTTCTATTTTCAAAAAATTAAATTGCTTTAAGATATACAAAAAATTAATTAGACTAGAAAAATTTTGTATGGGGTACTATCCTATTCTTGTCTTGTCTTGTATCTTGTTTATGATTTGATCGCAGTAACATAATAGCTGAAATATATCTTAATTTTGGTTCGAAATAATCCACCCTAAAATCTGCTGATGCCCTGTTAAAAACAAAGCTAAGTTGGATATCTTTCGTGTTTTGGATTGTTGATGCCCTGTTAAAAACAGAGCTAAGTTGGATATCTTTCGTGTTTTGGATTGTTTTAAGCCAGAACTTAAGTAAACGTTCGAATATGGCCCTTATCGTCGAAAAATAGTCAAAGGGTAAAACAAAACATTCATATTTATAAATTTGAAGACATAATTTAGAAATTCTATCTCTAAAATTTAGATTAAAATTTTGTAGCTTAAATATTATATATATATTGATCTCTTACCAGCTGAAATATATTTTTGAAAAAATTATAAATCAGTTAGACAAATTATAAGAAACCGAAACGGTGCCGGTATAAGCGTTTCGGTATGGTTCCGTTTTTTTCGGTTTCTATTATAACGTCGGTTGTAAAAACCATTTTAATATCGGTTCAGGTTTCGATACCGGAACATGGCTTGAAACGGTTTATTTCGGTTAACGATACCGGTTCCGGTTACGGTATTATTCCCTGCTCTAAATACACATTATATGTTTTTACAATGGTTTTTTTCTTAACCAACTTGATTGATGCTTTCCCAAATATACGATTTGTTAAGGTCTTCTCAGATGACCTCATTTCTTTCAGCAAGCTAGTTTATAATTTAAGTCACTAGTTTAATTAATCTGAAAGATATAATGGGTAGTAATCCAATTTGTAGCGCAGATCGTTTAGTTTTATAAAGCTAACCTATGCTCTTGTATGCCTATGCGATATACTGGTGAAAGATTACTTTTCTTATCGCCATATTAAGTCTATTTTAGCCTATTAACAAATGGTAGTTGACAGGAGTAGAATTTAGTTAGAATCTTTAAAGCTTCTAGACTCTGACTTATACAACTCCTTAGTGTTTTGATGTAATAAAAATACTAGAATAGCTTGGCAAAACAAATTTAATGTATGCATTTCAAATATATCTTAAGTCATTTCAAATGTGCATTCTATTAATCTAGACCAAAACTTTATTCTTCAATTCGCATAACAAATAAAACCAATTCAAGATTGAAAATTCCACATAACAATCAAAACGACCAAACTATACAAAACTATACAACACACATACACACAAAAAAATATAAAAACTTTTGACCATAAAAATTTCAATGACAAAACTGCAGTTTGTGAAATTTGAGCGCCATTTCGGAAGCACTAAAAGTTTTGGTATTTTATTCCATTTTTTTTTCATCTTTATATTCGAGAGTGCAATCATCATCAGACGAAGCCTGAGGTCTGAATATAACCAAAAAATGGCGCCACAATATGAAGACAATAAAATTATTGAAATAGTGAAAACGAAAATTACGAGCAGCTGGATAATGACTGTAGCCATTTGAGGAAAGAACAAAAATTGTGTGTAATAATCATGAAATGCTTTTTACATTGCCAACCCATATTTCCCTTTCAAAATCAAGTTCAAATCTCCAGGGGGTTGGGGGGACAGCTGTTAAATGTGCAGCTGCTATAAATGTCTCTATCTCAGTTTTATTGCAATCGCAATTGCAGTTGCAATGGTCATTAACAAACAGCACCAGAAGTCAGCCAGTAAACATGAAAAAGGCCAAACGGTCTGTGAAAACTGTCACAAAATCACGTTACTGATTTTAGCCGATTGGTCGCTGGGCGTGGCGCACGAAAATTCCGACATTCATTCATTATTTCCGCCACGATACGCGCCATGTGTCCCCATGTGCTGGACCGGACCCGTATCCGGGGACACTCACACACACAGCAGCAGCAGCAGCCAAACAATTTTGGTTTTTAAATTTTTGCCAGCATATAACTTTTTGCCCAATGGAACTGAACTGCAGTCGACGTTTGACTTTTCAAATGGCAGCCGGCGCCGCCGCCGCAGCTGCCTCACGGCGTGAAAACTTGCTACCACCGCCCCCTCAGAAAATTTGCCACATTGACACAATGAGGGCAACAAGAGGCAAACCTGGCAGCACTTTTTTTCTCAACAATTGAATTTTTAATAGTGGCAAAAAGAGCAATGCACCAACACTCCCCCCT
Organism: Lordiphosa mommai; assembly: GCA_018904225.1. Lineage (NCBI taxonomy): Eukaryota > Metazoa > Arthropoda > Insecta > Diptera > Drosophilidae > Lordiphosa > Lordiphosa mommai. The sequence continues at coordinate 43,288 of JAEIFT010000012.1, read as the reverse complement.
CTCCATCCACCCCTAGAGAAACTATCGATTGCATTTTTACCTGTTCTGATTTTTGTTCTCTGGCTACGGTTCCTGGTCAGTTCAGAGTTGTCTTTCAATATAATATGCAAATAATTTTAGTATGCATAAAACCAACTTTTTATTTTTTTTAAAAACAAATGAATTGCCGCTGGTGGATTGTGTGTGCTGAGAGAGAGAGCAAGGAATTTCCATTGTGCTGGCTGGCATGTGTCAGCAATGTGTTGATATAACTCATTTATTTGGCATAGAATTGAAAGTAATGAACTTTTGATTGATAAAACCAAATTGGTTTTAACTGCTGGCAACGACAAACTGGAGTATGCAAATTTAAGAATATTATTAAAAAGCTCACAAAATATCTTAATCAATGGAATGAATTGATTGACACTTTGTGGTTAGTTGACTTAAATCAGTTTGGAAATTGTAAAAAAAAACTTTGGGAAATACTCATTTTTCAAAATCACTTTTAACTGGGAGATAAGAGAGTTTTTTATACCCGTTACTCGTAGAGTAAAAAGGGTATACTAAGTTCGTGCAAATGTATGTAACAGGCAGAAGGAAGCAACTTCGACCCCATAAAGTATATATATTCATCATAGCCGAGTCGATATAGACATGTCCGTCTGTCCGTCCGTCCGTCCGTATGAACACCTAGATCTCAGGAACTATAAGAGCTAGAGCTACCATTTTTTCAGTGTAGACTTGTATTGTCTGCACGCAGATCAAGTTTGTTTCAAATTTTTGCCACGCCCCCTCCCGCCCCCGCAATATGAAAAAAACCTCATATCTCCCACAATTTTCAAAATAGATTGTTCGAACCTTCTAGACATATACTTTATTCATCATTACCTATCGATCCGCCATACATCATTTCGTGATCAGATGAACGATAGAAAAGTTCCCGCTCCCGCAATTTGAAAAAAACTTGATATCTCCCACAATTTTGGCAACCTTACCCTGAGTAACGGGTATATCGAAGTCGAGCAGGGCCGACTTCAACTTACGCTCTCGTTTTTTTTATACCCGTTACTCGTAGAGTAAAAAGGGTATACTAAGTTCGGGCAAATGTATGTAACAGGCAGAAGGAAACATTTCCGACCCCATAAAGTATATATATTCTTGATCAGCATCAATAGCCGAGTCGATATAGCCATGTCCGTCTGTCTGTCTGTCTGTCTGTCCGTCTGTCAGTCCGTCTGTATGAACACCTAGATCTCAGGAACTATAAGAGCTAGAGCTACCATTTTTTCAGTGTAGACTTGTATTGTTTGCACGCAGATCAAGTTTATTTCAAATTTTTGCCACGCCCCCGCAATATGAACAAAACCTCATATCTCCCACAATTTTGAAAATAGATTGTTCGAACCTTCTAGACATATACTTTAATCATCATTACCTATCGATCCGCCATACATCATTTTTCGATCAGATGAACCATAGTAGAGTTACCGCCCCCGCAATTTAAACGAGAGCGTAAGTTAAAGTCGGCCCTGCTCGACTTCGATATACCCGTTACTCAGGATATAAACATGTCCTAATTGTGGAAGATGAATGAATGAAATGAGTTTCTTTCCAATTTGCGGGGGAGGCAACTCTACTATAGCTCATCTGATCAGGAAATGATGTGGATGATAAAGAAATAATTTTTAAAATATATGTCTGGGGTTCAATCTATTTATAAAATTGTGGGTGATATGAGGTATTTTTATACACTTGAAAAGTGTATATTAATTTTGCCCAGAAGTTTGTAACGCATAGAAATATTCATTTCCGACCCCATAAACTATATATATTCTTGATCAGGACGACGAGCTGAGTTCATTTCCGTTTGTCCGTCCGTCCGTCTGTCTGTCCGTCTGTCCGTCTGTCCGTCTGTTTCTACGCGAACTAGTCTCTCAGTTTTAAAGCTATCGAGCTGAAATTTTGCACAGAGTCTTCTTTTTACTGCACGCAACTAATATGTCGGAACCGGCCGGATCGGATGACTATATCATATAGCTGCCATAGGAACGATCGGTCTAAGAACCAGTTCTAGTTAGAAAAACTTTTTTGTTTTCCATCGTAGCGTCACCAAACTTGGTATATGTTAGTTTTATATGCTTTCACATAATACAGGAAAAATTTATCAAAATCGGATGACTATACCATATAGCTGTCATATAAAGGGTAAGTCTAAAAACTAGTTCTAGTTAGAAAAACTTTTTGTTTTCCATCGTAGCGTCACCAATCTTGGTATATGTTAGTTTTATATGCTTCCACATAATTCTGGAAAAAAGTTATCAAAATCGGCTCACTATAGCATATAGCTGCCATATAAACGGTCGTTGAAAAACTACTTCTAGTGAGAAAAACTTTTTGTTTTCCATGGTAGCGTCACTAATCTTAGTATATATTAGTTTTATATGCTTTCACATCAATTTGAAAAAATTTATCAAAATCGGATGACTATAGCATATAGCTGCCATAGGACCGATCGGTCGGAAAATGTGTTTTACTAAGAAAAGTTTTTTTTATGGTATCAAATTTTTATTATCAATGATTTTAAAATTTTAAATATCTGATATCTATATCCTATATATATTTTACCGGTTAAATCAGTTGGAGTAAAGTTTTTCAAGTGTATTAAAACTTCGGCACAGTCGAAGTTAGCTTTGCCTTCTCGTTTAAATGCGGGGGAGTGAACTTTTCTATCGTTCATCTGATCACGAAACGATGTATGGCGGATCGATAGGTAGTGATGATTAAAGTATATGTCTAGAGGGTTCGAATTATTATACTCTGTACCGAAGGTACACAGAGTATATTGGGTTTGTGCAAATGTATGTAACAGCCAGAAGGAAGCATCTCCGACCCCATAAAGTATATATATTCTTGATCAGCATCAACAGCCGAGTCGATATAGCCATGTCCGTCTGTCCGTCTGTCCGTCTGTCTGTCCGTCTGTCCGTATGAACGAAGAGATCTCAGAGATGGTAAGAGATAGAGGTTTGAAGTGTATGGAACATATATTTCTTATACTTGCAGGCAGATCAAGTTTAGTTTTGATTTTTGCCACGCCCCCTGCCTCCCCCGCAAATTTAAAAAAACGAAATAACTCCCACAATTCTCAAGATAGATAGTTCGAACATTCTAGACATATATTCTACTACTTATTTTTGAATCGACCCGCCATACATCATTTTTCGATCAGATGAACGATATTAGAGCTATATGTAAAAGAAAATAAAAACCAACGCCAACAACAACACCGTTGCCATTGGTAGAACTTACGAGAAAGAGAGAGCGAGAAGGCAATAGCTAACTGGTAATTTCCCAATTGGACCTTGCTATGAGTGGAGCGATATAATTGAGATGGCCTGCGGTCAGAAATCACGCGTGATTCCCGCGTGACTAATATAGATACGTTTTTGTTAATAGGAAATTATATACAAATTTTATAATTTTACGGGTTTGTACTAGGTACTAGCCCCCATACATCGTTTTTCAACCAGATGAACGATGGTTGAAAGAGTTGCCACCCTCAGATTTTGAAAAAACCTCACACTTTAAAGTTATTAGTTTCGTACAAACAGGTACAGAGTATATTACAGTCGGGCTTGACCGACTTTCTTACTTGTTCAAATTGCGGGGGTGGCAACTCTACTAAAGTTCATCTGATCGAAAAATGATGTATGGCGGATCGATAGGTAATGATGATTAAAATATATGTCTAGAAGGTTTGTACAGTCTATTTTCAAAATTGTGGGAGATATGAGGTTTTTTTCAAATTGCGGGGGCGGGAGGGGGCGTGGCAAAAATTCGAAACAAACTTGATCTGCCTGCAAACAATACAAGTCTACACTGAAAATTTGGTAGCTCTAGCTCTTATAGTCTCTGAGATCTAGGTGTTCATACGGACAGACGGACAGACGGACGGACGGACAGACGGACAGACGGACATGTCTATATCGACTCGGCTATTGATGCTGATCAAGAATATATATACTTTATGGGGTCGGAAATGCTTCCTTCTGCCTGTTACATACATTTGCACGAACTTAGTATACCCTTTTTACTCTACGAGTAACGGGTATAAAAATACCTCATATCTTCCACAATTTTGAAAATACATTAGTAAATCCTTCTAGACATATATTTTAATCATCATTACCTATCGACCTGTCATACATCATTTCCTGATCAGATGAACGATAGAAGAGTTGCCACCCACGCAATTTGGAAAATACCTCATATCTCCCACAATTTTGATCATAGATTGTTTGAAACTTCTAGACATATATTTTAATCATCATTACTTATCGATCCACCATACATAGTTTCCCGATCAGATGAGTTATAGTAGAATTGCCACCCCCGCAATTTGGGAAAAAACACAATTTGTTGTGATCTAATAAAATATTCTGAAATAAATCTTACCCTGAGTAACGGGTATATCGAAGTCGAGCAGGGCCGACTTCAACTTACGCTCTCGTTTTTTTAATTGTGGGGGTGGCAACTCTACAATTGTTTGTCTGATCAAAAAATTATGTACCGAATTTAGGTTAAAGGTTCTAATTCGGTTTTTAGTTTATTTCGGTTTCGTTTCCGATACGGTACCCAGATTTTAATTTCGGTATACCGGTACGTACCGGTACCAGTATAGTTTTATACCCGTTACTCGTAGAGTAAAAAGGGTATACTAAGTTCGTGCAAATGTATGTAACAGGCAGTAGGAAGCATCTCCGACCCCATAAAGCATCAGACCCCATCAGCATCAATAGCAGAGTCGATATAGACATGTCCGTCTGTCCGTCTGTCCATCTGTCTGTCTGTCTGTCTGTCTGTCCGTCCGTATGAACACCTAGATCTCAGGAACTATAAGAGCTAGAGCTACCATTTTTCCAGTGTAGACTTGTATTGTCTGCACGCAGATCAAGATTGTTCCAAATTTTTGCCACGCCCCCCCCGCCCCCCGCAATATGAAAAAACCTCATATCTCCCACAATTTTGAAAATAGATTGTGCGAACCTTCTAGACATATATTTTAATCATCATTACCTATCGATCCGCCATACTTCATTTTTCGATCAGATGAACGATAGAAAAGTTCCCGCCCCCGCAATTTGAAAAATACCTCATATCTCCCACAATTTGGGCAACCTTACCCTGAGGAACGGGTATATCGAAGTCGAGCAGGGCCGACTTCAACTTACACTCTCGTTTTTTTTAATATTCAAAAATTTAAATTAATTTAAGATAGCAAAAAAAAGAATGGATGTAATAGAACTACAAAACGGTTCTACGAATAACCCACACACAAATTTTTTTCATAAATATACCGATTTCTAGCATTTTTTCTTTTTGGGCGATTAATTTGGGGAAATGCTTCGGTCCAGGCTTTCAGTGGTATCCCTGAAACCTAGAATTAAGAAATTCTCTGTTCCTATGTCGCCCTGAAAATTTGCCGTATCTCCGCATAAAGAAGAGATTTTTAGTGATTTGGATAGATTTGAGCCCATACTATAGGACTACGGTCCAAAATAGCTCATAAAAGACTGGTAAAATACTTAAATATCAGGTATATTAGCTCTAAAAAGCACAAAATCAGTTGGAAACATAAAATCCGCCTTAGTTTTACCTGACATACAATTTTCCGAAATATTAAACCGGATTTTTTTGTTGATCGAAATTTGAATAAAATCCAGAAATTTCAATTCTAAAATTTATATTATAATTTTTTTAACATTGCTTTTTTTAAGCACGGATTTTTCTGAGACTTAGAAGTCCTTTACATTTAATTAGAGGGCTTATATTTAGCACAGAAATGTTTTAACAATTTTTAGAAATGTGTTTCTATATCTTATATATCTTAAAAAGAGACTTTGATTCTGGTTATTCTGTAAGGGCCAATTTCTGAAAAGTAAGACTTTCTTCTCAGTGTAATTATTGTTATATTACCAGTTTAATATTTCAACTAGAAACTGAAATAGTACCGGTATAAGCGTTTCGGTATGGTTCCGTGTTTTTTGGTTGCTATTATAACGGTAAACGGTTTTCGATTCTCTCTTAAACCTCTATCTCATAACATCTCTAAGATCTGTGCGCTCATACGGACAGACAGACATTTCTATATCGACTTGACAATTGATTTTGGTCAAGAATATATTTACCTTACGAGTTCCGGACATGCTTCCTTCTGGCTGTTACATACATACAAACCCCATATACTCTTTGTACCTTCGGTACAGAGTATAAAAATATTCATTCACTTGCAGTTTTGTCTTTCAAAATTCCAGTCGCACTTATCACGACCCAAAGACACATCCAGACAATCATTAAATTATCACAAACAAGCTCCCAGAACAACAAAGAGGGGCCACCGTCTGCGGTCCCTGCCCACCAGCTCTGTGGTCAAGTGATTAACGTGGTCAATAAACAGAATCAGAACCAGAACTTGACGCCCTTTTGGACCACAACAACAACAACTAGAACAACAACACACACTTAATCGCTGGGAACAACCAACCTACCACGACGACATCCGTTGTCTGTATTGACCCCGTTTAATTTATGCGGGCAACTCAGACGAAACGTGAAGTGGCTTAGGCAGAGCGACTGCAACTCGATAATACATAATACCAAAGGCGATTACACTAATGGTGATTGGCTTTATACTTTACGAGAGCTATGGGGGGAGGGGAGAAGGCAGCCGAGAACCTACTTAACGGTGGCAACTTTTGCCTAACTGTTGATCATCAGCAGGCGACGGCGGCATCGTCGTCATCACAAATCTTTTGCCTTCCAAACTACTTACAAAGTCGTGACAAAGTCATTGACTGTGTGGCATTTGCATAGAAATGCAATTTTCGGCCAACTCACGAGCTGAGCAAACGTCGCCAAAGTTTGTTCTCCTCCCTCCGGCTTAGTGCACATAATTTTCGGCTTAGAAAGTTTTTGTTTGTGGAGGATGAAATCGATTCTGTGTACGCTTGGCCATTTAACAGTTTATCCACCCAAGCCAAGTGGCAAATCTGTTATCTGGTTAAATGGGAATCGGCATCGCTTGGTCTAATATTGACAACTTGTTTAATCATAAATTCCATAACCTAAGCTTTCAACAATTTGTGGCCAAAAGTGAAAGGACCGCCGAGCCAAGAGCGCTGCGTAAAGTTTCCGTGTGCGCGGGAATAAGAAAAACGAGGGAAAAAGTTTGCGGGTAAAAATTATGGCAAATTGAAGGTATTGTGTGAGATTTGTATCTTTTAGTTTTAGTTGGGGTCTTAAGCATAAAAAATAGATACTTGAGTTCGCAAGGGAATATTTCATTGAACAAACCTACAGAGCTTGCAATAGTTGAAAAGGTTTTAAAAGGCACTAGACAGCGTCACGCATTTTAATATGAATTATGAATGTGGTATATTTTCGTAACATGTCAGAAAACGATATAAGTAATTAAAAACTATCTTATACTCTTCATGAAAATAAAACTAATGAAGCAGTGTCAACAAGAGAAGATTTTCGTAAAACCAGGGATCGCAAATAAGAGTTATGGGGTTTAATAAAATCAAAGTGGAAAAATTGTCTTAGATGAATGTGAAAACTCGACAGGTGCTGTTTTTGAGTGCGCAAGTCTACAAAATATTAAACTTTTATTTTTAATTTATTTAAATAAATTGGCAAATAACTTTTATTTTTTAACCTAAAAAAATGAATTACAAAATAATTATTAAATTTCAATTTTCATATATAAAAATTGCGAAATAATTATTATTTTTGATTTTTATAATAAAAATTGCGACATAATTCTTTTTTGTCAATTTTTATTTTAAAAATTGAAAATAAAAATTGATTTTAAATATCTTAAGAACTAAGCGGTGCAACATAAAATTTTAAATATATATAAAATCAACGATTTAATACCTGTCCATTGATATATCACATGTTATTAAAGGATCAATATTAAGGATCACAAAATTTCAAAACGGTAAAAACAAAAATAAGACATCGTATTGTAGGAGGAATCTGAAAAGTTCTACCAATCGCTGCGGTGTTGTTGTTGTCGTATAGCTCTAATATCGCTCATCTGATCGAAAAACAATGTACGGCGTGTCGATTCATAATAAGTAGTAGAATATATGTCTAGAATGTTCGAACTATCTATCTTAAAAAATTGTGGGTGTTTTATTTTTATTTGCGGGGGAGGCAGGGGGCGTGGCAAAAATTAAAAATAAACTTGATCTGCCTGCAGGTATAAGAATTATATGTTCCATACACTTCAAACCTCTAGCTCTTACCATCTCTGAGATCTCTTCGTTCATACGGACAGACGGACGGACAGACAGACGGACATGGCTATATCGACTCCGCTGTTGTTGCTGATCTATATAGTTATAGGGTCGGAGATGCTTCCTTCAGGCTGTTACATACATTTGCACAAACCCAATATACTTTGTGTACCTTCGGAACAGAGTATAACAATATACTTTGTCACAGAGGAAGTTAGCTTTGCCTTCTCTTGTCGAAAATTGGTCTTTTTGGACGGGTTGTGTTTTTATTACATGGAGCATTCCTGCATAAATTTGTACTTTTATGGTTTAATTTTAAGCTTTATTTACTTATCTGATTGTTCTATTCGATTACGTTAAATTTAAAATTATAAAAAAATGTTTTGCCCTCCTTAAAAAGCTCCATTTTTCAGAAAAAGGCTCCAGTGCTCAATGAGAAAAAAAGATCCATTTTGGAGCGTTTGCTCCAAATGTGGCAACCGTGGTTATAGGTAGAGCTTAAGATCTGTAAAATTGTAAAAGTTCTTCAACATTTTCTATAAAGGGGGCAGTGGAAATTTTTTAAAACAAACTTAATCTGCGAGACGGAAACTGTAAAAGTTTTAAATAAAAACTTTTGTTTACTAGATGTTCTAAGGCGGTGGTCGAGCACAGGCTTAGACACCGAGACCGAGTGCACTACTCTCAGTTTTATTTATAATGAATATAAATCGTATAAACTTGCATGAATCACTCCCTTTTTGGTTGAACAAGTCATTGCTCTGGAAACACTATTAAGGGGTGTTGCTGGGGAGTCCCGTTTCAATCATATTTCGAAGCGGTCAGGCTCTTTGGGGCTGTAAAGCCAGATATTTATTTTTAATTTAGGAGAGCTCCGGAAACACTCCTAAGAGGTTTAGCTGTGGAAGTCCATTTGCAATCCAGTTTAGGAGCGCTACGGATTTTGATGGCGGGGAGCAATGCTTGGCCACATTTTGCTAGCCAGCTAAAACCATTAACTGGAATGTCTTACACCCACATTCTGCAGCGATTGCTATCACTTGTTTCGGTTGAAGAATTACGGCTTGGACGTTAGCCAAAATTCGGCCTCAAGGGATGAGACATTTTTTCAACTCTCTTTACGTAAATCACAACTAACGATGAACATTACTTTGAGGAAAACACATTACACCGATTTCTCAAAAGAAAGTTTTAAAGAAAAAATACGTTCATAGTGCACTTAAGTCAAAGGGAACTTTATATTTAATATAATCTGACAAGAAAAATAAAGTGCATTATATTGTATTTATGAAGTATTGTTTGCTTTACCTTCTAAATGCCAAATTCACAACTTTATGCTGTAACGCACAATATCGGAACCAGTCTACTACTTTTTGAACAATCCATGTACAATCAGTATTTTACTGCTTTCTGATTTTTGCAATAAACAATAGGCTAATATCAATTAAATGATGACTGCTCTATTTTGTTTATTTTTCCAATAACATAAAACACTCAGTTATAACAAAGCGATGCATTTGATTTGATTGCCAGACCATTCTATAGAACAATTGACACTATTCTGACAAAAAAAAAAAACACATTGTATAGCAAACTTTTAGCCAACTGCCCGTTGGGCAATTTCACAAAAATTGAATACCCCAATGCAAAATGCTTTTATCAGACACAACGCAAGCCAATCAAACAAATAGACAAACAAATCGGCAAACTAAATAAATTTGTTTCTTTTTCTATTTTTTTTTGATAAAACAAAATAACCTAAGGCTATATCAAAATTGTGCTAGAAATCCTAGCAAAATAAAACTACACAACAAAAAAATGTCTTGTTGACTTTCGGCAAACAGCACAAAGAAAACTTCACATCAAAAGGCTTGTGGCGCTGGCGTTGCTGGGCCATTCGACGAAGGCAAAAGTTTTTCAATTAGATTTATGCTCTATAAATAAATTAGTTTTTTTTAATGGCAGAGGTGGACATTTTAAATATTGCACACTTTCGGGCAAATCAACTGTAAAATTCAATTTCAACTTCATTACCGCAAATGTAAAACTGTCAGCGACGAGTTGCGCGAGTTGTGTCGAGGTTTTCTGTGGCAGCTACTTGCATTTAAATTGACAAATGTCAGTCAATGTGAATATCGACATTTTCAAAGAGAGTTGAAACCACTTCCTACATACCATGAGGTTATGTCAAGCACACACACATACACAGACACATACTAGCACACGCGACATCATTAAAATGCAAAACACAAATTGCATCTATGGCAGTGAAATTGCCAAAGCAAACAAACTTTGTGGGTTGCCCTCAAAAAAAATAGACAAAAATAAAAGAGTACGAATTTCTGCTTAGACGAAGCATTATCCAATCGATAAAGCTGTTTTAGATGAGGCATACATAAGTAGCTGAGTTAGGATAAACTCTTTCTATAGAAATGTACGCTGTTATGTGCGCCGCTGTTGGCATACCTGCCATTGATAAGTGCTGCCCCTAGATCTGATATTAAAAGATATTTTTAAACCTCAACGAAATTAAAGATAAAGTAGCAACTTTCAGTCTTACTTATGTTCGAAAAGTTGAACTATGAAAATTATAAAATATTTAATAATATCGCTCACCAAAGACTGTTTTATTCCTCCTTTTGCGCCAAGTAATATTAACCTTATTTTGATAATATTGCGAATATTGCAGTTTCAAAAATAAATTCCCATTTAATTGGAAATTTTCAATTTTTTGTTGCATTTCTAAACTCTTAAAAAACGGAAGGAAATTTAATTACATTTAACTTAGCTTTTAAATGCTCGTACACACAGTCAAATCTTTTTCCTGTGTCTTGGGGCTCAATAATTGCAGTAGCATTGGCCCGCCACGTTGCGGCCATTATGCCGCATAGTTAGGCATACAGCTGGCTTAAGCAATTAGAAGTCGATTATAATACACAGTGCAGCATCAGCAGCAGCAGTGGAGGGAGGCGGTGAGGGGAAAGGCATTTTACAAACTTGCCAACAAGTCGAAAAACATTTCAGGCGCATTCAAATGCGAAGGAGCAAAACTAATGCCAAAAGCAGCCGGCAGAATGCAAGTTAACTTCATGCAAAATGCAGAAGGCAAAAATCCTGGCAATTAAAAAACAGAGGCAGACGCGGCGCCCGGGCAAATAGAAAAAAAAACTCGTTGACAGTTGGACTGGCAGGAAGGAGAATGCGTCTGAGAATGGGTAAGGTGCAAACAACAACCGCAAAAATTGCCGCGAGCATTGCAACAATTAGCCAAAAACCCCCCAACCCACTCCCCCCACTTCGACCTCAAACGACCCCCAACCAAGTTGAAATATTTGCTCGCACACACTGGGGGGCGGAGGTGGAGTAGGATCAGAAGGGGCAGCCGCTCGACAAATTGCACACAATTCGTGCCTAATTTTTAGCTGACAATTGCGCGTATTTAAAGCACATTTTTTTGCATTGCCTTAAAAATTCCATGAATTTTTTACACTGATTTTTAAACGACTACTGCACTTCACTTAATTGAACGACTGTCGTCGCCGGCGAAAAAAAACGGAATATGTGAAGGCAACAGCGAACCTTGTCGGTGTCCCTTTTGATATCTGTTCACTTGCCATGGACATGACAGACAGTCAGCTTGCAGTGTCAGTGTCAGATGTCAATGAAACTTTTGCTTAGAAATGGTTTTGAGCAGCTAAACTGTATCACGTTTTATTAGCTTTGCTCCGAAAAAAGGGGTGTGGGAATATATATGCATTTTTATGTTGAGGTAGGTTTTAACAGTCATACTACTATTTGGCCATTAGTTGGTATTTGAAAATGAGATTACGTTTTAACCTATTCTCCGTTGTGACCATTAATTTTTTAAGGCTTGATTATAATATTTTAGGTTAAGGTCTTTGGAGCGGTTCATTAGGTCGGAGTAGCTTCAGCTTAATTGGTAATGCCAATTCAGAAAACAGCGGTGTTTAAGTCAGAAATGAATGCTCGTTAGATAAACAATATGATAGAAATAAAAAACATCTGTAAGATGACCGAGATCATGATGCTTGGACATCACTAATGTGATTGGATTTTTAAGAAATGCTAAAAAATTGTTGTTAAAGAATAAATGTGAAATCTTTAGACATCGGATTTTAGGTTTTTATACCCGTTACTCGTAGAGTAAAAAGGGTATACTAAGTTCGTGCAAATGTATGTAACAGGCAGAAGGAAGCATCTCCGACCCCATAAAGTATATATATTCTTGATCAGCATCAATAGCCGAGTCGATATAGACATGTCCGTCTGTCCGTCCGTCCGTCCGTCCGTCCGTATGAACACCTAGATCTCAGAGACTATAAGAGCTAGAGCTACCAAATTTTCAGTGTAGACTTGTATTGTCTGCACGCAGAGCAAGTTTGTTTCAAATTTTTGCCACGCTCCCTCTTGCCCCCGCAATATGAAAAAAACCTCATATCTCCCACAATTTTGAAAATAGATTGTTCGACCCTTCTAGACATATATCTTACTGTCCCTATCGATCCGCCATACATCATTTTTCAATCAGATGAACGATAAGTGAGTTGCCGCCCACGCAATTTGAACGAGGGGAGTAAGTTAAAGTCGGCCCTGCTCGACTTCGATATACCCGTTACTCAGGATATCAACATGTCCAAATTGTGGGAGATATGAGTTTTTTTCCAATTTGCGGGGGAGGCATGTAGGCTGATTGATAGGTAATAATTATTAAAATATATGTCTAGAGGGATCAAACAATCTATTTTCAAAATTGTGGGAGATATGAGGTAATTGTACCGAAGGTACACAGAGTATATTGGGTTTGTGCAAATGTATGTAACAGCCAGAAGGAAGCATCTCCGACCCCATAAAGTATATATTTCGATCAGCATCAACAGCCGAGTCGATATAGCATGTCGTTGTCGTCTGTCCGTTGTCCGTCTGTCCGTATGAACGAAGAGATCTCAGAGATGGTAAGAGATAGAGGTTTGAAGTGTAGGAACATATATTTATACTTGAGGCAGATCAAGTTTAGTTTTGATTTTGCCACGCCCCGCCTCGAAAAACAAAAAAAAAAGAAAAGAATACTACTTATTTTGAATCGACCCGCCAACAATTTTTCGATCAGATGAACGATATTAGAGCTATATGTAAAAGAAAAAAAACCGAGAAAAGAGAGGAGAAGCAATAGCCAACGGTAATTTCAATTGGACCTGATATGAGTGGAGCGATATAATTGAGATGGCCTGGGTAGAAACACGCGTGATTCCGGTGACTAATAAGAACGTTTTTGTTAATAGGAAATTATATACAAATTTTAAATTTTACGGGTTTGAAGGTACAGCCCCCAAACGTTTTTAACCAGATGAACGATGGTTGAAAGAGTTGCCACCCTCAGATTTTGAAAAAAACCTACACTTAAATTATTAGTTTCACAAACAGGTACAGAGTAATTACAGTCGGGCTTGACGACTTTAGAAAGGGAAAATTAAAAGGGGGGCGGAACTAACGTTAGAGAAAAAGATGTAGGCTGACGATAGGTAAAAATAAAAATATGTCAAAAGGTTAAAATTAAAAGTGGGAGATGAGGTATTTTCAAATTGCGGGGGTGGTAACCACATCGTTACATCGAAAAGATGTAGGCTGACGAGGTAAAATTAAAAGTTAGAAGGTTAAACATTAAAATGTGGGAGAATGAGGTATTTTTATACTGTACCGAAGGTACACAGAGTATATTGGGTTTGTGCAAAGATGTAACAGCCAGAAGGAAGCATCTCCGACCCCAAAAGTATATATATTCTTGATCACATAACAGCTGAGTCGATATAGCCATGTCCGTCTGTCGTTCGTTGTCGTTGTTGTCGTTGTCGTATGAACGAAGAGATCTCAGAGATGGTAAGAATAGAGGTTTGAAGTGTATGGAAAATATTTCTTATTTGAGCAATCAAGTTTTTTTTTTTGCCACGCCCCCTGCCTCCCGCAAATTTAAAAAAACGAAATAACTCCCACAATTCTAAGATAGATAGTCGAACATTCAGACAATTTCACTACTTATTTTGAACGACCCGCCAACATCATTTTTCGATCAGATGAACGATAAAGCTATATGTAAAAGAAAAAAAAAAACGCCAACAACAACACCGTTGCCAGGTAGAACTACGGAAAGAGAGAGCGAGAAGGCAAAGCAACGGTAATTTCCAAGTGGACCTTGCAGAGAGGAGGATATAATTGAGAGGCTGGTCAGAAAACGCGTGATTCCGCGTACTAAAAGATACGTTTTTGTTAATAGGAAATATAAAAATTTTATAATTTCGGGTTTGATAGGAAGAAATGCAACCAGAGAACGAGGAAAGAGTGCCACCCTAGATTTTGAAAAACCAACTTTAAAGTATGTCGAAAACAGGTACAGAGTAAAAGTGTTGAGATTTATGTTTAATTGGGGGGCGTGAACTTTTACGTTACGACAAAACGATGAGCGGACGAAGGTAGTAGATAAAAGTAGAGGTTCGAACACCAAAATGGAGAAGAGGATTAAATGCGGGGTGAACAAAAGAAGCGGGAATGAGTATGGTGAGAGGTGAGGAAAAAGTAAAAGGTTTGAAGTTATTTCAAAAGGAAAGAGTAAGCGGGGGGGACTTTAGTTGAAGGAAAGAGTAGGTGAGAAGGTAAAAAAAAAAAGTAGAAGGTAAAAATAAGAAGAGAAAAGCGGGGGAACAAGAGAGAAAGGTGAGCGGAGAGTAAGAGAAAGAAGAGGTAGAAAGAAAAAAGGAAAGTAAAGGGGGGTGAGGGGGGGAAAAAGAAAAAACAAAAAAGAAGAAAAGAGTGTAGTGGATAGTGTTAGACGGAGAACGAAGAGACGGAAGTTAAAGGATAAGGAAAAAAGGGGGAAGCTGGAAAAGGAACAGTAACCCTAAGAGTAACGGGTAAAAAAACCAAAAAAAAAAAGAAGAACAAAAAAAAAAAAGACGCAAACGTAGAGAGAAGAAGCGGAAAGAAAAAAAAGAAGAGGTAAGGGTAAGAAGGAGAGGGCGATAAAGTAACGACGGAAGAAAAGGAAGAGAGAAGAGACCCAAAGAAAAGAAGAAAAGCGGGAAGAAGCGGCGGGAGAAAGAAGAAGGTGGAAGAAGTGAGGAAAAAGGAGGACGCCCCCGCAAGAAATTGAAAAACTAAACTAAATTAGGAGTTAGGTTGTTTGAACTTTAGAAAATTATATATTACCTATGGATTCGCCAACATCGTTTTTCGATCAGATGAACGATAGCAGAGTTGCCACCCCCGCAATTTGAAAAACACCTCAAATATCCCGCAATTTTGGAGTTAGTTGATGAACTTAGACATATATATATCATTACCTATCGAGCCCCATAATCGTTTTCCGATAGATGAACGATAGTAGAGTTGCCACCCCGAATTTGAACGAGAGGTAAGTTGAAGTCGGCCCTGCTCGATTGATATACCCGTTACTCAGGGTAGGTTTATTTAAGAATAGGTATTAGATACATAGCAAAAGTGTGGAGATAGAGTTTTTTCAAAGTGCGGGGGTGGCATTTACTAAGCTTAGATGAAAGATGTAGGCGGATCGATAGAATGATGATAAAATATAGTAGAAGTTGAACAATATTAAAAGTGGGGAGAAGGAGGTATTTTAAAGGGGGGGGAAAGTTAGAAAGAAAAGGAGGGGAGCGGTAGGTAATGATGATTAAAAAAGAGAAGGTTTAAAAGTATTAAAAGGGGAGAAGAGGTAGTTTTAGGGGGGCGGAACTAGTGCGTGAGGAAAAGAGTAGGGGAGGAAGGTAAGATGAAAAAGGAGAGGTGAAAAATTTTAAAAGGGGAAAGAGGTTTAAGTGGGGGAGGGAATTTAGGTTAGAGAAAAAAAGAGGGGAGGAAGGTAAGATGATTAAAAATAGGAGAAGGAAAAAAATATTTAAAAAGAAAGAGAGGTTTTTAATGGGGCGGGAGGGGGTGGAAAATTTGAAAAAATGAGGTGAGAAGAAAAGTTAATGAAAAATGGTAGTTAGTTTAAGTTGAGATTAGGTGTTAAAGACGGAAGACAGAAGAAGAAGACGGAAGACGGACAGACGGACATGTCTATTTTGATCTATTGTGCTAAAAAATTTTGAAGATGGATTATTCGGACCTTCTAGAGATATATTTTAATCATCATTACCTATCGATCCGCCATACATCATTTCCTGATCAGATGAACGATAGAAAAGTTCCCGCCCCCGCAATTTTTTGAAATACCTCAAATTTCTCACAATTTTAAAGATAGATTGTTCGTACCTTCTAGACATATATTATGATCATCATTACCTATCGATCCGCCTTACATCATTTTCCGATCAGATGAGCCATAGTTGAGTTGCCGCCCCCGCATTTTGGAAAAAATCCTCATATCTCCCTCAATTTGGGCATCTAATAAAATATCTATCTATCTAATAAAATATTCTTAAATAATCCTTGAGTAACGGGTATATCGAAGTCGAGCAGGGCCGACTTCAACTTACGCTCTCGTTTTATTTTCTAACAATCTCTAGTGTAATGTGAACTCATTCCATGTGAAATCAGCCACTCAAATTTTTTTTGTTTAAAAAAATATATCACTATTAGCAGATCAAAGTTCTACACATCGTGAATATAATCCAATCTGAGGATATCCCCACCACTAACAGTTCGCTAGATTAACGACAAAGAAGATAAAACTTAGAAAGATTATAGCATCATAACGGTGCATCCAATTTAAGCGACCAAAATTGTGATTCCACTATTTTCATGTATTCTCTCCGATAAAAAATAAAAGGTTCAAAAAAGTTTGTTCTAAAGTATGATTTTAGCGAACTTTTTTTCAAGGAGGGCCAACCGATTTTGTTATGAAATAATTATTTTCTAGTAAAGGATATCCGTATACCTATTCAAGAAAAAACATAACGATGCGAGGTCATTTTTTTAAAATGTTTTTGGACTCCTAATTTTAGTTTTGTCAAATCAAGAAGCTAATTTTAAAGCAACATTTAAATATCTGTCGTGGTTGACAATATTTTAGACATTTTTTTCAACCATTTTTTTTTTACTTCAAAAAAATTGAATTTTATGAAAATATTTTTTTCGCGCATTTATTGATTCATGAGATTTTTTGTAAAATATGTATACGGATATCCTTAACCAGAAAAATATATTTATTGAAAATATCGGCTGGCCCTCTTTGAGAAAAAGAAAAAAAACCATTAAAGATTGCCAAAACGCTACTTATGAACTTTTCTCGGATAGAAGACGTGATAATAGTAACTTCACAATTTGGTTCGCATAAATTGGATCGCTCAACACTTTCAGGGTGTCTACAAGAAAACAGTCTTTGCTGAACACTTTTAAAAGCTGGAAGCCGTTCTGTTTCTGTTTCAAGCGATCACCGCTCTGAGCAGAAACCAGCTTAATCGTTTTTTCTATGGAACTGTTAATGAAAAGCACACTTTGTCGAGAGCAGACGCCCAAAGTGTTTTTTGCGTATGTGTGCGCACCTCAGTCTCCCGAATCTTCTTGCAAAACAGAATTTTGTCTATACGTTTATATATACACACACATACATACATAGCCAATTAAACGTGCTCTCTCTTTCCCTCTCTAACTGGCTGCCTCTGTAATCGCAGCTCAACAACAAAAACAAAGACACTTGAAGGAGACACTTCATTTGTTTGGATCGCTCAAAAAACTCTTTTCGTTGTGCTGTTGATAAATGCGGTCCTGTTAGACAGATCAGTGCTTTTGCTCAACCCATAGCCACTGAACAGTGAGCGCGATCGCAGTAACAGAACTGTTTTTGCTCTGAGCAAAACAGGTTGGGCCTAACATTTTGTTGTCTCTGTTATGAGAAGAGCAGAACGAAAATAATTGTTGACTGTTAAATGAGACCTCTGGTTATAACACAAAAAAAAGTAGGTGGCTGAGTTCACATGGAATGACCCATATATAAAATTTATTAAAAATTTATGATTGGGTAATCTGGATTTCTGGTTAAAATGTTGTGTAAAATACTTTAAGACTTTTTTGCCCCGACCTAATGTGAGCCATTCGACCAAAGAATCAGAGAAAGAGACTTCCCTCTTTAAAAGAAGCCTGCTCATTGGGAAATTCATTTAGTCATATTGTAGGAAGGCTTAATTTCTTATTTATTTTCGGCATCTTTTCATATTCATTTATAGATCACGCTGAAATGACTGACAATTGTAATTTTATTTTAATACAAGACACATTTAGATTTGAAGATGCCTACTTGGAAGCATATATTAACTCTCTGAATATGTAAAAGCATATATCATATTTCAAAATAGGTCGAAGTAGGTTAAAATAGGTTAGCATATTCTCAACAATGTATTTAGGTCGAATATGTATTTCACATATCTACGTCAAATATGCAAAACAAATGGGGACTTAAAATATTCTACTCTTTATGCAATCATAAAATTTTTTGGACCGCCTATTTAAAATATGATTTCACTTAAAATCCGGTCTTATTATAAAATGTATGTAAATTTAAATTTAATTTAAAATACTAATGCTTTGAAAATTGGTGCAAATTATATTTTATTCAACGACTTCGTAATGATTGATTTGAATTTTTACCGTGTTATAATTTTAAAGGGGGCGTCGGCGGGCGTGTATAAAATAGTGAAAGGTATTATTCCGACCCCATAAACTATATATTCTTGATCAACTACGAGTGGTTCTTTCCGTGTCGTGTTCTGTCTGTTGTTGTTTCTACCGACTAGTCCTCAGTTTTAAAGCTATCGAGCTGATTGCCGTCTTCTTTTTACTGCCCGCAACTAATTGTCGGACCGGCCGGATCGGATACTAAATCTTCTACCATAGAACGATCGGTCTAAGACTAGTTCTGTGAAAAACTTTGTTTATATGCTTCCACTAATTCTAGAAAAATTTATCAAAATCGGATCACTATACATATAGCTGCCATATTAACGGTCGTCAAAAATAGTCTTGTGAGAAAAACTTTTTTGTTTTCCATTATAGCGTCCTAATCTTGTATATGTTAGTTTTATTGCTTCCACATAATTCTGGAAAAATTTATCAAAATCGGATGACTATAGCATATAGCTGCCATAAAAACGTCGGTCAAAAAACTACTTCTCGTGAGAAAAACTTTTTGTTTTCCATCGTAGCGTCTAAGCTTGGTTTATATTATTTTTTTGCTTTCACATAATTCTGGAAAAAACCGTTAGTTGGATATTTGCCCGGCCTTACATGGATACCGGCTATGCCTTTTACACCAAGTAATATGTAATATAAATTTTAAAGAGGGAACAATGTGCGTCGGACTGATAGTAAATGTCGTTTAAGTATAAAATATGTGAGTTTTGAAAAGTGTATATTAATTTTGCCCAGAAGTTTGTAACGCATAGAAATATTCATTTCCGACCCCATAAACTATATATATTCTTGATCAGCATGACGAGCTGATTTCAATTCCGTCTGTCCGTCCGTCCGTCTGTCCGTCTGTCTGTCTGTTTCTACGCGAACTAGTCCCTCAGTTTTGAAGCTATCGAGCTGAAATTTTGCACAGAGTCTTCTTTTTACTGCCCGCAACTAATATGTCGGAACCGGCCGGATCGGATTACTAAATCATATAGCTACCATAGGAACGATCGGTCTAAGAACTAGTTCTAGTGGAAAAACTTTTTGTTTTATGCACAATTCAGAAAAATTTACAAACGGATCACTATACATATAGATATTACGGTCGGTCAAAACTAGTCAGGAGAGAAAACTTTTTTGTTTTCCATTAAAGCGTCACTAATCTTGGTATATGTTAGTTTTATATGCTTCCACATAATTCTGGAAAAATTTATCAAAATCGGATGACTATAGCATATAGCTGCCATAGAAACGGTCGGTCAAAAAACTAGTTCTAGTGAGAAAAACTTTTTTGTTTTCCATCGTAGCGTCACTAAGCTTGGTTTATATTATTTTTATATGCTTTCACATAATTCTGGAAAAATTTATCAGAATCGGATGACTATAGCATATAGCTGCTATAGAAACGGTCAGTCTAAGAACAGCTGAAAACTTTTGTTTTCCACTAAATCTTGGTATATGTTAGTTTAATATGCTTTCACATCATTTTGCAAAAATTTATCAAAATCGGATGACTATAGCATATAGCTCCCAAAGGACCGAAAGAAGAAGAAAAGTTTTTTTTATGGTATCAAATTTTTATTGTCAATGATTTTAAAATTTTAAATATCTGATATCTATATCCTATATATATTTTACCGGTTATATCAGTTGGAGTAAAGTTTTTCAAGTGTATTAAAACTTCGGCACAGTCGAAGTTAGCTTTGCCTTCTCGTTTTAAAAATTTTTGTAGCTCTTCTACCTTTGAGCTGGGTTTTTTGATTATTTTTTTTAAATTCTGAAGAGAAAACAATAAGAACTTTTTAATTCGGTTTTTTGTTTTATGCTATTAATTTATTGTATAAGAAAATAAAAAAAATTGTTTGGAATTCGAGGGCTGTTCAAAAAGTTATCGGCCTGCCAATTAAGGTCTCCCAAAAAGGTGTAGAGAGGAATAAGTTGCCGGCAACTCAAACTAACGTTTCTCAAAATTTTTGAGAACAAATGTTCGTGTTCTTGAAATGAGCAATTCAACTCAACGGAGTATAATTGCCTTTTTGACTTTCAATTCGTGAGCGCGTGCCACGCTTTGGTTATGGTGTTTCGCAACTATCGGGGGGTTGAAAAACGGGGCGACAAGCTGGGCACAGCAAACGCTCTCTTGGCTTCTCTCTTTTGTCGTCGGAGGAAACGCTCTTGTATGTCTTGGGTGCCTGTCTGGCGCGCGGCGCGGTCGGTCGCTGAGCGCGCCCGGGTCCGAGTTCGTTCGCGGCGGTTAATGTTCTTTTAATTTATTTTGTTTCTTCAAATTAAGAAGTCTTAGTGAATCCAAATTACAATTATTAATAAAGCAAATTTATAAAAAAAAAAACTCGAGCTTTTCTAAATTTTATGAACTTTTATCGGGTGACTATCCCGACATTATTGAGCACGTTTGGCGTTGAGTTGAGCCCGAATGGCACAACTCCAGGTTATCGGAAATTAAATACACCACCCTGAGGGAAAACCTTCCCCCCCATTACCCGTCTTACACTGTTTTTGGGTGGAGATTGTGCTCATCTTGGTAAATGAGGTTATGACAAGAACTAATGTAATTCTGGCCCGTACCTGAATTATAAAAACCAATTTTTTTTGGAAAAATTAAAAAAAAATTCTCGTTTTTTCAGAATTTTTTTTTGTAGTTAAGAAAAACTGGCACAATCATGGCTACCAGGTCAAAAACGTGGTTTCGAGAAAAACTCGTTTTAAGTTTTAAGCAAAGTAGAAAATACTCACTTTAGCTAGAGCATTGCTCCACTTATATAACTGTATCTGCTAAATGATTGCGAATATTTGAAAATGAAAAATATATAATAATAGTGCAAACCAAAAAAATCGAAATTTGTTTTCAAAGTTAGAAGACCCCCCTTAAGAGAAGATACATTTCTTTATTAGAATAAATTTGTTGTCATGGATCCAAAATATAGATGTAATAATCGAAACTGCATTCAAAATATAAGATTGGTTGTCAAACATCCTCAGGGAAAAAGTATATGTGCATTGGAGCGTTCTTTTTTGTATGAAAATCTGAAGATCACCTTTATTCGTAAGATTACGGAGTGTACTTTAAGAGGTTACAAAAAAAATTTAAAAAAAATTAGTTTTATTGGGCGCGACAAGGTTCTAAAGTTTTTGTTATCAATAATACGTAGTGTTGCCTTTGATCTATATATATTTTTGTAGTTGGCATTGAGATATTGCCAAATTAAAAAAATTTACAACTCGTTCAAAGTAATGTGGGTTTCATTCTTTGTACACCTTCAAAAGGTAACTCATTTAAACTAAAGTTTGATAGCAAACAAAGACCCGACACGACGCTCTACCTGCCGGTCTAATGATTTAGTACTTGAAACACAGCGTAAATTTAAATTTAAACAAATTCTCTAACCAAAGTGGAAATAATTTTGAGATTTGAAAAATTAACAAACAGAGCAATGTAGTACTATTTTCGTTGATGTAATTTTGATGTTGCCTACGAGGCGAGTATTGCTTAGTCAAAATTATATGTCCTGGTCGCGCCCATTAAATCTGAAAATTAAATAGGATTGTTTGATATATTATTACAGAATAAAAAAATGAATCTGTTTGGCGGGCGGCCTATGTGAATTTACATATTTGCATTAAAAAGAATGCTCTAAGGTACATATGTACATATGTATAGAGATGAATCAATACTTTTTCATTTTAAGCCAATGGTTTTTTGTGAAAATGTGGAGTCACAAAATTAGCAATTAAGCCCAGCCTTTATGCGCAGAAGACGCAGCGCTCTACTATATCTAAATGCTTTATTGGTCAAAGATTTTAAATTCGAAGTGTTGCAAGCTTTCGGCTTTAATAAATAATCCTTTTACAAAAATTTTAAAGCATTCAAAATTCCTTTAAAATTTCCTTTTTTAAATATCCTTGAATTCCCACATTTACATTATCTATCCATCTTGTCCATTACCAACGAAAAGCTCAAGTTCATTGGCCAGCACTTGACTTCCTTCAATTGCCTTTCAATCATCATAAAAACCAAAGACGACAGTCTCCGGGTTACCTCGTCATTATGCTACTTATCAGATGGTACCTTTATGGCCTACCCTCTGCCCCGCTTAATACACATAATACTAACCCCAAATTGTATGCATTATGTTTTTGCTTTTTTTTTGTATGTATTTTCATTACCACAACGCGTGCAATTATTAATATTTTATGCATTCCACTTCCCACAGGGGGGGACAATCACAATGGCGCAGACAGGAAGTCAGCGACAGACAAGCGAGACGCAGCCTTCAAAGGTAAGGTGAAGGCAACCTACACATACACACACACCTTAAATACGGAAAATAAAACAAGAAGAAAATTGCGAGAGACGTGCAAAAAATTATTACAAGTAACATTTATTTTTATTAAAGCCAGGACATGGCAGGCAGCAGGCAGGAGGCAGGCACGTCACATACAAAGTGATCTCATAATCATCCGCTGTATGTTTTGCTTGGCAGCGATGCCAAAACGCCAAACAAGGCGCATAATTTTTACAAAAGTCTCCCCTGACCTCCCATCGTCCCTAGTCTCCAATGTCCTGTCTTTTTTTTCAGTTGGCTGCAACTTTGAGACGTGGAAAAGAAATTTGTTGCTGTTAAGTTTAAGCGCGTGTCTGTGTGCAGATTAAATGTTTGTTCTCAGTTTACGGAAAGAGTAGAAGAGAGAGAGAGAGAGAAAGAGACAGAGGAAGAGACACAGGACCAAAGGACATCAGTTTATTAAGGTTTATTAACTAGAATGGCCAGGTTGGCCTTGCCTTGTCGTAGATGTTGCTGGTTGAGTGGACAGTTGAATGGAAATAAAATGTTCTTGGCTCCCAGCCAATAGACTAGAATGATTTCAGTGCCGTAAACATCATAAGTATCCACATACTTAGAGAAAGATTAAAAAAAAAAACAATAAAGTACTAACATCAAATGGGGCAGATGGGACTTGATTATATAATAGTTTTCAAATTATTTGACAATTTATAAACACAACATGCTTAATTCTAAAGCTGTTTTAGTGGGAATGTTTTGCATTCTCTTTTTTGTGTTGAGCCAATGCAATGCAAATTCTTAATGATTATTTTGATGGTCGACTGTAACTGGTTACTGGTTACTGTAACTTTAGCAGACATGTCTTTCGGATTTATGAATTTGGCATTGAAAATTATATTGAAGTCTGTTACCACGTTAATGCATTCTTTATTATGAAAAAGAATACTTGAGAGTAAACAATACTGTTCAGGAAAATATTTCTGCATGTTTCCCATAAATCCAATTTAATTGGTATACAAACAAATTTGTTATAAATAATTTAAAAAAATTGGTAAAAAATAAAAAAAAATAAACATTTTTAAAGAGTTTAAATTTATTGCCCCAAGCATTCCCTTAATTATGGTGCTTTCAAAAAGATGGAGACTTTTATAGTTTAAAAGATATTTATTAAGTAACAAACTATTAAAAATCTGTCCCAAAGGAAAGCTTCAGTTAGTTTTAAAGCGTTTTCAACAACCCTGTAGTTCAGCTGCACTGGTGCAAACCTAGTGATTCCGCTAAATCTTCGTAGTGAGTACCGGATACCGACCTAACCACCCGCTATGCAATTTGCTAACGAATTTTGTATGGGCATGTCCGCCAAATTCACCGAGCGGTATAAGAGGCTAACCACCAATCGTTAACGATATGACTGGTGCAAAGGGAGTTACTGCAGTAGTCACTGCAAAACTGAATGAGAAAAAAATTGACTTTGCAATTTTTTTTTTTAGTTATTTTTTATTTTGACTTGTCTGGTGTTTGAAACTCACTGCATCACCCGTTGCATAACCTGTCATTAACGAAGTGACTAACGAAAAGTGATGCATGGATTTTGTGACTTGACTCGAGCAGAACTACAGGGAAACTTAAAATTAATAAGCCTTTTCTTATACTGTGGTCCATTCATGCCAAATGCATGGCCCAAAAGCACCAATTTTTATTGATAGAGCTTTCATATAATGGTTGTGTGCGATCAGCTCATATTGGACAGCGTCATCCTAATCCCACCAGTTCCTATAAGGTTATTGTTTTTTTTAGTATTTTAAGAAAGTAAATTTGATTTTGCAAATACAAAAAAAATTTAATTAATTCTGGTCTGAATCTAAATAAATACACTTAAATCTCCTCTTATTTCGTGCATGAACAGATTCTCGATATCATTGCGCATTTAAAATTTTTTTTATGTTTATTTGCAATCTGGACAGATTGCTTAGCACAATCAGCGAATTTTATGCTAGTATTGACGTTAGAGTATTTGAGTAACATTTGTGACTTAAATTAACATGAGTTTAATATTTATACTAATTAGACTGAAAACACTTAAAGAAAAGTTGGTTGATGTTTTGGATATCGAGAGAATATCTTAATGGCAGTCTTAACTCCAGTCACGGATCGGGTGGTCTGAAATGTAGGTCCAGGGGGTAAAGCCTTTTTAGCCTGCGTCTGTCCAAACATTTAAAAGTAATAGGTCAAAAGCTTAACGAAATGGCAAAATTTTTTTTTAATTTAATTAGGAAATTTTTAATTAGAAGCGAAGATATTGTTGAAGAACAAGGGGGAATAGACATAAACAAATTATTTTACAGTGTTTTTTCTTAACTTTTGGAAATTTAAATAATTTTGTTGTAATAAATTTTATGGACGCAAAGTATACGACTTTTTTTTAAATTTTTCGACCATAACTTTTGAAAACGCATTGATACCGAAATCGTATTGCGTAAATTAGCGGAGATTTAAATTTATTTATTATGATCGAGAATCAGATATATTTTTTGTACTATTTCTTACTTGGTGAGAAACTTAAAACAAAAATTTTGTATGAAGCTATTGTGATAACTCAAAAAAGTATTGATGCAG
Source organism: Lordiphosa mommai (assembly GCA_018904225.1). Taxonomy (NCBI): domain Eukaryota; kingdom Metazoa; phylum Arthropoda; class Insecta; order Diptera; family Drosophilidae; genus Lordiphosa; species Lordiphosa mommai. Next base: position 17,439 of record JAEIFT010000012.1, on the reverse strand, counting down.
TTCGACTCCTAGGGACTGAAATAGGAGAATTGTATTGTGTAATTATTCAGAAAGGATATAATTAAAAAGATGAAAGGATACTGTTTCAGTAGACGATCTCCCGAAGGTTCTACAAAAAAAGCGTTTGGCGGTGATCACTCTATCTCTGGTTTGGCTTATCTGAAATCAAAAGCGGGAGAGATTCTTTTAGGGGATACATGAATGCTGGGATTGATACTTCAAATATTAATGTTAAAAAAATTTAAATAATTATCGGATATCTTAATCCTTCTATCTAAATACTTCAATATAATCCAATAATCATCTTTTATTCACAGCAGTTCGACTGGTAAAACAAGAGTAACTCTAGACTAAACTATAAATGCCTTCATGGACTTAAAATACGTGGTAATTACAAACTATGGTGAAAACTATGTACTGTTAAGGAAATAGAGAGAAAACAACACATCACAGATGCTTTTTTAGCCGTTTTTCTTGTTGGCTGCAACATTCGCTTCAGCAGCGCACTTAAAAACAGCACCTGTCGTGTTTTCACATTCATCTAAGACAATTTTTTCCACTTTGATTTTTTGAAATCCCCTAACTCTTTTTTGCGATCCCTAATAAGAAACCCTTCTGAATGATGCTGGGATACACATCTGCTCTTAGCACCATGTAGATCGTCGAAGGCTGGTAGAAGCGCAGAGGAGTCCGAATCTGCAGTCCTGGCTCCATCTTGAGCAGGACTTTGAAACCTGCGTCTCGATCGCCAATAGGACTGACTATTGCAGTGCACGTTGTGTGGAAATTTCAGATTGATCGTTTCAGATGTTTTTGAGATCTAGTGAACACCGACTTTGAAAACGCAGCTTTGAGAAAAACGTGTTTGAAGTTTAGGAAGAAGTTTACACATAGTTAAAAATTGTTTTCGTGAACTTAAATGCTGTCGTCTATTCCAGTGCCATTAAATTATACCCTTTGCAGAATCATCATCTTTTTATTGGTCAAGTTGATGTTGTCGACGAGACATTCTTCCATCGCTGAATGACTTTCTGAGTTATTTTCCATCTCAACTGACTACAACTGGCATTATTTTTTGGTGTAAAATCACCTTCACATCTTTCCAATCAGTTTTCGTAGATGAAAAGTCTGATATTAAGTCATGTATAGAAGAATATATTGTCTTTGTAGCCCTAAAGCGTCCTTACAAATATGGAGAAGAGTCCCTTTTATTTTGAATCAAAAGGATGCATTAATGTTATCCGATTTTTATTTAACTCGCCAGGACCATTTAAATGCATATAAAATTGATAATGGCTGAGCTTAGAAGAGCCAAAATCCCCTTTTTGACCAATCTTTCATTAGGTAGCAATTAGTTATGGGATTGTTCCGACCTATTAGCGGTGTAAGCACGATAGACTTAAAATTGAGAGACGAATTTGCCTATAAACAGATTGATAGAAAAAATAATATTTTTTCGGTGCAACACAGAAGAGACATATATATTATGTTATTTTAAAGGTCATATTCTCAGCCTTTTATCTGTTGCGTTTTCGTATATAGTAAGCATAATTAAAGGGAAAACAAAAGGAGGCTTTAAAGTTTTTTGTATCACTCATACGCAGTGTGAACTTTTAATCAATTTATTTATTTGATTTTAAATTTAACCTTCGATTCAAAAACTGAACTCATTGGGCCAAAGACAACATTCCCCTGTTCAAATTAAGACAATAATTGAAAAGATTTCGCTACTTAAAATGATTTCGTGTCGTATGAGTAATTGTTTACAAAAAATTTTAAAAATTTAAAATTTGATTGGATTATGGATTCCATTAAACAGGTTAATTTCCAAACTCACTAAAAACTCACTAAAAACCAAACTCAAAATAATCACTCAGAGCAGCCTTACAACAAACGGCATTACCCATAATACTCATGTGGGACACCAAGAACGTACACACATAAATACACACACCTAAAACCAAATGACAGACATACAAGCCTAGTGAAACGCCTCTAATACATCATTCTCACAAAAAAAAGAAAGAAAAAAACCAACCAAGTAACTTCAAATGTCTGTCCCAACAGGGCGTTCATTTTAAAGCCTTGTGCCTGGGCCCGTCAGCTTTCATTAAGAACAAATTACACAAAGACACAGCCAAACTGGGCGTGACGTAAAAACTGTGAAGTGAACCGCAAAGTTGTCAATGCTTTTAAAATCTTTTTTAGTTTATCCTTTTAGGCGGGGAGCAGAGGGTGTAGGACCAGCCTTTGTAATTGACACTTATTGGATAGCAGACTAAGTACACACACGTACTGCTGGATGGCGTCGTAATTAAATCCAAAATTGGACAAAATTAATTTGTGGGTCTAATGAAGGAAGACCGCAGACTTAACCCACTCTCAGCTAGACCTTTCTCCGCTGACCTGACCTTGAACTTTGTGTGTTTCTTTAGTCGCCATGGCGTCGCACATAAAAGTCAACAGCGAAAAACAACATGGTGAAACTTTTGCTGCTGTTGTCAGTTTCACTTTTCGTGTTGGGAGTTTTTATGGCATAGTTTTTCTTTTTTTTTTTTTTTTGCGAGTTGTTATTTTTCAATTCAAATTAAAGTGCAGCTTCGCCTGAACTGGCAGAATGTTACGACTGCAGTGTGAAGTTTTGCAGGCGCATTCTGCTGTTTGATGGTTCCCTCGTGAGTTTTACATAAGTGTTGTCGTTTTTGTTCTTGTTGTTTTTATTGCCAAGCTTAAAGTCACAAGACTTTTGTCTATGCAGTCGAGGAAGCCAAAATCTAACGAAAGGGGCGCAGCAACAAGAAATTTGTACATCATGTGAGAATAACTTAATTTGAAGCGAACTCTGTTATGATATTCCAAAGTATCTAGTTCGTATGTTTTTAAAGAATTGCAGATCTGCGTGGTAAAGTAGCTCAGTCGAAGGTCATGATCTTAATATCTAAGTAGTCGGTAGTCTTAAATTTATAGCAGGTTTTAAGCACCTTGTGCACGTTAACAACTTTCCTAAAAATCATTTTAAGAATTGGGTTAAAAAGCGTTCTTTCTGTTAGAGCGTAGGTGCAGATCAAGAGGGTATATAAGAAGTTGGACCAACTCCATACTTGTACCCCATAGCTTTGTACCGATCTGCTCCCGGCCTGAGACAGTTTATTTTTGGTCCCACATCTCCATTCCTAGCTTTGGGTAAGGTTGTTCCGTCCTAGAGAAAATAAGTCCGTTTTTAAAGTTCTATCAAGCACCCTTGTTCTCAAATCATGAGCATTGGGGTACGAATGGATACTTTCTCAAGTGGATATACTGTGGCCTAACCCCACTTTATTTCTTAGAACTCAGACATTACATTACTCTTCACTTTGATGAGGGTCAGCTATGGTTTGTAATTAATTTGGAACCTTGCGCTGATCACGACTGAAAATGCATCTCGGCGCAGTGCACCGTCGCAAACATTAAAATGCTACTTAAATTTTTCGTACGGTGGTTGAGTTGAGTTCATGAACAAAATCATAAACATTTGGTCATGATTTTAGAACGTCATATTTTTCTCTGTGTACCTAAATTCAGTTACTACCTTTATAGTGCTCGTTGTGATTTTTGCATTAGTTTAAAAGAAGTAATCTTGAAGTACTAGAAGAAAACTTAAATTTAGAAAATATACGCCGATAAGTATGCTATAATTTTAAGTGATTCAAGAAGAGCGAGGCTAATAAGTCGGGATTTACACCATGAAGCAAACTTTATGAAGTTTTCTTAGTAGGCGTCGAATTTAGATTTTTAAGCTAGGTACTCAGACACGAATAACATTCTAGCTGCCTGTCTAATTACATAGCTCTTCGAATTTTCTCAAAGCCTTCTAAGAGGCCGTACTCAGACGTCTAGAATGCGCTCATATAATGTGCATGGGGCTGCCAGATCGTTTGTCAAAAACAGCTGATACATTCTCGTAGGGGGGTCTTCGAATTATGAAACATGTTTGATAATTCGAAGAGGTACCTCTTAGATTCGAGCACACAATTTGAAAAAATGGATTCAAAGAAGACCAATAGGCAAAACAAAAACAATTTGGAGAACTTTGCGGAGGATGAACAAGTTGCGGTGCCCAAAGCATTCAGGATGATACCCATTTAAAGGGATTTGGCCAACAATTTGCCGCTCTGAGGTTATTGCATCCTCTTTCAGTGATACGCGAAATACACACAAGAAATCAACCATGGCAATGCCCATAACCTCTGCATTTCACATAGAGCCATCCATTTTTAGTTTTATAAACATTTATTTTACAATCTCTGTTGCCCGCTTATTTTGTAAACAAAGAACAGCTGACAAGACCAGAGTGACCATTTCGGATTCAGTGATTGTTTACAGCCTTTTCGGTGTGGTTTGGTCACCCTACATTCTAAGAGGCCGGCCGCTCTTCGAATTATGAAACAATTCTAGCAGCGAGAATGTTATTCGTGTCTGAGTACCTAGCTTTAACACATATTGGAAAAATACAAAAAAAATTTTGTTTAGTTTTTCGAAGTATTCTCCAGCAAGATTTATACACTTGTGCATGCGCTCAAACCAATTGTCGAAGCACTTTTTGCACTCCGATTGAGACACCTCCAAAACATGGTTTTTGAACTCTTTAACAGCATCTTCAGGCGACGAAAATCGTTGACCACGCATTTTTCCCTTGATGTGCGGGAATAAAAATAAGTCATTGGGTGCCAAGTCAGGGCTGTTCGGCGCATGACCCATCAATTCGACGTTTTGGGCGGTCAAAAAGGCATTGTCATGGTGCACAATAATCTGTCTTCTCTTGTTCGTTTTTCGAATTTCTCCGAAGACTTCAGGCAAACAAAGTGTGGTGTACCACTCAGAATTGACCATCCTACGTTGCTCAAGCGGAACAGTAGCCACATGATCAGATTTACCGAAGAAACAGGAGACCATTTGCTTCGAAGTGCTTCTTCCACGAACGACTTTCGTTGGGTTTGGCTCGTCTTCGAAGACCCACATGGTCGATTGCTGTTTTGTTTCGGGCTCATAAGCATAGATCCATGATTCGTCACCTGTGACGATCTTATAAACGTCTTTTGAAACACCGCGATTATATTTTTTCAAAATTTTTGTGCACCAATCCACATAAGCCTTTTTGAGAGCGATTGTCAAATTGTGCGGGATCCAAAGAGAACTAACCTTTTTTACACCCAGGTGTTCATATAATATCGAATGTATGTTGGTGGAAGAAATGCCCAAGGATGCCTCTATCTCACGGTTTGTCACATGACGATCTTGTATTATCAGTTCACGCACGGCATCAATGTTTACTGGCACAACGACTGTTTTTGGACGACCTTCACGACATTCGTCTTCGAGCAAGCGTCGCCCGCGATTGAATTCATTAAACCAATTTTTCACAGTGCTATAGGATGGTGCTTCATCGCCATACAAAGATTTAGGTATAAAAATCGTTAAAAAAAATTTTTAACAGTTCTTTTTAGTTTAAATTAATGAAAATTTAGTACTGAAGAGAACAAGCTCTGATTTATTCCAAAAGGTTCATTCGTTTTTTTTTTAATCACGACTTTCTGACAGGCGACTACGGAATTTCCTAAAATATAAGTTTAACTGTTATAATAAATGCGGCACCATTTAATTCATAAATATTCGCAAATTAAAATTGTTTTAATTAATTTGTTTAATATCTCAAAGTGTCTGTCATATTTAATATGCTTAACTTAAAGAGTATGCAAAAGCTTTTGAACTTTTTATGAAGCTGTTGCATCGGCTAAAGGACATTTCAAGTTTATAAACCCAAAACCAATAAGCTTTATTTAGTACATCAGGGAACTTTTTGAACACTTTGAAGCTTTGAAAGCTTTAGTGGTTGCAAAACGCGCTGGAGAAGCAAGGATATCACTAACAAGCTCTAGCAAATTTAAATATGTAATGTTGGCGAGGCAGCTGCACCCAGGGTTCGTAAAATAACACTCATTTTTCTTTACACGCATGATATTCACACTAAAGTAAAATATACAAGCTGAAAAAAAAAATAATTTTCAGACATGAATATAAAATAATTTACATATGGCAAAAATTATTTTATTCATGTAACTAACACGCATTTTTGTCACGCCTGTATTATACTTGTGTGTGAATTATTTTTTCTGCCAAATGTAAGCAAAAAATAAGAAAAGATACTTGTCACAAAATTTTTCATGCCCATGTGAGAAATAATGTGAAGTTCGCATTTATATTATTCATTGCATTTGTATTGGTGTGTATGTGAGAGTCGCTTGTGCGCGGCCGTCAACGGTGGTGGAAAAAATAGAATACGTCACGACGAGTCACGATCGTCGTCCCTTTTTTATGAGGGCCATAAAATTTGACACTCTGCTGTTTTCGCAATGACCTGCTGACCAATGATCAAATTGCAAATCAAAGTAGGTAAGAGTTAACCCCTTTAATGAAGGATAAATGTGTATATATTAAGATAGGTCAATAGCAAAACACCAGGGCATTAAAATATACGGCAGGTCAATGGAAAAGGAGCACCCATAAATTCGCATATGTACCTGCAGAATATACATTTATTCTTCTACGATTTGCAGTTTGATAACTAGTCTGCAGGTCATTGCGAAAACAGCAGAGTGTCAAATTTTATGGCCCTCATAAAAAAGGGACGACGATCGCGACTCGTCGTGACGTATTCTATTTTTTCCACCACCGTTGACGGCCGCGCACAAGCGACTCTCACATACACACCAATACAAATGCAATGAATAATATAAATGCGAACTTCACATTATTTCTCACATGGGCGTGAAAAATTTTGTGACAAGTATCTTTTCTTATTTTTTGCTTACACTTGGCAGAAAAAATAATTCACACACAAGTATAATACAGGCGTGACAAAAATGCGCGTGTTAGTTACATGAATAAAATAATTTTTGCCATATGTACATTATTTTATATTCATGTCTGAAAATTATTATTTTTAGCATTGATGTTATTTATCATGGCATGAAAATAATTTTTGTGCATTTTACGAACCCTGGCTGCACCTTCCCACATTATAGTTTTTGCTTTGAAGGTTTAACGCTTTCATCACTATGCTCATATTGCCGCTACTATATTGAAAATGGCTTCTCACTATAAATCATTAGCAATTATTAACAACAACAGGTATTTATTTTATGCTATAATCTATATATATATTCAAGTACATTTGACTGTTCCTTTAACCGCTTAGCCGATTTTATTAAAATTTTTGCAGTTAGAGTGTCCCCCAATCGTACGAAAAATGTAACGCTATATTCTCACCCCTTTAAAAGTTGCATTTTGGTAAATAAATGGCATAACAAAAGAAAAAAGTAAAAAAGCTAGTTTTAGGGGTTGCGCAATGGATTCAAAGTTTCTACTAAGTCTTCGATTATTTAATTTATTAGAAGTTGGCGTAGACTACGATTCAAAATGCTGACCTCTGGTGCATATCTATAAACGCACCCACTTTATTTAAGCATACAGCCCGTTAAAGACAGAATATCATAAAAGTGTTAATGAGAAGTGAAAAGGAATCAAAAATAACTCGTAAGATATGCAAGACAATAACAAAAATGTTATCTATGTTTAACTTATATATAAATTACTGATTTTACGCTGATTCGGAAATAATAAATGATCAGGACACCGTTTAACACATGTTTAACTGTAATCGACGTGCTCCATACCTCAATGATATTGATAAAAGTCAAATAACTGAATTTATGAGTGAGGGCGTCTCGATAGAAGATATTTCTAAAGAGGCCCAAAACTTTCTGACCATGATAAAAGCCTTATAATAAATAAAGCAAGCAACTCGATCACGAAAGCCATTCAAACGTCCTTGATCTACGCTGCTTCCATTTTGTGTGCTTCTAGGGAATCACTTTAATTGAGAGTGATATTTTGTATACTCGCACCGAAGAAAATCGAGGACAAAAGCGATCTCTTCATTCGCATCTTGGTTGTGAATTATTTTGTTTAGTTTTGTTATTAATTTTAAGGACAAGTTAGCTTGAAATTCAAATGTTGACAACACTTGAAATGGAGTTAAGATTATTTTAAGCAAATCAGGAGCCCGACTAAAGGGGTCTTTACACTTATCATATATCTCTAAAAAGTAGCTTGTCAAACTACTCTAAAGAGAATCTATGATGAGCTATTTCACTTGTAATATGAGCTATTACTTTTGTAATATGTACACTTGTAACTTGTGAGTGTAATAGCTCACTATAGTTTCTTTTTAGAGTAGTTTGACAAGCAACTTTTTAGAGATATATGATAAGTGTAAAGACCCTTTAATCGAATCTTTAAATCCATCTCGCAACGTCTAAAACTTGAAATAAAATTGTTTGGTTTTTATGTAAATTCTTTGCAAACCAAAACCTACTATTTCAGATGGTGAGAGTTAGGTTTTCCGACTTTACCTTATGGAGGCACACTCTAATGTTCATGTCTCAGGAAAAAGTCAGAGGCTATGTCCCAAGTCTGTGAAACCGGCTCGAAAGTGAATTTAAAGTTCGGTGTGTTGGTTGTTTATATGGAAGTGAGCTTAGCCTTCTCGGTAAAACTTGTTTCGTGTGTTCCGAAATTTCTAAGCTTCCCCTTAGTACACTAGCTGCTAAGTTTCTACAGCCTTGTTCAGCAGTGATATTTGATTTTCATTTATTTGTAAAATATTATCACATTTTTGTGGAGTAGGGGTCTGATTAAATAAAGTATTTACCCAATTGGAGCCAATCTTTGTCATTCAACTTATTAAACTTTATTTGGGTTTTACCGTCGCTACGTGGAATTTAGGAATTTTAATTTTATTATTAATATAATATTATTATTTTAAATCTGCTTGTTTAGCTAAAATCGCCTAAACAAAATACCGTGATTGAGAATGATCTCATTTAAGCGTTTGATTCTGGATAAGGTTCATTAGACATCTACTTCTTCTTTAGACTAGAATGACACTTTCGATTTTTAGAGACAATTATTTTCACATTTTTTCATTTATAGACAAAAGTTGAAGATTTTTGGTATCTCAGTCTCAGTAAAGGCATTTTGTTTTCCAATAAAGCATACTCCGACTTGCTTATACCAACGCCATTTCTCCATAGTAGATATATTGTGAATAAAATTGTTCCTAAAATTTGTAAGTGTCATTCCAGCCTTAACAATGTTTTATTTATTTTTCACATATTATGCAATAATTGTCAACACAAATAAAAATAATTCCACTTAATTTTGATTTTCTCTTTAATACGACAAACCTTCTGTGCTTGTATGTATGTGCTTTCCCTTTTGTATATTGAAACCATTAGGCCGATACTTTTCCTGCAATTTAAAAATATATACAAAATATTTGTTTTTGCAATTTACGCACCATTTCCTTGTAACCCACTTCACTTCACTTGGTTCGAGAGCTCCCAATGGGACGCTTAACCCTTTTAGCCCTGTAGAGCTCATACAGCTGAGCGACCTAGTAATTTAATGCCACTTGCATGCCATCAATTAATCCTTCAAGTGTGCATGTTCACCTATTTGTGTGTGTGTGTGTGTTCGTTGAATATATTTATATTTAGGCACGATTTGTGCAGTGCTGCAGAAATATTAAATTAATACATGCACAAGTTTGTATAGAAAAAAAAGCTGCACTAAGTTGGCTACTATACGTTTGAACGGGATGGTTCCGGAATGCACATTCAACTGTGATTTCAAAATGAAATTGATTTTGAAAAAACACGATTAAGAAAGTTCAGTAAATTAAATTCTGTTCTGGAATCTTTGAGCTGAATGGATGCTGAACTTATAGGGACTTAGTGATACATTGCAGCTTTCTTTTAAAAAACTACAAAACCTTTTAGCAAAAACTTTATATTCAAAAAAAGGTATTGCCCAAAAATTATTAACATGACTTCTAGAATTTGTTCAATCTAAAATGCTCTAAAATATGTAGCTTTTTCATATTTCGTCTGTCTTTTTTATTTGTTGCTGTACTTTTACTATGAAAGGGTTAATCAGCTTGAAAATTGGTCTATACTCAAGCGAATGCTTTAAAAAATGTATCATAAGTTGGTAGAAATTGAATATTAAACCAACCAGTTTCCTGTACAGTTATTTATGTGCTCTTGCGTGCTCTTGTTGTTGCAGTTAGTTAAGTGCAACACGGCAAAAGGCAGAACGCAAATCGCAGCACATTAACCCGGTACAAGGTGCCGTAGCCGAAGAAGCATTAAAAGCGAAAATGAAGGCGAGCTCTCGGTTATGACAAAGGCACGCACTGCTCCGCTCTCCCCTCTACCCATTCCCATTAGTCCCAACTAGTAAAAAATAATTCATTTAATAACTCCAACTATGAGGAAAAGGTAAACTCGTTGCACAAAAACAACCAGCACTTGACAGTTAAATAACGACCAACGGGAACGGATATGGCAACGGAAGTGAAAGCAGGGCAAATGACGCCGAGTCGACAAGGACATTGAGTGCACGAAGCAAACACACACTCACACATACAGGAACACCCCCATCAGGATACACAGCCAATGGCTGCTGTAGGTTAATCTGCTTCAATTAAGTTCATTTATTTGAATTTAATTGCTTTCCGTGTGCCCTGCCAGGCAGCGGAAACTGTAACCCATTCGCCTGGAGCTTAGCCTGCTGCATGAGGGAGAGAGTAGTGTCCTTTCCCACTTAGCCGGTTTGTCACTGTGATTGCATATGAGCGTTATGGCCAAGGGGGCACGGCCTAAGCTGTTGGTGGGTCGTTGTTGTTGTTGTTGATGTGATGCGACTGAGTCTGAGTGTGTTCGTATAGTGGAAAGTCTAACGTACTTTGTGTTCGGGCCAACAGCGAGATGCTGCCTTTAGAGTGGTCCTTTTTATTACGTTTCTGTAAGAATGTTAGCCCACCACATGAAAGCGTCAACAAGTTATTCTGACATCTATTCACAAATAATTATTCAGTAAATAAAATGATTTGCTAATCTAAACATAAATATATATTTTTTACATCATTAAAAATAAGATATATTACCAACTCATGAAACATCAAATGAAATTATGAATAGAAATTGGTATTTTTGTTTAATCTGATTCACAATTTCCTCTTTAAGAATTTAGTTAGAAATGATATTGCAAATATCAAAATTGCATTTGTCTCTACCTAATTTTCATGAACCCATCTTATAGGTAATTCATTTAACGATCTCAACCACCATTTATAAAATTCGATCTCATATTCAGTTTTAAAAAAACACACACAATTTCGTCCAATTTCTAGTACGAAATACTATTGAAACGAATCGTCTTTTTATACACTTGAAAATGTTGTTAACGCAAAAATATTCATTTCCGACCACATAACTATATATATTCTTGATTTTTAATCCGTCCGTTAAAAGTCCCTGTGCTATGATGTGCTATTTTGTACAGAGTCCTCTTTTACTTTTATGATCGGATGGAACATATCTTATATGCTGCCATTGTAACGTAAAACTTTTGTGAGTAAACTTTTTTCTTTCTAGTATGTTTATTTTAAATCGAATACAGAAAATGTTTCAGATTCGTATAAGAAAATTTTTTTTTAAATCAAATTCTTATTGTTCTATGATTTAAAACTTAAATTTTCTGAAATCTATATCCTGATAAATGTTGCATTAAGCTGGCTCGAGGTCAAGTAAATCAAAACAAAATTGTCTTTTGTTTTTACTTGCAATAGTATTTTTATTGACAAGTTTCAATATATTTTATTGTTGAACTTGTGTTAAAGTATCTGAAATCTGTGATTAAAATCTCTATCATTAAAAACGAGAAGGTAAAGCTAATGACTGTGCCGATGTTTTAATATCAACTTGAAAACTTTACTCCAGCTGATTTATGAAAAATATTTAAATCATTAATAATAAAAATTTGATACCACATAAAAGAAACTTTCTTAGTAAAACACATTTTCAGATCAATCGGTCCTATGGCAGCTATATGCTATAGTCATCCGATTTTGATAAATTTTTTAAAAAATTTTAAAAGCATATCAAACTAATATACCACGATTATTAATTTGATGAAAAACAAAAATTTTTTCACAAATTTTTTGTCCAATCGTTTCTATGATAATATCTGGCCGGTTCCGACATATTAGGTAGAAAAAGCTCTGCATCTATAGTAAAACTGTGGGAGTAGTTTAACCGTTACAGTCATTCAGACAGTCATAAACGTACTGATTGGAATATCCAACTAACCATTTTTTCACTATTTTCAACTTTGATATAATTTTATCCCCTCCAATATATCTTCATAATATTCCATAACTTATTTCAAAAGATTCCAGCTGCCCATGTCACCTCTGGGACCATAAAATTGATTTTTTCACAAATTTTGATTTTGATAGGCCATAGGTAAGCATCTAGTAGGCGTAGCACCCTATTCAAAAACTTATTTCATAGATAAATTATTTGATTATCTCATTTGGTTAAAAAGTTATGATTTTTGAACCGAAAAAACTCAAATGGGCCACTGTGCGTCGTGAAAATCTTCAAAATCTTAATATAAATGTAAAATTGTCTTGACGAGCTAATATGCAATAGATAGCAAAGTATCTTAAAAATGGTGCGTATCTTCAGACTTCTATCTTGGATAGCTGTCGGAACTGGCCGGATCGGATAACTCTATTTTATTGCTGCCATAGGAACGATCGGTCGGAAAATAGGTCTTGGTGAGAAAAACTTTTCGTTTTCAAATATACCGATCTTAAACTCAGCAGTTATGAATATTATAAGCTGTCACATAGTTCTGCAAAGTTGGTCAAAATCGGATGACTATATATAAAGCCACCATTAGTACGAAAAACTTTTTTGTTTTTCCAGATAAAGTTCATTTACTCAGGAATAATGAATATTTTATGCTTTTTAAACAGTTCTAAAAAATTTGGTTAAGATAGTTATTATAGTTATCATAGTATCGATCGGTCGGAAAATGTGTTTTAGTAAGAAAAGTTTCTTTTTGTATGGTAGCGTGATTAAATTTTGTTTCTTAATGATTTTGAATTTATAAATATCTGATACCTATATCCTAAATATCGGTTTAATTAGAGTAAGTGATCTTTTTCAAATGTTTTAAAAGTTCGGCACAGGCAAAGTTAGCTTTGCCTTCTCGTTTTTATTTGCGGTTAGGGGTCGGTTTGGTTTGGTTCAGATTCGGTATGCATCCCTGGTATGATTACCAGATTACCAGACCCTCATATTTTGATATGATTTCAAACTGAGTTCCCTGAAAAGATACAATATTAGTAAGTGTATCCTCTGGAAATTTTGTTTTCCTTCCAAGGATCTTTTCGAACCACTCTAAAAAACAACCGTAGTTTCTTCTCTCTCTATCTTTTACTCTCAGTTAAGCCACCCCCAGTCCATCCCCGGTCCAGTCCAATTCATTTTGTTCTGCCGTGTCATTTTCCGAGCGCTTAAATCTCAACGTTTGTCTGCGAATCTGAGGTACGTGTGTCTGTAAGGGTGTGCGTGTGTGTGCTCTGGTATTAGCTGCAACTGTAAAGCCTTGTAAGTGTGTGTATCTCCCTCGCCCTCTTTTGTTGCTCTGTGCGCTCATTCGCTGGTAAATTTGTTTGTTGGACTTTTTCCCATGCATTCTCCCTGCTACTGTTCCGGTCTTCAGCATAATTATGTATGTATAAGAGCATGTGTATGTCGGAAAAACAACAACTAACAGTTTCACTATCACTTTCGTGCATGGCAGAGCCAGGAGAATGGAAAATGGAAAAGCTAAGTGCTTATGGTGGCGCTTGTTCATTAGGAACTCCTCCAACATGCGTTTTATGCAAATGTAAAACTGGGCGTACATTAGCACCTGCAACTGACTAGACAGTAGTCAGCTGGCTACACTTTGTAAACTTTTGTTTCCTGTTTTTGTTCATTGTAAGTTGCTTCATTGAGGTCGACTCTTAGCATAGGCATTTTTTTGCTTTTTATTGAATTTAATGCTGGTGCCCATTGTCAGCTTTAGTCACTTGAGGTTATCCTTTGAATATAAACTATTAGACATAATGAGGTTGACTTTGTTGGCGAAAGTAAATTGCTCTCACAGGCTTTGTGTGTTGTTTTGTGTAGTGACAATTGAATTAGCGTAAATTAATTGGCACGACTTATGTTTGTGTTTGAGAAAGAGAGGTTAGCCGCAGGCATTTCAAAGGATTGATACGTAATGGAATTTGAGCAGCTTTTAAGTTAATTAATTCGAATGTGCTTCAAATTTGGTTCAAATTTAATCGAAATATATAATTCGGTTCAATCTCAGTAGTTAATTTCTGTATACTTTAATATTCCAAAAAAACTGGAAAATATTCCTCAATATTTTAAAGTCTTTAAAAGTCATAAAAAACTAACATTTTATTAGAAAATGTGATAAAGAAAAGGCTCAAACACAGAATGCTGCCACTTTATTAAAATTAACTTAAACCTGGCCACAATATTGTTTGATCTCAAGCAATTAAATTTTACCTCATTTAATTATCCAATGCAATCTTGTTTCCCAAATTACTCCCCTTTGATTTTCACTTTGCATAAATCATAAAACTGCCCCATTAACCCACTCTAACGTATCTGCTGATGCTGCTGCTGCTGCTGCTCACTTACCACAATTCTCTGTGTAATTATATGCCCTGCTAGTCGGTTGCCTGGCATCCCTGAACTGAAAATGTAATTATACTCGGCATCCTCTGGCAAATCCTTGCCAGCGTTTTGCCAAAGGCTGCTCCAAACACGTACTGAATGCTGGTGCTCAGTTATAATCCCACAGACACTCAAAAAGCAGGGATTTATTCAAAATGCATGATAGTAACATGCTATAAGACTTATTATTTCCCTTGACTCATTTTTGGCATTTTGGCTTTGGTTTAATTTGCAAAGGCAACGCCCCGCCCCTCTCTTCCATTTGAGTTGAAAATGTTTATCAGCGGCATAGGCCACTGCGTACTTTGTATTTACGCGTATTTTGTATCTGTGAGTGAACATTATACGCAAGTTAAATACAATTTTGCACTTTACTCGCACACACGCACACTAGCGCACAAACACGTAGGCACTCTCACTCCATTCTCACAAAATGGCGCACAGAAAAGCGTCTTTAAAATGCGCTCGGAAATTGTTGCATGTGACATATTTGACTACGTTTGAAAGGGTATACGCGTTATTGTTTGGAATTGGTGAGAGGCTAAGGTCTGGGTTAAATTAAGCGTTAGGCCATTTATTTAAAACATAGGCTAGTATAAAATTCTTGGTTCAAGTACGATCTTTTTAATCCCGAAATATTTGATTTTAGAACCTTTCGGAATACACTAAGTATAATTTGGGCTATTCCATGTTTTTTTAACCTTATTCTTATAACGAAATGGTCGAGAGCCAATCCCCTGTTGTTCTTCAAAAAAAATTGTTTTTCCTCGTGATTACAAGTACGAGCCAGAATGACATTAATTCTGCGTTTGCTTAGCTGATCAAAATCGGTTAAATAGAACTGGCGCAATCATGGCTATCAGATCAAAAAACTTGGTTTCGAGAAAAACACACTTGAAGTTTCGAGCAACGTATAAAATACTCCCTTTAGCAAAATCATTGCTCTCCTAAAGTGGCAATATCTGCTAAACTATTTCGAATTTTTGAAAATGGTTTGAAGAGGAGGAAGGGGAATGTCCAAGCTATAATAAAAAAGCAAAGCAAAAAAATCGAAAAAAAAATGTTAAGTTAGAAGTTAAGCCCATAAAATACCCATATCAATCCCAATCCACACCTAAATCAAGATCTTTCGTACCCAAAATAAAATGTTCATATCAATCCCAATTCATTTCTAAGCCAGGAACGTTCATACCCAAAATAAGACTAAAATATTCTTTATTTAAGTCCATTAAATACTCAAAGCAATCCCAATTCCCTCTATGATCAAGAATTTGCTTACTCAAAATATGAACAAAATATTCTCAAAATAATCCTGAAAAAATCATATTTCAATCCCAACGTGTTTTTAAAACAAGTACAATAAAATCTTCAATTAAGGCTGAAAAGTTTTATAAAAATAAATTTTATTCTATCTTTAGTACAAAATGGAATAAATTCAATCCCGTTCTTTCTAAAACGATTGAGCACAAAAGATTTTTGATTGAAGTATTTCGTACTTGATTTAAGCATTCCGTTCTCATTTCAGGAACATTTTGAGTAAATTTGAAACTTAAGACTAGTTCATACCAGGGCTGCAACCAAAAATTTCGGTCCGTTGGCAGGGGTTGTTCGGGGTTCGGAACCCCATTACGCTACGCTAGGGGGTTCCGTTCCACAACCGGTTCCCTTTAAATTGAGAACCGACGTGGTTTTGGGGTGCGGGTTCAAGATAGCTTTTATATTTTTATGTACATAATAAATAATTTGAATAGAGTTTAAGAGAGAGAAGCCTTATAAAATGCTGCAGTTTTTGGCATTCAAGCACATAAATGATCTGTCTAGATTGGACAAGACAATCAGACATTGTATGTATGTTTAGAAGAGTTCAGCGATACTGCCAACTTTGCACTCTCAGCAAAAGTCATTTCTCTTTCACAGTAGTGGGATTCCCTGAAACTGATGTGCTTTTTGTGGCCATGAAACCTGAAAAAAATCGGCCACTTTTGGCTTATAAATAAGAGAGATGATCTTTTTCGGCGTATCCGTGATTTAGTAACTGTGATTGGCCATATCGGCGAACTGTTAAGTCACAGTGACTTGTAGTCACCAAATCACACTGTTGCTATTTATATGCAGTCACTGTGATTTGATGACTGCCAGTGACAGTGACTTAATCACAGATACGCCGGTATGTCTCATCCTACTTATATGGTGGCCGAACACGTTCATATATTTCCCCGATTCCAGTCAGAGCGCTTTTTTTGCATGAATGGGACCGCCACAGCACGGCTTTGACTGGCAGGTGTGAGTGTGAAATGCTAAAAGTATTTAAATTGTGACTTGGAAAAAAAATAAGAAACTCAGATGATGTACAACGTTTCCTTGTATTCACCTGCCGTTGCAACTCCGTACGAACAAAATAATACCCAGAAATACAGTTTCGGATGCAAATTTGACATTCCTTTGCTTGAGGTTGTGTTATTTTGTCCAATTTTTGTGTTGGGAGACGGGAAGAGTTACCGCCGTCCATACTTGGGCTATGAATGGATACATTTTTGTTCACAATTATGAAATACATTTTATCATCAAAGTGCAAAAGAAATTCTGCAATTTTTTAGAATCGAACCCCATCAATTTGAAATCTGGGTTAGGTTCGGGTTCGGGTTCTCGTGATTATTTTCACTGGGGTTCGGTTCCCGTTCGGTTCGGCATCACTAGAACCTGAACAGAACCGGTTCTGAAGGTTCGGTTCCGGACCGGTTTACAGCCC